>OU426879.1:4476283-5726283 GCA_911387805.1 Cantharis rustica
TACGTTTCGAACAGGTTGTAATTAAAAAGTAATGAGTCAGTTTAGATGAATCAGGTTGTATATCGTGGGTCAATTACCTTCCGTTTACCAAACTCAAAGTTGATGTATGTGCGAGAATCTATCGATTTGATTTATGCTTTGGTGCGGATGTTTTGGGTTATAAATAATATTTTATTAATTTTTAATTGTCCATTTTATCGTTGCGTAAAAAATGGATGTAACGATCGCGGATGTAACTATCGAAACGGTATAAAATGTTTATGAAGTCTCGAAAGGAAGCTGTATTTCTGGCATGGGACCCTAAACGAAACATTAAATATGTTAGTGCAAATAAATGCACATAAAATCACAATTTCTATAGTCGAACATCACATAAATGTAGTCCCTTGATCCATCACGCTATCGTCATGCGCTGCGTGAAACGGCTTAGGAGGAAAAACTTCTTTAATTTGTTATATCCAACCTACCGTACTGAAAATTATACAAAGTGTCGTAAGATGAAGTAAGACAAAAACACAGTTGTTGCAAAAAAAGATGTATCGCCAGTTCAGTGAACGACGCTGTAAAACGGAAAATAAAAGTCTTTTAATGTCTCGATTTTTCTTTGCCCTGCTTGGTCAACGCGTTTATCCCGAAAAACCGGGATCCTGCCATATTTTGTAGCACTCACTTGTCGGAATCAGAATTATTAGATTATCTGCTATAAATGTGTTTATTGCCCCGACACTTTAAATAAACTTCCACTTCCCCGTCACGACACCTTTCTAATTTTAAGACCGGGTACTTTAACCATTTTAAAAATAATTCGAGCATGCAATTGCCAATTTATGCCTCCTCACTCACTCGCTCATTATTCTCATTAAGTTTGTAATTTTACAAGAAATTCGATTTTAGTAATTCAATAAAATAAAAAAGTTCCCGACGAAAATACACGAGAATATTTTTTTTGAAAATGATTATTATTAAGTATACCATATCGAGTAATATAATCGTCTGATCTATAATAATACAGAAACTAATCTCTACTTTTATTTCGGAAAAGAAGATTGGTTGCGTAAAAGGTATTACGGATTGAATTTAGTAAATGATACAAAATAATGAAAAGTTTAATAAAGCGTGGAAAATAAAATTTGTGCGTAATAAAAATCACGAATTTATTATGCAAGAGTTTGCTTATCATTTTTCAACTGTTTTACCCAAATTTAATACGATCGTATTTCGTCTTCGACTTAACCGCTTGGTATTTTACGATCAAAAAATTTTGAATCGATTCTCTCTAAAACACGCTACATTTATTTTTGTAACAAACTCTAAAGAGACAAATCAGACAGATCAAAGAGCTTAGATGGCCATTAAATTGATTATAGTTTTCTTCACTCAAAGTTCAAAGGTACTGGTAATCTAAATTTATCGAATTAAAGTTTCGGCTTTCCACCGGAAAATTACATTTTTACTCGGCAGACGAAACTGCCGCAAAAGTTTATTATATACCTGAAAATCACTTTTAATATTTTACAATTTCCTGTAGATGCTATAGATTTAATCAAAAAACCTCAATTAGTGGCTTCCTTTTTAACTTGTTCGACCTACACGAACCAAGCTAATTTTTATCGTCTCGTGTCATTTACATAGTGCTGCAAAATAGAAAACTTTTTTCGGAAATTAAAATATCAGCTTAAGTACTGCGGGAGGGAGCATTTAAGAGAACGTAAATTATTTGCTATTTTTAATTAAAAACACGGGATAAAAATAAATTTGAAATCAAAACGGGGTTTGAAATTTCCAAATAATAATTAACAAAGACAAAGTAGAACTGTGTTTAAATTTAAACTAAAGCAACCCCCCTGAAAACAATTCACTTTACATTTAATTACTATCCGGCGACCAACAAAGCACACAATGTGATGAACAAAACATCGAAAGGACGTGTCAAAACAAGCTGATAAAACCTACAATGCAGAAATTGCTTTAAATAGATACATTTTTACTAGAGCACATTTTAATCGATATCGTAATAATTAATAACTAATTTAATGAATACCTTTTAAAAAATCGTCGACTAATTAATTTTTTATTACCGTAAGAGTTCAATTACACGCATTTCCACAACGAGGTAGACGTCTTACATGACTATTAAGTAATTAGTTTCCTCGTTACTTTAAATCGCTGTTGCGTGGCAAATAAAACGAAGGAAATTAAAAAAGTACAGCATTAACTGAATTACAAGGTAAGTTGGTTAATTATGCAACACTCTGTAGAATGGTGCCAGAACCCCCCCCCCCCCCCAACTTTCCCCTACACATGCATATGCACGTACGCAAGACAAAGGAAAGTAAAACTTGTAACGAGGTTAGTAGTTTTCCGGGCACGGAAAATCTATAGAGCAAGATCACGTCAAGTGGACCCCCCATTTTCCACTTGATCATCGAATTTTGATATTAGTATTTTTTCATGAAGTAGTCACTATCAACAATTAATCCCCAAAATAGTTTTTAAAAATTTTCATTTTAACAACAATTTTTTTTGTTAATGAAAATTTTTATGACTTTTAGTTAAAAAATCGATAATTAAAAAACTATTAGACTATATTTCAATGAAATATTATATTTCAGAATTAATGTTCAATACTTGTATTTTAATGAAATATGTAAGAGTTCAAATTATTTATATATTTTCTTCTCCCTCAAAAAACAAATTTTTTTCTCGATATTTTGCATTGAACATTTAAGTAACGAAATTTGCGAAAAAATTTGACTGCTCGTGATTAGATTAAGAAAAAAAATTACTACAAATACTCAGTAATTACAAATAAGAAACAATATTTTATTTTTTAAATGATAATATATATTTTTATAATATTTTACATTTTATATATTATAAAATATAATATTTTTATTTAAACACTTTATTTATAATAATTGTAACATCTTTGGAAAACAGCTTGCACTCGAGTAATATATTGTCTCAAAAGTCGGTTTAAACCCCAAAAAAACACGCCATAGGTGGGGCTAATCTTATGGAAACAGTCAATCCAAAAATTAAAACTGGATGTTTACCCGAAATTTAAAAGTATTCATAAAATGTAATGTTTATATTTTTTTTAAATCGTAAAATATGTAAGAATCTTTGTCTTTCTGTTCGTAACGTACTTTAGATTGATTCATTTTAAGTTAAAAACCTATAAAAATTGGAAGGTTGTTCCGAATCAGTGCGGCCTTCAGGCCGCACAACTTGGTGCATTGAATTGCCCACCAATTAAGTTAAAAAAGTGGGGGCGAATCGACGGAAATACGAAGCTTTTTAGCCAAAGACGGCGGCCGAGCTGGATGATTGATTTTTGGCTCTTTGAAAATTTTTGAGATTTTTGATAATTGGTAATTTGAGTGATTATTTTTGTTTGATTGAATAAAGTGAGTTTATATGCGAATGCATTATTGCGTTGTTTTTGGATAATTATTTTTGATAGTTGGAATTAATTGAGTAAATTTTTTTGTGAGTGACTACTGAATGGAAGTAGATTGATTGATTGGATTGACTTGGAAGAAACAGTTGGAATTATTTTGGAAATTGTTTTAAAATTGAAAAATTAAAATTTATTACATTCGTGGGAACGAATGTTGATAATGATAAGCAGGCGATTTGGATAAGCATAAAAGTAAGAGTACGAGCCTAGTAAAATTTTATTTTACATTGAATTTTTGGAAATACTATTTATTTAATATTACAAGAAGAAATTTTTTATTTAATTAATTATTTTTGAAGACCCTGAAAGTTATCCAAGGTGTCCGCAATCCAGGGCTAACCCGAGGCAATACAAAAAGTTGTAGATTTTCTCAAAGGCTGAGTTAGAGTAATTTTAATCTGAGCTCTCCACAGCTGACCCTAACTTAACTTTAATCATAACGTAATATTATATAAAATATGCAAATATGGTCGAACTTAATTGGTGGGCAATTCAATGCACCAAGTTGTGCGGCCTGAAGGCCGCACTGATTCGAAACAACCTTCCAATTTTTATAGGTTTTTAACTTAAAATGAATGAATCGAAAGTACGTTACGAACAGAACGACAAAGATTCTTCTATATTTTACGATTTAAAAAAAATATAAACATTAAATTTTATGAATACTTTTAAATTTCGGGTAAACATCCAGTTTCAATTTTTTGATTGACTGTTTCCATAAGATTAGCCCCACCTATGGCGTGTTTTTTTGGAGTTTAAACAGACTTTTGAGACAATATATTACTCGAGTGCTACAATTATTATAAATAAAGTGTTTAAATAAAAATATATTTTCATTTAAAATATAAAATATTGTTTCTTATTTGTAATTACTGAGTAGATCTAAAGGTAAATCAATGACGCGCGGCAGCGTCATAAATAATTTTTTTTTTGCTTAATTCAAATTTTTTCGCAAATTTTGTTAATTAAATGTTCAGTGCAAAATATCGAGAAAAAAAAATTTGTTTTTTAAAGGAGAAGTCATTTAAATTTTCATTTGTTAACTTAAAAGTTAATTAACAATATGAAAATATATAAATAATTTGAACTTTTACATATTTCATTAAAATACAAGTATTGAACTATAAATTCTGAAAATTTCATTAAAATATCTCTAATAGTTTTTTAATTATCGATTTTTTAACTAAAAGTCATAAAAATTTTCATTAACAAAAAAATTTTTCGATGATGGGGGGGGTCCACTTGACGTGATCTTGCTCTAATAAGTATTAACTCTTTAAATCTCGTTTTCGTCCTTGCTATCAAAACAGAGTTTCCAGCTTGGTTAAGACAATCGTCTCGACAAAAACGTACCCCCCCCCCCCGGTATTTATATTTTAAAATTACTGGATTTCCACTTACATTTTTAAGAACACAACCGACCGCGAGCACATTTCACAATAAACTAAAATTTTTACAACATTCAGACATCCGGTCGTTACAAAACTATGTATCAGTCATGCAAAAATATTTGATAACAAAGTTGTCCTAGAAAATGTATTTACCTTTTTATTTCTACGATAATAATAATTAATATTGAATCGTCGCGGTCTTAATTTTTCAGAGATTCAAACTTTGGAAAAGTTTCATTCAAAAGTGGTTTACAATCGAGATTGTATATCTACTAATAAAAAAATCTTAATTGACTTACTTCAACTTTTAGAACTGCGACCTAGTTGAGTAAAATTTTATAAAATAATTGGATTTCGATATGTTGACGATGTACACACGAGGAGGAAGCACGTATAGGACAAATTAGAAAGCTGCACAACTTATTTACGAAGTAAAATTTTAATTACAAAATATGATTACTTTAGTTACTTAATTTCAAAGGCTTTTAAAATCGTCCTCGTTCTTCGATTGGTTAGTTAGCGCTAAAAGACGTATCGGTCACCCATTCAAGTTCTAACCGCAGTCGAAAAGAATTAAAAATTGTGTTTAGGGATTGCTCGCTAATCCAATCGCGCGTTAATAAAAAGTATTAAAAAAACCTAAGGGAATCGCAACAAGTGGTCCCCGAGCAGAATAATTTTAAAGTTTTTTTCATAAGCAAAGAGATTAGTTGACACATTAAAAGTAATTAAGCGGTTGGATGAATAATAAAATAAATTAGAAAATTTGTTCCCCCAACAATAAATTATTTAATCTGTGATTTTATGAACTTTGCCGAGTGAAAATGAATGTAAGTGCACCTAAATTTTTGGAAAACAGCTGGAATGCAATGTCATAACTGGGAAAACTGAAAGCACAACGGAATGATGTTCTAGTAATTCCCGAGCGGGAAAAGGGACCGCTAATTGTGCACAAATTACCATATACTGGTGCAATTTACGCCAACCCGCTTCTGATGAGATCGGCATTAATTGTAAACTCTGATGTGTTGACATAGCAACAACCCTCATGACAATCTTGTGAAATAACTGGCATAAAATTTAAATTCTAAACAAATTAATATTTAATCAAGCTAAATAAACTATTTATTTGATTGTACATATTATTTACCCTGGCGCGCTCGCTGCTGAGTTGTTGTGATGTACGACAAAATTTTGTTTGTAAATAATTAAATTCTTTTACTGCTACATAAATACGCACGCGACGCAGTTAATATCATATCTAATGAGCACACATATGAAGTGAAACTAATGAAGACTTAATTAAATATGCCAACAGCAAAATTAGCACGTAAAACACGGCCTAGTATAGGTGGTGATGCTTTCAAATATCTCCAACGAAATTTAAGCTATTTCCAAAATTTTGAATAGAACGCCAAATTGGCACAATTAAATAAATTTTAAATTTATTGAATTTCATTATAATACTCTTATGAGAACCAAATTTACTTTGATGTGGAATCGACTGAATGCAATATACCCCTATGAATGGCAAATATTCAGCTTCCTACAAAATTATATGCCATTTCCTTTGGCATGCATAATATACATATACATAGCTAAGCTGCCTTATACGGGGGTGAGATTTTATTTATATGAGAAAGCACACATATTTATTTGCGTTCGTCACCAGTACAATTCAAATTTATCTTATTCCGACAATTCAGCTGTTTTGTGGGTAATTGTAGAAAAACTAATTTGAGAAATTTACGAAAATTTGGTTTTTAGAATTATACATAGCAAAGAAGGCTTTGCGGTAAATTACATTTGCTAGTTATAATTGGACCACTCTGTACAATTTTTAAGTCAAAATTGATATTTATGCTTGAGCGACTTCGACGTTCGCTTGTTATTTTCTAAAAAAATTTCTTTTGAGAAGTAGTTTTTGTTTATTCTTAGATATATCAAACAAAACAAAAAAATAACTGAAAAACTGAAACCAGGATTATTGGTATTGGAACTTGACTTCTTACTGTAAAAAATTCAATACATTTTTAAAAAAGGTGCAATTATCTACAACCTAAATTCTAACCTTTTATTGTCTAAACTCAACGGCTTTCGATTTATGGTTTAAATTAAATAGTATATTGCGATGACCCCTATATAATTTTTGATGTACAATTTTTTTCAAATGTTATTAATTTTTATCGTGGGTTAGGGTTAGGGTGGACATGCAAATAATTCCGAGCATAAGACTGTTATTTACGTTTCAAATATTAAATATCTTCAATCGTGTAAAACTTTATTCCAATTTATATTTTTAATTTCAAATATGGTTAATAAATTTTGTTGCTAAGTTTAAAAGTTTTACCTTGCAATGTGGTCTCGTACTGCACGTGACCACCAACAGCTGACCGCTCTTTCAAACAAATTTTGTTGTAAATAAATTTCTATTAACCAAAATCTTCAAAAATTCCAAATCTTTAATCTTCAAACACTTAATCAATCAAAACAACTTTTCAATTTAATGAAAATTACTTTTTCGTTATAATCATCAAAAAAATTTAAATTATTACATCGAAATAAACATTCCTACCACCTTACACGCACAGCGGAGTCTGACCTCCCTGTTCTCCCTTCCTTCCTCCGTTACCAACATAATTATTTACACAAATAAATAAATACATTTTTGTACAGTATGTTACAAAATTAAACGTTTCAAAACACGACAATAAATTATCATACAAGGAAAAAATTAAGTTTACTCCCGAGATTAGTATACTATTTCTTGCTTTCCTGATACAGTTGATATCAACCAAAACGTATTTGGTTACTTACCCAACAGCGGGAGAAACAGTAAAAGGCTCAGCACATAGCAATACTCTGATGGGACGATCGGGGGGGGGGGGATCCAAATACTCCAAACATGATAATTCAATAATTACTTATCCAACAGTGCTAGCGGAAGAAAACGAGAGAGAACCGATCAACAAGAAGAAAAAAGGTTGGTGGGCGTCTATTTTATCTCCAGCTGTTGGGTGAACCAGGCCCGGACTGGCCATAGGGCAGATCGGGCAAATGGCAGTCAATGGGCCGTCTAACCAGTGGCTGATTATATCGCGAAAAAAATTATGCTATTTTATATAGGTAACACAACAAAGTATCAAAATGGTTAATAAAACTTAAAATTTTAGCACAATAAATTTATAAATAACAAAAACCGTTCAAATACAACGTAATAAATTGATGTCTACCAGCCACTTCTTATCACTTATGCGCAATGGCGTAGCCAGGAGAAGGGCTAGAGGGCTATAGCCTCCCCTCCAGACACTTCCTTTTTTTTAATGACTATAGTCGCTTTTTTACCGGTACAATAATAAATTTTAAAAAAATATTATTGTGTTCGACTGTTCGATATGATTGTAGTTAGGTACTGTTTTTAGTGTAGGTACTTGTTGCTTGTTGATAGCTAATCAGCCAAGCCAGTTAATTTAGGTCTGGCATCCTCGGGCCCCCAAGGGCGGATTTACCAAATTGTCGCCTATGGGCACTACTTTGAGATGCCACTCCTGTTATACTTAAGGGCTAACAGGGATGGTCCGGCGCAAGGGAGAGCGCAGGTAGGGGCGTGGTCAACGGATTTTTAGTGTTTACTGAAATAATCATATCTACATAATGATAATAAAGTCGCCCAATTGTCGACAAAATACAAAGTGGTGATGACATTGTAATTTTTTCTTTATGTTAGTATGTAATTCTTTTTATTTTGCATGCAAATCAGTTCAGTATTTTTGTGAGTGCATTTGTTTTTCATTTTGTTAGATGTATTATAAAATGGCAAAGTCCAAAATAATACTAATAAAAAATGTCTTTCACTATTAGAACTAAAAAACAAAAACCAAACAAAATAACTATGTTTTTTTCATGAATTTTGGCCATTATACGTTTTATAAAAAATAAATATGTTAAGAGTACGTGTAGCGTTTCTGTGGGAAGTAGGGGGCCGACAGTCTCTAAAATGCCCGGGCCGGTTTTAGGTCCCAGTCCGGGCCTGGGGTGAACGGAAGGAAAAGTGGCATTGCGCTTCCCAAAATGAGACTTAAGAATAACGATTTCAATTTTATATAATAAAAATGAATTTTCATCTTTTACTCTTTATCTTTGGTTTTCTTGTGAAACGAATAGATTTTTCAGTTTCAATATACAAATTTTGTACATTTTTTGAATAAACAAACAGAAACAGAAAATACAAAAATTTACGTGTTCCTTCAATGCTTCTCTAGGGAAAACTATTCAAGATAGAGCAAAATTGCAAGTAAACAATTTTGTAGAGCGTCAAGTTTTCTGCAGAAAAGTTGCAAGTGATGTATTTTTATCTTGAAGACTTGAGCCGTTAAGAACGTTCCAAAATGAACTGTTCTTTATTGCATCGATTTATTGAAAAATACTCAGCTATTGTGCACTTGGTTATCATTCTAAACCGAGAGGCAAATCACGAGGCAAATTTTTGTACACTAGATTTCCTTTTACGATGTTCTCTAGAGATCTCTCTAAATTTTCTTTAGAAAAAGTAGAAAAAGCAGATCTGGAGTAATCCTAAGATTGCCTAATTTCTCACGTTTCATCTGAGTTCTCTATCCTTTACCAGATTTGTCTATCCCCTTCGCTCTATTCCGTAAAAATTCAATCTCTTTACTTTTAATCGTAGAGTTAATCCGTTCTGTGGTAAAACATTCATTTTAGACAACAAAAGGTTAAAAATATAGTGTATAGATAATTTCAGGATTTTTAAAAAAGTACCCAAAAAAAAAACTTTGCAGAAGTCCATCCAAGCGTATGAATCTAGACACAGTTTTAGTAAAATCGTCAACTTTGAAGTGTAAATCGGTGGAAAAGAAGTACATATAATATTCAGAATTTTCTATGTATCCATAAGTATCTGAGAAATCTTTAATTTTAATATTTCTTCGATTAAAATGATAATTACTTGGCATCAAAACTACTTCGCCCTCTTCTCTACAATCTGAAAGGCAGCCGAATCTCTACTGAGATGAGCTTCTGAGTCGCCCACAGACAACTGCAGGCGAATCTTAAATTACTTCAATTCATCAGATAAAACCGCCAATGAATTGCATAAAACCGCGGATTAATTAGATCAAACTTTAAGTTATAAATCAAAATCTTTGAACTGATACCATTACCCACACAACTCTCTTGAGTGTTCACCTTATTTTAATTAAATTAATTAACAAATGGTTAATAAAATTTAAAATGATTGGAAGAAAAAGATTAAATAATAGCAAAAATTAACATATTATTTTTAGTGTGAGCTAATCCTTAATCAGCTATTTTTATATAAAATAAATCTTTCAAGTTTCCTCTTCAATCTGCACTATCCGGGGGGGGATTAAATACTTTATCGTGAAAACCAAAAGGACTTTTTCCAAATTTGTCGCAATTTAGTGCATTTTGTCGGTTTTTTATTTTTAAAGTTATGGAGATTAATAGTTACTCCGATACCCCCCTTGTATTCACTCACTTGTTAATAAAATTCCCCAAAAACCGAAAATCGTAAAACGATTTTTACGTATCAATTTTGGTCAAAATATTGAACCCTTTAACTATTGGTGCAATCCACAAGAGCTTATCAAACGGCAACTTGAGGATAAGTCAACAAAATATTAATTGACAGGGTCGGCTTCGATATAGCAATTGGATTAGAGAACTTTGTAGAGACCACTGGTGTCCAGCGTGGGGCAGTAACAAATGAGCAGAAAATGAATTCTTGCAAGATATTAAATTGTTTGCTAGTTCAACATTTGCAGAACAGATAACTCATGGTAATACAATCCAATATTAAAATACACTTAATAATGCACAATTCAATGAAGTAGTTTAGTTTATGCATTATCTGCGATTATAAGTAAGATTACACTTCCAAACTTACTCTATTTAACTATAATTTAGAGACCCGGCAATAGAGAGAATAGTACAGTATTGAATAGCTTTATATAAAGTTTTAGTGCCGTTTCCAGAATTTCAACACAAAACGTGAAAGCAGGCAGGTATATGGTGGATCCTGGAAGAAAATGCCGTTAGCCTAATGGGAAAGTTAGAAATATTATTTTTGGCTTCAAAACAATACAAATTTAATTAGCAACATTAAACGGGGCAATACAATTTAGGTAAATAATAAATTTTCATTTATAATCTATAGACGAAAGCCATAAGGTTTATATTGGACGAGAACAATAAACGAGCTACGTGGAATGGCTCTAAAATGATGAAATAAAATTCAAGTTTTATGGATAGTTCGGCAAGAAAATATAAAATAATACAAAAGCTTCAATAAATGATAAGTGATTGAATTACTTGAACAACAAAAAAGTGTATGTATTAAAAATTAGACTTTGAAATTCAACTTGGGTACTTTTATATATTTGTGACATAAACGAAATCGGAATTTTAAAAAGACCCAAACTGTAACGAGCTAAAAATGTAAAGGGTGTAAATTTCATATTGTGAAATGTAGTTTCTCGATATTCCTTTGGCATTTTTTCAACGGCTATCAAAAATACAGCAAAATAAATATTCTGCAAGGAACGTCAAATTTAAATTTATCGCCGGCAAATAATTCACCTGTACACGCTGCCGATATTAAAACATTTTCCTGTAAAAATATTTTCTTTTATGTAGACACCTAACCTATCTAACGCGCCCAAATTAAATTGTATATAAATATTTTCAAACGCTGCCTAGCTATAACCGAATTAGCATAAATAAAGCCTGCTCAAATAATGGAAACCGTTTTCAAACTGACGAATTTTATCTATCATAATAACAATGTTTGTCTACATAACACATTTATAGTTCGCTCTAACTAGAGAGAATGTATTAAAATTTATGTACATTATAATTACACAAAGAGGGCGTGCTACTTAGCCAACTTGTGCTTTTGACTGAATTACTACTCAAAAATTATTTATTTAAGAACATGCGAATGTATGGCGCAGTCCAAATACGATGTAAGCACATAAGTTGGATTATTGAAATACATGGTAGTTGCTAGTTCTAACTTTCAAAAGTTATTCACAAACACTCGAATTAAAACTATTGCTTCAAATTACCAAGATCTTTTAGTTGGGGAGCTGTAAATCGTTATTTATAATCAAAGAGTAGACAAAGAACGAGGAATTTTAAAAATACAAAAATTAGAATAAATAAGCACAACTTATAGCCACAAAATAATTACAAAAGCACCATTCCACGAGACTTTAAATATAATGGAAGCTTGGAAAATACGTAGTACCTACTATATAAAATCGTGCAAAAAGTCGATTCTCAATGAAAATGTTTTAAAATTAAAAAGAATGTAAATAAAATAAGTAAAAACATCAAGAAAAACTCGCCGCCACAAAGCTTTCAACGAAATGAAAGCATAACACAATATACAATTAAAGCAACTTACGACGTGTTTAGTGCCTGGATAGGTGAACCTCTACGGAATATGTTCCATTATTGCCGTGGTTCGAATCATACATTAAACTTTAGAGCCTTTTACGGTATTGCTTATCTTGATGAATACGATAGTAACCTGATCTATTTATTGTAATATATTATTAAGAAAACCAGCTCTACTTTACCTATCTAACGTTTTTTTGACGTGATAACGTCTTATAAATTGATATACCGGCTGCACGCACGAAAAAACATGACTCATTGTCACGTTACGTAAGCGAGAGCGCGGAACACGCGAGAGAGAGGCACTATCGGCTTTGCATAATACATACACATCATTTGAATTATAAAATGCCATTAAAAAAAACTTGTCCGGCATGAGGTTCGATCTCGCGATCACTAGCCTATTGAGGGTTAATGTAATAACATAGTTTTAATTCGTATTATCTGTTACATAAACATAATTCAATTCAATTAATAAAAGTATGCAATTTTTTTTAAATTATCGTCCGTAAACCGACTTTACAGACAACCCGAGTGTTTTTTTTTAGAGAAATAGAGAGTTAGCAAGGTACTATAAACTTGGTGACATAAATTGATCCAATGATAGATTCTACTTCCAACACGACGTTCATTATAAAATACCATGCAAACAACTAAGAATGCACTCAAAGTTGTTACTTCATCTTTTCTAAACACATATTGCTAAAGTACTGGGGGGTATTCCATACCCCCCAGACCCCCCGGTTTTAAAGATCAATGGTTTGTGTGGATGTTCTATGATTAATTTTATTAAATAGGAACCTTTCGGGACAGCTATAATTATATATTGTAGTGTAAATTTTTCATCTCAAATTCGTTTTTAAATTTAAACGCAACTTAAATAACAAAATGAATTTTCACCAAAATGTATAAGGTGGGTCCGAATCACTTCTGAAACATGACAATATATATATATTGCTATGCCCCCAACTTTGCAAATTTAATCAATTTCACCCTCTAGTGAAAATAGTCGAGGTAACACAGATTTTTATAAGTAATAAATTGTAAATTTAAATTAAATGCTCAACTTTTCTTACTTTGAATGTGGTATTGAACCTCTGCTCCATGTGCGCGTTCCACATGTGCTACTACAGCTGGTCTAACAAATTTTGCTGCGATGCACCTTTGCACATTGATCAAAATTACCATAAATTCTTCCAATTTCCAATCTTTTTTGCACTTCACTTTATCAATTAAAATAAAGCATCAAATCAACCTAACTCATTTATTAATTTTAAACAATTAACAAATTTAATTTTGTATTGCGGGAATGGTTTATCATCCGCTTGACGCAAAAGCGTCAACCCAAGTGTCCTACAACCTTCAAGCCCCACTCCTTCTAGTTTTTGTTGTTCCTACCTTTTTATTTACATAGCAAAACTTAACAAACTATTTTAATATAATGTTATAAATAAATAATAAAACAAATTCAAACTTTAAAATAATTTACAAAATTAAATGAAATTATGTTGTTTTGGTTTTTGAAACACGACAATATACACACTGGGGGGTTTGGGGGGTGAGGTGACGAGTATAACTCCCGATACAATATAATTATACTTTGACCTTACATTTCTAAAAGTCGCTATCGTCGTCCCCGTTTATAACAAACGGTCCGGACTATTCGTGCACTCGGACTGTATACCACTGGTTTTTTTAAGATTTTTATGCAAGTATTTCCCTTCAGTAAGTTTTGAAATGTTAAGTTTTACGTCAATTTATAAAAATATTCACTGGATTTGACAGAGAGAATTGAGTCAGTGTCGTTTAAAAATGTGCAACGTTGAATAATAAAATTTTGCAAAACTGACAGCCAAGGAATAAATTAATTAGTAAAAAGTTCAGTGTTTTGATCGGAAGATAAACTGGTATGAGATCTTGACGAATTAGATTTGTTATAAATTAGCGTAACTTTTTAAAATCAACTATAAAAAAGAGATTAATTTTAAATTAATATTATGCACTTGTAGCCGATACCATAATTACTATCTGAAAAAAAAAATTCTGTCGGTCTTTCTTTTCATAGCGGATAGAAGGAAACATTTGGGGGAATAGCACGATAACCGGAACCACGAATTTTCTAACATTTATATGTATTTGCAATTTATGCCATAAACTATCATAATTGCATAACAAAACTTTTAATCCGTGGGTCTGATTTGAATGCTACTTCCAAAAATGAAGGATTTAAAACGACGGAATCTTTGAATCCACGCAATTTTTTAAAAACGTTCCTGAAGCCTGCCAGACTCGAAAATCACGAGTATGAAATGGCAGTAATAACCTTAAGGTAAATTCGGCTATGATTAACAAAATACAATTTAAAATAAATTTACGTTAACAGTTACACAACTAAAAATCAACCCACAACAAAAACATATTGTTCGTATGTTAACAGCTCGAGTTAACATATTGTTACCACCGGATCCTATGTGAAAATTTAATTATTTCGTAAATTCAAGGAAAAATTTATGTTTGTTCATTGTTGAAAATTCTCTAATAATTTTGGCGATGTCTATAAATCCTACAGGCCCGGAAAACGTGGTACACCTAAGATTTGGAAATATTAAAATTTTGTTTTCAAAATTTTCAGACTAATTGAATTTTATTGTTTCCATTCACAGAGAGGTCAGTGCGGCCTTCCGAATTTAATATAAGAATAATACGAAATTTTTTATCTTTTTTAATATTCATTAAATTTAAGAATTTACTTTTTACTCGGAACGTCTCATTTGATATTATATAATCTTGAAATATTTCAGCATCAGGGAAAGTCCTGATTTTCCTAAGACCTATCTGCCACTGTTAATAGAGCGAATAGAAATTATTAATAAAAAAATTGATCGAGGAATTCATACATGTGAATTCATCAATCGTCGTTTATTGCATTTTTTGCACCCCACGAGAAGAAAACAAAAAAATTCACTTATAAAAATTGAATTCTTTAAATAACTGAAACTCGGAAAGTATCCAATTTAATAAGAAACGATTGAATGCGCAGAAAATAAATGAAAACCTTTAAAAATCGGAACAGACGTCTTCAAATCAGAGAGAACAACAAATGCTTAGTACTAAAAAAGGTTTTTATATTATAGATCTGGCCAAGATGCTCTTAAGCTCTTAAATATTATTGAAAACTTTAAATTACACAACGAATAATTACGGACGCGCATGAATGAATTAACGAGATCCTAGTAGTATTAATAATACTTAAAGTGCAAAATACGGAAATATAAGGAAGCATATATTTGTAAGGTAATAAATAATAATAGTACCTTTAAAATTGAGAAATATACAATAATATTTTGTACTTACATACGAATATAATAATAAAATATATCGAGCGCGTTGTATAACGACCTTTAGTGGTAGAATGTATGTATGCAAGAAATTTTACGAGATTTCGATTGATAAGAACTTCTATCCAGCAACTAAGTGATCTGGAATTCTTTTCAATCGATTTTTGGCACTTACACTGTTGCATACTCAGGCGGCCGCCCACCGGGGAGAAGAACAGTAAAATCTTGTTCCATACATAAAAATCTTCCAATTGCCATTTTTTGCAAGGCAATTTTACCTAACGACTGAACTAATAGGCGGATCAAGGGTAATAAAAATTACATTTCAAAGTTAGGAACAATTGTGGGGAAATGTGAAAAATCGAAGATTTCTCGATGTTACGTTTTACATACAAATTTTTTTAAAATTTTCTCTATTTGTTAAGAGAAAATGTTTTATTTGCCGACAACTTGTGGTCAGGAAAAGAGATTTACAAAGTTGTAGACATAACACGTGCTCTGAGGACTAACGATCACTTTAAAACATTCAACCTGACATAGAAAATGGGAATTTTCTATTGCAGTTTCGTGTACGAAAACAACTTACTGCCGTAAATTTGTTATTTAGGAAATTAACATTTTGTTACAAAAAACACCATCCAGTTTATTAGAGTCGTAAAAATTGTACCAGTAGTAAAAGCGTAAGAAAATCCGAGCCACTTACACAAGATCATGTTGGTAGTTTAGACCTAAAATCGCGTAGCACTTTACGCTCGTAAATTCTTATATGATTTAAGAAGTGAAGTTTGAAGATGAAATTGCTATTCTGATAACAAGGGAAAACTACATTGTGTTATGTAACTGAATATAAGTGTAAACGATATACGAAAGCGCTTTTTATCCGACAACTTAAAATGCGAAATTAAAAGGGAAATAAAGCAAGAAAGCTCCGCTTTCATTATCCTATTAGACAAAACTTGAAAAATAGGGTTGAATTCACATAATATCTATAGAGGAAAATATGTCTTTTAAGTGACGCTAATCGTGGTATTTAGCTCAAGTGGGACTCCACTTTGTAAGAGAGATCGGTTTACGGAAGCGGCCGTCTCGCTCTTAGTGAGCGCAAATGGTGCACAGTCCAACAAAGCTCAAACTAACGTAAAGCACAAATTATTCCCTCTTTCCACCCACTTGGCTCATAGGAAACTCCCCTAACTTTCGTGTAATTAATTGGTAGTTATACAAATGACTAATAAAATAAATATATTACGTATGTTAATTTTCTAATTAAACTGGAATATTACACACTTTGAGAAAACTTACAAGCTCATTTAGAAGGAAAACTTTCAGGTGACGAAGTACCCCATTAATTTGAAACATACGATACATACAATATAATTACCCTAATTGAATCGGTAGAAAGTCGGCGGCGTTTTTGCGATAAACGAAAAATTAAATTCAATTAGGGAAACCCCCGCCATGCAGTTTGTTAAAAATTACCTGAGTAACTATTTGTATGGATTTTCTTTTACAGGCTAAAATAAAGTTCCGTACTCTATTTATATGTAAATTCAATCTGTTGCTCCAATTCGCGTAATTTCGATTTTCGATACAAACAATTTACTTTTTTCTTACACTCACGTCAAGATCATTTTGCTTTTCCATTTCCTAACGAAATTGTTCCAGTTATTCTCTAATATTTTAAAATCTATTTCGCGAAACGTAATTATTATTTTTAAATTAAGCCTGTGAATTATTTATCGAGACTGAAAATACCTAATACCATCAAGTTTAAGTAACGCGAAAACCTTTATGTGTTAGCAAGTAAAATTTTACAAAAACATGGAAATTACTTTGAGTAAATTTTAAATTAAGTGTAGTGAACAAATGTTAAAATAATTAAAACAAACTTTCCTTTGTAAATATTCACGTTGAACTTTTCGCTTTATTTACTCTAAAGAAAGATTTTAGTTTCTTGGCAAATTTCATGTGGACGTGTTTCAGTTACTTATTCAGTGGTGTTTTGGGGTTTCCACAAAAAATCCTTAATCCCTGCATTATCTTCCACTCTCCTGCGATGAAACCAAGACGATTTTACTAAGATAATGTAATTAATTAATGTGGCAGTCCCAAATTTTTCACCATTACAACCTCGAGATTAACGAAAAGTCGTATGCTTCATTGATTTCTCTAACGAGGGGAACCTTTGCAAGATGGCTGAAAATTAGTTTTTGAGAAATTCTTCGGCTACTCAAGTTACATAATTAAAAAAATAATCAACATAGAAGTTTTCTTGTAATTCTGCGAAGATCAACACAATGTATCTTTCAGTATTCATTTATGACAATCCAGAGCACGTGTTTTGGCTTATAGCCCATTATCTGATTGATGTACTCGTGCCAAACATTATATTATTTCGATGTAATCAGTTATACAGCGGATGATAGTAAATAATCAAGAGACACGTGTCCTAGATTACCTCCCAAACGCATCTATTGAAATTGGAAAATAGCGCAGACTCGGCAACCGCCTCAGTTAACGTCGCAGGATAATTAATCTTACTCCATATTTGAAAGTGTATAATTAAACGACCTCAACCTAGTAATGCAAGCGAGACAAAAATGTGGTTGCGGTGCGTGATGTACCTGCAAGCAGGCTCATTTGTCGAAAAAAAGTGGTAATAATAAAAATAAGAAAAACTCGTTTTAAAATGTTGTTAATATTCAAAGCTTTAACCCATTTAATTCCTTTATAATCAATCTTTTGGTTCGCGGCAAGAAAAACATTTCAAACGTTGCCAATATTTGGATAATCCATACGTTCTTGTCAAAAGGATTGATTGTTTTTCGTTATTGAATTATTTAAGTGATAAATGTTTTCCTTTAAAATCTGCTAGTTGTTTTCGATTTATAACGTAAAGTTAACACCATTAAGAATCCACAACGTTGGATGCATTTGAGAAAACATTAATAACTACAAAGAGAACGTCTCGTCTGGAACATCAACACTTATCCGCCATTTCGATAATGGAACAAAATATTAAAAATCAACAGAAAGAACGGTGGAAACATTTTCTGCTATCGATTTTCCTTTCGGGGTTTTACAAAACAAATTCTCTAGTGGTACTTGAAATTTGAATCGCACAGCTTAATCGTCGCTCTGTTTACACTGCTATTGTAGGTATCATACAAATTTATATATTGCAAATAAAGCGGACAGACCGTAGGTTTCGACTTATTTATTATGACCATCTTCAATTGATCTCGTAATAATAATGGATGGGCGTTAAAACAATGAAATAGGGTAATTTTTCAGTATTACGGCGAGCGAACACAATGAGAGAAGTTTTTATATTTTGAGAAAATTAAACCTGAGATTAACAGCACTCGAAACCCAGAAACAGCCAACCGAAAGTGATGTTTATTTATCACGACTCATAATTAATACAAAAAGTTCAACCCTATAACACCCACATCACAAAAATTTAATTCATAATTTTTGTTTTGTCGCTGTCAAAGAAAAAGCGTAAATTTATCAAAATTTAGAAACACAAAAAAATTGAAAATTAAAATAGAAACTTGTAACTCAATTAATATTTTACATGGAGAGAAAAATTGCGTTTTCAGGTTCCTCGGTATTCCGGTATTTAAGTGACAACTTTACGGAGTTGTTGGATGCGTCGCTCAACATCAATCTTCCGTTTATCTGCTTTATTCTTTTTGTGCCAGTAATGTCACATATTACATCTGGCTGTCTGCTACAATTTAAATTGGGGAATTTTTAGTTCGACTATTCTTATTTTTAAATAGAATTTTTAATAAAGCTTTCAAAAGTGTTCAAGAGATATTATGAATTTTTTAGAAAAAAAGGCGAAAGTTTGGTACATATTTGAATTTAAATTGGAGCACTAATAAGGTTTTGACATTTAAGTTTAATGCGGAAGAAGAGCAAACATTTCCTTTACGTTTCAAATCCAACATGTTGGTTTATGAAAATGGAAAAGCCAAATCAACCTCTAGGAAATAGAATAATAATAGAGTTAGGATGTTATTATGAAGCGCAATTATATTTACCATAAAATATTTAGGTGCTAATAATGTCCTGCGGTTTCACTACAATATTAAATAGCATTTTCTATTGACCGAAATTATTGGACCCAATCAAAATAATTGATTACGTGGCAGAGCCGGACCGAGACCGACCTACCCAACATTAGCTTTCTTCGCAAAAAATTTTCTTAAAAACCAATAAAATAATAAATAAGAAGGTCCACCACCTCAAAAAAGTCGAATAAAGTAGTACATTTCCTACGGATGCCGGTCTTTGAGGTCAATATCACCTCGAATTGCCCAACACACAACTTTAAGAAAACTAAAATAAAGTCCAAGATAAATATTAATTTTTTGTTAGGAAAAAAAATTATATTACATTGGATTGGTTAAAAGGATTAAAATTATATTTAAAATTATTTGGATGGTAGTGACATTTATAAAATCTTGAAATTAGAAAATAATTAAAGTAACGTCAAAATCAAAGTTGATACCGGTGCACACGATAATCTCATTTTATTTAACAGACTTACATTTGAAGTTAAAAATTTAATACCAACGAATTTCATAGAAGATTAATTCAGACATTGTAAAATTTATTTGAATTATACAATTTTGCCATCTAATAAAATTCTCCTTAATATGGAAATATTAATACCGCAACGATGTTGCCAATTCCTTGTGAACGGAAGAATTTTCTTTTGAGCGCAATTACTGATCCCCCCCCCCCCCCCGGTTTCAACAATCCAGGATTTTGGGTACAACTTCTGTGATTGATATTGTTGGCTACAAATTTTTCAATGGAATACTACAGTTTCAGAAACTGAAGAAAGAAAGAAAATGAAGAAAATTCCAGAAATCCAGAGGAATGCCATTGATTTACTTTAGAAGTGGCTGTGCAAGTAGTAAAAGGAAATCTGAGAAAATCTTGAAATTCTAGGAAATCCTGGGAATGTTACTAATTTATTTTATAGATCAATGACTTGTGACTTTTTTTGCTGGTTTAGGTTTTCACGACGGAGATCCGGTGTATAAGTAGTAAAGAAAAATTCAGGAAAACCCAAAAAAAAATTATTTCTAGAGATATTTATTCTTATTAAACTTTAGATTAAATAAATAATAAATAATGAGAAATAAATTCTATTAGAGAAGTTTTTTAAAATTTAATAATACAGTGCTTTGGTGAAGATTCTCTGAATGAAAAAATTGAAAATAAGAAATTAATATATTGTCGTGTTTCGAAATGCAAAAAAAACATTAATTTCATTATTTTGTGAAATGATTTGGAGTTTGGATTTTGTTTATTTATTTGTAATCACATTGTATAAAGTTAGTCAAATTTGCTGTATAAATAAAGGTGGGAGACGTAAGACTTGAGGGAGTACGGCTAGGAGGTCGATGCAAGAAGACGGAGTTGGGCGACGGCCTTGAAGGCGAGTCAGGCGGATGAAACGCCATTCCCGAAATATTTAAAAAAGTTAAAATTGTTTTTGAAAATAAATAGGTTAAATTAAGTTGAGTTTTTGTTTTTTTTTAATTATTAAAGTGAAGTGCCAAATTGAAAAATAGGAAGAATTTATGACAATTTTCTCATTGTTCAAAAAAATTAGTGAATGCCCAGCTATTTAGATTAATTTTTGAATAAAGCAAATTTAGAAGATTTGCATAGCTTGGGTATTTTGCATATTTGCAAAGTTAATGAATTCATATATTGAAGACAAGTAGACAAGTTCACTCAAAAATGTGAAACGCAAGTTATTAACCTAAAAACATTAGGTTTTGAAAGGTCAGTGCGGCCTCTAGGCTGCACAATCTAACCAATCGAGTTCTTCAGCACTCAAATATTGGCACTATTGTAGAAATTCCTATCTTTCTGCCATTCCTTCCTTTCATAACGCATCTAAGATTGGTTCATTTTAAGTTGACAACCTACAAAATTGGGAAGTTACCGGAGATCAGTGCGGCCTTTAGGCCGCACAACCTGTTAAATCAAATTCCGCGTTATTTAATCTTTCTGTCTGTCATTCCATCAGAAAAACTTTTTGAAGAAAATAGCAAAATTAATTTTTGAACTCCACATTTCTGGGACTTCTTTAAGATTTCCCTATGAAAAAGTAGAGCAGCAAAACAAAAGTTCATCGATAGTATTTCCCGCAACTTTTCAGAATTTCTGTCGATTTTTTAGATTTCTTGGATTTGCCCAGATTTCCTCGATTTTTCTTCCATTGTATACCAGATTTCTGCAGCGATTCTTTTTCGAAAATCATAGAGCAATTTCTTCATAAAAATTGTTCAAAATTTTTACGATTATCTTTGTTCAATAACAATAAATTATTACTATACTTTATATTAATTTAACAATAAAATCAGTGTAAATAATGGATTTAAACATTGATAATAAAGCATATGCCAGACGAATTTAACTGCTCATAAAAGTTAAACCAATAAAGGAATTTCAAATAAAATGTGAATCTACATTCAGGGAAAGTAATTTGAAAGTAATATTCTGTGTATTTTTGAGAAAACATAATTCAATGTGACAAAGTAGGATAGCTCAAATATAAAAATTTTCAATGTTTCGGCATTTTTGAACGAAAATAATATCATTATGAATACATTTTTTAAAAACAATGACGATAGTGCTTCTTAAAAAATAAGCTGACATATAAAACATTTTTTGTTGAGAAATTATTTGTGCCATGCTTTAGATTCCACGTTAAGCAATGGCAAATATTTGTCGGTAGGATTTAATTGGTTTTGTTTTAAATCCAGAGCAGCAGCATTGGTTATAAAAGAGTTGGCATCTCATATAGCTGGTGGTGCCCTGTTGGGCGGAAATACATGTTATAAAGTAAAAGAAAAAGTCATGCAGGCGTGAATTGCACAAAAGCAACTAATAGAGCTTTTATAAACATCTACATTACACTACTTGCTACTTGTAATAGATGGGTGCTAGTTTTAACGCGAAAGCTCGGTAAAGTTTAATACGGCGTTTAAATTTTAAACAGCTTTTATACAAAATCGTTTTTAAACGAAGTTTGTAGATGCTAAACTGCTGCAGCTATTAATTTTATAAATCCTTGCAAAGCTTTTACGGTCTCAGAAAAAAGTTTTGCTCGCGAAGCAATTGTGTAGACATTTTCCCCATATTTATTTACCTCACTGCTGCACGCTTGCAGGTAAAGATTTCGCTAAAAGGAACAAAACCCAAACACAGCTTCAATACGAAACAATGTAAACCGACCGTTTCGAAACCCGAACTTTTTGTTTGCATGCAGTAAAAATAATTGGGTAAAACATAACAACACGTGCAACGTTTTCGAGTTATTATGCACATAAAAAAAAACTCATCAGGATTTTTTAAGTTGTTCGATAAAGCGTCTCCATTCTGTATATTCCATCTTAACGAAGTTTCATTGCGTTTCTCTTTTTTTGTGTAAAACTTGAAAAAAGTGTGATCAAATAACCGTCTTATATGTGGTACTACACATGTGGTTTCCTCGTTGGGAATTCTGCTCCAGCTTTCGCATTTTTTAAATAAACCATTTGTAAGTATGAAATAATTTTGGATATAAATTTTAGAATAAATGCGATTCCTGCAATATTCGAATGCCTACTATTTTTTAATGAACCAAAAATGTAATACGATTATTTGAAATTAAATTTATTGTAGGATTACCAACGGAATGTAATATGATAGCCCCGGAGCTTACAGCTTAGTGAAAATGCATCAACTAAAAATAAACAAAATAAATCGAATTGATCGGAAAAATAGACCAAATTTGGTATTTATTTAAAAGTAATAATTTTTTAAATTAGCAAAGTAATCCTTTGGAAACGTGAAAGTATTATAAATTTAATAATCGGTCGGCAAATATGTATCGGGTATAAGAACGGGAAATATAAAATTTGGCAAAGTGTAACCAATATTAGTACGTGTACCGAAACACAGATGTCGCTATCGATTTTCACCGTATTAGAGAATCGTGAGACTATTTTAAAATAATACCACACGCGTACATGCTAAAGAATGTTCAAGAAATGATAGCGTAACTACCAAACGTTAAATTTTAACTTTCCTTTTCGCATTTAATATATAAACTTTTTTAACTATTTAGATTTTTGTTTAAAGTGGTACTTTTATTTTTGCACCATCAGGTACAAGTTCGTGTCTTTGTTAGGTTTACTTTATCAGAGTAGTTTAATTGTTTTGTTATTTCATCTGGCGCCCAGCGAAATCATCAGCATTTGTTTCTCTTGCGATCTCACCGCTAGATTTAATCTCGAGGCAGAGCTAAAAAAAATGTAAACTACTGCTGATTGTGTAAAACAGAAACCAATGGCTTTACACGTTCTTTAGTTAAATATTATAGTTAGTGTTTGCACGAAGATAATAAATTGTTAGATATTGTCACCATCAATAATCCAAAACAAGATAGAAAGCCCGTAGATGTGTGTACAACTTGTATGATCTTGATTTATTGGTTAGTGCGAATGGCAGTCTTGTTACGATGCAAATTTAGATATACACTAGAGATTCGTGAGAGCTACTCATACCTGCCGTATATGTTAAGACGAAGCTGAGCGCAGAGAACTTTTAAAATTAATTACTCAAAAACTGTAAGACCGATGTCATTCTTTTTTAAGTGGAAAATTCAGTCTTAAAATCAAAACGTAAACTTTAATGGCGGAAAAGAAAAATAAAACTATGTTGTATCTAATAGAAATATCGAGGAAACTACCAACCATGTTTGAATTCTTCATAATAAAATTCATTAAATATTTCGTTAAATTTCGTTCCATCCTAGAAGAGAATTTCAATAAAATGTGATGTGGAAAAACGATCTGGAAACTAATTTATCCAAGCCGTGTATGTTATTTTTTATGCTTTATAATAAATTTAAAGATAAAATAATTTTATATATTGTAGGCGTCGGCCGGCGTCGCGAAAATTACACTTGAACTTTTTTGATGTTTTTCATGAAAACATCATGTATACGGCTTTCAGCTAAATATCAAGGACGAGGAAATAGAAAAGCAACAGATTCTCGAGATTCTGATGATTTCTCGTTTCCGTTTTACTCCTTTTAGTCGCACAAAATTCGCCGTCTGTTCATTTTTTGCCGTCGTACTTATTTAAATGCTTTTTCATTTATCATTTTGCGTTATCCTTATTACATAAGTAGAGAAAATTAATTGTATATGTTTTCGAGGGAATATTAAAGTTTTTATGCAAACCAACCGCAGCCCTACATTTTAGTAGTGTACGTGTAGGCTCCAAAGTTATTATTTGAAAAGTTCTATTTTCTGGATTTAATAATAAAGCTCTTCCACGCCCACATGGTACCTAAAAACTTGAAGAAAATTTTTCATTTAAAACTTGAATACAACTCGATAGGTAGTGGAAAATTACAAAAGGAAAAGTTATTCCAAATTTTTTACCCGAATCAAGGGTTAATTAATTTTGAAGTCATTTACACCCAAGACGTAGTACATTATTGCCAAAAATGAGGTGAAGCTTAAGCTTTTCCGGACAGAATGATGCATGAACACCACAAACTATACACTCATTCGCTTTCAACTTGTGACAATTCGAATGCGTTGTCGTTACGCACTAACTAACACTCGATCAACCTGTAACTCGAGCTTGGCAAATGAACTTTCCAAAATTAACATAAAACACGATAAAACATTTTTAAATTGATTTCTGACAAATTACTTAACTGCTCAATAACAACTTGGGCACAGAACATTTTTAACGGAGCCTATTTTGAGGTGATAATAATGGGTGTGCCCGGGGTCTCGATCGAAATTTTGCGTTTTAAAATCGAGCTTAATTATGGTTGCACGATAATTTAAAATAGAAGCAACATTTTTAAAAATAGAAGTTTATTCAACTTCACCTTTGAAATTTATCTTGACATTTGTTGTATTGTGAACTTATTTATAAATAAAACATAAGACTATTTATGTATATGGAACAACATTTACATAGAAGTGCTTTTTTAATAAAAAATTAAATCATCCACCTCGTCATTATTATTTTTTTTATTTATAAACAAACTTCCTGTTGCATAAATTGTTTTGTGCATGTGCTTGGCATACGTACACTCGACGTTGTATTGTTTGTTGCAGAGTCCCGATAACAAATCAGTTTATGGTTTTCATTCGATGTGCACTACACCACTACTACATTGGATGCAAAGTTACGTTAGATTAGTGCTAATGTAAATTTCCAAATTACTTTTCCGAATAATGCAATTTGTATGCCATAATATCGAGTTAATGCTTTTAAGTGACTAGAATAATAAATTATCCACGTTTTCTCCTTTTTAATGGAGTTACTTGCATTTAAGTCAAATTTATATTTATAATCAGATTTTAGCTGCAATTTTCGAAACATACAAAATAGAAAACGAAAAGAGAAAAGTAAATAAACAACTTGGTGTAGACGATATAAATTGAGAAATGCTACAGAATAGGAAGCCGCGTTGGAAAACTTATCCACCCATAACTGTCTGCTTCTTTCATACAGCCAAGTTTTGAGTTAAATAATAATAAATTATTATATTTTCACGATTTAATTTGAAAATTCCAACCTATTGATAACCTACATCTCGAAAACTGTGCATCTTAAACGAAAAGTCCAATAAATAAAACCATGCAGTTTTGACCGTTCATCGAACGAAACTAAATTATGAAAAATCGTACTAGAAACAAAACTTTATATTAAAGACACTAGCTTACGTACCATGTTTTGCCCGTATTCAACAATAAAAAATTATTATTATTAAGCCACCATTTTCAATTTTATAATTTTCTCAGAAGGATTTCCCGAACATATAACGGATGTTTACAAAAAATACAACGGCATATGACAGATAACGTTAAAATAAAGCGAATAAACTGGGTATAAACTTCTGATACCGATTAATTTAGGAAATAATCGATGTTAAAGTTGCAGTTTTCCATATAACATTTTTTTTAATGGGCGGAGCCGATCACAGTTGCTCTCCAAGAGTGTAACAGTTAACCATTGTATTGTGGTGTTTCAAAGGGATTTGCACCCACACTATACATTTTGTTAGAAAAGTTTATTTTAATAATTTTAAGTTGTAAGATTGAAAAATTAGAGAGGTGAAAAGTTGAGAGTTTTTTGCCACGAATCGCCGCAAGAGTAGGCGGTGCAACTTTTGGCTCGTTAATTATTGAGATAATTATATTTCAATTGATTTGAAATTGTGTGTTATAATTTTTGAGTTAAATAAAAGGATTTTTACGCGAATGCATTATTGCGCTTTTTTGAAAGTATAATTTTTGATATTTGGAATTCATTATGAGTGGCTACTGAACAATAGTTGATTTGATTGGTTTGAGGGAATTGGAAAGAGAACAGTGAAAATAAAAATTGAGTTTGAATTATTAAAAATTGGAAAATTAAAAATTATTGCATTCGTAGGAACGAATGGTGCTATTGATAAGCAGGCAATTTGGATATTGGATTATATTTGGAGAAGCATTTATTTATTTGGATTGAAAATTCCTTTATTTTATCTTCAAAGAATTTTACATTGGATTTGAATTACATTTGGTTTAGTAATTAATTTTGGAAAATAATAATTTTTTTAAACAACTACATCTTTTGATTGGCACCATATTTAATTTATATGGAACTTTATTTAAACATATCAAATTTTTAGCATAAACCAAAAAATGCACAAAACACTTTTTCGAAAATTAAAATGTTTAAGTTATCACAATATATAAATACACTGTATGTATATTATCGCAAACGTTTTCACCATACTATGGCATCATCAGGCGATGATGCTGATGCTGATGATGATCAGTTATATATTGTGATAACTTAAACATTTTAGTTTTCGAAAAAGTGTTTTGTGCATTTTTTGGTTTATGCTAAAAATTTGATATGATTAATATTGAGTTACACTACTTAAACCACTTATCTATTGATTACTTTATTTAGAATTTTATTTTGAGAACCCACCCTGAGATACGACAATCTCATCTCCCGCATTTAAAAGCAAGCTTGGAGCACTTAGGAACGCTTGGGGACATAGCTATTTGCTAAAAAACCATTGCAGTATCTTAAACTGATTTTAAATTGAATTTCGTTAATTCATCCCGTCCATCTAGCTCCGTAATTTTCGGCTTAGAACTGCTTCAGGGTTGCTTTTAATTAGTGGAGCAGCTCAAAGATTCACTGTCTAACTAAATCCGTCATTTTCGAGTGCAAAAATATTTGTATAGCATACAAACCCGCCATAGGCGACGTTATCCTTATGAAAATAGCCGATACAGTACCCGCTGTCAATTTTTTATGGATTTTAAACGCCCGAATTTTGAATTGAATCATTTATAGGATATAAAATATAAATCTTGGGAAGTGTTTAAACAATTCACTCAGTAATTCCTTATTGAAAGGCTTCTATGAGGCATCTCGACCACTAGCTCTCCTTGACGCCGATGTCGTCCTTTTCATAAACATCAACTCAACTCAATCACAAAATATCGCTCAATATAACTCTCACACTCAACCGTTTCGCATGGTAAAAACTAAATACAATTTGTAGCAATTTCTTTGAGCCCATACTCAAGTTATTCTAATAATAACTATTTATATAGTCATTAAAGTTTACACAACTTTAGCCCATATCCGAACCGTTTTAAATTTTAACTTAAGCTGCTATTATAAAAGTGGGTCCTAAAAACACAAAACGTTAAGTGCGAATCCTGAGAGCAGTAGGATATAGAATACCCTCCAGCGCACGCTTTCCTCTTTATGCCTGGTGGGTATTCCATACCCCCCAGACCCTCCGTTTTTTTGAGGGAATAAGTTAGGAACACAAGCAACAAGTTATCAATTATCCAAGTGTTGCCGAAAGCTGATTAACCACCTTAATCAATGACGTAAGATGAAAGGGGTCCAAGGTCATTTGACCTCCTAAAAACTATATCATATAGCAGAAAGTCTGAATTCCTTAATTTGTTTATTATACAAATCTACAACTGGAATCGAAGCTCTACAATATTTTTTTTTCACAAGAAAACGTTAAATTACACATCACTTTGATTAGTTATTTATAATAATAATAGTAACCCACAGGGACCTGAAACTTTAACTTCATTAGTTTCAATGTAGCTCCGTCGCTGGCTTATATACTAAACGAAGAAATTTAGTTTGTAAAGTAACGAACTGATTTTGTTGATCGTGAAGTTCTTGAATTAAATTAGTATCGAAGAAAATATTTTTTAATAAGAATTAAAAAAGCGTAAAATCTGTCAAGCGCAGATATTTCCTCTCGCAATTCATAATCAAAGCCTAAAAACACGAAGTTACTGCAAAGCAAACATCAGACATCAGTCAAAAACATGGATCACGTTTTCATTTTGCATAATCGAATTTGTTACCTGATCTACCAGCGATTTGCAAACGTTCTCTCTGAAAACACTTTATAATTACGCTTAGAAAACTACGTCGCAATGAACAATTAGACTATGAATGCAAATAGCGTTGTATTTCTGCAATTTTACATTACTACATTGCAAATTACAGGTAACAAAACATCAACGTTTTACTTTGCTTGAGATTAATGTAATTTGTGAATTATTTTAATTAACTGAATTGAATTTTGAGTAATTGCTGTGGATTATTTTATACAAAGAATTTTTATTTTCATCACAAGTGTTCGTGTACTGGAGGGTATTCCATACCCCCCAGACCCCCCGGTTTGGAAAACCAAAAGTTTGTATACATATTCTTTGAAATAATCAAACTTAACAAAATGTTAAAATAATAAAACTTAAACTATTAAGTCAATAATACATACTACGAAGAAAACATAATATTTAACGAAACCAAAATGCAAAAAATTCACAATTAACAGGGTTGATATAATATAAAGGCCCCTATTTCACGATCCTCAGTCATGTTTAACAGTAAAAATAACAAGTGAGAGCAAATATATACCAAACAAAATTGTTAAAATTTTTAAAATTTAAAAAATCAAGAAATTAACCATTAAAATTAAAAATTTTATTATTTTAACATCACATGCTACTAAATACCACAAAAATAACTTTTTTAAGTTATTTTCTATTTACATATTCTTTGATTTACAGCTTTTTTTCATTCCTATGTTGATTCCTTCAAAGATGTCTAATTGACCTTTCCTGATGTGCAATCAATATTATGCTAAATCTAATCAGGTTATTCAATATCTGCCAGGTAAGTTTCATTTACAATTTGGTTTCACTACTTTTAGAAAACCACTGCAATATCATTAATGTAGTATCTTAAGCCGAGATTAGTGATAAAATAAGGCAACTTTCTTTTTTCTGTTTTATTAATTTCATCTGGCGCTCAGTAATACCAGCTTTGTTTGCTAGTTAGCAACACAACAATCAATTAAATGTAAGAATTTCGATTGTCCTTACGCCAACATGCAGCTCGGGTTAATTACTGTTACTATTAAAAATTTGTTTTATCAAAATTGGAAAACATTAATGGGATTATAAAATTGATGATTTTGAATAAAAACCAGTAATCAAGTGCTTTGTTGTAAATAGTACAGAAATATGTTCTAATTATGTGTAAACAGAAATTATGGTAATATTCATTATTGTACAAAATATATGTATCGGGTAATTACGAACCAATCAAATTTGTAAAGTGCAGGCAAAAAATATTGATTGCTCTGCTTTGTATACAAAATTGCGCTTTTTTGTTTCATAACTAAAATTGATTAATTACAAACAATACAATTGGAAAAAGAGAAGTACAAAAATAACTTCTAAATTAGTACATAATACATATAAATATTTTGTACACAGTTTATTGTGGTTGAAAATATAAATTCAAAAACGATTATTAAAGTATTAAAAGAACATTATACGAGCAGCCGTTTTCGAGAAATCTTTTAAAATATTTATTATTAACTCGTCCTGTATCATCTTCGATGCATTGATTTTTTCTTTATAATAATAAAAAAAGGAAATAAAGAGCACAAGTGACAATTAAGTTCTTAAGCTCTGATAAATTTTACATAAGTGTTTTTCTGGTCGACACATCACTTTGGAGGACCATCGATCAAATCGAGTTTAGTATGAAGGTGTTTGGGAAGTGGAATGTACAAACTAAATATAAAGTCCTCGCAAGAGTTCTAATTTTGTTAGTAAAACATTACGATAATTAGTTTGTAATTTTTGGAGTGCATACGGATTAACCGATTAAGTTTATATCAGAGTTATGAGACGATACCTTTGCAAACTTCCTGAAAGGATGAAAATATATTACGGTAACGAATTTCTCTAATAACCACCAAAATTACTTATTCCACTTTGGACGCAAAGTACGCAATATATTATGACCTCGCTACTAAACTATAGTTAATGAATACCCCTTTAGGCTTTAATGGCCTACTTCATTCATTTAAAGCAGAGAAATGTTAAGACTCAAGCTTCTAAATCTGATACAAAATGTTTACACCTCATTGTTCCCACTCAACAATCACAAAAGCAAACAGTTAAATTGCTAGAAATTCGTGTGGCCAACCAAGAATTTTTCCCAATTAATAAAATAAAACATTTAGTGATAGCGCAATAAAAACTATGAAACGACCAAACTGACAGTTCGTTTACCTCTTACAAAGCATTGCTGGTTTAATTTTAGAAATTTCTTAATGTAGAAACGAGAAGATCAAGACGAACCGCACTTGGTAAATTGAACTAATCCAACCATACCTGAAACAAACAAAATTCAATTAGTAATTGAATTTTAAAAACCAAATTAAAAACTAATTTCCCTTATTCATGTCACTCGCCAAACCAATAAAATTGCGACCTTTTAACTTGGACGTGTATAATTGCAGCAGCGAAGCTATAGAAATACAATTTGACAGTAGCCACTATAAAAAACCTTGTCAGTTATTTTACATCCCATTGTTGGAGTATCCTTTATCTCGGATATCTTTAGTTCAAAATTGCCCTTTAGAAAGGTAGACAACATCCTTAGACAGTTCTATTTTTATTAAACTTCAAGAAACTGACATTTATATTACTACTACTTCGGGGGCCAAAGCTTCGAAAAAATCCATTCCAAATCGATAATATACAATCAAATTAACTCCACGAATTACATTTTTGTGTTTTAAATATCGGCCAATTTGTCCAATCGCATCCGAGCTCGAGTTTATTTTAAAACTGTTAATCAATAACTAAACTAGTATCCATTTAAATTTTGAATTAAATTAATTAAAATTTAGTCAATATCGGCCACAAAACGAAATCAATATCGTAAGAAACACCCCTCCAATGCAAATAAGCCCCGACACTAAATTATCGAGTAAGAGGTAAGAACTAGCAATTAAAGAAGTTTAGTGTAATAAAATAATTGAAAAATAAACAAGCCAAAAAAATTTAATTTAGAGAGATAGAAAACACACAATTAAAGTAGATACTAAAGTAATAGCGTTTTCAGAGTTCATTCCTATTAATAATCCGGTGCATTTAGGTTTAAACCCAGACATTCACAATAAGCTAAATGTCACTGTAACTACGTTCTAAACTTTTAACAACTTTTCCGCAATGGAAACATTAGTATAGAGCTGTAGTTTTATGTTGCACCACTCGGTATGCTCAATAATATGGGGCTCCAAAGAAGTTAGATCCGCCACTGCTTGCAGAAATTTATTTTTTAACAGTAGGTCAAAAGATCGGAGCTTTCATTATTAGCAGGGCTCGGAACTTTAGGCTTTTGCATATTTGTTTGGAAAGTGCATATTGTAATTGCGGTTAGTCAAAAATTCGTTTCATATTACCTACAGTACCGTCGGAAAGTTTGGAAGCAAGCATTAATTAATTGAAATATTTAATTATTAATTTTTTTTATTTTAACTTATTTTAACGTAAAAATAATGTTTTATTTAAACACATTTCACAAAATTGAATTTTATTACTTACCTGCATTTTAAGTTTTGGTAAAACACAAATAAATTTTAGCCAGATGTGGTTTTATTGTTTTTTTTTTATTACTACTAGGTACCGACAACTCCTGAAAAGTGATTTATTTGTATATTTTAGTTTAGAACTTACTTTTTGGGGTAGTGAATTTACTTGCACTTAATTTTTATATATATATCGTTAAATTTTTGAAAAATTATGAAAAGAAATCAAATATCAATTGAAAAATGTGCTGCTATTTGTGCATTACACATGATAAAAGTTAAATAGAACATAAAATTTCAAGTAGATTAAATGTATCTTGCAAAGAGGTGCATTACACCACATCGCGTAGAAGAGAAACCGAACAGCGAAGTGTTAGGAAACGCAGTGCACGGCCCCGTGTGACAACCAGTGTCGAAAAAAATTGTATTGCTACAACATGTAAACGTAATCGACTACTTACTTCACCCGAAATAACCCACAGAGTGAATAAAATTCAAGATAAACCAATTTCTGTTACAACTATTAAAACGCGGTTGTTGGCGGCAGGTTTCAGGGGGTTTAGGGGATTGTGTAGCGGTAAGAAAACCATTTTTCAAAAAAAACAGACATTTTTGTACTTGTCAACATTCGAATTAGTCGATAAAACAATGTAAAAACTTACTTTGGACGAACTAATCAAAATTCGAAATATTTGGTTTTAGAAGACGTATGCATGTTCGATGTAAACCCAGCGATCGAATGGCAGGGCAGTGTTTAGTGTCCACAGAAAGAAAAGGGGGGTGGAGTGCTATGGTTTGGGGATGTTTTGCCGGTGATAGAGTCGGCGATTTAGTAAAAATAGAAGAAATAATGCGGAAATAGCAATATTTAAAAATTTTTTATAAGAATTTAGTTCCTTCTGGACGGCGGATCGTTGGAAAAAATTTTGTTTTAGCTGGTTAATGATCCAAAACATTCCTCCCGATTGTGCAAAAGCCATTTGGCAGACAAACAAACCACTGGGGTACATCAAATAATGGTTTGCTCGTCCCAGTCACCCAATCTTTTACCAATCTAGCTTCCGTGGGACGAATCGTACCGAAAAATTAAATAACACCTGTCACAAAATGAAAATATAATGTGAAAATATCTGCAAGATGTGTGGAAACAGATTTCACCGGATTATTTAATTAATTTAATAAAAAAAGCGCCCCGAATTTGTAACGCAGTAACATGTGCAAAAGGTAGATATGTTGATAAAATAAATTTATAAATGTTTTTCAATAATAATTTAATTGTTATAATATGATATAAAATCAATAGTTATTTACCTATTTTCTTAATATTAGCATTAAAATGTTTTTATCGAAAAAATGGTCTGCTTCCAAACTTTCCGACGGTAGTGTACATGTCAAATATAAAAGTTTTTGTCGCATAATTTTGTATATTTCGTTACTTTTTAGACAAACTCGCATATTTTAGGTTCAAGAATATATAATTGCATATTTTGTTGATTTCGGGCCACTTGTACAGTGTGAGTTTAATTTTGAGTTTAATAAAACTTGGTTTAATTTATAAACAACGTTTAAAAACGTAAGTGTTTTTAAATTATTTTAATACCAACCAAACAAATTACTGTTTAATTTTACTAGTTTAGCAGTAATTTGTATGTTGATATTAACAGTGGCGTAACTATAGGGTGGCAGGGCTGGCAATATGCCACGAGCTCCGCGAAAGCCGGAAGCCCCGCCCGAGAAGCCACAAACTCAGAAGTAACCTAACATTTTTAACAAAATTTAGTAAAAATTATAAATTTTATATAACAGGGTTCCCATTTGTATGGAAAATCTGGAAAAGTCCAAAATTTTTAGCGCTAATATGTCAGGGAAAAACATTTTTGTCAAGGAAATGTTTTTAAATTGGAAGGTATAATACTGTCGAGGAACTTCTTAAGTAATTTATTAAAATTCAATTACAACGTGACGATTTTTACTGGGGTGGGGGGGAACCAATAAATTTGCCACGGACCTCTGATGGTATAGCTACGCCACTGAGTATTAAATAATTAAAACACACCTACGTTTTTAAACATCGTTTATAAAGTAAACCAAGTTTTACTAAACTCGTAACATGATTCCTAGAAAAAATTTGATTAAAAAAATTAAAACTTTTGCTTTAATTTTCGTAATTGGTGAAGTTTCTACTTTACCTTTCGTAATTGCAAAAAATAGTATATGCTCCTCGGGGATAAAGTGACTTTTAACCTAAGGGTAATTGCTGCCTTCTGGTCAAAAATTGGTCACTTTATTCTCTTGTTGCATAATGTACAATTTCGATTTTCCAAAGTTTACTCTTTATTTTTAATATTGTTTTTGTTTTTTCAATAATTTTAAGATTAAGCAAATTTTTTATAAAAATTTTGCATAATATTATCCTAATTTTTACTGCATATTTTACTATTTTTTAGCGCATACGTATGCACATATTTCATTGTTTTTTAGCGCATAAAGTTAACTGCCAAAAGATCTAAATGGCTTATAAATTACTAAAATGATTTCAGAAGCATTTAAAACGAAATAATAATTGGAAGAAATTATGAACTCCAGCGATAGAGAACGAAATAAATTATTTTTGCAAGACGAATGTAGGTATGGTACACCCTGATACAAAAATGTTGATACCATAAAAATTTAATTTCGGAGAACTAAATTGGCAATCTCGGAATAACTTTCGCTACAAGAACTCTTAATTAGTAAAAATTAATTTTTTTATATTTGATTTCGAAATCAAATTTCCACCCACTTAAGTTTCTTTTTATTTAACCAAAGTAGAATAACAGAACATAATCGTTTTTTAATTTTGAGTAAATGTTTATTTAAAAAATTGAACGAAGGAAAAAGATACTTTTTTCTGGACGCAAATACTTCTCCCTGTTGGCTTCGATTTAATTAATATTTTTTAAGTTAAATTAATAAAATGCAAATAGCTTAGTCCAAGTGTTTTTATTTTGCGGAACGAGGAAATTTTGTTGATTAACATTTTGCACGAGATAATCGAAACGCTTTCCACAAAAATTTTATAAATTACAGGGCGCATAAAATGAAGTTTTAATTATTTACACATTCCGTGTGCCATTAAGGATTATACTTAAAAATTTAATCGAATATATTCAATTGCGATAAAAATTTTTCAAAATTAAAATACGCCATTAAAAATTTTTTAATGATCAATTAAAATAAATCGGGCGCTACCAGTGTTCGCCGGCCCAATTTTAATGTTACGGTTTATGAACAATTTTGAGTTTATTATTTATAAAACAAATTGTGATTAAAAATTGCGGTTTGTGATTTTTTATTACGGTTAAGCTTCTTCTCAGTTTAATTTAATTTTTCGGGAGTATTTTAATAATTTCGGATGTTTCAGCAAAGAGTCGATTTTTATTTTAGATTTCTAACTTTTGAAACCTTGGTTTATCTTTGCACTCAAATGAAAGTTTCTGTACGATGAACACTAATTAAGAATATAAGGAGAATAAGAAAGAACGTCCCTCCTTGGTTCATTTCAAACATTTCGGCTTTGTCTGTACTTTCCGAATGATTTGTACCGCAATTGACTCTCGAGATTTATTGTATTTTTACTTTAACTCAAACAGAGAGTTAATTTCAATCATTGGTCTTGGAAAATTAAATTCCAAATGGGTTATTTTCTTTGTTTCGAAAAACGAGTGGCACTGCTCTCGAAAACTCTCGCTCACATAAAATAGATTCAAAAAAGTGTCTTACGATCTCCTAAACATGAAGCTTTCATTTCAATCCGGAGGACTGCAAATACTTGAAAGCATTTTTCTTATCGACTGTAAAATCTCAAGTCGTGTAATCTAGGACGGCCTTTCAGTTTCATTCTTATGAAATATCAAATTTATTCTTGTCTGCTAGCGATAGCCATAGAGATGAACACGTTTACCACAATATCTGTCTTACGTAGTCGCGATTTTCCGGATAAACTTCTTCGTAATATGAAGCCTTGGAACAACAGCAATTCTGACCCTTTTTCAGTCGAGATGGAATTCGCAAACATTTTTATATTATGACAGAATCAATCAAGCACGAAAAAATTTTCCGAACATAATAAAACCGAAAACATGTCCATTTTATAAATCTATTAAAATTTAATACGCCTTGTTCCCCGACGACCTAAATTTTTATGGCCAAGTTGGAAGTACTAAAAAAGTAAAACATAACGGGGTATATCATGTAATAATTCGCAAGTTAAAACGTCTGAAACGATGAAAACAAAACTAATTACACTAACTTTTTTAAGTTTACGAACCGCGCTTAAATCCCCAATTTAAACTAAAATTTATTAAAGTGATTATAACCGCAGAGGAAACTCTCAAAAATTTCAAAGAACAAAAAATTAGCTCATATTTTTTTAAATAATTAGAAAATCTTACGAGCAAAAACTCGGCGTGTTTTATTTGATAAACTGTTTTGTTTCTGTGTCTGCATGTAAATCCGCGCTGGGATTTATTCCTCGATCATTATGAACCTTTTAAATTTATTCCGGACGGTTTCGCGAAAAACCAAAATATTTACCACATAAAAGTTCCTAGGTAGGTAGGTACCATACGTACTAATAACGCGAATAAAAGTCAACACACCAAAAAAGCATAAAGGAAATCGATCAGAAATTTTATGTGCGTTATTATTTGAAACCTCAGTATAATGGCGCTTTGATAAAAATTTTAGTACGCTGTGAAAATAAAGCAAGCTTTACGTGAATTATTTCAAGTGGCACCAAATAAGTCTTTTCAAAGTGCAATAAGAGTGTTGTTCGTAATAAATGTCATAAACCAAACGGCCACTAGTGTTATAAATTGCATACAAACATTTTTACACCAACGCTCTTGGTGCACTTAATATTGAAAATGAAATATCGAAAACATTAAATTTTTCTCTATTACTGCTACCCAAAACGAGATAAAAAAATTTAAATCGTTTATTGAAAAATTGCGAAAAGCACACCTCTTTGGCATCTTCCGATGCCAAATTTATCAAACTAATGTGATCCAAATCCAACCAATCCAATCAGGTTTATAAAAAAAAGAGATGTTAGATATTAATTTGACTCGCATGATTGACTCATCATTTCCTGAAGCCGTGGCGGGGGGGAGGGGAGGGGAGTCAATATAAGACAGGCTGTACATTAGAAAACAATCTACTTTAAGATCGAAAAAAATGTAAAAGAAACTTTTTAAAACTAAATGGCAGCCCTTTGCCATCGAAACTTAAATGACACCATGGTCGTTGTGTCACCTCCAGAAAAGATCTTTTAAAATACTTTCTTTTTACGCAAAGATATTTAAAATTTCTTTCCCGCATCACAAAATAATTGTGTATAAATATAAAATGAAAACCACAATAACTTTTTTAACCCTAGCATTCCCTTTCCTCTGGAAACACCTCAACGACCCGAATTCAAACTGAATTATATCCAAAAATATGCATCAAAATGAATGGCGTATGAATGCAAACGTCATGACGTCATGTCCATTGTAAAAACACATAAATTTTACAAATCGTGGGAGTTTTGATTACCTGCATAGCTTATTTCATACTTTTTGTTTTATCTATCCTAGTTTATGAGTTATATGCAAAATTTTCGTGTTAAAAATTGACTTATGCAAAATTAATGTAACCAATAACGTTCAGATCTTCAAGTTTACAGAAAAACATCATAAAAATGATGTATTTTCCGATTTCATTCGGTTTCCATTTCAAGTTTTTATTTTATCCAGATTTGAGAGTTAAATTGGCAAAAAATATGCAAAATGTTGACTTGATTTTCCATATTTTTTGTTATAAAGTTGCCTTTGTGTTACACGGTTTACGAGTTATGTGCAAACAAACTTATACCATCGGAGGTGTAAATAGAATTAACAGGTTTAGCGGTTCGCAACGCTCCAACAACTTAAATAAAAACAGTGCACATTTTCAATCTCTACATTTTTCATTTCTCTTTGTTCTATTTATCATGTTTTAAATATTGTAAGCAAACATTTCTGTTGAAAATTCATTCAGTTAATTATAATTTTTTTAATTTTAAGCTATTGTTCCTGTGTAACAGAGAATGTTGAAAGCGAAAAGTTAAATATGATGTTATTCCCTTAACATAACATACATCGACGTTATAGTTCGGATAATCGCGTTTCGGATAACTGGCATTCTGCAATGGAATAACAAAGGCCGTGCATCAAAATAAAACTCAATAATTTTCATTTTAAACTTTTTAGATAATATTTGTGACCGTTTATATAATATATTATGCTAAAAAATTCGGTAGGAATTATATCTCAACTTCAAACAAAAGTAAATTAGATTTCTCTTTAACAAAAAATAGTTGAAATAAAAAATGCGTATTAGTCTTTCCATTTTTCTTAATTTAAAGAATTTTTTTTGCTGGAAACTGGGCAAAAGTACCTACTCCAATTTTATATCGACTACACTGCGGGCAAAAAAAATAATGGGATCAGCTGGCGGAACGTAATGTAGCTTTTTGTTTTGATTTTAATGTAATACGACAAATATAGCTACCAGCGTATTCTCTAAATTTATTTAAGTTCAACTACCACTTCAATTTTGTAGCTTGTGAATTAATTGTGGCATAAATATAAAATTAAATGTTACATGGCATTAACATACCCTATAATATGTTAATAGTTGTGTAAGTTGCCTAGTTTTAGGCGTTATTTTTTAATTTGTAATAAAAATAGAGTTTTTTAGTAAGAAACCAAAATTTTTGAAACAGTGGAAATTGTATGTAACAGTTAAAAGCTACACGACACGTATAATGTAAGCAGCATCCCCTGAAACTGTAAAATACATTTTCCCGACATGTCTGAATTAAACGCATACCTCGGGGAATCCAGGAAATTAGAGCACAGATACTTCACCGAGTTACAGGTTATTCATAAAAAAATATTAATTTTATTTAATGTACTGCACGTAAGAAGTTGAATTTTAATAAACTAAAAGTAATTTCAACAAATTAAATCTACGAAAAAAACGTCGACTACATTTGCGTTTTTTAATTCTCTCATCAAATTTGAAAAATTTTCCCGAGAGAAATTAATCCTTTGTTAACAAAAATTAAATTTCTATCTTAGCTTTACCAAATTATGATTTTCATTAATGTAAGCTGAGCCATAATTAACACAGAAATAAAAAAAGAACATGCAGAAATAACAAAATACCTCGTTATTTGTTGAAAAACAACAAAAGGTGTTAAGCTTTAGAGCCAAATTGAAAAACCATGTGCTGCGAGAACTGAAAAGTATTTAAAATTTCTAAATCCTTTTTTCCGTTTCCATCGTAAACAAGGTTTGAATGTGTAATAATCGTAATTGCTCGAGCGACTGCTTGCAAAACTAACGATAACGAAATAAAACAAAGAAAAACAAAAAATAATCGTTTTCGTACTTCCTAATTTACGCACATTGTTTTTCTGAAACGATCCAGTTAAATTGATAGTAAAGGCAATCTGCGACTTGGACTCGCACCCTTCTGACCCATTAACCTACCAACAACGCAGCTCTTCTGACTCGATCATCGATTTCTATTTTCTTTTGTAAACAAAATTGATTTGTTTTTATAAATTTTCTTACTCAAAATGATAATTAGGTGTATTTAGAAAATAGGGCGGTTTCAAAAATTATCGCAAAATAAAAGATTGTTTACAGGGACGGACTGGCAACTTCAAGAATGCCTCATATGTGAGGCTTTGAATTTCTAATAACAGTTAATATTGTGATGATACGTGACTCTATTTATGAAAATCTCACGGATCTGCAGGTTCCTCGAATAAATGGTTACAATTAAGGCAATCAAAGAATTGACGATATAAATATTAACGTTTCTTCTTCACAACTTAAATCTTCTTCTTCTTCTTTACTTAGCACCTACTTCAACTAGGAACTATTTTCAATTACTCCTACACCTCCTTCTTATTCTTTGTATCAAACACGATGCAGTCGAACTCTTATTCAGTCGCGTGCCGATATTAATTTCCACACACGGAAAAACTATGGCCTCAAGCCCCTTAGGTAAACTTCCCAAACAAATCTATAAATCTTCACTAAACATGGACACGCTCTGAATTATTTTTAATTCACACGACCGCTTTCGATTGCTCTCGAATATTGACTGTCCATTGACCGTTGTTTATTTTTTTTCATCGCTAAGTTTTTCATTACTTGTAATGTTTTCATTGGTTCTTGATTTTTTTATTTTAATCAAAGTTCTTTCTGCTTTTAAATTTTAGATCAAATGTGACCTGCTGGTTTTAATTTGCGTGTGTGTCCAAATTCAAATAAATAACATAATACAAATACACAAAACCTTAAATTAAATACAAAAGATAACAATTAAACAAATTAAACTAACAAAATCTTAACATAACGAAACACAATATTAGTAGCGCGTCACGGGTTAACATACGAGGAATATAAATAAAAGAAATCCTGCTTTATATATTTTTATCAGGTTGCATCGTCAATCCTTTAATTGCTCAAATGCGCAACCCACCTCTTATGCCTTGATGTGGACACAACAATATATAAAAAAATCTCCTGGAGAGATTTTAATAATTAAACGTTTATCCGTACAAATTGTCGTTTGTCCGACAGTTCGACCCTGTTCATTTATCCGATCGTGAAAACAAACAGACACGAAAACCGCCAGCACTAAAGGTTAAATGTTGGATAAATCGAAGGTTTTTAGAATAGTTTTTCTGTAAAAGGAAAACATTATATTTTCTGCTTGGTAAATAAAAACTTTTCGATTAAAAATATTTAATTTGTGTTTGAAAATAATAAAAATAACAGAATTAAAAAATAATTAAGTTAGTGGAAAGTTTGAAAAGAAAGTTGTCACGTAGAATTAGAAAAGTTTAAGTATTGGCTGACCGCAGAGTCGTAATTGTGTGTGAAACAAGCATTTGTAAAAATAATCCCAAAAGAGAGCTTTTGTGTTTAAAAAGCTAACGACAACAGGTTAAGGTTGCTTTGATTAATTAGAACTGGCAATATAAGCCCAAAGTAAATCCCAACTTCTAACTTCTAAATCGCAATTACAATCATTCTCTACAGGGTGCCATAAAATTTCTTCGCTACTTATTAGAAATTGGAGTCTATCGACAGAAAACAAACCAATTCGGCGTGACAGATTGTTGGTGGCTTGCATTTGATATGGGCAAAACCTAAAAGAATCTTGACGGAGAAAACCTGACAGAGATTGATGTATTAAGAAATTACGACGGCCATTGGTATAGAAAAATTATTTGGTTTAACACACACACACACGCACATTTCCATACAGTTTAAGATGCATTAATTTAAGTCGAAACAACAAACGGCGTAAAAAAACTACTATCGATTTTCCGGAAAACTTGGTAAGAATTTTAATAATCGGTTAATTAAAATTTGACAACGTAACGTGCACGTAAGACTACATAATTACAATGTAATTTAATTAACGGATGCTTTAAAATTTCGTTAGTTATAAAATTTTAAATATCTCGCACAACCATGCTTATTTCGGCGTTTTTGCAGGTCGTTAATTAATCTTGAAGATTTTTACAGCGTATAAAAATTTACAAAGGTATTTCGTTAATACACTCCGCGTTTTAGATATTTTTTGTTCATTAAACTTGTTACATCTCAAAAGGTTTACATACAAAAAAAAAGTAAAGCTCTCGAGGCATTTTTCTCTAGCTTAGAAGAAAAATATAAAATAAATTTAATTTTTCAAGAAATCCTTGGATAAACATATAGTAAATTGATCAAAAATAGTAAACAAACATTGGGTGAAACATGTGAAGTACCAGCAACATAGATATATGATCAAACACGACCCTTCTGGCTATAAAAAAACTTGAAAAAATAAAATTTAGAAATTCTCGTCCTCTTGAGCAAAAAAATAAATTTTCTAAAATAGAAGGTCTAAATCTTTTGGAATTAAATTAAGACAAGCACGTTTCATTTGAAATTTAGTCCAATTTGGGACTTAACCCAAATGGCACTTAAAATGCGTTTCCTTAGTTTTCATTGCTCGTCATTATTCACGTTAACTGCTACTTAAGAAGCAGCAATAATCCTAAAGTCAGCTTTTCAATAACCATCCGACTGAATTTTTAAAAACCATTACGTTAATGCTAAAAAAGTAACTCCTCGATTAAGTGCCACATAACTTTTAATGTGAAGATCAATCCAGAGATATTCCATTATTGAAAAAATTACAAAAATTTTTCCGTCGTGCGGAAAGCGATAAGTTGTTTCAAGTTTTCCAGTATTTCCTTCACAGTTCACCAGTCCTGGTATTTTGATGATAGAAAGGCACAACCGACACGACATATTATAAAAATCTTACCTCAAAATAAAATTATTCAAAACTTTAAAATTTATTTAAGGAATAAAAATATTGTCCATCATTTTTTCTTCCAAATCGAAATACTACATTGGATTTTGCATGCATTAAAGTGGTTACAAAACCAACAATAATAGTAATTGTGAAACATTACTATTTAATTTATTTTCAAACAAATTTTAATTGCCTTGAATCGGCGAAACGAGAAAATTGTTTCAATTTAATTAAATGCAAATATGTTTGCAAATGACATAAAAATAATACTCATAAATGCTCTTTAATAATTTAGTATTAAATAAACTTAAATTATACAGTAATTGATACTCAAGTACTATTTGCATGTTAATTGCGTACAATTTTAGTACGGTAGCAATTACATATGTTGAAAAGAGAGCTCCATCCTTCAAAAAGATGAGACCATTCTGTTTATTGCACAGCAAAACATTAATTATTATTTTAGTAAATATAACATAACCTAACGTTTTTTTCTTGGTAATTTTAGTTCTTAAATAAAAATGCATTGTTGCTCTGAAGCAAAGGCTTCAATAAAAAGCAATTTTTTGAATTTGGAACCATTGATTGCTAGCCCATAGTTGGCAAACCAAATACAAAACTACACTATTATCTTTTTGCAGTTTTATTATTTAATATATTATTGCAAAATCCCGAAATTAGGTAAATCCTAGGATTGACGTGCTAAACCTAGGATTTAACGATTTTATCTGATAAACATAGAAAACGTAGCAAAACTTCAAGTTTCTTGTTAAATGCATGCTGTGCATATTAGCAAGAGTTTGCAAATCCAAACGTTAAACCGTTGAGTGACAATTAAACGTAGGATATACCAATTTCATAATTTATACTACCTACTAATAAATAATATAAAACGAAGGTATCGATCGAAACAATGTAATTGTTTAGTCGTATTTACTACATCTTTGAAACCTGAATTTGGCAAATAATAGTTATTTATACAAGTTTCGAAATGGTTTAATTCTATTAAGATTATTTCCTTAATTATAGCTGAAATCCTATTTAAAAACGGAGACTCCTGCCTTTCGACCATAGTCGTCATATTACAGGGATGTTTTTTGAAGTGGAATGGTTTCCGAGTTTTACTTAAAAACAGAAATTTCCCTCTCTTTTATATGCGTACTGATTTTATTTTACATTTTTACCTACGATAATCTAGGATTTACCAGAAACTAGAATCATTTCGTACATTGTTTATCAGATGAAATCGCTGGTCCGATCGATGAATCTTTGATTTCCGAAGTTTTACACAACAAATGTATTGTCGTGTTTCTAAAACCATAACAACATTAATTTCATTTATTTTGTAAATAATTTTAAAGTTTGAATTTGTTTTATTATTTATTTATTTATCATATTGTATATAAAAATGTTAGTTAAACTTTGCTATGTAAATAAGGTGGGAAAAACGAAAAAGATAAAGTGAAGAAAGAAGGGGCTTGAATAGACAGACTTGGGCTGACGCCTTCACGTCGAGTAGATTAGCGGACGAACATCATTCCGACAATAAAAATTTAAATTGTTAATTGTTTGAAAATTAATAAATAAGTTAAGTTGAGTTGATGTTTTTGTTTAATTTTAATTGTGGTCAAGTGCAAATTGTTAAATAAACAAGGAAAAGTTGAAGAATTTGTGATAATTTGGTCGATGCGTAAGAATTAAATCGCAACAAAATTGTTTAACCAGGCGTGGCCAGCTGTAAAAGACCATGTGCGCTTGCAAGGCCACAGATTACAAAAAAAAGTTGAGCATTTTTAATTTTTAATTGACGATTTTAAAAACTACAAGAGCTCATAGCTACAAATAATGAATGAATCCGAGCATGGCAGTCTAATATTTGATTAAGAAAATTTTTATAAATTTAAATAAATAGCTCGGGTATATAATTTTACACTAGTTGAATAGAACACAATTCAAAAAACTGGGAATCCCCGTTACTTACAATTAAATTCTAAAACATTAGGCATAAATGCTCAGTCGCTTTCAAAAAATTCAGAGTGGAAGTTTTAGTTACTATTTATCTCTTAAAGTTTATAAAAAACAGCATAGCAACCGGTAATCGAATGGTTAAAGCTTCCAACCATCCGTATTTTCAGATTTTTAGAGATTAAAGTGTCAATTTTTACCTAAAGATTAAACCAAATTTAAAACCCTCGACAAGTAAAGCAAAAAATAAACGTAATTAGTGCTTTCATGCAAAGAAATTTTATTGCTTTAGGTTCATGATGTAAAGTAGACGTTTATCTACCATGATAAGAGTTTTTCTTTTATAGACAATGATTGAGTTATATACAGCAATATATCACGATTGTAATCCCCCCCCCGCAAAACAGATGTAATTCTTTGAAAGAGCAAAAGGCTTGCAGAACAAAAATATAGTACATGTATAGAATGCCCCCCCCCTCAGTAATTGTAATATGTGTGACCCTGTATTTCATTTAGATTTAAACCGCCACGAAATAATAAAGACATTTATTATAATTCAAAACAAAAGAGACCAGATCGAGTTTAGAACGCGGAATCATCGAGATGAGCTGGTGCAAGTACGAAGCGCTAACCACTAGACTACCGTTCGCTAAGTTCTTCTGTTCACAATAAAATAGGTTCATAAAATCAGATTAAAAAATTAGATGATTAATTATTAAATAATAACGAAAATTTATTTTCCTTCAATTTAAAATAAATAAATAACGGAACGAAAAGAAAATTGTGGAAACTGAATATTAAAATGTGCTTTAGCCCAACAGGGTGGAAATAATCTGAAGAGCCGAAAATGTGTCGCTAAGTCGTTTGCGTAATTGGAATGTTCCAAGCGAAAATTATTAACAACTAAATTAGATATTCCCGTTGACCCTTGAAATAACCTCAAAGTTGGTTTGAAAAAAGCAATTTTCAGCTGAAAAACTTTGTTCGTTATTTACAATTTTGCCCAATAAATAAAACCATCGAACAAAAAAAGATTAAAAATTGCATGAATTAGTGTTTCCTTATTTTTGTAACGAATAGTAAATTAAATTGTAAATAAATAACACGAAAATCGTACTGATCACTAATTAATAATAACGAGTAATTAATTTTTAGTTAGAAATCATCGAAAATAGATTATTGCTTTATAACTGTAAAAACATCTACTTGGATATTCATCCTCAGAGATTTTGGGATTTCCATTAGTGAACCTTTCAATAATTAAACAGTCTTAATTAGATAAATTGTATCAAAAATTGAATTTAGAAATTAACACGAAAATCGATCTGATCAGAAAAAATTTCCTAATGCTTAACAATTAAGCCCTAAGTGTTTAAATCGTGAAAAAATTTACAAAAAGCTACCGAGATATATCTTTCCATGCACATTGTTGACCGTGCTTTGAACGGAATTGGCATGTGAAGGAAAACCCGATAAGAAAAAACGATTTCCCAAAGAAAATCAATCTTTCTGATATTCCTTTGTTGTTACTCTAAAATAGAAGTGCGATGTCGTTCGTTTAAAATAAACACCGAATAGTTAGTTCTTCATGCAGATGTTTATTGATGCATTTCGTGACGCAGTACCTATGTATGCAAAATTTGATTTAAAACGAACGACGACGAAAAGTCGATTTTTCTCTTGTGCTTGTATTATTTGTTAAAAATAAATCCAATAAGTTGTCAATGCATAGTATTACGTGATTCGGTGATATTCAAAATGAAACGATCGACGAAGAAAATTCTCTATCAATTAGTGGTGGAGGGAGTAAGCAATGGCGAAAACCCAGATAAAGAGAAATCCCCTCGTTACAGCAAAGAAAATCTACAATATCAATTAAAAACCTTCATTTCATGGTAATTTTACTTTGCCGTTAAAGCAGAACATATTATTTAAAAAAATCACCTGCGTCGCTTACTTTATTCTTTCTGTTTTTGATTTAAAAAACAATAAATCTACGTTAGCCGCAGGCGATTTTTAACATCTGAAGGTTTCGATATTAATATATCGTTTGTCGTTTCGTCTCACTTTACTGTGAGATAATCAACAAAACCAATTAAACAGGGTTTCGCATAAACCATGTCCATATTTTAATTTACAAAATTATTTTAATCTGAATAATTAAAATCGAGATGCTTAAATTTCAACTAGCACAAGTTTAATTTATTTGTCAGCAAAAACATTGAATTACCGTGGAATTTTTATCGTCAGCGTATATAAAAAATATGTGAAAGGTGGAAAACGTAGCAATTACAATTTTCCTCCGGAATCATCGTATCCGTTTAATTTGTAAAAGGTTCTTTGATGCAAATAAAATACTGCATCATTTTGTAAATCAATCAAATCGAAAATATTCCATTATTTGCAGCAAAATGAACAAATTACACTATTTCGTTTCGGATCATTGGAGTGCAGTTGAAAATTATTATAATTAAGGAAAGTTCAAATTTAATTAAGCTACATCTGGGAATCGTCACATATAAACCCTCCGTCCGTTACTTGGTCGAATTCTGGACATAACATAATTTGAATATGCGCTAAACCCATTTCACCGTCTACATGTTCCTACACCACTAACACCACCAAAATGTGCTAATTGATCTGTTCACTTAATTAGTAGTGAGATTAAATCTAATAAGATTACTGCCAATTTCATACAGTTTTGAATTAACCAATATCTTCGTTTTAATGTATTATACCTTCCAATTAGTGTAACTACATCATACAAAGAAACCTGAAACGCTTATTCCGGATGTAATTTTAATTCCATAATTACTCGAAATTATCGTTCAAGCGAAATTTCAACTAGATTGAGATTTGAAAATAGGTAGTGCACAATTCCACGCCAGGTAAGCAATATTGGGGGGAAGAGAGTCGCCGATCTAACAAAAGGATGCTAGAGATTCGTAGCTTAAGGGGTTAGGTGCACTCAGGAGGCGTGAAAAGATGAGTATTTTAAATAATTTTTCTTTAGAGTAGTTTGTTTTATTTTATAAAACAAATATTAATAAGTTATTATAATATTATGTTGTAACTTTATTTGATAAAAATTAAAACAAGAAAATATTTATTGTAGACCACGTTATCGCCATGTTTGTTGGACCCCGTCCCACAAATCGTGTTTTGCGGTGACCACCATAACATTTTACTGATTCATCTAAAATCAACCAAACAAAAACAATCGATAGTTTAATAGTTAATTCTGTTAAGTTAAGCTCTGTAAACCATATCTACAAGAGACCCAACCTATGAAACAAGAGCCCCCGACGTAATTGATGCATATGAATCCTCCAATCAGAGACCGAAACAACAAGTGGACTAGAAACAAAAAGCAGAAGGCCAAGGTTTTCGCAGAACATTTGGAAAACACTTTCCAACCTAATCCATCATTAAATACAACAGAGGAAGAAGCTAAAATTCAAGACTATCTGGAAGCTCCTTTTCAAATGGATCTACCGATCTCAAAATTTAAAATTAAAGAAATCAAAACAACTATCTAAAAAAAGATCAACCCAAAAAAGGCGCCCGGATTTGATCTTATTACCGGGAAAGTTCTACAAAAACTGTCCGAAAAGGGGTTTAAAGTATTAACTCAAATATTCAATGCTGTTACTAGGACTAACTACTTTCCAAGTCAGTGGAAAGTTGCGCAGATAATAATGATCCCAAAGCCTGGAAAAATTCAAATGACGCCAAATCATACAGACCTATTAGCCTGCTTCCCTTGATGTCGAAGGTATTTGAGAAGGTGTTTATAGATACACTGAGACCAATAGTGGAGGACCGAGGCTTTATACCTAACCACCAATTCGGTTTTCGTCATAAACACGGCACCATTGAACAAGTTCATCGCATAGTGAAAGTAATAAACAGAGATCTAAACAACAAACGTTATTGCTCGGCAGCGTTCTTGGACGTAAGTCAAGCATTTGATAAGGTCTGGCACGTGGGACTATTACACAAAATAAAACTTAACCTTCCTTATCACTATTATCAGATCCTCAAATCCTATCTTAGTAATAGACATTTCCTAGTCAAACAAGAAAGCGATCACACCAACCTTCACCCAATTAATGCGGGAGTTCCACAGGGAAGCGTTCTTGGCCCTCTCTTGTACCTCATATATACTAGCGATATACCATCAGCAAGATTTGTTACAGTCGCTACCTTTGCTGACGACACAGCAGTACTCGCCTCACATGCAGATGCAACCATAGCATCTAGACGTCTGCAAGATTGCCTTAACAGAGCGCAGGAATGGATGAAGAAATGGCGAATAAAGGCAAACGAGACCAAGTCTGCGCACGTAACTTTTACTATGAAGAAAGACACCTGTCCACCTGTAAAGCTCAACAATTGCCAATTACCTCAAACCGAGAATACCAAATACCTCGGCATGCATCTGGACAGACGCTTGACGTGGGGAAAGCAAATAGTCACGAAAAGACTACAACTTTGACTCAAATTGAGAAACATATACTGGCTTATCTTGAAAAACAAGATACTCTTGTACAAAGCCATACTGAAGCCGATCTGGACATATGAGATTCAGCTCTGGGGCTCAGCTGCCAACTCAAATATAAATATAATACTGAGACTCCAAAATAAGGTTCTTCGCATCATAGTCGATGCACCGTATTACGTGCCCAATACGGTCATACTACGAGATGTTCCACTACCCTCTGTCATGGAAGAAATTAGAGGATTCAGCGACAAATACCGGGAGAGACTTTCAAACCATCCAAATTCTACTGCTACCCAGCTATTGACCAACAGTGAGAGTGACGTGCGCAGGTTGAAAAGATATCAGCCAGCTGATCTAGTGAATAGACATTAAGGATCAACTCTGAGGGGTTAATTGGAATAAAGAGATTGCTCACTGGAACAATTCTCTACATGTTATTGTAATTTGTATTTGTCATTAAAAAAGCTTATTATCCTAGGATAGATTGCTTGTATCGAAGGAGTTAATTTAAAAAAAATAAAAAATAGCGCCCTCTGATAGCATAACTTGTCTACTTTCAAGGACACCAGTACTAGTTTATTGCTTATAAAAGATAGAAGTTTTAATAATAAAAGCAAATCCTTCGATCGGGCCCTAAATTAACTATTAAACTAACGATTTTTTTTGTTTGGTTGATTTTAGATGAACCAGTAAAATGTTATGGTGATCACCGCAAAGCACGATTTGTGGGACGGGGTCCAACAAACATGGCGATAACTTGGTCTACAATAAATATTTTTTTGTTTTAATTTTTGTCAAATAAAGTTAAAACATAACATAATAACTTATTAATATTTGTTTTATAAAATAAAATCAACTACTCTCAAGAAAAATTATTTAACATACTCATCTTTTCACGCCTCCCGAGTGCACCTAACCCGTTAAGTAGCTAGGCTATGCCAGCTCTAATTTTTAATAAACTATTTAATAAGTTAAATTTTAAATTAGTTTAATATCCGGGAATAAGAAATTGGAACATAAAATAGTAAGTAATGAGTACACGTACCATCACTTCGAGTAATGAATAATTGATGTACGGACGACTCCGTGAGAAACGACGGTTGCGGATGCAAACTTCTCCATCCCTTATTCTAAACAAGCTCCGAACGAAAAAGTTTTAAGCCATATTGGCAAGTGTAAGTATCATAGAAATTTCGCAAGTTTGATTTGATCCCCCAACAAGTAAATAAAACAGGATGTTATCTAAGGCAGCCGTGAAAGCATGAAAAAGTGCAAAAGTAATGCAATTTTTAAAAATGTGTAGCATATGGAAATCAAATTAAAGTCGTCGTCTCGACTCGTAGACAAACAAACAAGATTCCAGATAAGTTTAAAAACACTTATCGAGTTTCGCAGCATAATAATGTTTAAATTGAAGTAACATAGAGGAAATGGATAAGTTTGCAGAAGTGCTCGAGCTGAAAAAATAAAAACGTTTTAAAACTTAGAATAAAGCTCGAAATTCAATTATGATAAAAAATAATAAGGTTCGCCGAAAGTGTATTGTCCAAAATGATGTGTGAGCTTGGATTTGCACTAAGAAACATCGGTTTCTCGGTCCTCTGACGTAGCCTTCAAATGAGAACTACTTAGCTGACCTCTTATCCAATGAAAAATAGAAAACGTGCAATAAAAATGTGTTGAAACGAGAAAAAAATGTAATGTGGCACGGTTTCACCTCCTAAATTACTGTTTTCTGAAAAATAATTGAAGGCATACATCTTGGTCGTGCCGTTGTATCATCGAGCCTAGAGAGGAAATGGGGTCTTTTTGCAATTTTATGATCACGCTGTGAACTTAAAGAACTTATGCTTAAAAGCTCGCAAGGGTTGCTGACTCTTTTTAGGGCTTCACACTTTGCCAAAGAAATAAAGAAATATGCGTGAAGTAATAATTATACCCTTACAGAATAACAAGTATGTTAAAACTTGGCATAATGAATGCCGAGTACGTGTCATTAAAAATAATCGCATTTTTAATTAAAATTTTATTCCCGTTTAATAAAAGTTCAGACGTTTTCTAAAGCGATTTTTACTAAATATAATAAATTTTCCGCTCGACGTTGATGCCAAAACCGTAAGTTGTATGTTGTAGTAGATAAAAAATTGTACTAAATATTAAAGTGTCAATATTTTTATATTTAGTGGCGAATAAAGCGAAATTTAAAGCACAAAAGTGTAAATGCCATTTAAAAAGTGCAATCGATTGCTTTGTTTTCTCTCGGTGTATCGCGGTTAATATTTAATTAAAGCTTCCAGAATAACGGTTACAGTTGAACACGTAAAATTTTATCCCGGCAAAATTCGAAATTAAAGGCGTTAACAACCATTTACGTCAATTTTTCTGTTAACAATAAGCCAAGTATGCATTACGCTTCTCTACTCCATTTCCACTACCTAAGCTTCCTTGCAAATTCCTCTTCCATTTTGGTTACATCTATTCATGCATTATTTCCTGCTTCCAGTGCTTCCGTACCTTACAGCGACTTTTCCAAAGCATCGTCAAAATACCCAACCTGAACTTCGCCGACCATTCTTTCACGTGCACTCAAATCATCATCAAATCTTCGTTTTAACCAAGCAAGGAAAAAAAGCTTTCATGCAATCTGATAAAAAGGAAACCAAATTATAATTTTTTTTTATAAAACAAATAATAAAGACGAGATTACTTCCAATTTATTTCAAATGTTTGTGTATCAATGCAAATCGTGTAAGCTGCTTAAGGATTTTCATATTCAAAGTATATCGAACAAAACCAAAAGATTTTTTAAAATATCATTATTATAGCACAAATAAAAAAAATACAAGGTGAACTAAAAAAAATTCGAAACTTATCTCAAATCATTTGGTTCATCCGATGTTTTTAAGTTAACCCTGAATTTACTAATCTGTCGTTCTTCTTTTGTTTGCTTTTCGTATTAATTTAAACTTCCTTCAATAATTACTTTTCTCACTCAATTGTTTTATGAAAGTATTTTTCATTCCTTTCGTTTTTTTCAATTATTATTTTACCAGCGTCTTTGTAATATATTTTAATTTATAGCTCCGCCACTGCCCCCGCCCCCCGTTTGTCGCATTTAATAAATTTTTCAATTTCAAATTTGAAATTATGAAAAAATAATTATGTTCGAAATGTTGTAAAAACCCAAAATTGGCTAAAATAAAAAAAATAGCAATATTTGTGAGGTTGTCAAAAAGTGGTCCGGTCCTCTTTATGATTTTAATTGGAAAATTGGAAATATTTGGACAATTTTGGTTAATGTTATATTATTAACTAGCTGACGTACCCGGCGTTGCTCGGGTTTAGTTTGTTTAGCGAGCAATTCAATTGATGTGCTATTCAATTAGTACTAAACATCAGAACTAAAGCGGCCGAATGGGGCGGGGGGGGGGGTTACTAAAATCTTATGTGTGAAAATATGGGTATTTTTTATTTGTTTATTTTTAAAAATATTGAACTTGTCTTGTTCTTTCAGCCCGAAGTCTTCTATGGCGTTCAACTTCAGTTTCACATTCCATTTGATTAGCCGGTCTTGAAGTTTATGTTTGGAATCGTCTATTGTGTTTATCTTCAGTTTTATGTTCCCTTTGAGTAGCCTGTATAAACTAGACTTTGAGTAAACTAAACAAATTTGGTTCAAATTGGTCGAAGGACTTAGAAGTATACTGCAATGACCCAGCTATACAAATCTATAAAAAATTGCTCAATCCAAAATTACTCCTTTGCTCGGATTCATCCATTAATTAACAAGATTCTCTTCAAATTGTTTTTAAAAATTGTATTATTAAAAATGCTCAACTTTTACCTAGCAATGTGGTATTGGACTTGCACATGTATTTTGCAGCTGGCCACGCCGCGATGCCTGGTCAAACAAAGTTATTGTGACGTAATTTTAACAAATAACCAAATATCATTCAAAAATTACAAATTTATTATCAATCAGCACTTCACTTTAATTAAAACAACTCTAAATAAATTATAGTTTACTTTTATTCTTATAACCATTTAAAAATCAAAATTTACTTAGACAGGAACGAATATTCGTTCCGCCTTTTGCTAACGCCAAGCCGCGTCTTGTATCCACCTTCAAAACAATTTTCCCTTTTTACTTTTTTGCAATCCCACCTTATTTACACAGCAAATAATTTAACTAACATTTTTATACACATTATGATAAATAAATAAATAATAAAACAAAATTAAACTTACTTTCCCACTTATTAATGTTACAATTTTCTTTTTGTAAGCTTTCTATTGCCGCGCCACTTGCAGCCGACGCAATTTTAGTTTATACTAATCTCGTTAATCCATTCATGCGGGTCACCAACTGTGAGTAAAATCTCTTTTCGATAGGATTTCGACAAATTTTATTTGATACAAACCTTGTACATGCGTCAATTCATTGTTATATTATAAGATAGTACATTTAAATCTATCGTTGGAAAAATATTAAACAAAAAACGTTACGACCAAAATACTGCATAAAATCGAAAGCCGGGTCCATCCCGTAAGGTTTCTTTGACGGTATCATTTTTATTTGCAATTTATAATATTATTGTATTACTATTATTTTTGATATTGTTGTACCGTCACTGTCCTGAATGGTAGCGATCCTCTTTCATCCCAATAAAATGACCTCACCGTTGCAACCGAGTGGTAAAATAATTTTGTAGTCTTATAATTAATTGTAAATATTATTAATTACATTTAGATTACAGAGATAAATTTGTCTGTCTTTAAATAAACAAACTAAACAAAATGTTAAAATAATGAATTTTAACTGTTAAGTAAAGAATACATACTTACATAGAAAAATAATATTTAAAAAACAATAAAAACAACAAATTAACATTTAACAGGTTTGGAATACGAATATTTGAATAAACAAGAAATAAATTTTGATAAAATTACGTTATAAAATGATGAAAAAGAATTTGAAAAAGAATAGAAAATAACTTAAAAAAGTTTTAAGTATTTTTGTGGTATTTTGTTAAGTTTGATTATTATAATATCACATACTACTAAATTTAGTTTTCGAAGTTATAGATGGCATTGTATTTCATAAGTAAATACTTCATATTTCCTAAAGTTTAGGGGAAAGAAAGATTCATATTCATTTACTCAACCTAAAATTTCATTTAGACACGTGAATTCATTTATTTTGGTTATTTGGTAAGCACAGCATTTTTTAAAGTTTGGTTAATTGCTTGCTTTTTTAAAATTGAAAATTTTTTCAATTTTGTTTGGTATATTTGCTCTGACTTCTTATTTTTACTGTTTGATTATTTCAAAAAGAAATTTTCAAACTTACGTATTTTAAGTTTAAGTCGTATTACAAAGTTTTTATTTTATATTTTAAATTTTCATCATTTTACAAAGTAATTTTTTCAAAATTCATTTCTTGTTTATTCAAATATTCTTAGTCCAAACCTGTTAAATGTGAATTTGTTGTGTTTACTGTTTTTTAAATATTATTTTTCTATGTAAGTATGTATTTTTTACTTAACAGTTAAAATTCATTATTTTAATATTTTGTTTAGTTTGTTTATGTAAAATTACATACTACTAACTACCACACTATAGACTTAAAAAATTCATTTTTTAGGTAAATTTTCTATTATGTCTGTCTTTAGTTGTCAACTTCGATTACATAGATATTTGTCTTATAAAAGTGAAGAGTTTTTTTCTGATCAAAAATTTCCCAACTTCCCGTCACCAAATTTAGATAATTCTAAATTTTAGACTAGAAGAAATCTTTATGCAAAAAAAGGAGTTGGGAGTATGGAATATTCCCTTGTTCGTCCATTTTACACCATGAACTGAAAGGATAAGGTGTAATTTATATTGTCGAGAGTGGATTAAATTATTAATTAATTATTAAATTACGTATATAAAATTTAATAAAGATGTAATGTTCTGCATGGGCAGAAGTATGACAAGAAACCCCATCGCCCTCTGCGCCCTAGCCGTCACTGAACTTAAAATGTAATTTTTTTCAAATTGACATCATCTGACGAGATGACAGGACAGCAGCGGAACATCTGACAAGACGATAAAAACAAAGACTTGACGACTTGATATTTAGATTATATCGAATTATTTCTTTCGTGGTTCAGATTCCACGTTAAGTTTAATTTATTAAGTAATACAATGTATCCCAAAAATTTGTAACGATGTTAACTAAACAAGCAGTTTGATGTAGTGGTAAGGTAAACTCGAACTTAACGTCTAAACTAAGCTGTTAATGAATTTTTAATAAAATCTCATTTAACCTAATCTCGAAGCTTTGGCAAGCCGGCCAATTTATTAATTCAAGTGTCAGCAGTAAAATAACACAAGCTGCTTTATCAAAAAATTATTTAAAGTAATTTTACAAAATCAAAAATTAAAAATAAGTTTCAAGCAATGAAAATTTTTAACATAATTTTTAAAAAGAAAAAACCTCTTCGATTTGGAAAAACAGCAATAAATTTTTTTTATAATCCACTCCACCGTCATTCATTTCTTTTCCACTTTGCGATTATCACTTGACAATGTCTTGACCTTAGACTTAAAAATATTTAGAACAGATTTTTTGAGTTGTCTCATGACAGGACCAAGGTAAAACTGGAAATTTCCTCTCTATAAAAAACTATAATAGAAATTTGAAAGCTTGTTAACATTCACAGAAGCACAAAGCGTATAAAAATATTTAGGATTTAAAATGAAATCGAATAAATTAAATAATTAAATAGCATAAAAGTAACATTTTTCACAATAAAAAAGACGAATAGATTTATTCAATCGAAGGCTTAGTCAATCGTTTCAATAACATTTCTTCCTTTATACATCTACAGATTCGTTTCCATCAATGTCATATTCTTATATGTTTTGTTAAAATTTTCCTTTTTATTTATATTTATAAAAATATTCAAATATTCCGAGGTAAATAAAATGAATTACAGTAGAACTCGGAAAATAAATTTTCCATCAAAATATTACGGTTAGACAAACAAGACAAAACAGAATTAAAGAGTTTTTAAACGCGATTGTGTTTGAAGACAAAATTTTATTCGAGAAATAAATAATATTTGAAAATTACACTCAAGTTTCCTGTCGTAGAATAACGAACGCATGTGTTTTGCCTTGACTCGTTTGACCCTTGACAACATGTCGAGAGACCCTTGGCTTCTGAACTAGTTTGTAAGAGTTGTTATTCTGAAGCTCTGATTCCGAATAATTCAGAATGGAATTGAAGGACCGTGGGGACTCTGATGTTCGCCAAGTGCCGGATAAAAGAAAAGAATCGAAATACGGGAATTTCGAATGGAAAAAATAACGCTATTTTCAATTTTATCTTTCCTACCCTCTTTAGCAAGAACTTTTTCGATTGCTAAGCATTAGGTGTTATTTTAACTGCCGAAAAAAGCTTCTTTTTTTAAATAATTCCGCGCAAGTTCGCTCCGCGTTTCAACGCAAAACTTCATAATTATTTTTTAATAACCACCGACAGAAACAAAAAGAATTAAAATATAAATTAAAAAAAAAATTAACATTTAAGGATGAAAAACTATTCGTATGACTTAATCGGTTAAAAAGTTTCTGCAAAACGCTTTCGGCAAGTAATTAAAAATTTAAAATGAATTTGATACCACTTTTTTAATTTCGAAACAAAACGAAGACAATCGATACTATTAAAAGTTTAAATTGTGTAAAAATGTTAATTTTCTTCTAATTTACACTCAATTTGCATGAGGCGTTAAGTCTTCGCTGTTGACTCGCGAATATTTATCACCAAAATGTAAAATCTCCGTATACAGCGTAGATTTGTATTACAAGACATGACAGTCAATCAATATAAGCCTCTGTTATAAATTGAAGGGGCAAAAAAATAGAAAAAGCATTGGACAATGGAGTGGCCTTTATCGTGGTCGATCGTTTAAAACCAACCAACTTTAGAATAGAATCATTACTCTCATTTATGTCGAAACCACAGTATTTTATCTGAGAATTTAATTTTGTCTAATAAAACATGCATAAAGTAGAAAGGCCAATGAAGGTATTACGTGCAGGAATCCTTGTAATAACTGCTCTAATATCTTCTGCCAGCGACAGGTGAGATGGAACATTTAGTAGACATTTATGTGGATAGTCGAATTCTAAATTTTCGAGCAGTCTAATGCAAACTTCTATTTGATTGAGTATCCGAGAACTGTTTTCTTTCTTCGATGCATGAATAAAATTAATTTTAAATCCTTCACATTTCTTAAAATAGCACCAAAACCATCTTGGGATTTCATTTTTTAGGTGTCATCAAAAAGAGGGTGGTCCGAGCCCTGCACATTTGTCAACATTTGACACTTGACTCCGCTTTCTCAAATATTGCTGTGACGGTAAAATGTTTGGGAGACTCTGTATTAATCGATAACAATGTAGGATAACCAGCAAACGTTAATTCACGGTTCACATGCCGTAAAATTTTTTATCTCTTAGGGTAAACAAAACCATAAATGTAAACAGGTGTATGAGGGTTCACTTATAATAATTTAAGTTGTTGGCGTATGATTGGAGATATAACTTAATTCGGCTTTGTATTGAGGACGATAATTGGCTGAAAAATTAATTCATGTGGGCGCAGTCACTGCAAAGAGGGTAGCATTAACAATGCAGGATATTTGAAGTACCATAATTGAGAAAATTCAATAAACAAACCAATAGAGGTTTTCTTTTGGATTTAAAATCGTGCTATCGCCGAACGATTGGCTTTTGATCAATATAATTAATAACGGATGATGGGCTACAAGAATTATTCTTGAACTAAATAAAAGGCAGAAACCAGATGATTTTTACCCTTGCTTACTACTTTAAGTGGGTAGTACGTTTGGAAAGCCAAATGACCGCTTTCAGTTCTTCTGCATATGCGGGTTCCTTCGATCGGATTTTTTCAGAAGTTTCTTAAGATATTTCCCCTATAGCTTTGAAAATTGCAAATATTATCCTTTAGTTATTCAATTATAACTTGCTTGTTCGTATACACTACCCCTTTAAGATAACTTCACACAAAAGAGTCTGGCGCCGTTAAATCGAGTGATCTTGGTTGTGAATCATGTCGTCACAATTCTAAATTAATTTGTGCAGGAACGAAGTCTTCAAAAGTTTTGTGGTAGCTTCAGATTTCAAACATATGTTTTTAAAACCATTTCATTAATCTTATAATTGCACAAAATTCCTCATAAGGTTACAGTATCTTTTGCAATATTATGTGTACTTGTCTCCCAAGATGATTTCAAAACAAAAAAATATACCATATCAAATTTTTTAGAATAAACCAAAAAATGCACAAACACTTTTTAGAACTAAAATGTTTAAGTTAACACAATATAAATACACCGTATGTATTGCTATGCCCCCAACTTTTACAAATTTAGGTATTTTCACCCTCTTGTGAAAATTTGCTTTTTTTTAAATCGTAAATTAAAATGCTCAAATTTGTTACCTTTCATGTGGTATTGGACTTTGGCTTCACGTGCGCGCTCGTGAAGCGAATTTGCTGCGACGTATTTCAACAAATAACCAAATATTATCCCAAATTCTTCCATTTTTTAATTTTATTCACTTGCATTAATTAATTATGGAATAACACAATCACCAATCCAAATTTAATCACTTAATAATTAATAATCAAAATTAAACTTATCATTTTGTGAATGACGAACAGTCGTTCGTCCACTCGACGCGAAGGCATCAGCCCAAGTCTGTCTATTTAAGCCCCACTCTCTACACTTTATCTTTTTCGTTCTCCCCACCTTATTTACATAGCAAAAATTTTTAACCAACAATTTTATATATAATATCATAAATAAATAAATAATAATACATATTTAAACTTTACAATAATTTACAAAATAAATGAATTATAATTTTTTATGGTTTCGAAACACGACAGTATATTATCGCAAACGTTTTCACCATACTATGGCATCATCAGGCGATGAACTAGAAAGAGAAACGAGAAAATTTCCGTATTTATCGACAAAATTGCAAGAGAAAAGGGAGGGGGTACGAGGGAGGTAATTTTAAAAAATTGTATAATTTTGTGTGAATTTACTAGAGGGTAGGGATATATTTAATATAAAAGAGAAATAATGTTAGTGGATGTGAGTTAAGTTAGAAAGGGTGGGGGGGGGGGAGTTATTATTTATTAAAAATGTTTAGTAGGGATGAGTTATTTAAATCAGATTGACTATTTAGTAAAATACGACAGTCAAATCAACGAAGTCTAAGATCCTATCTAAGAATGATGCTGCACAAGGGGTGTTTTTTTGGCTTGCATTTTGCACCCCGGGCTTTAAATGGTCCCGGTATTCAATAAGATTCAAAACAAAAGAAAACATGTAATGTTACATTATTATAGACCGGGATCCTCGGGACCCCTGTAATGACCGTATCCACAAAAGCTCTTAAGCTCACAATGAATGATAATGCTTGGCATGACATGCTTATCACATATCAAAGATATCGAAGCTATGAATCCAATAAGTTTGGCTACGATTAATTGATATTTGATGGGGGATCATTATTTGTGGTAAGTTTTATGCAACGCAATCCTTTCTCTATCTCGTCAGATCCGTATCGGTAAACAAATGGGCACCAACGTTATTGCAAAATTAAATTTTAACTTGATTTATTGAGTAGGTTCTTATTTTTAAAGTTACCAAATATTCCTAAATTAAGTTCTTTAAAAAAGTTTTGTGTTGAAACAGGTGAAGGTTAAATAATTTTATAACCGTGTAAACTCATATTGGGGGGGGGGGGGGTTAGAATATCTCCAGTCCGATATAACCGATGTAGTAGAATTACACCTACCTACCGATTTTGAAAAATCATTAAAATTTATTTTGAAATCCAAACTATAATTCGACATATTAAACTTTCCTTACCACCCCCTCTTCGGGTATCTACTTTAATTGGACAACATAAGCAAGACATAACAATTTCAACATAATTTCATTTCAACATAATATAGTCAAACAACTGCCGACTCTAAAGTCTTCTTCTTCTTCAGCTGTTATTCGTCCACTCCTGAACATAGGCCTCTCCTTTTCTCCCTTCAATTAAGGGTTGTTAAAAGAGGTTTTGGCAGTTAAAACGCCGCGCTTGCCGAGCGTGTTGGCGAGTTTATAGCTCATAGATCAAACTTGGACTTTTAGATCGCAACAGTGCAGTCGGCGCGACCAAGCAGCGAACCGCGGTCTCCCGCTCCGGAGCATGTCGACTTAAGCCTTATACCACACTGTTGGTACTCTAAAGTACCTGGTTCAAATACAGGGAAAGTTTAAAGTTTGTATATGACCGTCTCCGTGATTCCAAAGAAACGCAAACCGGCGAATCCTCTAGAATCCATCATCAACTATTAAAAACAGAAAAAATTCCTCAATCCGGTTTAAGCAGCCGTGAGGTCTAAATGCTGAAATCTTTCTCTATAAAGAAAAAGTCTATGTTAAAAGCTCCATTCTCCAGTAATGGATAGAGAGACCAAGAAAAAGAATGTGAATTAATTTAAAAACATTATTTTCAATTGCCAAAGAGAAAGAACTGGAGTATGCTCCAATGAGAGATCATCCAGATCTTCTCTGAAAATAATTAATTGGTACCTACTTAAACTTGTTGCTCGATCAACAGCCGATTCATGCTTGGAAAACCACACCATATAATCATAAGCCCCCCCCCCCCCCCGGAGTTGATGTTTGCCTCATCAGTAATAAAACAAAGATCGAGGTTAGAGTACGATAACCCAAGCCCAAAAATATTACAAATTTTGTTTTTAATTTGATAAATAAAGCGTTTCGACTATGTGTGAACTTCAAATATCAATTAATTCAAGAAATAATTTATATTAGTTTCAATTTCGGCCTAATTTTACTTAAAATCAGAGATTACAGACCCGTGTCTTCAGATATCATTGGTACTGTAAGAAAGTTTTTTCCAAGTCGACTGATTTTCGAGTTTTACTTAAAAACAGAGATTCCTACCCTATTAGACCCGCATCTTTTAATTATTTGTCGTATAACAGGAAATACCTATGCATTACTTAACAGGAGCACTGTTTTTTTACCTAATATCCTCAACTTAAATTATTTTCTTATATCTATCGTCGAGGATGAATTGTTTTACTAAAAATAAAAAAACCTCTAATTTAAATCAATTGTTAAACGTAACGACTACCGTAGTAAAGTATAAACTGAGAAGTTATATAAGCAGTCAACGATAATTTTTTTGAAATTACCTCAATGGGCGGAGCTAACCGCACGAAAATAGCCAATACAGTATTCGAATTACATGTTTACAGTTTTTGATCCTTTTTTATCAAACTTTATGAAGGATCCATAAAATTTTAACTACCATAATTTCATTAGAAAATTTCTAAAATCCGATCACAGGCACACTTCTCATTCCGGTTTAGGCAAGCGTGAGCTTTGACGAAAATACAGATAATGAGAGTACAAAAGTTTATTCTGTCTTCTTCATGTTTTATTAATTTCACCTGGTGTTTAGCACACTGAGCAATTTTCGAAGACAATAACCTGACAAAGAAACAACTCGCCATCCTCGAGCACATCTATCTTGAAATCTCAAAGTTGTTAGTTTCAAAATATCATTACTTCCTGTACTATAAATTATGCGAATTATCTTTGACGTCCAGTTTTTGAAATTTTGTTATTACGGAGTTAAGTGCAAATAAGTCACCGAATCGTTCCCGTTGACTGGTTCTTGTAGCTTGGTCGAATGTTTCGAAAAGTAAGTTTTAACTTTTCGTAGCTTTGGTCGAACGGCCAAAATAATTTATGACTTGAAAATGCTTTTCGGCAGTCTTAAAAGGCAAGTTGCAGTAACACTATTTAAGGACGTCAGTAGGAACACGCGCCAGGGAATTGAGATTTCCTTTATTTGGAAGAAGTTTTCAAAAGATTTTCTACTCCAACAAACTTCAAAGACAAGGAGATGAAAACCAATTCTATTTCAAACACAGATTCGAAAATAAAGTTGAATAAACTGAAATATTTTTACTTCTTGAACCACCCTTATTTTAAGTTTTCGTGAGGATAAGGCAGCCAACCGCGTACTCGAGAAGTGCACGATGTTTCGAAAAATAAAGTTGTCTCAAGTTAAAATCGATAGGAACTAATCCTCTTGTCCTAATATTTAAAAAGTGAGGATTATGGAATTCGTCCAAGTTAAAAATTTAATAATTGTGTTCTTATAAAACAGTCAACGATCTTGAAATTGATAAACTTTTTAATTAACTTGCAAAAATTTAAATTATCAATTGTTCGTTCGTTAAACTGCTGAATAAATCATAAACCCAAAGAAACACGGTAAATTAAGCATTTTCCAAAATGCGGCATAAAGTAAACTTAACAACAAATTTTGGGAGTGACAGGATAACGAAATTTATTACTGGATTTGAAATCCGTTTAAAGTGTTGGTCGGGGAATGGTTAATGTGGTACAACAACAAACATGCAATTTAGTACGCGAATAATTGCTGCACGAGGATATGAAAATTAAAATTTTCAAATTACACGCCACGTAATATTTATTAATATTTTAATTTAGATTGAGCCCTCGCAACAAATTGTAAGATTTTTTATTTGAAAAATTAACCGCCAGGCGAAGATTTTTATTTAACGACGCCATTATTATCTTTGTTTTTTGAATTGCGAGTTTTGTTCGGTAAAAATAGCGCAATTAAGCCGATTTTAAACTATTAATTCTTAATTAACCCCTAAAAACATTAACGACATTTAAACAAAAGTCGCGATAATTAAAACTTCACTTGGATTTTTAATTACGTAGCAGGGTGCAAAGCGAAGCGATTTTCAAACTAAATTAAATTTTCGAGCAACAACAATCTCTCAAAAATTGTCGATAAAAAATTAATCCCCAACAGATGTGGCAATAAAATCAAAAATAATTAAAAATCAAATTAAAACTTTCGATTCAACAATAATTGTAATTTGTAAGAGAAAGTAATTTTCGCTAAAAAAAAAAGCCCGGGTGCCGCTGCAAAGTACGTTAATTTGTTCCGTTTCGTAAAATATACGAAATGTCAAAACCGTGTTTTCTATTTCAGCTTTACGTGCCGATGAAGTTTTGTGAAAAATTCAGGGGCAAACTTGATTCGTGAGAAGCTTAAATTATCGTTCCGTTTTTTATCTTTAAACTTTTGTAGCATAACGATACCGAAAAATAGGGTCCAAAAATGATATTACTTTGATGAGAAAGTACATTTGTTAACTGTTCCATACGATGCCGTGTTGTATAAATCAGACAATGCAGCAACATCTACGAAAAAGTTAACAATAAACGACTTCCACTTCTTCATGAGGAAAAGGAAAAATTTTAATTTGCACGAACAAAAATGGCGCAATTAATAATTTTCGAGAAATTAAACATCAAAAGTGTTTTATGAACTATGTAAATATATTCCTCAAGTTTTAACATCTTAGACTGACAGAATTGTTTTAGTTGAATGTTATTATGAGGGTGGAAGATGTGTTGCTGTCGGAAAGTGTCTATTACAATCAGGCTTCAGTAGACACATTCTAATGTTTTATCTACCAGATTCTAAGGATCTGTTCTTGAAAATTACAGATTATTGACTGAGCGCATGTAAATAATGTTCGCTCAAAATACTAAACTGTTTGTTAGAAGTAATTAACATATTTATAATTATAAATAATTTTCTAGTACTATGTGAAATAAACTTGATAATCGATAATTCGCCGATAGCAACCTACACCAATTTATGTATATCATGTTGTCACAATAATAGCACCTCTCCATCGATTTCCATTCAGTATCTCTTGCATTCCACATTTTCATGCTTTATAATAGTATAATATTTAACTAACTAAAAGTTGCTGTTTAAATACGGTTAAATATTAAGCTTTTCACTCAAAAATTGCAGTTGAACAAATATCATTTTTATGGTAATAAAGACAAAAGAAATCCCCCCCCCCTCTATTAATTACTTACTTTCGACAGTTTTATATCAAAGAAAAAAGTGTTTTCTAGTTTTTTACATTGTGTTTAAAAAGAAATTTTCTAAATTCACCTCTCAATTTTATTAGCTTGATTTGGATAATTTCTCATTGAGATGGATTTATTTCCTCCAAGTCTTCGTCAATTGATTTTCCATGTACGTTTATTCTATTGTTAATTTTGTAAGCTGAAAACCATTTTCAAATGAAATAAACAAAAGTTACGTGAAATTGCGACCGGGAAATACGCAAAAACAAACACTCTGTGCGAACGGTAATAAATATCAAAAATTTGATATAAGCAATTTTGTAGGGAATTAAATTTTCTACATAAAAGTTCCACAAGACATATCTTTAACTGGAATAGTTTAGATGCGAGTGCATGTCATGAACATAATTTTTAATTAAAAATCGAAAGTTTTTGAATGCAATTTTTATTTCATTTAGAAATGTATTTTAAGCTTAATTTACTTCCTAGTTATACAATATACTATTAATACATAACAAAATTTCTTTAAATCGAACTCCTCTGTGGCTAGAAGGAAAAGAGGGATAATTATATTAAAATTAGCAACTTTTGCATGAAGTACAAAAAATTATTTTCTGAGATATAAAAAGTAAAAAATGTGTTTAGAGATGTTCACATAAAAGAAAAGATTGGCTTAGCTATGAAGATGGCCGGACAATTCGCTTCCGGACATTTACATGTACCCCCAGGGGAAGGGGGAGGCGTAATTAAGAAAAAATAAAGCAGCTTCAAAAAGTAATCAATTTAAAAAAGTAATGAAGGAAGAATGGAAAGAAACGGCAAGAGACCTAATTTTAATTTGATTCTGAATAGCAGTCACTAGAATAAATATTACCTAAGAAATGACGATTTTATCCTGATTTATCAGGAGACTTTTGGTTATAATCAAGAAACCCTTCTTTCAAACGATCAGGCGGTCGTCGGGTTATAACATCGATTATTTTGTAAAGGTGTTATGGGGGAGAAAGAATTGGTTATTGCAGTCAGAACACCCTCTTCTTTGATAAGACAAAGAACTTACAGATAATTTTAATAAGTTGTGCGTTCTGTGTTTTAGATTTACATCCGGAAATGCAGGCTGTTAGATCGGGACCTGATAAAAAAAAAACGATATCAAACCCAACTGTTAACAATTTTGTGTTGCATTAAAGCAATTTTTTCTGTTTTTTACTTTTATTGCTGCTCACTGGGGCCCACATCAATTTTTTTCCATTTAATCTAAACTTTCAAATCTCCGAAGCTCTAAGAACTGTGTCCTAAATCAAATTTTTCATTTTCAATTTTTTTTATTCTGGTACCATGGCTTTTAAAATTCTAAAGCTTTCGTACCTCAACGAAAATATCACAAACTAAGTTTTTTTCCATTAATTCCTATATTTCTACACAACTCAACATAAGTTTCGTTGTACGTAAATTACGGTCCCTCCTGTAATTAATATTAAATTGAAGCGTATTTTATAGCAATAAAAGTAGACTAAAAGTTACAAATGTTGGCTTTTTATGTCAGTATTTGGAAGTAAGTTTAAGCTAAACATCGAACAATCATGAATATATTTATTGGGGATGCATACATTATGCATCACAAGCGAAACAAAAACAAAGAACACTGAATAAGGAATTAGAAATTACAAATAACAGAATTGATACGTTAGATTTGTAAACTTTCTCCTGATTAAATATTTAAGTAGGTAGTCAATAAATTTGTTCATTCGTTAAAAAAACATATCAAAAATTTTGAAAATTAAGATACAGGGCCGGCCTCTTTTAAGGATTATAACTCGACGACAAAATAAAGTGTTCCCCGCATAGGATAACGTAATACGAGTTCAAAGCAATTGTTAAAATTTATTTAATAAAACTTCAAAAAACAACCCCAGCTTCGATATACCTCGGCAATAATATTTTTATAAACTACCATTAAATTCAAAGAGAAATATTAAAAAATATAAAAAAGAAAATTCAATAAGGCACTTCAAAACGAATATAATAAAGTGGATATAGGATGCAAATTTCTTATAAAATTCAGTTCATTTAAGAACAACAGCTAAATTTCAGTTGAAGAAAAGTGAAATTCTGATTATTTTCTAATAGGGTAGAAAAGTTTAAAAAAACAAAACTCGAGGCGATTTTAATTAATTTTGAATATCGTGGAGTTAAAAAATAGGTTGTTCTCATAATTAGGGGTTTATTGTTAAATTTATGTCTGGCGAATAAGTAATCGGGTAACGTGAAATAGTTGAAAATGTTCATTTCAAAGTTTCCGCAAGGAAAGCCAGCGCGTTGGGAAAGTTAGTAAATCAGTGTGACATTAAACCACATCCTTATATATATCTGAACAAGTAAATCCTATATAATATACAATCTCCGCCAGATCTGATATCAATACAGCGAGACGCCACCAAATATTGATTCGAGGGCGGCGGCGGTGGTGGAGGTGACGTGTACAATCAGCATCCGAGGGTGCGTGGCGTTCGGCGACGGCTGTTCTGATTATATAATCACTTATTTAAGTTCTTATTTAGATAGCAATCTTACACTTGCGAAGGTGAGCTCAACGGACTAGTCAGTTTTGAAACTCGAAAATTAAACGAAATGAAAACGAATTTCCACCCTCTCGTATCACCATTAATAACAATCCACATAAAATTTGTATATATTGACAAAATATAATGGAGTGATTTAACCACACTCATATCGATATCGACTCTCCATCCATCCGTTCATTATTTACAATTTCGACTGAATGATCTCAATTCAAGTGTGTTTTGTTGTAAACACGAGTTTCCTTTTTTAAGAAAATATATTCAGACAACACAAGTATTCTTCAATATAACGTAGTTAAACTTGGAGCGTAAAAATCATATTTTCAAATATTTTCTTTAACTTAGATAATAATGTTGATGTAACATGAAAAACTGTAGAATCTCTTAAAATAATAAAAACAACAATTTTGGATAAATAATAAACATAATAACAATGCAAAATTAAAATCCACCCCCGCAGGAATGTTTCCTCCTTTCTCCATCATTCGTCCAACGGTTTAAATTTTTTGAGCGCACATCGTAAATTAGAAAAACATAATTAAGAGAGAAATGAAAACTCGGGATTGAAATGAGTGTCGAGTGTAGGCGGATTAAAATAAATGAAGTTTACACAGGAATGTCAAAAAGATGAACCCTGATATTAATTTTTCTTATCAAGCTAACTGATCGAAGCAAAGTGGGTGCTGTTGTGTAATAAAAATTTGAAGTGGGATGGAATCTCCAATTATGTAGATAAAGTGGGCAAAGCAAAATCAAACCTATTAAAATGCATCGGGAGTAGCGTTGGCAGCCAAAGCTTTTAGGGGTCAGGCAACAGATATTTTTGGTCTGCCGCGTTAACGCATAGAAGTTGGAAGTTTTAACTAATATTACTTTTACGCATAAAGAACTATTTCGTCGTTTTTGATATCGAAAAAGCTTTTCCCTAACAGCGTAACGGTCCTACAAAGATGCTGACTCCGTTCAGAAAAATTGGAGAAACCCGCCAAACCTTACAGGACATGAAAAGGATAGAAGCACGTATTGTAAAATCAACAAGTTTTATTCTGGTTAAACAAGAATTGGTTAATACTGAATAGGATTTAGTATCTATAGATTTCAATATTAACAAAATTATCTATATTTTTTGTTCAACTACAGATCGTCTTGGTTAATTGAATTACTGATCGGTGAAAACTTTTTGTGCTATACACTTAGTCTTAATAAATAGGAAGAACTTAAAAAATTTAATAGGAAAAGAGGAAAATTAAAATGTAAGTTTATATTCCGAGACGGATGTAGGCGTCCAAGTGTTGATGTCGGAGGTAAATTACATAACAACGCTAATGAAACTAAATTTATCAATTATAAAATTTTCGAAAACCTAGGAAAAAATATTGTAAGTTTGAAAATTGATTTAGAAGATCCTTAAACATTACTGAACAACATACTAAAAGTTCCCAAACCTCCATCATTATTATCTTTCTTTAGAACAATTTGCAAATATCAGGCGTTGAAATCTAACTTTTACAAAATACAAAACGTAATTCACCCTTTAAAAAATCATATCTTCATCAAATAAACAAAATAAATAAAAATAAACAAAATTAAATATTCAGCAAGCCTTAAATGTTTTTGGACTAATTTTCATTTAACAATATTTTTGACCTAATTTTAACCCTTTCAGACAAGAAATATGAAGGGATTGTAGAAAAATTTTCAAACTCAGCATGTGACCTTATTTTGATTTTCTGAAGTCCTCTCCACAGGACGTTGTGTCTGAAAGGGTTATCACAATTTTATCAATATGCATGTAACTTATGCCCTTATTACTGAAAAAAAAACCAGGACGTTGACAGTGGTGGTTTTGGGAGTTTTATGTTGTTAAAGCTACGCTTTAACTATCCTGCCCTACGTACATTCATGAAAAAATTAAATTAATTTTTATTAACAAAATGATTTATTAATGTTGAACTCAGTCCTGCACCCAAAAAGTGTTACTGCTGCTGTACGTCATAAAAATAATACATTAAGACAAAATTTAAAATTAGACGAATAACAAAGTAATATAATATTTCAGACTTGCAGGGCACACCTATATATTTTCTTTGCACGGCGCTACTGTTAAAACAACTTTTGAATTTTTTCCCAAGCCATATTAAAAATACACTTAGTCCCTTGTTAGATAATATACTATTATATGCATAAATTGTAAATATTAATTTGTCTAAGAAAGTATTTCAAGCATTCAGGTTATGGTTTGCTGAATAAATGTTTAATTATTAGATAGTTTTCTTGATTGCTATTTGCTACCAAGTTTATTCGAAGCTTTTGGCGGTAAAGTTACGGTTTTGAACAACGACGATGATATTATTACTTTATTTCGTTGCACAAATGTTTGTTGGCGGCAATATCAGCTGTATGCCGGTAATCAGCTGTTTTATAATGGCTTACGTAAAGTAAGTTTATAATAAGTTGAATGCTGAAGTTTATTGAAGGAGGCACTACAACATATTTCATCATATTAATTCAGAAATTCTCTGCACCTGCCATTTCTGAAAAACTTTTTTAAAAGAAATAAAAATGTATGTATAATATTATATTATTATTATTATTTTGATGTATCGGTGTTATTTAGTGGCAGCGGCGGTTTGTACGTTGCTATAATGGGAGAGCGACGTTAATTCGACGACACTTTGACGTTAAATTGACGTTTATATTATGTAATTATTGCAAAGCTTACAATTTTTTACTATAAAATTACTGAAGTACCCCCCCCCCCCCCGGGTGTACGTAAAAGTCAAATGCACCCAAACAATTACAAGAATTATAAAAACTAAACAAACCAAAAGGTTTTAAATCTCCCCCCCCCGAATATCAGTTATGTTAAAAATACTATTATCGTGGTAGATAGCCATCCACTTTACACTGAACTGAAAGAGAAAGTCGTAATTTAAAGATTAAGTTAGGTTAGGTTAAATTTTTATTATTAATATTTGTTAGCCTGTTCGGTTAAGAATTACCTATTTATATTGTCGTGTTTCGAAATGCTGAAAAACATTAATTCATTTATTTTGTAAAATTATTTTGAAGTTTTAATTTTATTATTATAAATTATTAAATTATTTATTCTGTATAAAAGCTGTGTAGATAAGGTTTTAGTTGTAAATAAGGTGGATAGCGTAAAGAAAGTATAGGGCTGGAAAGTTGTGAAGAACACGAAGATCGAAAAGGTATGAAAGACGCGGTGGCACCAATAAGACTAGCGGACGAACATCATTCCCGCAATAAAAATTTAAATTTTTAATTGTTTGAAAATTAATAAAAAATTAAAAAATAAGTTAAGTTGAGTTGATGTTTTTGTTTTAATTTATTGGTGAAATGCGAGTGAGAATAATTTGAAAAGTTGAAGAATTTGGGATAATTTTTGGTCTAAGCATTAAAATACGTTGCAGCAAATCTGTTTGACCAGGCGTCCAGGTGTGAACAGCTGGCGGAGCGAAAACACGTGAATGGTAACAAAATTTTAACTGAGCAACCAGATTAAACTAGACAATTATTTAAAAAAATCATACAAGAGTCTCGTGTTAAATAATGAATGAATTCTGGCGAGATAATTTTTAGATTGAACAAAATTTTATACAATTTGTATAGCTCGGGTCATTGCAATATATTGTAGTGGTATTCTCCAAAAATTATTGGAAGAAGCCTTTACTATCTTTTTTTTTCTTAGTTTATCTCGGCTAGCTCTTCAATGGTCGGCAGCATTGAGCTCTACTCAAGAGTCGGTTGCTATGGCAGTTACGGCAGTTGTTCAAATTAATATCTCCAATCACATACAAATCAAATTTAACAATTCAATGTAAAATATTATTAGGCTCGTACTTTCGATTTTACGCTTATTCAAATCGCCCGATTATCAATAGAACCATTCGTTCCTACGAATGCAATAATTTTTACAATTTCAATTTAAAACAATTCAGTTCCAATTTATAACTTGCAGTTATTCCTTTTCCAAATCAACGAAACCAATCAATCCACTACCGCTCGGTAGCAACTCATCAAAAATTATCCAAATCTCAAAAAAATATACTTCCAAAATAACGCAATAATGCATTCGCATCAAATCAATTTATTTAAATCAAATCAAATTAAAATACTACTCACAATTCTCAGAAAATATCAAAAATCTCAAAATTCAGCGGGCATACAAATTTCCGCACCCGCTGTCGGCCATAGTTGACCAAAAAAGCCCCTATCTCTATCTTTTCTCCCCACTCTGTACTTTTCCAATTTAAACGTTTAAAAATTAAATTAACAAATTTTTACAATTTAGCACAGGGTGGGTCGAAACATTTTGTTTCACGACAATATATAAAGAAAGTATTTTTTTATTTAATTTTTTGATTAATACTTGAACCAATTCTTGACTCAAATACTCACTCGTCGATGCCATTACTACATAAAATAAGTAGTAAATTAAAACAGAATACTAGTTTGAGGTATAAAGGGTTACCGAGAAACGCACCTCCAATTGGTTAATTTTTATTACCAACCTAAAAAAATTTAGAGGCTGCGAAAGTTATAGGTCAGTGCGGCCTTCAGGCCGCACAAAATAGACAATCGGCTTTCACTATATATCATTAATTGCTGTCTCCTTTATATACGAATTCTCTACTTTCGCCCCATTTATATTTCCAGTTTTCCCTCTCTCGCCGATTCCTGTTATCACACTTAAAATTGAAAATTCCTGACAAACTCGATTCTGCATCCTGTTAATTCATTCATGCGCATTAAATCGTCCTTAAGTAACTTGGAAAACAATTTTATAAAACGAAAGTTGTTTAAAACAAATTTACGTTGGGAATTTTTCTGACCCCCTTCACCACTGTATCTTATGGGTTTCTAAAATTTTCACCCCTAAAACCCCACACCTAATTAATGGACGCTACTATTATAATGAAAATTTAATGTTTGGTTTAGTGTTGGTAGGTTAGATTAATATTTATTATTTTTTTTAAACTTTTTGAAAATATTAAAATCAAAATTCATTTTTATTCGATGATAATTATGTTTCAACTTCATAATTACATAAAAATTGGTTTTCAAAATTTAACCCTGCTGAAGGATATCCCACACAATTACTAATATATTTCTTCCGAAGAAGTGGAATGCTCCTAATCCTGTTTGGAATACACCTCGGATTCGGTAAAAGTTGGAAAAATAACGAGTTATAACTGTGCAAAACTTTCAAGTTCTCTGGAGTCGGAAAAATGAAAATTCGAACAATTATATTTGCAGACGAAAATTTTATATTTATTATTGATAAGCATAAAAACATTATTGTTTTTGCTAGCTTGACAAATATTTGCTATATTGTATAGTAGCAATTATATTTTTATTAAAAAAAATTTTCTCTCTCTAATTTCATAGGATTAGCGTCCAATTTATGGATGGCCTTTACGTAACGTACCTAAAACTATAAGGTGAATGCTAATCATGAGATAATCTCTCTGATATCTGTAACCCTTTTCAAATTGATAAATTTTCTTGCTAAGCTAAAAAAAACTTTTCCCCTGTTCTGTAATTATTAAATTCGATTTTGCGAGACCGTAGGCCGAACAACCATAGCGATTATTCTTGGTTATAACGAAAATCATTCTTGTAAAGTTTACAACGACTTTAGCTAACGTTTTGGATAATTTCCTGTTCGAAATTTCAAAAAAGCTCTCATATTTCAGATAAAACCTTCGGGGTTGAGTAACATCAAAATCGTTGTAATTACCTAGAGCGAAATAAATTGAAAATTATCATCAACAAAATTCGCAGTTCTTTGTTATCAGTTGGAAGATAAAGCAATTACGTTTATTTGACAACTTTGAAAATATTAAATTTCTCATAAACGAAAAGGGATAATTAAAGTGCAGAGGAGTATTAAAAAAATTTGATAAACAAAGTGAAAAGAGTTCCGACAGGTCGCGGATCGGTACACTTTTGATAATCAGATCTCAGCAACGTTTGTTATTCGTTATGTTCGTTTAGCAAAAATGTAACATTTCGTTTCGAAAATATGAAGACACAATTATAAATTAAATTTAACTGTAGTATAACAAATTTCTCCCTATCTAAATCAAGTCTCAAGATGTAAAGCTTAAATTTATTGCTTAAAGGCAGTTTCAAAATTAAACGGTAGGTATGTTCAAATTCCTTAAGATTATTCCAAAATTAATAAAGGGAAAAGATACGATAAAACGTGTACATGTTATTAGGGGTTTATAAAGTAAAATTACTAACTTGCGCTTTAAAATACATATAAATAGTAATAATAATATGGCAAGTGCCGGTGTAACAATAGAAATCATTGATCGAATTCGTGAGTCATGGTATGGTAAAAAGATTCTAAATCTAATCCAACCCTACTTGTCCAAGAAAACGGAATACGAAAGTATAAAAGAATTTCTCCTGAAAAGGAAAGGTTGAAAAATGCCCTACCAGGCAAACGGATGCACCATTTTGAGATTAGAGAAAATGAAAAAATCTTCATTCGACGATGTAAAAAAAATAAAATTCGAAAACGATGCTTGCGCGATGGAGATATTAACATTACACCACAAGAATTTCATCGATTTAAGGCAAATTTACGAGTGGTATAAATAACTCGAACCCAACAAATTCCACTCGAATCACTACGCGTATCAAAGTGTATTATTTTTGCTACGCACGTATCGTCGTGTGGTTAATTTAGTGGCTTGCGAGGCGGTCGTGGCGTGTTCGAATCCTTAAATTTGCCCAAATAATATCTTAATTTATCTGCATACACGCGGGTTTCCGGAAGTTAGATCATGGAGTTTCCGTAGTAAAAAATCGATTCGGACTATTTGCTACTAATATAACTGCGAGTAAGTCGAAATGATGCTGCTGCAGTTTATTTTTTGGTTTATTTTGAAGACTGCAATCCCCGGCGTGATCATATCATAATTAACTTTCAAAATCGATTTCTTACTTTTACAAAATTATTCATAGTCAACGTAATGAATGTATAAAACGACCGACTTAAAAAGTGAATATTTTATTATTTATATAAAACGAAATCAGATTTAGATGAGCACTAAAAGAGATCTTAAAACTTTCCTTAATTGATTTGCTTTGTGTACAAACTTTGAAAAAGCACGTAGGAATGCTTGCGCGATTGTAATTACTTGCATTTCAAACCCATCAAGTGCATGAGCCATTTAATTATTCGAATCAAATTGCGTTTTAAAGAAAATTAGATAGAGATAACCGAGAGCAAAATAAAAACGATTAGTGCATAAAGCTGTAGTTTTGTGACAATGGGGAACCCCCGCAGTACTACCCCATTTATTAACGAAATAAAGCGTTTTAGTTTCCAAGTTTTGTTCTGTCATAATTCAATGATACGAATATGCGGTAGAAGAAAAACAATGTAAGGGCGTTTCCACACATCATGACGGTGTAAAACAGTTCGGTTACTAAAATGCAAATATTTCAATAATCCATTCTGATTTCAAGCGATCAACAGGCATAAAAAGTTAAACAAAGCTTGGATTAAAACGTAATGAGAAATAAACACCGATCACACAAATTAACTATTTAATCGCTCGATGTAGTCGACTTATTTCAAATTCTAAATCGACATTTACCCGTTTTACTCACAGTTTACACGTTAAATTAACGAATTTTCAAATATCTTACCCAACGACCGGATAGCTATTGTTTTTAAATCGCCCTTACCTGAAACAAAAATAATAATATAAATTTCAAAATAAAATATCGAAATAATGTAAATGACATTATTTAATGACAAAATACTGCAATCTGAAGTTGTCAAGCAGCTGCCACCGCGAGGCTACGGTTTTCAGCCAATCAGATGCTCTCGTTCGGTATTGTGCTCTAGGCCTGTAAATAATGTTAATATGTTACAGGTCGTGGATGCAATTGTGATGTAAAAATACGACATGCAGGTTGTTTCTATTTTAACCGGCATAAAATCAATAAAGCAGCTTCTGGTATCAACTTGTTAATTATGGTTATATTACAAACGGCCCTTGTTCTTTCATGTATGTAACAATATGTGATACCACAAGCCTAGCTATCGATACTCCAAACAACAAACTAATGTGTAAGCGAAAAAACAAAATGCAATGGAAAACTCAATACATTTTCCACGTTAAAATTTTAGTTGCACGACAAAATTGGATATTTACGTATTCTGCTTTAATCAAAAAGTTTGAGCGACCATTCGAACGAAGTGGCAAAGTTTTTCACCAAATTCTGACAGCCCCGAAAGAGAGGACGAGAGGACACAAATCACGTACTCAGGTGTAAGAATAAACCATGCAATTAAAACAAGAACAAAATTTAAATTTATAAAACATCCTATCGGTTCCGAAAGATATTAACAATGTACAAGATGTGGGTCAAGAAAGAGAAAATGTATTAGAAAATTTTATTTCCTACGAAACAGACAGGTAACACAAAAACCAGAAAGGACTCAAAAATATTATCTATTTAACGACGTTACGTTTCAAAAATGTCAATTCTGCTGCTCACCTGAACAGGATACTTTTATAAAAAGTGAATTTAATGGGCATTAATTATCCATGACATATTTTTGAAGCAAAATTTTTCACAGACAATACGAATTTGATTAGACGCCTCGGGAAAAATCAACCACCACAACAACAAAACATATTTTGAAATTAATTTCCATATGAAGAGATCAGTGCCACCTGCGCCATCAATCAAGTGGGAAAACTGCTCGCAAAATCCCTTGCGGTAATCCTCAAAGAAAGTATCGATTATTGACAATGGCGGACTGGCACCAATTTTTTTATTAAACTTAAGAAAGAAAAAAATTTAATATAGCGCCATGGGTGATTTTTAAATTTAAGTTGTAAACTTGAATTTTATTTATTCTAAATTGTTTTATAAAGAAAACATAATAATATCAAATTAAATTATTTATTAAAGTAAATACAAATTTCTTTCAAAAATAAATTCAAAATTTAAAAGGCAAAAAAGGAAAAACTTTGGTCGTTTTCCGTTTAGAACACATGACATTTCCCCGTTTAATATCTTGGAATTTAACCATTAAACTCATCGGGCAAAATTCATCTGCTAAAAAAGTTATTCAAGGTCAAAGATCGTAAATTTTGGTTTTTCGCCTTTTTCTCGCAAACAGCGAGTGTTATAGTAAAAATAGCTTACACAAAAGTTGTAGATTATTAAATTCTCTATAAAAATTGTTTCTATGCTTTTTTTTCTACGAATTATCATTTCAGAGATAACTGATAATGCAATAACTGGATGCGACACAACCTCAGCAATTCAAAAGGGGTAAAACAGCAATATTAAAAATGTTTGGATTGCTTTGTTCACCGGTGTGTACTAACTTTTCAGGCCAATCTTGCTCTAATGTATCAAATACAGCAGATAAAGGTTCTTATGATATCGATGAAGAGACTCGTGAGTCTCTTCTCTTAGAAGAATCTATACAGATACAGGAAGAAAAAAAAGGAAGCGACGAAGACATTATAGTAGAAGTAGCACTTGAAGATTATCAATCAGATTGAAATTTCCATATACAATTAATAATTTCATTATAATTATTCGCAATAGTTTCAATTTTCATTTAATATTTGCACTGTCTAATTAAAATTTTATCAAGATTGACGATGTTTGAAATTGCGGTATCTCTGAAATGATGATTCGTAGAAAAAAAGTATAGAGACAATTTTTGTAGAGAATTTAATAATCTACAACTTTTGTATAAGCTATTTTTACTATAACACTCGCCGTTTGCAAGAAAAAGGCGAAAAACCGAAATTTTCGAACGTTGACCTTGAATAACTTTTTTAGCAGATGTGGGATCGATGGGGACTTCTGACATTTCATTTGTAATAATGAAATGAAGACCTCCACCAATTCTCAACTGTATCGTAATTTATGCAAGCTTACCCTATTTTTATGTCTATTTTGACTGGGCTATTGAGATTTATTTTAAGCGGATATAACTGTATTTGGATTAATAAGAACTGAATCAATTAGAGTGAACGTAGTTTGGGTTCAGGAACAGATTTCTAGTTTTAGAATTTTTTCAAATTAAGTAAAATAAATAATTAGTTATATTTTAAAATCATAGGGTTTAGGTCGCAGATCTCCGCTAATTGTTTATTTGGAGCATTCCTCGGTCAACATTTGCACTGTATAGTTTGCTTTTTCATATTTTTCGATGTTTTAAGAAGTATAAAAAATGTTCTCCTTGTTAATATTATCTGATATACATAACTGGGCACTTGTCAATGTTGTGCGGCCTGAAGGCCGCACTGAGAAAGATTGCTATTTATATTGAATATAAAATTCCAGTAACCAAGTACCTTTTTCCAACTTAACAATTTTTCAAAAGCTATCTGTAAAACTTGCTTCTCCTTATTAATATTATCTGATATACTGTAATGAATCCTAGCCTCATGTTGTCTGCGCCATTTTTATGAGATGATCAATTTATTTTATTAACTTTCAAAAAAAAAACAATTTTTGTTATTGCGGAAAATGGTATTCGTCCGCTCCACTCCACGTCAAGGCCAGAGCCTGACTCTGTCTACTTGCATCCACCTACTCCCTCTACGCTTTTTCCCACTCTTATTTGCAGCTAACATTTTTATGTACAATTTGATAAATAAATAAAACATGAAATTGAATTTAAAAAAAATTATTTACAAAATAAATTAATTAATGATTTTTAGTGTTTTGAAACACGACAATACATAAGCGCGCGTTTGCCAATGCTGTGCGGCCTGAAGGCCGTACTGAGAAAGTTTACGATTTATATTGAATATAAAATTCCAAATTACAGTAATCAAACTTGCTGATGGTGATTAAAAGATCGGCCATGATGAGAACCTCATCAAGTCTCTTAAATCCAAATATGTGATATGAATACCAACTCCCATAGAGCAGTGTGGATTCGATGATGTTCTGTAAAAGTTTGTAACTGGTAGGGCAAAAAAATTGAGTGTTGAGCTATTTCGATGTATTCTATTTCTATGATTATACCGTCTTGTTTCTTCGGCACGCAAACCATTGTGAAATCGTCATGCGCAAGCGCAGATTAAATTCGCAAGCTAAAATAGCATTTGCATGTGCTTCTGACAGTTTAAAAACGGTTTGAAGTGCTAAAGAAGCAAGGTTATTAAACAATTTTATATAGATCATTATTATAATTATCCATAATATTTTTTATGCGTTCTTAACCATTCTTGAAGTTACTAACATTATTCTTCCAGTTCATGGCGTAAAGGGAACAGTTATCAACCTTAAACTGCTTTTAAGTAAAAACTACGGTTTTTTTGATAATTGACGTCCAGAATGCTAAAATCTTTCATTTTTTGAAAAGAACAATGACAGTATGCATCAGGACGTCTGATGGGCGTCGCCGAGTGCGCCTGGCTGTGAGGTCTGCAAAGGTTCACTACAAAATACGTTCCTGTAAAAATGAGTCGAATTCAAAGAATATCTCCTGAAGTAAACCCTTATATTCTCTATATTTTTAAAGGTTCTCGCAACTCTTAGACCAGGAAAGTTTCTGCAGGCACTCCAACTTTAAGTGATACCACGATCACTTCAATAAGGAAGGTAAGGATCAGGAATATGTTATCGACTTGGTCATCATCTCCTCCACTGCTTCTCCACCTGCCAATTAATGCCTTTTGAGGCAGTTCCTTTGTACTTCTCCCAAAAACTCCGAGTATCCTAAAAAGCTCCCGTCATTTTGAAGAAAATTATATTAAGTTTTGTAAAAACTAAAACTCTGGAGTATTTTGAAAACAAAATTTTATCAATCTCGTGACTTGAAGGTATTTTTAATCTAAACAAAAAATCTCGTTTCGATTTTGTAAAAATATGCTGCCCACATATTTAGTAACATTGCGAAGTGAACGCCTCCTAAAGATAGTTGAGTAAATAAGATTTGGTGCTTTTATTAAAAAAAAAAATGTTGAAAAGAGGAAACCGGTGGGTTGCTGTGTTCATTTTATAAACTCGAGCTCAAATTTCGACGGTGGTTTTGGTAAATCAGTCGATACGTAAAATTAGTCGACCGCTTAGGAAATCCACAATTGCATTAATTCGCTTCGATAAGTTATTACTTGTACACGGGAAGTCAATTTTCTAATTGATAATGAAACATAAATTAAAAATTAAACCGAAGCTCAGCGGCTTTGAATATGTAAGTACTGATAAGCTAATTTAAACATTAAATCCATCAGCGTAATTTAACGGTTTGGGATTTTAAACAAAAAAAAGATGTTAGGCACTTGGTCGTAAGATGCAGACGAGCAATAATCATTCCATATGGAAATTTAAGTATAGTAATTATGAATCACAATTAGAACAATTCTCATTATAAAATTATTAGTTCGTTCGTTGGCCCCAGTGCGGAATATCAAATTTCATTTTAAACGAATTTAAATCAAATTAATTGAATATCCGCCGGGATCTTTAGGAAATAATTTGGATGTACCGAACACTTGGTATGTGAATAATTAGTTTATTATAATATGTATGTTTTAGTATGATCGGAACCGAGGTGGTCGGTGGATCGGTGGAAATTTTACAAAAGAAATTAAAAGTAAATTTAAAAAATGGGTTGAATAAATTTGTGAATGATTTGTTGTGTAATTCAAAACTATTTGGAACGTGTTCAAACGTGGAAGCTGTAAGTGCTGATTATAATTAGCAATTACTGTGTAATTATGGCAACGATTTGCAACTCGAGCGAGTTTTCGGCAAAATTAGTCGAAGGCGTTTAATTCGAAATTCGTGACAATGGTTGTTCCAAAAATATGCGTTATATCCTCGATAACATTTTTAGCGCTTTTTAATTACAGAAAAATTAAGACCACGAAATTCCACTTACTAAAAACGCTTCGCTCTCTAACCATCGTAAACTAATTAAATTAAGCATGCAAAACTTAACTTTAATTAACGCAAAATGTAATTTAATTAATAAGCCTGTATTTATATCTGTTAAGAAAGTAGATTAGGTTACAAAAGCAAATTAAAAGAAATAACGTGAATTTGATGAAATTTACAGTTAATTATTGTATCCTAATTAAGAATCTCGCGCCAACACACGAATTTAAAGTTATAATTCTCGAGAACGGCGGAGAAAACTTATATAATAACACAAACAAGTTTGTAATTTAATTTTAAAAAATTGGATAAGCTACTGCCAGAAAATTAGACGAATTAAAAGAAAAGTTTTAAATCGAAACTACTGGAAGGACGTCTGAGAATGCCAGGTTCAATAACGTCGTCCTTTTATGTGAGCGAAGTGTTATAATTTTTTAATCTCATCAAAACGGCGGGTTTCGTATGCCAGTTTCTTTAATAATCGTCACGAAACTTTCGCCATAAAATTATTATCTAACTCACTTAGCACCATCCTCAATAATTATAGAGGATTTTCGTTAGAGAACCCCAACCTAAAATTTATTTCCCACGCGAATAAAATTACTTCAAATTTTAATATTTAAAGACGCAAAATGAAAAAATTTACTTTCCCTTTTATATGACAGCCTATAAAAGGCGCAAATGTTGCCTCTAAATTTTACATGGGTAATTGTACAATAATTGCGTGGAACAGCCAATTGAAAACAATTTGGAACCACTCAAGGATGAAATATTTTGGATCTCGTCGGATTTTCGTCAAGAATTTTATGTATTGATCCCGAGTCATAAAATAAATACTAATCGAAAAACTTCCTCGGTAAAACAAGCAATATAGCAAGATATTAAATTTACGAGAAAACAATTCGAGTTGTTATACTTCGTAAACCCCCCATTCAAAGAATTAATAAACGACGTGACAAAGCTTTCGGAGTCAAACGGGACAGAAAATGTCAGAACGGATCCCTCACATATTGCCGAAAGAGGAAAATGCCGTGCACGCACGCATACTTAATTTCATTTAGTAAAATAAAAACCCGATTCGTAGTGTAGTAAAAATGTAAAATGTCTGCATGCAAATCCGCGCTCGATGTTCGAAAGGTTGGAATATCCCACATATCGGAGTTAATTCAGCCAACGTTAATATAAAATCATTTTCGAAATTGAATAAAATTTTTTGAATACTATGAACATCAAATTCTATGCATATAATTCAATTTTATTCAGTGGGGCGTCAGTAATATCAAAGCAATCAGATTCCATTCTAAAAATACATATTCAAAAAATACTAGAAAACTTGATTGAACGTCAAAAGCGTCAAAAAGTAAATTTTTTTATTAAAATCTGTAATTTCAAAAGCCCAGCATTATCCCGAGACAGAATTGACGTTTTATTAAAATTAACTGGTTTAAAATAATCAAATCACTTACACCAAGCGAATATTTTACCGAGGTAAGCTTTGCTAGTAAGTACTTAACTGCAGGTGCAATTTTCATATTGTACAACCTGCATTATACATAAGTACAAAAAGTTTAACTAATGTTAGCGTAATTACTATCCTTAATGTAAGGAAGAATAATAATGCGAAATTATTTTTAATCTAAATTGAAATTATTCAGTTCCTCATAGTGCAGTGCTCTAGATGTTTCTGCGGCTACTCTTAGAAAAAGTGAAATTAAAATGAAAATGCACGTTAATAAAGTCTTCCTATTTACTTCGCAAGGATTTAGGAACATCAAAAGTAGTTACTTCTTGTGTTTAATTTCATGCCGCATTTACGAATTGAAATAAATTAGTTTTAATACAAAACTTACTTTATCTTTGAAATTGTTAGAATTGTTCTTCCAACTGAAAAACTGTAAGACATAGAAAATTGTTGATGGAAATGTTATGTTGAAATTGTGAGAAGTTCCTTTGAAAAGTTTACGTTGAGTGCTGCGATTCCAACAGTTAACGCCGTAGCATAATTTTATTTTAAATTGGATTTCATTAATTACAGCCAAATTTTACTTAAAAACAGAGATTCTATGCTTTTGAAATATCTGTCACACGTATGTATGGCTAAAAGTTTTTGTGATTTCCTGAATTAACAATACATAATTTCACCCACAAACTATAAAATTCGTTTGCTGCTTAGTTTAGTCAATTAAAAATTCCAAAAAAGACTTAATTTCCATAAAAAGATAAAACCTCGAATTGATATGACCTACAATATACTTCATTAATAAAATGAGATTAGTCTTGTGTAACAAAAAATGCACCTATGGTCTGTATTATTATTACGGTAGTCAAGGTAGACGACAAAGATCGAAGTAAACACAAATTCTAGGCAGGTGACAACAAGCAGATGCAGAAATATTTCCTGTCGTAATTTTTTAAATTGATCTTGAAGTGCAACCTAAAGTTGCAAAGATTAACAAGTCGCACAGTAGATAAGCTATGGAAAATTTAGCTCACTTTTGTCGAAATTTTCATTTCCATGATTTAACTTCAGATTCGCAGGATTATGCTCTTGAAATTAAATCCGTGGATAAAACACCGTAAGGACACAATTCCGCAAGAAATACTGGCGGGAATAGTTTTGCTCCATCAATAGTTAAACTATGCAACTTTTAGCTCACTTTTGTCAAAACTATACTAAAACTCCGAATTTAATGTTGAATGTTTAATCACTTAATTAAGATCTCATAATTGGATCGTCAGATCATCAAATTGCCCTATTTTTTAAATCCAATTCCTCATCCAGAATGTAGGACCTCCGATGTGTTAGTATTCCATACATTAATGGGATATTGACTTCCTCCGGTGTCTCAACATACTAGAAATGTATTTGTTCTCCAAGAGTAAAAGTTTATTATCTTCTAAAATCAATCACATGCAGATTCTTTGGTTAGTAGTCCCACAGTACGTGAGTACGTAACTCATCATATTCGTGATTCAATTTTATTTTTCGCTGCCACAAAGAAAAATTCTCCCAAATGACCCCACATATCATAAGGTGACGCATTGAGCTCATATACTGGATAAAAGAGTCAAAAATGTTATTTAGATGCTTTATATGTTACGAACGAGAGTAAAATATTGATATTTGGTAAAAGATACTAATTAGGGATATGGAAAAAAAGTCTACCTTTAGAATCAGATATCGATGTTACTTTTGGAACATGTAAAATATGGATTTAGTTGAAAAAATGGGGTTGGAAAAAGGGAATCGTAGATATTTGGTCTGATTACAGAGCACCGAGAGACTACAAGTTTTTAAAGATATCACCAAAATGATGATGAGATTAAAATAAAACCATTAAACTGGAGGTGAACCTAAATTTTTTCCTTCAATTTCAGAAATAATCAATTTCAACGTTTCAATTTTTCACTTAAAAATCTGTGAAAGAATCGTTCTGTTGGCGGTGCGTGTGCTCAAGGTAAATAGTTCCAGCATTTGTTTTAAGGGACGGGGGGCCGCCAGAAGTTTACTTACAGCCGTGCTACTGTTAACAATCTATCCGAAGTAAACATTAATATAATAATCTGCGTCCTTCTACATCCGTGATTTTACACATTCACGAGTCAGCCTCAGAGCGAGCAACACGTGCCTACAACGAACAACGCAAGATGACAAGACGGAACACCAGAAGATCCAAACGACAGTCAGCAGAGGTGCAGCCAAATCCAAAGCCAAGATCAAAAGCAAGGCAACACTGCTAGCGACAATCCAGCGCAAGCATAGAGGTCGACCAAGAAGAAGGAAACTTCCAGGTCGTTCGAAAAAAGAGGCCTAGAAGGAGGTTCATAATCTCGTCCACCGAGGACCTACATGAGACGAACAGGTTCAAACCTGACGAGTCCGACAGTTCTCTTTCCGAGAAACAAATTGGAACGAAACAAGGGGAAAAAAGCGAGACAAACCTCAACACAGAGGTAGGAAACGCAGCACAGGGAGCGGCGCGGACAGCCAACGAAAGTCCACCCAAACCCCAACATGACGCAAGACCGGCCTCCAGCGACAACAAGCAGCCAGAAACCCCCAGATCGGCCAACATTCGAAAAGAAAGGGTGCCTCCAATCATCCTTAAGGAGGTCTCAATCTGGACGAAACTGAGATTGGCCCTCAAAGACAATGGCATCAGCTACAGAAAAGTCACCAACGTAGCTGAGGGACTCTCCATAACACCGTCATCGCCCGACGACTATCGAAAAATGACGAAGTACTTCGACCAACACCTGGACCAAAGCAAGGGTGGCTACTTCACCTACGCCACCAGACAGAAAAGACGCCTCCGAGTCGTACTCAAGGGCCTGCATGAAGATGTGGACATCGGCCACATCAAAGAGGACATGGTAAGGAAGGGCCTCAAGGATTTCACGCTCACCAGGATGCACAGAGGGCGGGACAGAAAACCTTTACCCCTCCTCCTAGTAACTATGGAAGTCACGCCAACCAACAAGAGGATTTTTGATTGGACTACCATTCTGGATATCAACATCCAAGTGGAAAATCCAAACAACAAAGCCCGCACAACCCAATGCCACCGATTCGGACACGTGCAGAGAAACTGCAAGGCAACACCAAAGTGTGTTAAATCTGTCCAATCACATTTAACCACAACTTGTGTGAAACAAAGAGACACTCCAGCCACTTGCGCAAACTGCGCAGGCGCTCATCCAGCAAGCTACCAGAGATGCCCAATGTTCCCAAAGATGCCGAGGAAAAATCAGACTCAGCAGCGATACGAGCCAGCCAGTAGGATCCAACATCGGGACCAAGTTGAGTCCTCAACGAGTTCCAGCACGATCGCCGCAATCACGGCTCAACTTTTACGGCACAACATAGACGGCAAGGTAATTGCAAGCATTGTGGAAGGCATGCCGAATCACCTTGCGGCACCATCACCATAAGCCACAACAACCTCAAGCTTCACAGCGGAAGACTCCCTTCCTAAGTCTGCACTTCAAGAAGACGGTTCGACGTTTCCCAAGCTCGGCTCGTAAAAATTCTAACGTCAAGAACAACCAACAGATGAAGGAGCATAGATACATAGATATCGGCACTCTACTGTGACAATTCATCACAGCAGTTTACTTACAGCTGTGCTACTGTTAACAATTTATCCGAAGTAAACATAAAAATAATGATCTGCGTCCTTCTACATCCGTGATTTTCGAGTTGGAGCCACTTCAGGGATTTTTAAAATTTTTTGAGTTACCAGAGATTTTGCGAGTTTGCGTGCAATTTATGCCCAAAATTCTTCTATAAAATAAAAAAAAACGCTGTAGGCGATGCTAACCTTACGTAAACCGCCAATGGAATAATCGAATATACTTTTTTTGTAATTTTTCCCCAAAATTTTAAATGATCCATCAAATGTAATGTTTATATTTGAAATTTACGCCATAAACCACCATAATTATCGTACTACTCTATGAATACCAGGACTCTTCTACCGTAGAACTTTTTATAACACATTTTATAATATAATTATTTAATAATATAAAAAAATCCACGAGCAAAGAAACAATCCTCCTTAAGATGGTTCATTTTTACCAACTGATGGTTACGGGAAATGGACAGGTCAGTGCGGCCTTTAGGCCGCACAACCTTGACAATATAGTTATGTTATGTTTAGTAGATTTCTACGAATATCGCACATTATTAACTTACCAATTTCGATAATTTTAATAAAACTAATGTATTGTAAAAAAATACACCTTCAAAATAATTTGAACAGTGAGTAATTTTCTGCCTCGATAGCTAAGTTGATTTGATCTTAGCTTGTTGTACATTTTGACTTAGGTTCGAATAACGGTGGACGTAATGTTTTTTATTTATTTTTGTAAAAATAAACTTACTTCAATCAAATTTGTACCTAACCCTGAATTAGGAATCAGAACCCCCGGTGAACCGATTTGTTCTATCAAAATTTAAAATGATGAACCAAAGGTGAAACTTAAAAAAATAGCTAAACCAAAACTTAAAATACAAATCGATAATTTTGCGCTATAAAGTGAAATGCATACCAGTACAATTTAAATTTTAGCAATAAGAGATGCTGCTATTTTAGTTTAGTGCCGTTGGTTTGTAAAGAATGTTTATAATCTCTACGTGGCATGAATTATAGAAGAATATATGAAAAATATTGAATAGAATGCCGCAATGCCCTCTGTATGTAATTTGATAAAACAAATATTTTAATTTTTAAACCCAGCAACTAGAATTTCCAAAATGCAATCAAAAGAAATAGGTTTTTGAATTATTAAATCAGGAAAAAAATTTATATTCAAGTAAACATACGAAATCATAAGAATGCGTTATAAAATTCTTGACAAATTGCTCCCAAATGTGATTTTTGTTGTAATCAAAAATTCATTTCAAACGGCGCAGAGCATAACTTACACAAAGATAAACATGACCACCATATTTACAGTTTTGTATCCAACCCTCGTTGCTATCATGCATGGAAACTCAAGTACATCTACATGCAATAAACTACTTCAATGTACCCTTACGGACTTTGCGGTTATGATGTAGCAAGGTTTAAAATCCTAACTGATGCACGCGAAGAGACATGATGATGTTATAAATTCAAGTAAGAGTGTAAAATCTTAAATTTATTTTATAATAAATTGCTTACACCTTCAAAAAACATTTATTCCCTCGTAATTTTAGCTTTTTACATAAAAGCCCAAATTCGAAATTTTCACAGAGCTACGACAAATAATCAATAAACCAAGAAAATATGAAGATTGAACTACAGAACCGCCACAAGAACTCCCCCTTCCTTATTGAAACATTAATTGAAAGTGTGATAGTTTTCGATTCATACCGAGCTACTTTTAGAAAAGGGAGTTTTCGTGAACAGAAAATTTATTTGACCTCGGCTAATTTATTTATAAAGGTAATAATCTCCATTCGGTCAAATTTAATCGACAAAGAAATTTAATATTAAAATTAAATAACAAATTATAACGTTGAATGGAACTTGTTAGAACTATTTGAATTGCTTTATGATAAAAAATTGTTTATCTCTGTTGCTTATACACGGATTTTAATAAAAAAATGTAAAACTCAAAACATTTCGATCCTGTCAAAGGCATAGGTCGATGTTTTGGAATTTTCGCCCTCAATTTTTCGAAAACGGCAATTTTGAGATTTTAGCGCCAGTCCGACCCTGCATGTCGGTCAAACGATGTTTATCAAAGTCGGAGCTATCAACTCGATACTACTTGAATCATTAATAAAGTAATTTAAAATAGAAATCTGAAGATATTGATTGATCAACTTCATTATAAAATATTATTAAAAGTTTGGTAGAAAATAATACTTCAAATCAACATTTTAATCCTTCCATCTTAACATAATACCTACGTTAATCTCTCATCTCGTCTTCTTTATAGCCTTTAGGAGTAAATTTAAGCATCTCTCTTTTATAAACCATACTTTACATCAAGCGGTTATCCCAGAACTGCCATACCAATTTCACTTATTAAAAAATCCGCAAATATAAATTTTCTTGACTTCCGCGTTGTATGTTGCAAGAAAAAATAATTTCGATTTTGATATCCACTGCGCAGATTTACAAATTTGCAATTACCTATTTCAATTATTACGCTTCATCGCTGCTTAAATTTGACCTTTAATTATTACGAAATAAACGTAAACTCGACGTTGACTAAAAGAAAATTGATACGAAATTTCCAGAGGCCATTTTTAGGATCCACGATAATTTTAATTAAAATTTTCACAATGACATAAGCTTCACCCGTTTGTCGGATAATACGGCTTCGTGCAAAGTCAACGGTTCAGCAATATTGCAAACCAAAACTTTTCGATTCAAAATTTCGAAAATGAAAAACTCTGGTCCGAGCAAGTTACGCTGTTTAAATTTTTATTTTAATTTAGAAAAAAACATCGGTGCTTGCCGAATACGCAATTTAAAAACCTAAATTTATCAAACGAAAATTCGGTTTTCGACCCCTGGAAAAATTCCAAATGTCAGTAAAATGCGTCTCGACGGCAAGAACAAAGATTCACCAGACTATGAGTGGATTCGCGTGTGGGAACGGAGGTCGCGACTTGCGAGTGCTAGTCGGATTTGAATCGGATGTGCTGCAGGTTCTCGACCTAGAAAGTTTTAAGTTCAAGGTTTGCATTGCAGACTCTATGTCACTATATTTATTTGCTTTAATTAATTTCGTTTCGCTCCAAAAAAATACGCTATTTCTCCCAACAATAATATAAAACGTATTGCGTGCATATATTTTTCGTCGAAGAATTGAAAATGAAAAAACGTCGGTGTTCTTGACAAATGAATCAAAAAAGTTCGCAGCATCAATTTTTTTGCTGGGGAACCACCCACTCATGATGAATATCAATCACTTCCAATATCGAAGAGATCCAAAAAAAATTAATTTAATTTGAACACACCTGGGGTTTCCTTTAATTCGTATTTTGATTGAATTCGACTTTTATCAGAAATTAATTACTTCGAGCTATAAATCAATACATAAACTAACATATTAACATCCACATTTATAATTTCATTAACACACACAGCCTCCTCGGGATTTCCGTTCCGCGTTACACATCAAAGCTCAAAAGAGCGTTTTCAAAACCCCAACTTGACGATAAAGATGTCTTTAGAATGCGAAACAATTATTATGTCTCCAAATTATTTATTATTTTTAGGGTGAATAAATCATACTTTCTTGAAGGTAAGCAAAATTACACAATTGAAAGATTTCCCTTCGCCCAAAACTTTTATGATGGAAACTTTACAGCTTTAAACCTGACGGTAACTTTGAAGTACACAATAAGGGTTTTACCTAGAAAATTTTTCTAAAATTTGTCGTCATTATCGTTAATTTAAAATTTATAACCTCTTTCAAAATATAATTTAATACAAATTTGACCTCAAATTCCCGTAACAAGATAAAAAAAAGGAAGGCGCTCTCGTATATTTGCTGCAAATAAGTTTATTTTAGAGTGTAAATCCAAAATGGATTTGACGTACTCACTTTCCGTTATAGAACGATCAGCTTTGATAAAAATGAACCGCTGTAAATTGATATAAACGATACTTTTATGTGGGAAAACTTCTTTAATAGTAAGATGGATTACTAATTTAGGTTGAGAATATTAAATTTAAAATATTAAGCTGATGAGTTTTCAAATAACCAGAGTAATTTTTATTGTTCTCTACAATTTCGGCTGAAATAAAGTGTCTAGAAAATGCATAGGCTGGATTCTTCCCTCGGGTGATTTTTTTAAGGAGAGGAAACAATATTAATTTTATTATTGCAAGTCCAGTTGAAAAAACAGATTATTCGCAGAACGATTTGAAATTTAAATAGCTCCTCCGGGTCTACGATAGATTTTTAGGTTCGTAATAATGAAGCCGATTTATATGATTGATTACAGTCGCATTGCAAAGCAAAAAGAAAAATTTGAAGCAAACTGGAAGTTTGTACACAACTATGCACGTTGTTAACTACCGAGTACTTATACGTAAGATTAATGATATCAAATTACTTTTATAGCTACAATGCTTGCACGCCAAAGTTCAAGAGTTGCATGTGAAATACACCAGGATGTTAGAAAAATAATTTTCATTTTAGAATGTTTCACATTGCAAACGATATTATAAAATGTAAGGCGAACTTTAACGAGTTGAAACTAGTTCATGTCTTGTTATTAGAAGCTTCTTTCAGAATTTTCTACATTTAGTTATGTTTGTCATATTTTCAAAATGGATTACAAAAGTTTTGAAAAAAGTCAGGAAAATTTTATTTTATTCGAGAAAGAAAATTACAATTTTAGAAACGTCTGAATATAGAAAATCGAAGCCTTGCAGAATGGAAGAAAAATTGCATTTTAGATTTAAAATAAATTTTTCGTGTGGAGAGTCGCAAAATGTGTGCTGGCTAAACTAAACTAATTTTGAAAGCTACAGCGTCCAGAATCTGTGGATTAAATTAAAAATATTCAAAATTTCTTCCTTTGCATTCTGGATATTATTGGGTATTATGAATTAAATTGAGATAATTTTAAGGGTGACTATCATGCAGGCCATAAAGTAGGTTTCCAGTGAAATAAATTTACTACCTGTGCGGTACCAAACCCCTCTTCCGCCAAGTTTGCTACAGTTCCAGAATTTTACAATATAGGGTCGTTTATCTTTGGAGCTGTCGAATGGAACAGCTAGTAGAAATACGATGGAATTAACAGTGCGTTGGTTGTTTTCCTCGTTAAATCAGCGAAATGTGTACAATAAGTTGGAAACAAAAAAATGCAGTTTTTTATGCATACAATTAATCTTCCCTTAATTGTGTTTTATTCCAACTTAGTTTTAGAAAATTAAATAACAAGCCGAGAACAGGCAGCATTTTAAAAGTTAACTAACTACATATACAATGATTTATTGTGTCAAAACAACCCTCCTCGCAATAAATGCATAAAGTTTTTTAATTTAGTGAAATTTGTTCGAGTCATTTCTGTGCATTTCAAATTTGTATTACATTAACAAATTTGTAATCCTTAATCCCTTCAACAAACGTTTAGTAGGTAAAATGTAAATATACCTGGTTTAAACCCCCTTCAAAGGATTAGATTACATACAAATTGTATAGAAAGTAAAAATTTTAATGCAAAGTTCCAAACTGCGTACCTACACATCTAATTGAATTAATTATGCACCGTTACTCCTCTCCCTGTTGTAAATTTGTTGTTTTTACAGCGATTTAGTGCGTCTACGATTTAAAATACACAAACTACCCCAGGATTAATGATATCCATTTAAAGATAACGAAATAACCCTTACATTGCCATTGCAAACCTTTTAGAGCCAAATGATAAATTTCCTCACTCGTCTTGTGTTGTTAATCCGGACTGTTTGAAAAAATTACACATTCACGAAATTTCCATTTAGCGTCTCTATTATTTCTGAATTCTATACGTTTTTCCTTTTTTATAAATTAACGAAAAAAACTTGCCGTGTCGAGTCACGCTATCAAAATGGAGAAAGTGCATTTCTCATCGTTAGCGTGATCTTGGCTATTTTGTAAAACTTGAAAAAATGACTTCTTTAAACGATGCTCATCTTTCTTACACAATGCTCTAATTTTTATTAGAAATTATTTCTCATAATCTCGAAAAGAGAAAACTGCCAGGAAATTAATAGTAAATTATTAGCTGTACAGGTCTGGCGGGTTAACTTTGTCCCTCTTTGGTTATACGTAATTCTAATTTTATTAATTTCGCCCGAGTCCTATTTACAAAATAGAAATTTAAACGCTCGTGGGTCAACAGTTCCTCTTGTCCTGATAATAAAATTGTTTAAAATACACCACATCGTATTAAATAACTCGATTATTGTAATTCAATTGTAACTTTATGGTCAAAACTATTAAATATAGTAGAAAATGAAATACCCTCATACTGAATGCGATAGTCAAAATCAGATTACTGTATCATCATTGATTGCATACCGACATTAAATTCGACCATGTTACAAAAACGGTGCAACGATAAATCACGCAGCATTGTTCGATATAAAAGCTACATTTTACAATTAAATAAAACAACATAAAACGTTTAATTAATATTTTAAATAAAATATAATCACACGAAACTCGATACGTTTCATTTGAATCTGATGCATTCACCTTTTGTTCTTTGGAGAAATTAGTTTTGTAGGGTGAAAATTCGTTTATAGTAAGTCAATCAATATAGGGTCTGAACCCCGCACACGTAGATGCACGTCTACATCAACGGCGTGAATGCACGCAGAGCTCAATTTCGCCAAAGAATTCCTGATGGAAAGTCGTCCCCTAATTCAGTTTGTAAAATGCAAAATCAGATGATTAAATATTTGTTAACTGGCAAAGATAAACTTTACATATTATAAATAATGTAGCTATTAACTTCAGAAAGCTAGATTCGAATGGAATACACCACCATCGCTAGTCCGATTAACCGACTCGACTATGCAACATGTTCGCTTAAAGTACAATTTTTCTAATTGGATTTTCTCGATGTTGGCTGAATATAACTTGCTGGTGCTTTGCTAAATTAATGCACAAAGTATAAAAGAAAACAAAATTTTATTTACAATGCTGGGACTTAATATTTAATTTTATATTTTCTACGTAAATCAATTAATTTTTTTAACTTGTGTGGTGACCGGGCCAAGTGACCCCAATTTCATCTAACATTTTGTTTTCGATTACACAGATCACTTGATGTTAAATTAAATTACTCTGTAGGCATTTTGTAATTGCATAATTTTGTCCATTATTCAACGGTTCGAGGGATCTGTACATGACATCAGCAGAGGCCTCTCTTTGATTGGTGCACCGAGATTCAATTTGTTAATCAAGGAACACCTTGCATTTGGTTCAGCCCTGTTACAATCTGATAGATCATTATATTTTCTTTCTATCCAATCAAGATTTCAGGTATTCCTGAAATTTCCCTTCACTTCACACATATTTCACCAGCAATTTCCCCTTCATAAAAAAAATAATAGCAATTTATAAAACTTATTTTGAAAGCGCCGATTTTATCGTACAATTTTTATTTTACGCAGATTTGATTGTAGTTTTAGTTGAGAGAGAAACCATTTTAACATCTAATTTTACCCTAAAGTTAAAGAATGGAAATTCTGGCTCATGTAAATAAACCAAAAAAAGCAGAAACACTTTTTAGAACTAAAATGTTTAAGTTAACACAATATAAATACACCGTATGTATTGTCGCGTTTCGAAACCATAGAACCATTAATTCATTTATTTTGTAAAATTATTTTGAAGTTTATTTTGTTATTATAAATTATTAAATTATGTAAATAAAGGTGGGAAGAACAAAAAACTAGAACAGAGAGTGGGGCTTGAAGGTTGTAGGAGACTTGGGCTCAGGCCTTGACGTCGAGTAGATGAGCGGACGAACATCATTTCCGCAATGAAAATTAAAATTGTTAATTGTTCTATTTTAAGAAATTAATAAATAAGTTAAGTTGATTTGATGTTTTATTTTAATTGTGGTGAAGTGAAAACTATATAATAAATTTGAAAGATGAAGAATTTAGTGAAATTTTAGTCGATGCGTAAAATTAAATCGTAACAAATTTGTTTAACCAGGCGTCGCACAGATGCAAAATACCACATGCGAAGCGAACGCGCACGTGAAGCCAAAAGTCCAACACCACATGAAAGGTAACTAATTTGAGCATTTTAAATTAATTTACAATTGAATTACAAACTACAAGAGTCTCATGTTAAATAACGGATACCCAGCTAGAGTAATTTTGGGATTAAGCAAATTTCATAAATTTGTATAGCTAGGGTCATCTCAGTATATTATCGCAAACGTTTTCACCATGCTATGGCATCCTCAGAAGATGAACTAGAAAGAGAAACGAGAAAATTTCCGTATTTATCGACAAAATTGCAAGAGAAAAGAGGGAGGGTAAGAGGGGGGTATTTTTAAAAAATTGTATAATTTTTGCGTGAATTTACTAGAGTGTGGGGATATATTTAATATAAAGGAGAAATAATGTAAGTGGATGTGAGGTAAGTTAGCAGGGGGGGGGGGGGGGTAAAAGGGAGGGGAGTATTATTTATTAAAAATGTTTAGTAGGGGTGAGTTATTTAAATCAGATTGACCATGAATATTTTAATTTATTAATTTCCATAGCTTCCAAAAATTACTTTTTTGTTCAACGTGCAAAATTTCGTATCCTCTTATGTTTATGTTTACTAATTTTGTCCATTGTTTACAGGTAATCTTACCGTACCTTGTTTATGTTTACAAGGTGGATACAAAATTTTGCACGTTGAACAAAAAAGTAAAAAATTGGAATTTTTGGAAGCTATGGAAATTAATAAATTAAAATATTCATCTTCATTACTAAAGAGTCAATCTGATTTAAATAACTCACCCCTACTAAAAATTTTTAATAAATAATACCCCCCCCCTTTCTAACTTACCTCACATCCACTTACATTATTCCTTCGTTATATTAAATATATCCCTACCCTCTAGTAAATTCACACAAAAATTATACAATTTTTTAAAAATACCCCCCTCCGACCTTTTCCTTTTCTCGATAAATACGGAAATTTTCTCGTTTCTCTTTCTAGTCTGGGTTTTTGCACTCATTTTTCCACACTTATACCCATAATATAAAATCACCCATCAAGTTAAAAACACATCAATTCAAACCTATCTGATAAATTGCAGTTGCAATAGGCGCAGATATAATGTAAACAAACCATGTTACCAACCTGTTACTTCTAGTAACCAAATTTTAAATATTGCAATCAATAAAGAGTTTTAAATGTAAAAAAAAATTCTCTTTGTAGTTCAACGCCTAATGATGCCATAGTATGGTGGAAACGTTTGCGATAATATACTGTCGTGTTTCAAAAAGATTCGCACCCACCCTGTGCATTTTAAAGAAAATTTTGTTTTAGTAATTTTAAGTTGCAGGATTGAAAAATTGGAAAAGTGGGGGCAAATGACAGGAAATTCGAGGCTTTTTGCCACGAGTCGCCGCAAGAGTAAGCGGTGCGAATTTTGGCTCGTTAATTTTGACTCTCAAAAATTAATTTTTGAGATTATTTTTGATTTAATAAAGTGAATTTTGTGCGTTCGCATGATTGCGTATTATTTGGAATTTTGATATTTGGATTTTTGATCTTTTTTTTTTATAAGTGGCTATTGAGCGGTAGCAAATTAGTTTGGTTGATAAATTGGAAGAAAATCAATAGAAATTAAAAATTGAATTTGAATTATTTGAAATTGGAAAGTTTAAATTACATTCGTAGGAACGAATGGTGCTATTGATAAGCGGACGATTTGGATAACGAAAATCGAAACTTCGTTCCCATTTAAGAAGTAATAAAATTTTACATTTATTTTACATTTACTTTAATTCAGATTAGATTTAATAATTATTTTTGGAAGATTTATTATTTTTTTTGGATTAGAAGAAATTTTATTTTATTTTGAAAAACATTTTTTTGGAATTTTGGAAAACGTATTACCATAACATCTTTTAATTGGTACCCAAAACTTTATTTTGAGAACCCACCCTGAGATACAATCTTATCAAGACAATCTTATTTACCGCATTTAGGAGCAAGCTTGCATATTAGTTCTAAAAAGTGTTTGTGCATTTTTTGGTTTATTCTAAAAATTTGATATGATTAATATCGAGTTACACTACCCAAACCACTTATCTATTGATTATTCATGTTACTGTTTCTACAAAGCAATAAATATATTGTTCTTGTTCTTCTTTCAATCTAATTAGGCACGAAAGACAAATAATTATAGCTATTGTACTTTTCTAACGACGTAAAATTGCATCCAAATATTTCCGGTATTCAAATTTGATTGGATACTGTCTATCATCTGCCTATTGATGCACGAAAGTGATTGGATTCTCGTGTCGTTTTGATACAGCTTACGTCAGGCCTAAATTCGGATGGTCGTGACGTCCTCGTATACACTCAAACGTTTTAATAATACCCATAGTTGGTTTAATTAAAACTTTCAATATTAATACGTAAAATATTATTCATTTAATCCGTTAATTGTTGAGTGTAGGTTCCTTTTCGTTTTTCTCGAAAATATTCTTTATCTTTTCTAAATTAGAAATCATGCATGAAATTGAAAAACAAAACCCACGAAAATATACTGGATGCATATTGAACATCAAAAAGATGTCAAAATTTTTGACAGATTCCCTATTGAAAAAATTTATTTCTTTCTAAAAAATATTTGTTTGTCATGTTCGAGTTGGAGTGTCTGATGCATACAGAACTACACCGATATAATTTTCCCGCTGGTAAATTGAGTGGCAGAGAGATTTCATAATCCTCTCAGTTTTACTTGGATTTTTAAGGTTTACAGCTCAGTTTTTACTTCAATACAAAAAACAATCACTACGCCTACATCTTTCGGTGTTTGGTAAATAACGGACCTTATTTTAGTAAGATCCTCCAGCTTATAGCGGTCGCTTAGGATTATTAAGCTTTTGTGTGGGGCCGAGGGTCGGACAGCTGACCACACTAAAATATTTAGGTATCGAGCAAACTTTTAAAAACCCGTAACATTCCGACTTCTTATTACAACAAAACATGTTCCAGTAATTAGTGAAATTTGCACAATGGAGCTTCCTAATCCTTAATCGATACATACCAAAATTTAAGAAAATGTGCGCCGAAAAAAGCCCGAAAGAAGTGCGGTTTATACAAAATGTGACCTGGTTATTTTTATCAACATTTCTAACTAAAGCAAGCAAATATTTGATACCTAAAGCAAAAGGGTAACACCATTCAGGATATTCGATAAGCATCGATAACAAGGGTTACTAGAAAGCACACACCATTTGAGTTCACAATGAAAATGCTTGTCATCTAAAAACGCAATATCCACAGCGGTTACATTCTTTCAAAAAAATATTATTTTGATTTCTTTCTAATATAAAATGGAAATACAGCCCTCAATAAATTGAAAATAAACATCGCAAGGTCGTTTAACCAAAAGAAAATCCAGCGCAGCCTGGCCAAATAAAATCGAGAACAATTCCGAGCATCGTAAGTTCGAATCCCGCTTCTATTATTAGGATTTCTCAAGTATTAAGGACGATTTAACAAGGTTTGTAAATCAAGTGAAGTTATGACGTTATATTTAATACTTGTTCGTGTAACTTGTTACTTTTGTTGTAAACTAATTAAATTAGGATGCTCGAGGGTATGATTCCTAGTTCTATTAAATTTTTTGCGGTGTAAGTTCGGAGGTAGAATTAATTTTAAATACCTCATGTATAATAATAACGGCCACTTGTGTCGAAATCTAAACGGCTTTACGTTTCGCAAACAAACACGAGCTGTTCCAAACTGCGTACACCCCATTTGATCCTATCCAATTGAGTCCGCCTTCTATGGCCTTTAGTCAATTGTTTACTGCACCAGACAGTGTTTGTTTCAGAAACATTAACTCAAAGTAATGTCTTGTTAACTCCCACAATTATTATTTCACACTAGCACAAAAATTTATACTCCCGAAATAAATCACAAGTGAAATATGTATAATATTTTACGCGCTATCTTAAAAGCACCCCATTTATTAAAACCACCGTATTCCGGATCTTGTAAAAATGTAAAAGCGGACGACATTGGACTAATTAAAGTTCAAGTTTTGTAACATGTGTTGTGAATTAGAGAACAAGTTGAGAATGTAACCCTAGAAATTCTAAAGCGAATCCCAGAGTTTCCGGTCACTACGAAATCAATATCCTGTTAATCCCGGAATTCTCTTCTTATCAGTTTATCTACTTTATCAATTGATAAGAAACTAATTCTATTACATAACTTAGAGATTTCGTTGCATAATTTACCCCCGACTTAATTAATCGCCAAAAGCCATTCAAATAGTTACATAGGCAGTAATTTTCAAAAGACTCGTAATTAATGAATAATTAAGAGGAAGTTGCATTTCCTATTTTTTCTTCTTCTTAAAGGTCCAGTGGCGTCCAAAATTTGCAGCATTTCAATCAGAGTCAAGGGAAGATATTTTGAAAAAGTAGTCAGGGTATTTATACAGCTATTAGCAATATTTTTCTAGTGCTTTTACAGTGTAAATATTATGTAACATTTAAGACATTGTAATTAAGTATCCTCAGGCATATAATATAATAATTAGAGTATGTAACATGATAACACGGAGGTATACGAATTAAGATTTCAAAAATGAATTAGTGAATCAATATTTCGTAAAATTACTATTGTTTTCGAAAATTATTATTAGCTTAAAATATTCAAACCCTTTGCAAACAAATCATAAATTTATAAAATGTACTACTATGTAATTTATATAAATTTTGTTTCATAAATAATTTAATAACATAAATTGAAAATAATGTAAATTTCCTTACTGTGCGATTTGTAATTTTCGTTAAAGTCTGTGTAAATTCACATAATTCTTACTAGTTAGTAATTTTACATTAGGTATTTTTGCGAAAGTAAATTTAAAATCACTGTAATTAATTGAAATCCATATTTTGATTATTTTTTAAATGGATGAGATGAGATGAAATAGCACCATATCCCGGCTCACAAATTAAAAAATTTTCTAATAAAATTATGGTAGTTGAAGGCGTAAATAGCAAATATATAGAAGCGGATAAACTGAAATTTCCAATTTCAACAATAATCCAATTCAATTTATTATATACTGCAGTGTTAACAAAGAAAATGTGAATCTTCACTGCCCTCAGTCTCAAGGTCTCAGGTTGGTCGGTTCAAAGTTCATACAAAAAATATTAACACCAAAATTGACCTTCGAAAACTTCAAATCGAAATCATTCTAAACATTAAAAATTTTATATTTGCTCGAGATTTGAACTTACGATTTCAATTTATCAATTCAAAGCAACATCAGTACGCCCATACGTTCGACTCTATTCCAACGTAGGTAATTTTATTTATCCAAATCTTTTATTCAAATTAAAATTATCTTCACTTCCAAATACAATTTTAAAAAAATAAAAAAATCGTTGATCAAAAAAAAAAACGTCTGACCAAAAGTCTTCTTAAATAATTTCTCAATGAAAATTTCACAATCTCAAAAAAAAATTATTTTCAATTACAAAATATTCAAAAACTTCGGAGCCAAAAATTAATCAACCGTTACTGCGGCCCCCACCCTGCTAAAACTTCTGCCAACATTAGATTTTTAAAACTATCAAGATTTAAAAATAAAATTACAAAAATTTCACAAAATACTACTACAAGATCGATCAAAATTACTTTGTAAAAAGCGGGATTTTAAGCCGCGCCTGTATTTAAAAAAATCCCTAGAGTACCCAGAACTCGAAAATTATTGATCTAAAGAGACCCAGATCGCTCAGTAGCTTAAAAAAAACCTGGGGTACCCAAAACTCGAAAATTACAAATCTGCAAACACATTTTTGTTTGTAAGTTAATTCCGGCTATAAAATGTGTGGGCCTGAATAACGCATAATACTTTCAATTGGTTATTTATAAATATAAATGTTGACAGTGAGTAAAACATATTGTAGGGTTGATTTGTACCCCATATTAAAAAATAATATTTTTGAAACATAATTTTTACAGGTTTCCAAATTATACAGCTTTTATTTTAATTATGTAATTTTTTTTATTTATTATTAGATATGTGTAATTTTAAAAACAATTTAAACAACAAAAAGAAAAACCTACGAAAGAAAATTAAAAAAATTGCCTCGTCTGTCTGTCTGTCTATAAGTTCAGCTATATAAATCTACACCCTAAGTTATAGCGCTCTAAAAATTTACATTTTCGCGGAATGGAGCTCGCAGGACAGTTTGGTCCCGAATGAAAACACAGGTTATGAGCCCAATGAGTTGACATAGTTAGGAAATTAAGTTCCCACATCTTTCACTTACCAAGAGCGCGGGGGTGGCTAGTAGAACGCTTTTATATAATTGTTTCAAAATCAAATGTTGACAAGATTTAATTCTGTAAAATTCCCCTTTTAAGCAATTTAATTTTTCCCTGGTTGTGTGCTTCATTATATTTTGAGAAAAACTGTCTTTAAAAAAACTAGGTGATAAAAAAACTTGGAAGTACTGTTAAATAAAATTGAAAATTATAAATAGACAGTGGCGGCTAGTACGGAGCGGACGATAGAACAACCGCACTCCCAAAATAGAATACCAGGGTAACGTAGGCAACAACAAATTAATATTCACGATCTCTTGCTTTAAAAGCTGATTTCTCTGATATCTAGCAATTTTAAACAATAAAAGTTAACTTTTAAGCGATCGCAAAAGATTTAAAACGGAAGTTTAAACCTAGTTTAGTTAATTTCAAGTTTGAAAGACAAATCGGTTTTAAAAATCCCAAATACCACAATAATTGTGGATCAGTGAAGGGGTAGGTTAGGTTGAATTTTTATTACTTTATTGTCATTGGGTGAATTAGCAGTACCGTATCCAGTTTTTCATGAGAAAGGAAAGGGAGAGGTTGAACTCAGTGCTCTTCAGTCAGTGAAGATTAAATTACATTAAATTTTTATTATTAGCATATTATTGTTTAAATCAGTGGTTCCCAAACTTTTTTATATCGTAGACCACTTGCCATTTTTTTCGGTTTTTGGTAGATCCCCTACTTATCAAATTAAAACGAACTACTACTACTAAATAAGATCCACTATCGTTGACCCCCATTTAAATCTCATAGAACCTCAATTTTTTTTCGCTTACATAGATCCTTTGCAGGTCGTCGTCGACTCTTGGGGGTCGGATATAGACCACTTTGGGAACCACTGATTTAAATAATTTAAGATTTGTAAGTTTTGATTTATTTGGTGGGAGGCTTCAATATTTTTCCTAACTATTTGACGAATTCGGGTGGTTTACAACCACTAAAAATTACGTTTCTTCGTTGAAATCAATATCAAAACGTAAGGAAATCCTGACCTATTTTAGTTGTTTTTGTAATATCCTTCTTTCGAGCATTAGCGATCAGAGTGAGGCAATTCTTAAATGACACTCGTCGTTACATTAATTGTGAATGTAATTTTAGTCTAAAAGAAAAGAGTAGCTTAAAGTGCGATTTGAGCCCCCTAATATGTATGTCCGGAAAGCACTTCCCTAATGTTGTGTTATCAGCATTTCCAAGGCGCCATTTTATTATTAAATAAATTGCAAAAGACCATCCTTCTTGAGAAGCTGTATCGATTTGGTATTCTGAGTAAATAAAGAGTGTAAGAATAATGATAATTATAATTAAAGTAGTGAAGAAAAATAGGGGTCTATTGAGATAGATAAGACACGATTCATTGCCTAATCGAGTAGCCATAAAGAAGTGATTTGATGAAGCTCGTAGGATAATAAAAGAATCCCGTCCAAAATGTGACACAAAAGCTAAGTAATGACAACGAAATAAGCATTTCCAAATAATTATTTAGACTAAATTATCTAAATAAAATGAATTCTTTTGTAAGAAAGTAAAATAAATGATTTAAGAACAACAAAGTAACGCAAAAGTGGTAAAAGCCATCAATTTTGAAATATGTTAACTTAAAATAAGCAACAGCATTTGTTCTCATGGAAGTGATAAATTATTAAATTTCTATTTAAAACGAATCAATAATAAACTCATTTTCTTTATTGGAATGACTTTCTAAATATTTTCTTGCCACTGAAAGAAGTAAATAGTCCGTACTTAGATCCAATGGAGGAAAATCAAGCATTTGCAATGCAAACTGCTATAAAACCAGCCATTCGTATGTTAACAAATTTCCCCAGTGAATTTTAAGTAGGTGCTCAGGTATTTGGCATTAATTTATTTTTTTTCTATGTGTAAATGTATGCAAATGTTCGTAAAAATAAATTTTTTAAGAAAGTTTTACAATCAGTACATTTTTAAATAATGAAAATACTTCAAAAGGGTTTTCCCCTGGAAAGTAACCGCTTTATTGAAAAAATTCTTGTATTTGTTGGTACACGCATATCCATATCAAAGGAAAAGTTCGGTTATGAAAAAACTTAATACGCAAAGGGGCCAAAGGTTTCAATAAATTGTATCAGCAATTTTAACTCCACGTGTGGCCTCCGCCGAAGCTACGATGTTGACATCAGCTAGAAACGCATTTACTTTACACGCACAAACCAGATCGATGTTTGCAGACTTACAAACACATGATGCAAATCCACTCAGGTTGTGGTACTTGCAACCACACAAATAACAAAACACACTACAATACAACACATCTGCAATAAGACGATCGGTAAAACAAATTTTATTTTTTGCGCCATATAAAAGCAAAGCACGCACACAATGGAGTTAAATAAGAAAATCAAAAGCATTTTCCATTTCCGAAAAGTTTTGTGCCAAAATTAAAAACAAAATTGTTTATTATTGTCGAGTCTTGTGTGTGTTGTGAATTAATCAAACAATAGTTTAATTGGTAAAACCTTAATTTTGTTGAATTTACTAATTTGTAGGCGAACTGAAATAACAACAAATCCTGAGCCTAAATGAAAACCCAGGAGATTTTAAACACGAAAATGAATGTAATAAATTTTGGTTATATGGTAAGTAAGTACGAACTAATTGTTTCGAGTTCACAAGAAAATAAAATTTCATTAGTAAATCAATTAAAAATATGAGGTTGATCGAAAAATAAATTTGAATGCCCAAGTCAATTTCGATTGCAGTTTTTCTGAATAGCTGACGAGTAATTATTGTGTTCTTGGTCGTTTTTTGCCTTACTACGGTGGAATTGAACTACACATTAAAATCAAAAAATAACTACGGAGGTCACAACTGGTTTTGCGCTTAACCACAAAAATTTGACCGATACAAATGGTTAGGTCGGAGTGATTAATTTCTAAAATGTATTGAAAGATTCGTCCGGCTACGTTTATCACAAGTCAAAAACAAATTATGTTATAAATGAAACTCAAATTATTGGGAAATATGTCAAGATAATGTGACTATCAATTTATTCAGTGGCGTTCCTAACGCGGGGCTAAATGTGTTGGCTCGGAGCAATTAGTATTTACTTGTTGTATTTACTTATTACTAGAGTACGGATTTATAGCAAATTTGCTATACATAAATATTGATAGCAGAATCACTTTTTCTTGTATATAAAAGAAATGTTGAAAATTTTAACACATTTATAAATTTGATAGTTGATTAACGCCGAGTATCCGACGACAGTTAACGAGGGGATAAGAGATCATCCAAAATTCAAATAAGAAAACAACCTATAGATTTTATAGATAAGTACCCATGGATAAGTTGTCATCTTTATATTTTGAAAATTTTCTAGATAAAAAGTAAAAAAATTAAATTTCTTCTTCTAATTACTAATTTTCCTATAGTTTTATTGTTATTTACGATTCTCATATTTTTAATATTATTGCTTATTTAGCAGTATTGTATTGTATTGTACTTAGGAGTCCATTGGCTACTAGAGCCTTACAGAACTGCGACCATTATTGATCTTTTATTTAGCAGTGAGTGTACTATATTTTTTTGAATATTTAAGTACATATTATATTCGAATTTACACAATAATAAATAATAATAATTGAAAGTTATGAAAACTCTGAAAATTAAACATTTTGTCAAGTTTCTTTTTGTTCACAAGTTCTTGATATTTTTTTATTGTATTACTTTACAAATAAATTTTGTTTTAAAATTTTTTTTAATGCTTATTGATTATTATATTTTAGTTTAAGGCATATTTTTATGCATATAATGGCAATTTTTTGTGCTATTTTAGGCGCTATTTTCTCGATTTTTTATGCTTAAAAGTCCGTACTCTACTTATTAAACTTATCTCGAGATAATAAAGATTAAATTTTGCATTTTAATGCAACAATTAAATTTACGAATTAAAAATATGTATACATTAGTAAAACGAAATTTGATCTCTGTAATTAATTTACATCTCTGAAAATACATGACAATAATATATTGTCGTGCTTTGAAACCATAAAAACGTTCATTTATTATTTTAAAGTTTTGTTGGGGACTGTCAGACAACGATCATCTCGAATATCAAAATTTCAACTGCACTATAAGAAAGAGGACAATTTTTTGAGTATAATGCAACAAAAATTTCGGACGTTCATGCATTCGTTTTTGAAAAAACGGCATTTTAAAGTTATTAAAAGCAGGTAGTTGTAACCCGATACACCTTGTTGCAACGAGTCGCGTCGCGGTAAACTAGCACGTCGAGCCCCTGCTCTTCATTTTGTTGACGGTACGAGTGCTTTGATATACTCTTAATGTTGTTGTCAGTCGCGGTCGACACCCGGACGAGTTGTATGGCTTCGAGTTCTACCCTTGGCGAGTTCTGTCATTCTTCAGGGATATTTTTAAATTGTTTTGTGTAAGGTGAAAAAGGTTTTTTGCCTTAAACAAAATCGGCTAATCATGCAGCCGTGTTAAAACACGGCTTTACATCTTTAAATTCGATTTTTTCGAGAACTAATGCATAAACCTCCGAAATTTTTGTTCTAATATGCTTAGAAAACTGTCCCCTTTCCTATAGTGAAATTGTGAAATTCATGATGATCGTTGTCTGACAGGTCCCGTTTTGTTTTTATTATTGTTAATTATTTATTTGTAAATACACTGTACGTAGAATTTTAAGTGAAAATGTTGTGTTGGTAACCGTGCTGAAGACATCAAAGAAAAAGAGTTGTTGCAGTTGTGGCTTGAATTCACTCACTTAGTCGAGACGCCGTTGCATCAGCTTGACGGGCAGATCATTATTCCCGCCATCAAAAGTTTAATTTTTGATTGTTTTAAATATTAATAAAAATTAAAAGTTGATTTGAAGTGAGAGTTATTTTTGTTTGAATTAATTAGTTCAAGTGTAAATAATTGAAGATTTTGACCGTTCATAAAGATATACCGCAACGAATTTGTTTGATCGGCGCTGGCAGATGTGGATCGCACGTGTAACACCGATAACATAAGGTAACAAAATTTTATACAAACCAGCGTTTAAAAATTAAAAATTGGAAATTTTTAAAACGATACAATTTATTTAAAATTTAAAAACCTGCAAGAGTCTCATGTAGTTTAATAATGAATGTACACCCAAGCGAAATATTTTTGGATAAGTGAAAGTTTACAAATTTGTATAGCTGGGATCATCTCAATGTAAAACTGAAAACTGTAATTTGTCCGAAAAAGAAAACCGAAGTCGAAATGCTTCCAATATGCAAATCTAATATCTCGAAAGAAATCCATTCTGACATGTAATGACGTAATTATTGGACGCGCGTGAATAGATTAACAATACTTAAATCTAATAATTTCACTCTATATTGTATTGTATATGTTGGGATTCTTTACAATATATTATATTTTATATATTATCCTTCTCACTGTGTTCATTAATTAAATTTGATAAAAACTAATAATGGCATTTACGCACAGTGCGGTTAAAGCTAATAGACAGGTATATCACGTAATAATATGTACGTGGTACACAGACCCGCATATCAACATGTATTACAAATATGATGATAACGATAAGTTACCGCCCTAAAATCTAAATTGTCCCCTTCTAGAGTAATCATCAGTATTTCAATTTTGAACTACAGAAAGACTTCAAAAAATTATTTAATATGATTTCAAACCCAAATAAATTTCCAAAATTCTCCCAATTTTTTCAAATTTTACACCCTTTAACCACCCTAACTTATCCTCCTATTCAAAATCTAGCTGCCTTCGTTCGTTTTCTTCCGAATTAACTTTCATATTTTGTAACTATCTTTTTTTTCGATTTTAATTAATTTATTAAAAATGAAGTTTTATTCCACCTGTTGTAACGGTATAAGAAAAAATGTTAACTAAAAATACTACTTCGGTGCTCATAAACCGCAAACTTGCTTGTTGATGGTCCTCCATGGAAATTGGGTCAGCGTTACTTTAAACAAAATTTACATCGCGGATTGAATAGTTTTGTAGTAAATGTAGAACAACAATTTTCAATTGGAATTCTCTGAAATTTGATCGTACAAACTTTGAAATCGTACACCAACTAGGATATAGTCCTGCGGTTAGACCGTGGACTCTCAAGATAAAAAATGTATGTAATTACTGTAAGAAAATTACTAAATTTATACAAAAAGTGGGTGGATTTCCCCGTCACGAACATTTTGCAAGTAAATATTTAAAAATGTAATTACACATTTAAAAAAGTTATCTTTTCAATGACTCAATTACGAGGCAGTACTGTAATTTTCTTTCGATATACTCAGTTTAAAAAATTTAAAAACGTCGGTATGACATAACCCTCGGGTTTTGTAGAAAATTGAAGAGTTGAGTCACTCACCCAACCTTGTGTTCGTAAAATTTTGAAAATTATTTATTTATACATACCCAAGTTAGTAAATCGAATAAGAGTTTCCGGTCAATGACATACATATTTGTTTTAAAATTTTTTATTTTATAAACAACAAAATTGGTGATAATTTTGTAGTTGGTAATAAAAATAGAAAAATCTACATTTTATTGGTTGTATAAACAAAAATAGATAACAAAAAGTTGAAAGTGACGGTGCGACGCAGGTATTAATAGAATAATCAATGGATTATTATTTGGGGCAAGTCGAGTCTCTCTAACTCGGTAAATAAAAAAGTAATTTACAAACTTGAATTACAAAACTAAAAACTCACTTTGAATTAATATAGAAAAGTTTTCATTTCACGATAAGAAAACTTCAAATTTTAAAATGACCTATATTTTTGTTTCTCGAAAAACGTATCTTTCTAAGCCCAGGTCAAAACACTTAAGAGCTTTGACCACCCTCGAAGATCTTATTGCTTAAGGGTAGAGTTTCCTGTGTATATATCGAGGATTTTAAAAAAAAATAAAATATAATAAAATAAATTTTTAAGGTTAAATTGAAAAACATTTAGTGACCCTGTTTTTCTGCAATAACTCGAAAACGGTATAGAGTTTTTGCTATTCCTACTACGTAAGCTACAAAAATAATCGTTATAGTTGATCCGTTTTGCCATTTATAGATGACAAATAGATAAGAATAGATGACGCAGATACACAGATTCGAAATTTAATTATAACCAATTACGCTTCTGTGATGTGTATGCTACCATGCGCTCCACAAACAATTCTTCGGCTTATTAGGTGCTCTTATGTTAAAGGAAAATGTGCTTCATCATGCAAATGTCTTTCTCAAAATTTAAGTGTACTGAACTATGAATGTGCGGAGGAGAAGAAGATATCTGCGACAACCATGCCGAGGCAACGATTAATGAAGATTTATTGGAGGATTTTGAGGATGCTGATTTATTTTAAATATAATTGTACAATATAATTTTTTATTATTGCGTCAAGTGAATCTCATAACGAAAATAAATTAATAATAATAATAATAATATTGTTTACAGAAAAAAGCTAACGATGACAACTTGGATGGCTCAAAAACTTAATTATAAACAGTTTTTCTTTATGGTTTTCTTATCCAGTAGCTATTACTATATTATGCAATCAAAATTTTCTTCTACAAAAAATCCTACGAATAATAACTTACATACAGTGGCAACGCAAATTAACATCTGCAATGAAGACCGGACAGTGACGGAACAGAATAAAAGTCGTAACTCACCTATCAGCACAGCACCTGACAAGCATCATCACAGCACCGTCAAGTGGTCAACTTGATGGTTGTGTATAGTTTCATATAACGCCTCGGCACAGGAACAGCACAACCGCGGCACCGGACTCTTGACTTCACATAGTAAAGGTTGTTTGGTTGAAACCTGGTTGTTTCAAATTTTCTATTTCCTGCCAATCTACTTCTTTTTTTTAGAGTCTCTTTATTTACTATCACTTATGTCATATAAAAAATAAGTATGGTTTCGAACCGCCTCTAAAGACTGTTTACAAAATAAAAAAAATAGGCGCACCTATTTCCTTAAAATTTTACGTAAAATATACGTAGGAAAAATAAATATTACGCAAATCTACAAATTTTAAGGAATTTTAAAGAGATTTTAACGAAAATTTTAAGTTTTTAAGCTTTTCAGAATTCATTTTGTTCATCGCCTGCACTCTTAAAATTGCTACAAGATTAATGCAATAGTGAAATATATCTACTAAAACAATTAGTAAAATTTGTACTAAAAGCGAAATGTGATGTTCAGGTGATGATATATGAGTGTATGGCATCGGCTAAGCATCAGCACCTCACAAGCACGGCGTTCGCAAAATATTCTCTCGGAGAAATGTCTAGTGGTCGAGGCGTTGACGTGCTGATGCTGTTAGATGTGTGTGCTTGCATTTAAATACACATAAGAAATAAAATTTTCTTGTGATGATCAGTCGCTGTCCCTATGCTGTGCTGATAGGTGAGTTACGACCTTAATGCTCCGAAACCGTCCTGTCACTTTTGCAGGTATTAATTTAACTTACTATATTAAAAATGAAAGTAAGCGGTACTGATGACGATTATTGAGTCAAAAACACATTGTGTGATGGCTAGATGGTCGAAAAAGTAGGCAATGTGTCTACCGCTCTTACCTTAATTATATGGGATTTTCAGTTTACTATATTAAATTAACTTTTAAATGTAAAAAAATAAATGATAAAACAATTGTTTTACTTTACTGCCGCCGGTCGGCGGCGTTAAAGTACTGTGAGACGATATAAATTTAAAATTAAAAGAAAACACATAAGTTAACCGGGGTGTGAGGGGGGGGGGGTAACGCCTAGCTACCCCAGCAATGATCATAATTAAAAAATTGACTAACGAGTGATTTTGGGGTACTCGCTAGAATATTTTCCAACCCCAGTCCAAATTTCAAAACCACTGAACTATTAATCTTAGTTGAAAATTGTAATAGGCAGTCTAATTATTATTTGCGTATAGCATTCAAGTTAAATAATCCATTAATCATAAAATAAAAGAACCTCCAACTTAATTGTAGTGTTCCTTATTTCGTTTTAAACTTTACCCTTACATTTTATATATTTTATGATATTGAATGGGCATGTCATGTCAGGCATAATCATGTGTTGAACTTTATAAAATTCAATTCTTTTTCCGAATGTGAATCAATTTGCATTCCCCATTCAATCAGCTCACCCTTAATCTCCGTACCCCCCAGTCGCAGTTTAAACTGTGTCTGTTTGTTGGGGCAATGTACACCATTCATTGTATCTATAAAAATACTGCTCACTGTTTGGCCAACCTAATAGAATTTAATTTTGAAGCTATAATAAATTAATAATTCATTTAAAAAAATGTTTCCAGTCCGGGCCTGTGAGTTATGTTTAACTCATCTCCGTAAGTCGAAATTAATTCCAAAAATAGTACCCTATATTCCTCGAGGGGGTGTGTCATTAGGTAAAATTTATTCGTTTACTACTAAAATTTAAGAAATCTTGTAAGCACTTTTAAGAGTTCTTATTTAAATTTTAAAACAGTAATATAGAAAGCAATATTTACTGAAATTTTTTGTTAATACTGAAAATTCGAGAAAAACCTGAATTAAACTTGTAAATATTATATTCTACCTTTAAAGCTATCCAATAGAATCGATTTTAAAATTAAATAATGTATTTACATTTTATTATTCAATTTGGATTTTTATCAGTCGATTTTAAATTTTTTATTTTTGCGTCATGAAACTCAGGTGGGCAGACAAAAATTTCAGTTTTTATGTTTAAAATTTTTATTCACATTTAGTTTATAATATTATTTTTTTGAACCTCTGAAATTTCCAGATGATCTAACATCGACAGTGTCATAGCTACCATCTCGAAAAAGACGAAACAAACTAATATGAGTTTGTTACTCCGCGAAAAAAAAGATTATAGGTCAATGTAATCTACGTTAATTTAATTAATAATCAATAATCAATGACTGCCACGGTCCAGTCAGGCTCTGGTGCGGTTCATAACCCGCGCCCTTCCGTCTACCGCACTCCAGGTTATTAATATATTAGAATATCAAGATTGTTAATTTTTAGTTTGCTCTAGTAAACCGAAGTAAAAATAATTAATAAAAATCATTTATAATTTCAAACCGTCAAAATTAGATTTCCATCGAGTTTACTATTTGGACTAATTCGAAAAATAATCCCTTAAATTAAAAAAACATGACACAAAACATATAGAGTCAATTTTGTTCCAGCAAAGACATATTGAAACTGGCTTTAAAATAATTGTAGCCCGAAGGGTGGTCAAAACTAGCACAATCCAAGGATGGAATTCCCGTAACAAATATTGAAAATTAAAATCAACCCTTCTCGAGGCGACGAGGTCGTAAATATAATGTCGTTTGAAAGAATTTAAAATGACTCTTCCTTAACTAAATGCCAAATTGACATCCCTCAAAAACGGTGCGATTCGAAAAACTGTCAATAGAATTAAATGAAGTTCTTTGATGGTATTCAAATTTGAATCGGCAATTATTCGCGGTACACGCCCCCTTTTTTGTAATAATTAGGAAAACCTTGGAAGTTAACAAAGGTAAGTTTTTAGCGTTACTACCTGCGAAAAACCTTGAATGTCTAAAAATAAACCCTTAAAGAAGGCTTACCTGTGTGAGTTCTAAGGTGAGCTTTTAAGTGGGAGCTTTTGCCGTACACTTTGTGACATCCATCGTACGAACACTTATGAATTTTTCTTAACTGCGATGAAAGTCTATTAGTAGGTTGGGCTCGTGAAACTGTAGGTTTTCGCGAAGACAATCCTTCGGATTTGCGGTTTCTCGGAGGGACGTCGACAACTTTACACACTTTTGTAGTATTTGATTTCCCATCGGTGCTATTAGCGTAACTATTAAAGCCCTTATCCCGTCCTTCATCTATGGTCAGATTTCCTTCGGAATCCGAAGGAACTTCCGGTACCGGTTCCTGCTTAATGCGAGTTAAATCTGTAAGGATGCGAGCCACCATATAAGATGAAGATTCGGTCGAATTAGTAGTGACAGGTTCGTCTTTAATAAAGGAGTGCGGTACCACAGGAATATTTTCCACGATCACCGCAGGACTGCTCTTATTTTGTGGCAGAAAAGTCGAAGCGTCACGAAATATCGGCCTGGATAAATCCAAAGGGCGATTAATGTAGTCCTTACTGTGTGACATCGCCAACAAACATTGGGCCGCGAAATTTACTTCATCCATTTCGAAAAAGTTTCAAAAACCAACACAAACAATCGATGCGCTCATAAACAAATTAATTATTAAATTATTACGCGACCGATGTATTATTTAAAAATCCATTATAAATCGTCAACATCTCAGTAGGGGGTGTAAACGCGACGTAAACTGCGACGAACGACAAATCGACCTACACCCGCCTAAAACACTGTACAACTGCGGCTAGTGTATATCATGGTGTATACAAGTAGGGATCTCCCACCACTCCCCCGTTTCCAATATGCGCTGTGCGTAACTTTTTCTAATAAAAATAATAAAAAATGTTATCAAAAATATTATTTTTATACAAAACGCGTAGCAAAACCCTAAAACTTAACTTTTTTTACCAACCACGTTTTTAAAATCAAAAATGAACTTAAAATTTTCTAAAACTTCATTTAGTTGGAAAATTGAAACATCAAGAGGAAAATTTCATTTTTACAGTTTGACAATGTAATTAAGTGATTTTGCTCGATTAATTATTAAAATCGTTCGATTATTAATTAGAACAAATTTATTTTTACTGTGCTACAAAAGTTCAAGTTCTTGCAACTTTAATCTTGAATTACTTTTTACAAATTACCACTTTTTTTATGGCCATGATAAATTTAAATTAAATAATGTAATAAAATGTTAAATGTTGTTGCAAATAATTCTACGCTTAAATAATATAATACGAGCTAATTAGTTTAAAAGCGCTTAGAGTGGTCGGAGCTGAAATAAGATGCCGCAGGCGATTATTTACTGCTAAGTAAATTTAGCATGACAACCAGTTGAAAAACCTGATACAAAATAGTATAAAAAAAGCGTCGAAAAATTCTTTTTTAAACTTAAAGATTCAAATTAACCCATCCTGGAGTGCAGAAAACTATGCTTCAGAATCTCGTTAATTCATTATGCGCGTCATCAAGCAGTCTTCCCATCCTCTCCAAAGCTTCCAAAAATGAGTATTTTACTAACTAGTAGTAAATATCTACCACAATTAATTGAAGAAAAACAAGCAATCATAACATATAAATAAACATAAAGTCTCTGAGCTAAATAGATATTTTAAAAATGTTAGTTCGAAAGAATACCGAGATTTTGGTTAATAATGTATACGATAGAACTTTTTGTCAATATTCTGTAATCCCCTTCTGGGTTATTGACTGAATCTTTGTTTTATAAAGCTTTACTCTTACAATAAAATACTCATTTTTAAATTTAAGTTATTATTATTTAATCCTGCAGCCTTCAGTTGTAGGGTAATTTCACTTGCGATGTTTTATTTTAATATTATATAATTTTTTATACTAATCAATTAATACTTATAGTCCACTTCTGAACCATCAGCCTTTTTCTCTTTCGAGAAAAGTTTCAGCATTGAGACTTCACGGCTGATTAAACCAGATTGGGGAATGCCTATAACCTTGGTTTAAAGTTGATGTCAGTCATCAACCAGGGAGACTGCATGGTTGCGCCGACTACCGGTAGCGCCTGTGAGCAAAACTGTTTATTCAATTGTTTTGGTTCTCTCGCTTGCGTTGCTTACATAAACTCGTCTACGGCTTTTGTAATAAAACAGTCGGCTTTTGATTTTAATTTTAACACAGAGCTCGTAATTAATGTAAACTAAAACCCAAAACGTAAACATTGGGTCAATTCAAATAGTGTAAAAATAATTTCAATGATTGGCTTTGGCATTTCATTCGGCGCCCGCCCTTATTGCCTTGGCGCCTGTGTGCGCCGCACACTTTGCACATATGGGCGGAGCTTATCTTTCTAATTTTTTTTTTAAATTTATTTGCGCTTTCTAATAGTAATACGGCAATTCGCGAATAAAATTAACGATAGGGGGCGCTGCTAAATTGTCAAAATGACCGTCATACCGGTCAACCGAATCAACCTTATAAATCTTTTGGTATGTTCGAATTATCAAAGAAAAAGGTGAAATGACGAAACAAATTGCTCTAAAATCTTTATTTAAGTACAATGAACCACGTTTAGTACTTGAATCGAAGTGTTCTCAATTCTGCCACTAGACGTCGCATTCTTAATTTTATTCGCGAATAACAATCGTGATGTTCAAAGAGTGGGGGTTTGGGAGGTATCAAATACTTTCAGAATTGGCAACTGAATAAATATTAAGGGGTTATGCTCACCTAGACCGTCAAAAAAATGAGTAATTTTTGCAATTTTTTTGTAGAGAACTAAATGCATGTCTTTGTACAACAGTTTAAGTATTTAAAAGACCTTTATTTAGTGAGTGGTTGGTAATTTTTTGGTTACAAAATATTGATAAACAAAGTTGATCATATCAAATTTTTAGCATAAACCAAAAAATGCACAAAACACTTTTTCGAAAACTAAAATGTTTAAGTTATCACAATATATAAATACACTGTATTATCGCAAACGTTTTCACCATACTATGGCATCATCAGGCGATGATGCCATGCTAAAAATTATGCTAAAAATTTGATATGATTAATATCGAGTTACACTACTTAAACCACTTATCTATTGATTATAACAAAGTTGAACTGAACGTTCGACAAGCATGTTTAAAAATCATGTTTTGCGGTGAGCAGTGTTATTCGGACCCAGGTTATCAAAAACCAAAAATTCAAAAAAAGTTTGATAATCTATTAGTTGATGCAGTCTTTAATCGAAGGATTTTCTAAAAAAACTTAAATTTGACAATATGGTAGTCATTTAAAGTCAAAATTTCAATTTTTGTTAAAAAAAACAACTTTTGGTTCATAAAATAGAAACTACGTATCGTAAAACCAAAAGCTTTGATTAAAGACTAGTTTTGAGTGTTTAAAAAAAGTACACAAAATTTGAGATCGATTGGTGCGCAGGTTTTCGAAATATCTTGCTCACCGATTTGAAAATGTAGTTTCGAGATAAACGCGTTTTAAGTTTGCAATTCAGTTTACACTAAAGCAAAAGAATTATTTTATAAGTTATACATAGTGATCTATTTCAGGCTCATATACTGTGTCTTCTTTTGAAGTTGTCGCTTAGGAAACATCAATTTTAGTTTCCGACGACGCATTTTTCCGTCTCGGGTACTCTCTTGTACGCCTTTTTCTGCTACCTGTATGCGTTCAGAGTCTTCTCTTTCGAGATATTGCTGGGCATTGATGTCACAGTTTACTCACATGCCTTATAGGATCTGTAATAAAACTGCAGATATAATAAAAGAGCATGAAGAAATGTACCGAAGTTCGCACTTATCACATAACAATACAATTTTAAATCCGAGACCGCGGGTACTTTGAAATGTTGAAATGTTTGAAATGTTACGTTACCATCACACTGTTTGCACTTCACTAAAACTGAAATTGCCGAGAAAACGGTAAAAAAAGCAAAGTTCTTTATTCCACAGTATTTTCTTGTGCCACATTGAATTTTTCGTGGTAATTCCTGCTGCACTTACCTGTATTTAAAGCTTCTGTATAAAAAATCAGATTATCAGATATTCCTGACATTGTATACTTCAAGAAAATGTAAGTTTTGAAAAATCGATTTTTTGAAATTTCTAGGTGAGCATAACCCCTTAAAGAGTGCGTTGAACCTCCGGACCCTTAGGTTCTTGTTTATAACGGTAAGCTTTCTAATGACAGCACACGAATTGAAATTCAATGGATTTTTAGAACCAATTTTAATGAAAGATTCTCACAATACTTCAGTATGAGCAAACATATCATAGCAGCTTGAAAGTAAGAATTATTTTAAAACTTTTATAGAAAACCTTTTGTTTGAAGTTGTATGGGGGAAACAATAAAATAAACATTCAAATTACGTATTAAACTTTGTCTCTCTGTTTGTAAATATTTACTTTAATCTCTATATAGAACCCAGTACTTAACATTCTTGAGAATCCCTAGATTCAATATGAGTGTTCAAATTAAAGGACCTTGCGGCCAGTTTTACTTCGAAGCATAAGTTAATAAAATGTGTTTCTACTTTCCATTGTCTTTAACTTTTTTTTTAACTTGTAACTGATCTGGGTAGATAACCTGTTATTATTTGATAGAATTTACAAATATATAATATTAGAAAATAGATAATTTTCATTCTTGTTCGTTTTCCTAACTTTGAGTTGGAGCCGTTTCAGGGATGTTTTTAATGAGTGGAGTTAGAAGTAAATCTGCCATTTTGAACAACGCTTTTAGGTCTTTTTTACCAGAATTTTAATAGAGTTCATAAACTTTAATGGTTATATCTGTAATTTACGAAAATATTTCATTTTGTAGAGAAAATTTGGTATATCGCCCACATTTACAATAAAAATTGTTTTTTCAAGTTCAGTTTACGTTCGGGCCAAATCTGCCAACTTGTTTAGTAAATTTGAAATGACGAATTTTGTCGTCACTTCCGTCTAAAAACAAACGCATGTGTAAAAACTGCAGCGAAAGCATATGAGAAAATGCCAATGAATTAAATAAAAGAGAAATTTGAAAACAATTAATAATAAATTGACATACTTCTTAAGCAGTAAAACTAATAGTAAACTAGCAACGTGAAGAAAATGTTTGGAGTTTTATTTTGAGAAAAAGTTATATGAGTCAAACAATTACTGAATTATAACTAACAAACTGCAACGTGTTTTTAAAAACTCCATTATTCGATTAAAGTTTTTCGATTTATCATAGTGAAATAAATTATTAAGCGATAAAATTGCCAATTTTTACTCAAATTTGTTAAATTATATTTACTTTTAGTAAAAGCCGCTCAAATTATTAATTTAATTAAAAGTTAAATTTTTACTTGTAGTTTCAAGTTGGTTTGCAGATTCAAATTTTTGATTTTGTTTCTAAATTATTTGCATTTTATTGGAGATCAGAAGACTTTTTGAGTGTTTTCTGACGGGTCGGCTACTGAAAAAAGTATTATTGACTATGATGCAAATCAAAATACATTTTTAATTACTACAATAATTAATAATAATGCTTTTTAATTTTTAATGGACTTTATTCAGACGGAATTTTATAAATTGATAAAACTGAAATAGAAAATAACTTAAAAAAGGTTTTAGAATTTTTTAAGTATTTTTGTGGTATTTGGTAGTATGTGATGTTAAAATAATAAAACCTAACAAAATGTTAAAATAATAAATTTTAACTGTTAAGTAAATAATTACATACTACAAAGAAATGTTTAATTTTTAAAATTCGTAGTAATGGTACATTGTTTTATACGGGTTAAAAGCTGTTATTTTTTGACAATAATTTTGCGTTAAACGGAAAACAAACTTTCAGAAGTTTCAAATACACGAAAATCCGTATTCTACGTAGTCTCTCAACTCTACTATGTTAATTCAAGAGGTTATGGTTGCGGTTCGTTTCATATTATGAGAATTGAGAAGAACAGGGCAAATTACTCTATTGGTGCTCAAACTCTCGTAACAGAAATAGCTAATGCGTACTAGGTAAATGTAAATAATATTAATTAGAGAGCAGCTTTCAATACAGATTACCTTCAACCTTTTGAATATTGAATTGTAACTTGAACCTTATAGAACTCTGCGTTTTAGCTAAAACAGATCCAAGTGCTATCTACACTGATACAATTGCAAATATGGCATTGTAGCACTCATTTCTTATCAAATGACTAGTTTGCATAATTCCTTTATTAGAAAATTTAATGTGAATAAAGATAAAATGTTGTTGAACCATCGAGATAAACATTGATTAAACAAAAAATAACCTAACCAGAAAACTACGTCGCATCAAGTACATATTGATAATAAGAAATGAGAACTTTTACTTACACGCACCAAAGCTCTCTTTACGCGTGTTTCTCGTGGGTGAAGTAACTTTTAGATGTCGTACACGTTCAAAATTATTTGTTTTCTGATTCGGAACATTTCTTTGTAAAATATTGTTTTTCTATTCCAAGCTTCCAATTCGTATTTACTGAAAAATTGTCTATTTCATAAAATTACAAGTTAAAGATCTCAGTCAAATTTTTGACTTTACGCAGCTGTAAATGAATAAAACGTAAAAAATACCACATTTTTATGAGTTAGATGCTGGAAACCACTCATATCTACTAAAACCCAAAACCAAATAAAGTTAGTTTCTATTTCATGTATTCTCAAAAATTCATATAAATTTCAGAACGTATCCACTAAAGTAAACAAAACTTTTCTTACTTTCCGCTGTTTTTTAAAAAAAAAGTTCATTTCTAGCTATATTACACTCACTCACCCGCTAATAGTCACTATATATGAAAAGTTTTACTAACCTTTTGTTTTTTTAAAGCCACGAAGTGGATCCTACCTGAAATAAGAAATTTTTTTGGATCGTTTCAAATATTTAAGTGGGTTCGCTTTATCGATTTACTCAATGATACCGAATTTATAGGTATTATACTTACCTTTATCCTTTATCACTGTTGTTCATTGTCTGTTCGCCTGTTGTCCTTCTTTCTTGTGCCAATCTCCATTACTCTAATTATGAGGTCAAAATTTTAAACGAATACGATTTTAAAATATTATTTTTAAGACTAACACTGCTACTGCTTTTTCACTGAAATATTAAAAAAGAAATATAAATTCCGTAATTTAAAGCTTCCATCAAGGTAATTCACAAAAATACGAACTGGAAACTATAAACCACCCCGTTCGCGAATTACTTACTTCAGTTTTCGCGTACGCGGAATATAACGAGGACATTGAAGACAAAACTATTCTTCCTGGTAGATGTAACATCCTGAAAACAAGAGCAGGTACGTAAATTAGTTGTTTTGTTGAAACTTGAAACTCCCTTTGATTTCAGGATTAAACGAAAGGGATTAAATAATAATGTATGTTCAAATAAAAGACAATAATTATTGCTAATGGGAGTTTTCAAATATTTTCAACAAGGTTTTGTGTTTAAAACGGTAATTAATTGACGACATTAAATAATTTATAGTAGGTACTTGATAAATAGTCAAAGAGATTTTATAAAGTACAGGGTGGTATCAGTTATTTATGTACTCACAAAAATTGTAGATACAGCAACGTCGTCGTTATATCTGAAAGGTTTATTTCAAACATTCAAAATATTTATTGAGTATTTGGATATTGGATCAGGGTCATCATAGTCAGAATATAAGAAAATAATAAAAAAACTTAATCAAATTATTTGCGGCTGAGTGATCATGAAAATTGTACAATTTGTCATTGATTAAATTTAGAAAAAATAAAGTAAAAATATTAATACAACCCAAAATATTAAAATTAGTAAATTAAATTTGGAGCTACACATCTGTTAGCTTTCCTGTTGCTGTAATGAAACTTATCAACAAGCTATGGTTACACTATCACTTTTGTTTTATTGTAGGTTAATTGAGCCATCAACCAAGATTGAGTAGTATACATTTTTTAATAATATCAAACCGACTGTTTAGCCAGATCACAATTATTATTTATTCGGGCGATAAATTAACACTGACGACAATCTGAAACATAAATTCCTGCTGCTGATTCAACTTGTATACACAAAAATTTAGGTCATAATTTTAAAATAATTTATCAATACCTAAAGAATTTGAATAAGTGGTTGAACACAATAAATTAAAACATAGCACGGTTTTTAATTATGAAAATCAATAAAACTTTATTAAATTGCTTAAAAATAATTTTTCTTCACTTGAATGAATAATTTCACTAATTTCTAAGATTCTGTTAATTGCTTACCATTTTTTATTTAAATAAGGAAGGTCCTGGAAGCCTACGCTTGGCCTTTTCTGTAATAATCTTGACCGTTTAGCAACAGGTTGGCGTCCTGATGGTCTAAAAATTAATTTCTTATAAATTTTCTTTTGCTATAGATTTTACCATAAAGTTAGTATTTTGCTATTTAAAAATTAAAACTGTATATTGCAAAGGTATTCATAGTTACGAATTTTTATAATTTTTAGAAAATAAACTCGAAATAAAAATTTAACTTTATGAAATGAATTATTGATTTAAGTGTTTTATTAAATTGTAAATGAATTATTTTTAATTAAATTAAATAATATTAAAATATAAATTTGCCAACAGCTAAAAATGAGTTTAAATTTTTCATTTAATTACTTTTTTAATTTAAATTAAAATTGTTGTTTGAAAGCCTAATTTCAATTCTTCAAGCTCCTTTTCGTTTTGGAGTTTTGAAGCTCGGAACAGGAATTGTTTGCTTTTTTGTTATTGAGTGTTTTGCTTGAGTGTAGGTCGAGGAGGTTTGAGCCTTTATTTCTATTCCAGTAGTTCTGAAATAAGTACTTACTTGAAATAAACCAACAGACTAAAATTTAACAATTATATTAATAATACAATGTAAGTTTAAGCTTCACATTTTCAATTATAAATTTTTGAATGAGATATAGTGATTTAGGCAGTTTTATCATACTGAAAACTGACGGTTCAGCGAACATAATGAACCGCTAAAAGTAGAAAAATTTTAAATAACAAACTCGGCTGTAGCACTAAACGACGACAGATTCCATGTTAAAAATAAAATTTTAGAGTTATTGCAACTCAATCTGCATCTGAGGATTAAAAATCACTTAGGTAATCTCGAGATTAGTCATGTGCTGAGACTATGTAATCTGTATTTCTGACTGTTATCTGGATGCATACCTGGATGGATAACAAGAACTTCTTGTAAAACGAATACGCCTTCTGTAAACTCTTGTCGACAGATGGCAGTACTAAATCGAAAGAGATACAGTCACTAGTTTATCTAGAGATACAGTCTATCTAGTGACTGTAGAAAGAGAGGATAAGGGTATTCAAAGCCCTACGGCTTACATAACATCTCTGCTACGGCTCTATGCATATCGGTTATGGTTGACGATAGCCATACTATCGATTACAACAGCATTGACATCTTTGACCGTGAAGGAATAGACAAGAAAAGGAAGATAAAAGAAGTTATTTACATCTACACATATAAGTATCATCAATCAATGATAAAAGAGATAGTGAATACTTTGATGAAAGGTATAAACAGATTTTAGACCTGATGGCAGTGACGCAGCCAAGAGGGGGGCTAGGGAGCTATAGCCCTCCCCCCAGACACTCTTCTTTTTTTTTGTAATGACCATAGTCGCTTTTTTACCGGTGCAATGAAAAATTTTTTAAATCAAAAAAATTATGGTGTTCGACTGTTCGATATGATTGTAGTTAAGTATGTCCTACTGTTTTTAGTGTTGCTTGTTGGTAGCTAATCAGCCAAGCCAGTTAATTTAGGTCTGGCATCCTCAGGCTCCCAGAAGCGAATTTACCAAATTGTCGCCTATAGGCACTACTTTGAGATGCCGCCCCTGTTATACTTAAGGGCTAACAAGAGTGGTCCTGCGCGACATCACGGCCGTAGTGGAGGCAGAGACGGCGAAAGAATTGGAGCGAGTGGTCAACGCTACAATAGAAACTATATCTACGTGGATGACTGCAAGAGGTTTGCAACTGGTGCCGGAGAAGATGAAGGCAATCGTAGTCTCGGGGAAAAGATGGATCAGGCCGGTTCACTTTACGCTGAGCGGTCGCACTATTCCAACGTGCGAGCAGGCCAGGGTGCTGAGTGTCGACATCGACCGGTACCTATCGTTCAAACCCCATATAACACGAATTTCAACCAAAGCAGCGGCAACAACCGAGGCCTTGAGTAAGATTATGCCAAACTTGGGCGGACCTAACCAGCTCAAGAGAAGACTCCTGAGCGCTGTGGCCGAGTCCATCATACTGTACGCCGCCCCGATATGAGTTTCGGCCCTCCAAAGAGTGGAAGTGCGCCATAAGGATATGCAGAGCCTACCGAACGATATCCACGGAGGCGGTACTCGTGCTAGCGTCCCTTCTGCCAATCCACCTCAAGGCGGAGATGAGAGACGCCAAATATAGATCTGTAAACAAAACCCTCTTTAAAAGCAGGTGCATGGACACTCAGAAAAAGGGGCAGGCTGCCTGGACAGCGTCGGACAAGAAAAGATGGACCCATCGCTTGATCCCAGACTTAGCGCCATGGGTAAGCAGGAAGCATGTCTTACGAAGCCACCCAAGCCCTAAGCGGGCACCGATGTTTCAGGAGCTACCTACATCGCTTCAAGAGAGCAGATACCCCTAACTGTCTCTTCTGTGAAGAGATAGATGATGCGCAACACACCATCTTTTCGTGCATCAAATGGACGGATTATCGATCAGCCGCCCAAACGCAGTTGGGGCAGAACTTGTCCCCGTCAAACATAGTGGAGCTGATGTTAGGTAGCGAAGAAAAATGAAAAACCATAGACAAGATGCTGGTGGATATCATCTCTGTTAAAGCTAAATTGCAGGATGAATCCCCACTATAAAGAGAAAAGTCCCGAAGGGGTGAATAACGGTCGGAAGCAGGAGAGTGTACGGAAGAAATGCCTTGGCGATTCCCGGCACCTACAAGAAGTGGGGTTTTAGTCGGTAAATATCCGACACTACCACCCTATCATTTGGGTGGTGTCTTTTTGAAGATTTTTCCACTCCCAACGGTCACCAAAAAAAAGGGTAGTCCTGCGCAAGGAGGGGGGGGGCGCAGGTAGGAGCGTAGTCAACGAATTTTTAGTGTTTACTGAAATTTCAAATACACAACAACTTTACTATGGATAATTAGCAATCAGTTTCAATTCTTAATCTTAATGACTGTTATTTATTGAAAATAAGGGAAGATATATTATAATAAAAAGATTGGCAACAAAAATCAATAATAAATCTTTCGCCCTGAGTTATTTCGGAAACGCCGTTCTTTAATTCTCACTTCAATTTAAGATAGGTAACAGTGGTAACACAATAATTATACTTAAAAATAAGATGACCACGCCTCTTTTTTCAAAAATTTTCGCCTGCAGCGCGTCTCTTTGGCACAGTTTGCTTTGCTCGCATCTTTTAGCCCCCTCCAATAACAAAATTCTGGCTGCGCCACTGCCTGATGAACATGACTTTATAATTTTTAGACTATAGATGGAATACTAATTTTTCTTTTTAAAACTTTTTCCATCGCCACGAGGTTTCTCATCTTTTTTATAATAATTTTAAATATAAACCTGGTTAGTTACCAACCAAATCTAGTTTTACACGTTTTCAACCCAGGGAGTGGGTTGGGAGAAGGGACCTCAATTTAAATTTATTTAGTTCGAACCAGGGCCGTATTTAGATTAAATTTTCGGGGGGGTTAAAAAAATTACAAAATAAATAGCTAATTTATTAAAATACAAAAGAAGTTTTTCTAAATTTAAATTTTGTTATATTAATTTTTGAAATGTAATGTTTGGAGAAAAGTGAGTAGAGGGAGGTTATAATGCTATAATGCAATGCTAAGAATTAATTATTTTCCATTGCTATGGAAGGTGGCTCAAGTCATTTTGATCCTCAAGCCAGGTAAACCACCTGAACAAGCAGAATCTTATAGACCGATAAGCCTGCTGCCCCTCCTCTCAAAGTTATTTGAAAGACTATTACTCAAACGTCTTCAACCTGTCTTAATGGAAAAAAACTTATCCCGGATCACCAGTTTGGCTTTCGAAATCAACACGCCACAATCGAACAAATTCACAGTGTAGCTAAACAAATAAGACAAAGTCTGGAGAAAAAAGAGTACTGCTCAGCCGCTTTCATCAACGTGACTCAGGCGTTCGACAAAGTCTGGCACGATGGACTACTGCATAAAATAAAGAAACAGCTACCTAATTACTATCACTTATTTAAATCTTATTTAACCGAAAGAGTGTTTTAGGTCAAGATTCATAACGAATATTCAGCACTAACTTCAATAAATTCGGGAGTTCCACAGGAAAGCGTTCTGGGTCCAATCCTGTACCTCCTATTCACCGCAGACTTTTCTGCTTCTTCCAACGTAATGGTGGCAACCTTCGCCGACAATACAGCAGTCATGGCAGCTCATCCAAATCCATCCATAGCCTCAGATATGCTCCAATCAATCCTAGACAAGATTCAAAAATGGATGAAAACTTGGCGAATCAAGGCCAACGAAAAAAAGTCTGTACACATCACATTTACAATGCGCAGAGAAACGTGCCCGTCAGTCACCTTAAATGGCAAAGTTCTTCCCCAGGCAGAAGACACTAAGTATCTCGGAATGCATTTGGACAGAAGGTTGACATGGAGGAAACACATATGGTCCAAACGCAAACAGCTCGGCCTTAAACTCCACAAGCTAAATTGGTTAATCGGTCAACAATCGCAACTAACGATGGATAATAAAATACTTTTATATAAGGCCATCATCAAACCAATCTGGTCCTATGGGATTCAACTCTGGAGTTCGGCTAGTAACTCAAATATCGAAATTCTACAAAGATTCCAATCTAAAACACTGCGAAGAATAAGTAACGCTCCATGGTACATCACCAATGAAGCTATTCATCGAGATCTAAGAGTGAACACCGTTAAGGAAGAGATTCGAGCTAGCAGTACCAGGTATTATCGGAGACTGTCCAATCACCCAAACATTCTCGCCAGTAACCTATCAAGCAAATCAAATCAAGACTCAAAAGACTCAAAAGAACCGATTTTTTGGATCTGCCAAGAAGAACATATTAATGTAACATTAACTAAATGTAACAGATACAAATATTGTAATTATAGTTTTGGCAACTCTTGTTGGACAATAGGCCTCTCAAGTCATATAAAGTCACAAAACTTACCAAATGTACCATGTACAGATAGTAAATAAATATAGGGATTTAAAAAAAAAAAAAAAATATTTTAATTTTAAACTCTCATGTAAAAAACCGTTTTTAAACAAAATTTATTAATTTTAAAATTTGAATAAAAATCACAAACTAAATTCTTATTTTACCGATGGCGATAGTAAAATAATGTTGTCAAAACGAAAAACTAAATTAGATTGAAAGAAAATTTCACAAATCTTAAGCAAATGTACACTTATGTACAAAATATAAAACAATTTACGGGTTTACAATGCCCACTCTAATTTATTGTAGAAGTGTTATTTTAAACTATGCGCCCGTGATAGTCATAAAATTTATGTTCTTTTTAAAATTTTTGGTTCAAACAATTTATTGCAATATAAAATTTTTACCATAATAGTAAGAATTAAGATAAAATACCTATTTTATTTATTTCAATATAATTATTTTTAAAAAATCGAAAATTAATGAATAGGAGTAATAACTAACAATTAATTAAGTGGTCGCAGACTTTTACACAGTACTGAAAATATTTAGGGCATTTTTATATTCTTCATCTTCGGTTTTTATATTTTTGCAATTTAGTAGTAGGTGCATTCAATCCAGTGTCACCAATCGCCGGATTGTAATACAAATTTGCGATATTTTAATTTAGAATTTAATTTATTAGAAATATCCCTTTAGTTTAATTTTTATTCAAACACTTCAAGTTTAATGCTTTTGTTATAGTTATGAAAATTGTTTTAATTTAGGGGGGTTGTAACTCCTACCCCCCCCCCCCCTAAATAAGGCCCTGGTTCGAACTAACCATTTGTTTGGAAAAGTCAACATAATTTTAACAATTTTTAAAAAGGGGTTTTAAAAGGAAAAAAAGAATTTAAAAAAAGGAAAAGAACGTAATTTCTGGAATATGGTGGTCTTTTTACCTCTGTTTATCTCTTATATAGGTTAGTATTCCATCTAAAGTAATCAAAAACTCGTGATTTTTAAATCTGTATTTTTATGTTACATTTGTATTTATTTTGTACATATTTTGATAGCATTGATAATGGGTTAATAAAGGCACGAAACGCCGGATTGTTTTATTAGTGACCTCTGTTTCAACTATTATTTTAAATATTATAATTATTCAAATATTGCCTGAGAGTATTTTGGTCGAAAGTGACCGCGAAGAGTGTAAAATTTTGTAAGTTTAATTTTTTTGGTTATTAAAAGTGATTTATTTTTTTAAATAAACGATTTTTTTAAATAAACCTATAATTTTGGACTTAGTGTTGGTTTAATTAGAAGATTTACTAAATAAAATTAGTATTTAAAGAGAGCGAACGTATGACTTGGAAGATAATCACATTTGGTTGATAATTTGAAATTATAAGTTCGCTCTACGACCAAATATAAAAATGTTTACAGTTTAAAATAATTTTGATCGGAAGTTTTTAAAATCGAATTTCGTATTAATATTTTGTTCTACGAACTTCGAGCTTTTGACCACGAGTAAGTCCGATTTACTTCCAAGCAAGAAAAAGTGTTTTGATATTTTTCTACTAAAATATCACATCAATAAATTAATTAGTGCTATATCTACAACCGAAAATAATCTTCAAGAAATCTAGCTCTTTCGGAACAGCTTCCATTCCAGATTATCAAACAAAAGTGTTCAAACCAATTGAAATCCCACTATTTAAAATTATGGTTTTTTTCAGCATACAATTTTAGGTGGCAAGTTGTGGTGGCACATTTTACCTAACCGATTTTAAGCCGTTTTTAAAAATCATAAATCAGTTTCAATATTTAAATTTTGTATTGAAGTACCCTCGAGAAAATAATAACGTTAAACCTAACCGTATAATTTTGACAATTGGATTTCAGCATGCTTTTCTAAGAAAATAAGAATTTAAAAAATTAGTTGCCGTAAAATTTAAAGCATGTTCTCGTGAGGCTTCAAAAAAACCCAGCAGTACATTTTAACCTCGGCTTTGATAAGCTGAGTTTTAATAATTTTCGATAATATTAACATCGGTAATAAAATTTTAGATATTCTAGTTCCAGATGTTTGAGAAGTGGTAACTTGTAAAATAACAGATCCTATTATATAGTTTATGTGGATTCTTGAGATTTACAACCCTTACCTTTAGGATTAAGACTGAAAAATATGATGTATCCAATGACAAGCACGAAAGCTACATTCTACCCCTACCTTCTAAATTATCATAATCCGTTATAATTTTGACCTGAGATGCGTTTAAAAATTAGTGTACGACAACTTATTCTAGTGAGCAGATCGTTTAAAGTTAAAATGAAGAAGTTGTCAGCGTTGCTGTTTGCTTTAGTGCTACAAATTGTCAATTCAGTAGTTATTGATAAAAAAGAAATAGTGTGTGATGGTAATTTGCTGACAGATTATAAAAATTGCGAAGAATTGACAACAGCAACTTTGACTAAAATACTCGGAATGACTTATAATCGAAGATACATGAGTATAACACCTCCAAGGGATACCACCAAAAATGCGAAAAGAAATTCGGACTCGATTTTGGATGAGTTTTATTTACCCCCGAATTATGTTCGCGAACTGTTTCCTGAATATGATAATTATGATCAACAACGAAACAAGAGAGAAATAGACTTAAACAATCAAACTATTGTTAAAAGATCTCTGTCGCTAAAACCACAATCTGAAAAGGCGAAAGAACCTTGGTCATGCAACGCAACTCCAAAATGGATAGATTTGGGTGAAGATTATTTTCCACGATATATGCAAATAGCAGAGTGTGGCAATGATAGATGTTGGTATGGGCAATATTATTGTGTACAAAATTCGTTTAGCGTCTTTATTCTTCGCAAATCGAGAGAATGTAAATCATCGAAGATCTCAAATAAACCTGAAAGAGACTCTTCGTTATGGGTCTGGGTCGAACGGGCTTTGCCATTTATGTGTGATTGTGTGAAAACCAATCGAAGATTCTCGAATGAATACTAATGCAAAGTTGTTAAATTTTATAGTTATAATTTAGTGTTAAAGTTCGTTCCTAATGTGGAAATATTAGCGGCCGGAGAGAAAATTTATATTGTAGATACCCTGTATATATTTATAAGAAAAGGTAATAATTTATTAGACTCTGAAGAGTAAAGGTATATAGTTTGGGGTTTTTAGTTTGTGTTTTCATTAATTAAAGCATTATCAACAAAATAAAAGTATTTCTATTTACTCTCTAAACAAAAACTGGTGAACTTTGGTAACTCGAAATTTTTTCGAAGCCGACAGTTGTTTATTTTCAAAGCAGATTAACTTTTAGAAAAAGTACAATAACAGGTAGCAAGTAATTTAAATTTACTGTTAACACTCTCAAAATTAAAATTATTTATAACTCACAAGTTTAACTTTAATTTACAATGCCCATATTTCGGTTTTGAATTTTTAAACTTAATTGGTTACCGACTTTAGTACCTACTTTAGATTTTCAGAAAATGACTAAAACTATTATACTTTTCTTCTTTGTTATATTTTTTCAAGATGTTTTTAAACAAATTAAACCTGAAAAATTATTCAGTTCTTTGTAAAACAACGCAAATACGAAAATCAACATGATTCATTGCAGAAAAAAGTGTTTTATAGCAGAAATAAATTACTGATAAAAAAAAATTATAATTGTAATGTTTGCATCTCCAAGCAAGATTTTTGGAATTGTCGATAGCAAACAATAGCCATCGGATTGCAATCTTTAGTTTGGTTTTGTATATAACTGATAGCAGTTGAGAGACAGTGGGGGGATTAACGTAAAATATGTAAATATTTGTGTAAAATTTATTGTAAATAAATAAACAAAATTTAAATAATTTTGGAAATTATTCGAATTCCCTTATTGGGAGGTCACTTATGGAAGAAAAATAATATCTTCATTAATATAACAATAAAATCTGCTATCAAAATGCTATAATTTTTAAAGAGTACTTCAAGATTTAAATTTAAATTTTTATGTAATTTTATAGCGCAGTAATTAGTAGCAAATAAGTTATGTATTAGCAATTAAATATTTTTATGTGACTTCCGCAAATAAATTTTTTTTTATTTTTATGACTACTTTTATTCATTAGCAGTAGCATCACTAGTAGCTTACTGCGCGGGGGACGGGGGAGGCGAAGTCGTGGCAAGGCGTCGCGACGATTTTTTTATATTCACATTTTGATTGTCACTGTAGGGCACCATTCGGCATTGCTCCATATCTCCTTATTTGTTGAGAATTTTTCGAATTGAGCCAGAATGGTTGCCATGGCTTCTGCTGTGATCGTGTTGGTAATCCCATGAGGGACTTTCACGACCACGAGGGTAGCTATTGTAGTCGGATTGGCAAATATCTTCTTGTTTGTGCGGCCAATTGGCCGCTCATCGCTGTGGCTGATGACAACATCATACTGAATACTTCTTATGACCACTCGGGAGAGGGGGGGGGGGGGTTCTGTTCTGATAGCGTAGGTAAAGTAACCTCCTGTTGATTGGTCGAGTTTTGCATCGAAGAACTTGGTCATCGCCCTGTAGTCAACAGGGAATGAGACTCTTCCTGGCATGCAATCATTGATTATTTGGTTTGACAGTTAAGTTATAATTTGGTAAGAAACCAGCAAACTTGGATTGGCAGTTGGTGCTTTGGTCATCGCCGTTTCTTCGATGACATTAACCTCTTCAAAGTTTTCAGTTTCGTTTCCCAAAAGGGTTTCTTCTAGTACGATTTCTTCCTTTTGAATGGCATCGGTTAGTTCAAAAAATCTTATTTTCTTTTCTTGCCTTTCTTGTTCATCGTTGTGAATACAGTGGTTTTGACGATTGATCCATCTCCCTTAAACCTTGAGGGTAAGGTTGGTGGGGACAGGTTTGCCAAACTTTTTATTTCGGCGTCCAGGTCACGGGTTATCCGTGTTCAATGTTGAATGAGATCTTCCAGTGTGAATAATTTGGTAGTTTTGAATGATCGGTCGGTTGCCACTTCAAGTTCATGTTTACGATGGTCCTCTTCATCGCGTGCAGAGCCGTATTTAGACTAAATTTTCGGGAAGAGGGAGGTTAAAAAAATTACAAAATAAATAGCTAATTTATTAAAATTCAAAATAAGTTTTTTTAAATTTAAATTTTGTTATATTAATTTTTGAAATGTAATGTTTGGAGAAAAGTGAGTAGAAGGAGGTTGTTTTGCCTAGATTTTCCTTCGCTGATTTTTTGAGTATAATTTTGTGCAAGTATTTTGTCGAAAATTACCGCAAAAAAATTGAAATTTTGTAAAAAAATTGTTTTTAATTAATTAAATTAATTATTTTTTTGCGCGATTTTTCTTTATTTGAGTTCGATATTCAGAGAAAATTTCTATGTTTATGAACTCTAATGGTTGAATAGATATTTTCGATACAAGTTAGGAAAACTAACATTTTTCCATTCAAGGCGGAGGTTGACGATCAAGGCCGAAGGCCGAGATCGTAAACCGAAGCCGAGAGTGGAAAAGGTAGTTTTCCACGAGTATCGAACAATATTTTTTCTAATTATGTTTCAAAAAGAATCAATAACATTTCTCATTTCTCAAGAAAAAAGAAAAAGATAATAGGCGTTTATACTATAAAATTTTTGTATTTTGCGGTTGGTAGCCCATTATAGACAGTGACAGTAGGTAGGTCATAGATAGTAGCCATTACAATTACAACGTGAACAGGTAAGTGACCACGTTTTTTTTATGGCTATACAATTTGTGTTTTTAGAATACTAGCAAATATGTCTGATATGTCTGATATATGATGTGCAAAACAAACTACGTGTAACCGTTAATGTATATTATAAATAAAGTAGATTAGAACTTTTTCTTTCTTTCCCGCACACTTTTGAGTGTCAAAAAGTGACACTTTTTGAAACATAATTAGAAAAAATAATTTGTCGAAAGAGCGACAAATTTTGATTACAGGTTGATTTCTGGGGGGGGGGGGGGCGTTATCGTGGATAAAATTTTGTTTATACCATTTTAAAAGTTTAGTTTACTACGATATTTTTAATAAGTTTAAACTTATTCATATTTCAATTTTAAACTCTCATGTAAAAAACCGTTTTTAAATAAAAATATTTAATTTTAAAATTTGAATAAAAATCACAAACTAAATTCTTATTTTACCGATGGCGATAGTAAAATAATGTTATCAAAACGAAGAACTAAATTAGATTGAAAGAAAATATCACAAATCTTAAGCAAATGTACAGTTATGTACAAATGTAAGCACAAAATATAAAACAATTTATGGGTTTACAATGCCCACTCTAATTTATTGCGAAAGTTTTATTTTAAGCTATGCTGCCTATGATGGTCATAAAACCCATGTTCCCTTTAAAATTTTTACCATAATAGTAAGAATTAAGATAAAATACCTATTTCATTTATTTCAATATAATTATTATTTAAAAAATCGAAAATTAATTAATAGAAGTAATAACTAACAATTAATTAAATGGCCGCAGACTTTTACACATTACTGTAAATATATTGTCGTGAAACAAAATATTTCGACCCACCCTGTGCTAAATTGTAAAAATTTGTTAATTTGATTTTTAAACGTTTAAATTGGAAAAGTATAGAGTGGGGAGGAAAAGATCGAGATAAAGGCTTCTTGTGCCAACCATGGCCGACAGCGGGTGCGTGATTTTGCATGTCCGTTAAATTTGATTTTTTGATACGCTTTGATATTTTTTGAGGAATTGTGAGTAATGTTTTATTTTTGATTGATTAAACAAATAAATTTGATGCGAATGCATTATTGCGTGTCTTTGGATAAATTATTTTGATATTTTGATAATTTGGATATTTTTGATCAGTCGCTGCCGAGGGCGAGCAGTAGTCATTTGATTGATTTAAAAGTGATTTGGAAAAAGAATATTTCGAATAATAAATTCGTTTTGCACATAAAAGTGAAAAATTAAATTATATTTGTACGAGCGAATGTGCGAGATATTGATAACTCGTCGATTTGGATAAGCGAGAATCAAAACTACGATTCCTTGAGGAAATATTTAAAACATTTCATTTAACTTGAATTTGGATTATTAATAAGTTTTGGACAATTAATTTGTTTTTGGAGAAGAAAAATTTTCTTTTGTTTTTATATTTTGAAGAAATAATTTTGGAACCTTTTGACCCTTGAAAATTACCAACTGCTTCCGCACACCAGGGTTGCCTGAGCAAAAATAGGTGTGTGGGAATTTTCTACGAAAATACCATTACAATATAGAGCTTTTTTTATATTCTTCGTCGTCAGTTTTTATATTTTTGCAATTTAGTAGTAGGTGTATTCAATTTAGTGTCGCCAATCGCCGGATATTAATACGAATTTCCGATTTTTTAATTTGGGATTTAATTTATTAGAAATATCTTTAGTTTTAATTTTTATTTAAACACTTCAAGATGTTTTTGTTATAGTTGTAATAATTGTTTTTGTTTTTTCTGATTTTTTTACGATTGCAGTCGAACTTCCAGTACTTTATTAATTGATAAATAATTTGGGGGGGGGGGGGGGTTGTAGCCCTTAACCTCTCCTTAAATACGGCCCTGATCGCGTGGTAAATTTACTCGAATCGCTTCGGTATTTGCTACTGGTTGTGGCTTCTTCTCCCGAGTATGTCTGATCACTGTCTGACCATATCAGTGACGGTTGCTGCTGGGAGGGCAATGTGATGCCCCCTTACCATGACAGAATATTAATTGTTGAATACATTTGAAAACCATTTTGATTATTACTGTACAACTTGAAATAATACCTTTTAATATAACCATTCTGTAATATAAGTTTTGAAACCTTTTGCAAGAAAAAAAATCGAATAATTTTAATCACTTTTGTTAAAATTAAGCAAGGGATCTTAAGAAACTTGATGAACTTGACGTTGTAACTCCATTGTCGGGTAAAACACTCCCTGTGAGGAAAATCTATTACTCATGCATTCAAATAATGCTATTTGTATAGGATTATCTAAATGTGTATCAAAATTAATATCAAATTTATGTTGATATTGGCAACCGAGGGTAATCAAGGTGTGTTATTATTTGGATCATATTGTGTTACTAATACTGTAATATTACAACAAACGACGCTGCATAAAACATCATCATTTATAATTTAATTTAGAGCTTAATATTGAGTAACTCCTGTTTTATGTAATTTATATATTTCCAGGATATACAAAAATTAAAATGATCGCTAGTTTCTGTTAATATTAAAATATCGATAGACAAATAAATTCACATTTTTATTGTAAAACAGAGTTGGAACGTCTATTCTTATTTATTACCCCCCCCCCCTCCTATCTCACCGTTTGAACAAGTCGATTAAAGAAACAAAATAGCTTCATCCATAAATTGCGTCCTAAAACTCCTGAGACAGCAATATCAGCACTAGCACTAAAGCGAATAAAATCTTGAATTTTTGGGCACTTGGACAAAAAATCGCCAATGATGTAAATTTTAGCATGGCATTTATTACATAGGTTTGCAATGTTTGAAACATAATCTCTTTACGTAACTGTTCAGGCAAATACAAAAGATTTTACCGTATAAACAATAATAATTATAAATATAATACTTTTACATAGTTATAATAAAATACAAATATCTACAATTTTAAAAAAATTTCTTTTTATTTGATAATGAACACATTTTTTTTATTGTGTGAACAATATTTTTGACTTAGCATTTTTTACAATAAAATGGCAGTGCAAAATTGAATTTTGCATTTTATACGCACGAAGTGACCGATAGAATAGAGCGGCAGGTGTCACGAAAGGATGCGCATTCTATTTCGGTTACCGCGTGCGTTCGAAAATTGATTATAAAACATTATACCTAGCGTTTAAAAGGCAGTTACATCAAGCATATAAATTACAATTCGTATAAACATTTAGTAAATTTAAGGCACTTACTTATTAGAAAAATAATCAACAGATCGAAACTTATTAAATTACCTAGTAGTACATAAAGTTAAATATTTATTACAAAAATTATTTATTATTGCTCTTCCATTACCTACTCCAATACATTTAACTTTAATCTCAAAGCCAAGGGTTTTTCATAAACGTCGTTGATGTAGTCTTGTGAATCAGTTGGTCTGCCATGAATCGTTAAGTCAAAAGCATCTGGATGTTTTAATCTTCGTTTGAAGTGCAATGCCCAAACGCCATATTTCTTAATCAGTTGGAATTTGTTACTCTCATTTCCTTGTACTATTTTATAATCCATATCTCGCTGGAATAAAAACATTTTCTCTTATTTATATGCATTCGCGCTCGAGAATTTTTAATTACAAAAAGAGGTAGCGACGCAAGAAATTAATTTACTACGTGTTAATTTAATGAAAAATTACTTCGTATTTTATCGTAATTCTGCAAAAATTTTCGAAACCCCGAATTTTATTATCAAATTACAAAGGCATGACAAATTTACCAGTACTTACCGTAACTGCCGGTTGCAATTTTATTATCCTCATTTTGTGCTTCGTTTGTTGTAGATGAATATTTAAGTTAAGCTCCTCTCCATGATGATGCCGCCTGGTCCTCACTAACGAATCGGACGATCGTCTTAAAATGCGACGGTAGGCCTCCTTTCTTCCATTAGGAAGAGCGCGATTTCTCGAATCTCGACGATGCCGACCATTCAGCTAATAATAAAAAGTAAAGTTAGGTAGATTTACAAAAACTTACGTAAAAATTTACCCTGCAAGAGAAGCATCCTTCTGAAGTAATAATTTTACCATTGTCGTTAACTTTGTGGTCGTTAATTAAGTATGTAGGGACGTTTCCAATATCTGGAGCGTATGTTGGAGTAGATGGCGATATTGTTGACAAGCAATGACCTTGTCCAATTCTGTAATAACCTTGAGGACAATCGCACAGGTAGCTCGCACCAACGCCGGACGAGCAGCCAAACGCGCATGGAGCTCCCGAACATCCAGAACTTACCTAAACAAAAATTGTAATTTTGGCTCGGAAAATTTTTTTTCATAATTACTTGGATGCAAATGTTGAGTTTGGTGTCGTATTGGTAACCCATTGGACAGCCACAGCGGTAACTTCCGGGCGTATTAAAACAGTTTCCATCTTCTCCGCAAGGTTTGTTGCCGCATTCGTTATCATCAACGCATTGATTGTAGTAAGGATGCAAAACGTAGCCATCTGGACAACCGCATCGGTATCCACCAACTAAATTCTGACATCCTAAAGAAAAAAAAGTTTAAAGAGATCATTTCGTTAGATTCCAAAACCAACCTTCTGGACATTTGGAGTCGTCTAAACACTCATCGGTGTCCAGGCAGTAGGTTCCGCTCGAATCAAGCGAAAATCCTCTTGGGCAAATACATCTGTAGCTTCCAAGAGTGTTGACGCAACGACCGGGTTTAGGACAGAAACCAGGCTGGTCACATTCGTTAATATCTGAGAACATTTTTTTTAGAGATTTAAATTTAAACGGATTTTGTCGATTCACCTTCGCAGTTGTCACCAACTTGATTGTAACCTTTTGGACACGAGCAAGTGTAACTTCCCGGAGTGTTGATACAAATATATTGACATAGATGTAAACCGGTGCTGCATTCGTCCATATCCCGACATGATATGCCATCGGGATTTAATAAGTAACCAGGAGGACAAGAGCAAATATAACTTCCTTCCGTATTTTGACAATTGTGTTTGCAAGGCGATGGCAATTGCGTGCATTCGTTTACATCTTAAAGAATTTTATTTAAAAAACTACCCTTTAAATTAATTCTGCAAATTTACCTCGGCAATAAATACCACTGGGATCGACTTTGAAACCTCTGTCGCACATGCAGCGATAAGATCCGAGTGTGTTAATACATTTGCCGTTTCTACATAAATCTGGGATTGTTGCGCACTCGTCCACATCTAGAATGAATAAAAGAAATAGGCAACAAAATAAATGATTTAAATTTTCTCCAATTTATTCGAATAGCACCAAGAGGCGCCATCTCGTATAACGCGCAAGTGTTAGAGCTGCTGCGTTTAAAGGAAGAGGTAAAATAATCAATACGAATTTCTTACCTTGACCGTCAACGGTGAAGCCGCTTTCGAGGCAGAGTTCTTGATATTCTGGCGAATACTTCGGTGGACATAATTCACATCTAGGACCCCAGGCTTCGCCCATAGAACAGCAACAATCAGCTTTCGTTACCAATTTCATTTCTCTGTTATGCGTAGTACAACGTCCTTGTATTAATTGTCTGAAGCAGAAGCCTTGTCTTCTGTCTGTAAAAATATTAGGACGATTAAAAAGTTGACCGGTGCGGCGGTTTTCTGAAATAGTTTCACATACCAATGCAAGTTTTCCTGTCGTGACTGGGTTCGTATCCTTCCAAGCAATCGCATCTGTACGAACCTTGCAGGTTAACGCACTGTCCGTTATTGCACAATCCGGGATTTACCGCACATTCATTGATATCCTGGCAGTCGTCCGTTAATCCTACAGGAGTGTATCCTTCCGGACAAATGCACATGTAAGATCCAATAAGATTTTTACATTGGAATTTGCAGTCGTTTGCAGGCGTCACGCATTCGTCAACATCTGAAAATTTTAAGTTAATATTTAAGTAAATTTGTGATTATTGCATATTTCGAAGATCAACCTTGACAATGTCGCCCGTCGGGTGCCAACGCATAGCCATATGGGCAAATACATCTGAAAGAACCAGGAACGTTGTGACATCTAAACGCACATTGATTTCCAATTTCGAGACATTCGTTGATGTCTTCGCAAACCTGAGAAATTAACAAATTAAAAATTTTTTTGCAAAAGCAATACAATGAAAAAATTTACCTGTAAAGGTCCAGGTGCGAAACCATCGTTGCAGAAACATTCAAATCCGCCGTCAACGTTTGTACAGGTTCCATTTCCGCAAACATTTTGAGTTGAAATACATTCGTTCTCATCAACGCACCGCCTACCCGTGGAATCCAATACATAACCCATGGCACAGTCACACCTGAACGATCCGTCTGTATTGATGCAATCTCCCGAATCACAAACATTCGCCATCAGTTCGCATTCGTTCAAATCATTTCCAGAATCCATTCTTCCAGGTCCTTCCGGACACAACTTAGCAAATTCGGCTGCAAAAAAGTTGTTAGTTAAAAGTTCAGGAAAAAAAAAATTAAATCTTACGCGTATTTTCTTTTGGGCACTGTTTGCAATACCTTCCCCATGCCGATCCTCTCGAACAACAACACTCTTTCATTGTAATCTGCATGCCCCTCGGAGAAGAACATTGGTTTCTTTCGAATTCGTCGTAACACTGTTCTTGCCTGACGTCACTGCATATCATGGTTCTTGGATCCAAAACATAACCATCTGGACAGGTACAAAATGCTCCACCATCGGTGTTGGTACAAACTCCATTTTCACAAATTCCAGGATTGGACGAACATTCATCTATATCTTCACACCGGTCTGTAACGGTGCTTAACTCATAACCATCCGGACAAGTACAAGCGTAAGAACCCATAATGTTTTGACACTTTCCAGGAGGAGGACAAGTACCGGGCACCTCGTAACACTCGTCAACATCGCGACAGTTATGCCTATCTGACGTCAGCGAGTAACCTGCAGCACACTCACATATAAAAGATCCAATCGTGTTTCGACATCGACCATTTCGACACAGGAACGGCATCATGTGACATTCGTCAACATCAACACAGTCGTTGGTTTGACTGAGTTTAAATCCTGGATTGCAGTGGCATTTATAAGTTCCCACCATGTTGATGCAACTTCCGTTGTTACAAATATTTGGATGCCTAACACACTCGTCGATATCCAAACAGTTGTCTCTTGATGGCGTTAACAAATAACCAATTCGGCAAATGCACTGGAAGCTTCCCTGCAAATTATTGCATTCCCCATTGTTACAAATATTTGGTCTTTCGATACACTCGTCAATATCAACGCAATCCATAAAGCTTGATCCATGTTTGTATCCTTCTGGACACCTGCATTCAAAGCTACCTTGCAAATTAATACACTGAGCGTTGCCTTCACAAGGACTTGGCTCCCTCAAACATTCATTTTCATCGATACACTGATGAGAATTTATGTCGTAAATGAATCCACGGTTACATTGGCACTCGAAACTTCCAGGTGTATTCATACAAGTTCCATGAGTACACATGGTCGGCATAAGTTCGCACTCGTCAATTTCTTCTGTTCGATTCGTCATCGGATTCATTATTTGTCCTGGCCTAACCCCACACAAACCGATGTAGTCATCTAAGTTAGAAAATAAAATTTTAGAACGTTGCTGTGAAATTTGAAAGCAAAGAAATAATTTTACGACGGTTATACCTACTGGTGCCTGGAATTGGACAAGGTTCACAAGGTTGACCCCACGCTTGACCCATAGAACAACAGCAAAGTTTTTTAGTTTGATTTTGTGTCATAGGAGTAGAGCACTTCCAATTGTTGTATTCCAAGAAGCACAACTCCCGTCTCATGTCAACACATTCTCCTAAAAATTTGAATAATATAAAACTATTAGATTGGAAGAAAAATCGAATGACTTACTACCACCAGGTAAAGGCATATAACCATCAGGACACTGACAAAAGTACCTCCCCTCCTCGTTAATACACTGTCCAACGTTACAAACTGTCGGGTTCTCCGTACACTCATCCACATCAACGCATTCAACCGATGATCCATCCAAGCGGAAACCTTCGTTGCAAGAACACATGAAACTTCCAAAAGTATTGGTGCAGTGACCGTTTTTACAGATGTTTTCGTGTTCCTCGCATTCGTTTATGTCTTCCAAAACAACCTGCACGATATTTAATGTATAAGTTCAGTTTAGAAAATTTAAAGATAATAACTTACCGTGACTTCGTTTGGTTTATAACCTAAACCACCTGGACATAATTCGTCGTATTCGATGCTGCCGGGTAACGGGCATAAGTCGCAATAAGATCCCCAAGCTTTTCCCACGGAGCAGCAACATGAAGCTTTAGTTACGTAATCTGCAGTAGGATCTTCACATCTACCTTGGTCATCAATGAAGAGGTAGCATCTTGATGTTCTACGATCTAAGTAGTGCAAAGACGATTACACTTTTGATTGCTTTCAAATTAGAGCGAACTCACCAATGCAAGCGCTTCCTTCGGAAACTAGGTCGTAATTTGGTGGGCAAAGGCATTTGTAACTTCCTTCTTCGTTTTGACAATTACCGTAAAGACAAGACTGTGGACTGTCGCATTCGTTCACATCTGTACAGTTACCGCCAGAGCTATCAAGTTTAAACCCGTCGTGGCATTCACAACGGAACATTCCGAACACATTTTCGCAAGTTCCATAAACGCATAAGTTGTTAAACATCTGGCATTCGTCAATATCTGAAATCAGATTGAGTATTATGGAGGAATCCAAACATTGCAAGAGTAGCGATGTTATGAGTTGTAATGCTTACCGACGCAAGATTGGTCGTGGTGTTCATCTGGATGCATGAAACCCATTTCGCATTCACATCTAAATGCCCCTGGATAATTTAGACATTGCCCATTTTCACACAACGATGGATCATTGGAACATTCATCCACGTCGGTACAGGTGTAGCCATCTCCTCGAAACCCCGTGTCACATACGCATTTGAAAGAGCCATCTGTATTTATACATTGTGCATTTTGATCACAACCTCCGTTGTTGGTCAAACATTCATTTATATCTCTGCAACTGATTCCATTTCCAGTAAATCCATCTTGACATCTGCATTGGTATGATCCCTAAAATGAAATTATAGTAGATACCATAAATAATATTAACAATTCTATAAACTTACAGGGTTGTTGATGCAATCCGCGTTTACGTGACAGGTGTAGGTACCGAGGTAACATTCATCATCATCAGAACAGGCTGTATCATCTCCAGGTTTCACGGAATATCCTTCTTCGCAACGACATTGGAACGATCCCATGGTGTTTATACATTCACCATTTCCACAAATGTTTGGATTTTGTTTACATTCGTCGACATCTTTAATTAATTTTTGAAGTAAAACTCAAGCTAATATTTAAAAAGACTTCTTACCCAAGCAGGAATTATTTCCCATTCCACCAATTAATCCTTCAGTACAATAACAAATATAACTGCCTTCCACGTTTGTACATTTGCCACCATTGCATATTCTGGGATTTTCCTTACATTCGTCGACGTCTAAACAACTTCGTCCATCCAAAAGAAGTGAGTATCCTGACCTGTACATTAAAAAAATTAATTTAAATTTTCAACATGTGTGGTGTAACTTACCCGCATGCGCATGCATAACTTCCAGGTGTATTTATACAAATATCATCACAGAGTTCTTCTTCACATTCATCAATATCTAAAAAAAGAATTATAGTCTTCAGACCCTAAACTGCGCAAAACTTACCTTCGCAATGCGATTTTAGTCCTGTTTGTTGGTAACCATCGTTGCAGACACATTGATATGTGCCCATCATATTTTCGCACACTCCGTTTGAACAAATTCCACTGGTTCTAGAACATTCATCAATATCTTTACAAGATTGTTTGTCGGAAGCCAGTTCATGTCCAGGTGGACATTCGCATTTATATGATCCTTCCGTGTTGATACAGTGGCCTCCTCTACAAAGCCCCTGAATTTCCTCGCATTCGTCAATGTCTAAGGAGAAAAATTTTGCTCAGAAAAAAATTAATTAAATTCCAATATATTGCATACCCATGCAAACTTGCATTGGCGCCATAGTGCGAAAACCATCGTTACAATCGCACACAAAATCGCCTGGTATATTTCGGCATACTCCATTACCGCATACGTTGTTGGTTGTTATGGTACATTCATCAATATCTGACGGAATCGTCAATTTTAGTTTAACTTTCGGGAAAATATTTAGGATTACCTACCTACACACTGTATTCTATTTTCATCAAAATCGTAACCCTTGTTACACCTACAACTGTAACTACCAATGGTATTCTGGCATCTGCCGTTAAGGCACATTCCTGGAAATTCTGTACATTCGTTAATATCTTTTCTGTCTAAAAATCCAGGCCCTTTAGGACATAACTCGATAAACGCTGGCGTGCCTGGTTTCGGGCAAGTTTCACACCTACTACCCCAAGCTCTCGAAATCGAAGAACAACAGCACAAATCTTTATGGAACAATCCGTCAATTGGATGGGAACATTTACCGTGTTTGTAGCGAGTGAAACACTGCTCTTGCCTTACGTCAAGACATTGCGTTCCTGCGTACATTAAAAGTTATTTTGATAAATTGTAAATAAGTGTAACTTACGGGTTTCGTCAAGAGTAAGACCCGGTGGACAACTGCACGTGAAGCTACCATCGGTGTTGATACAGGTACCACCTCCTTGACAAATATTTGGATTCAATTCACATTCGTTTATATCACCACAAGATTTTCCATCAACTTTAGCGTATCCTTTAGAACATTCGCACTCATTTTTGTTACATCTCTCACACGGAGATCCCCACGCCACTCCCACCGAACAACAACATTCAGATTTTTTGCTTATAAGTGGTAAATTATTTTCGCAACGTCCGTGAACCAATCGTGTCCAGCAAGAACCTTTTCTGTTATCTACAAAAAATAATGTATTTACTACTAGACGTTCAGATATTTTATCGAGTACCAATGCATATTCTTCCAGTATTGTCTAAAATGGAACCAGGGTCGCATTCACATTTGTACGAACCAAATGTGTTGACGCACTCTCCATTAAAGCAAACTTCTGGTCCCAATTCACGACATTCGTCGATATCTTCACATACCGACGTAGTTGGATTAAGTTGGGTTCCCGTTGGACAAATACATTGAAAACTGCCAGGCGTGTTCCGACACTGTCCACCGCTGCAAACCTACAAAAAACTGTTAGTGCATAAATGTGGTTGCAGGAAAAATTTACCAATTCTTCAATTTCGCACTCGTTAATATCTGTACAGATTTTTCCACTATCGTCAACTTCAAATCCTGGATTGCAGATACACCTAAATGTGCTAATTAGATTTTCGCAGGCACCATTTTGACATATATTTGGATTTAACGCGCATTCGTTGATGTCGTTTCCGTCAAACGTGGAACCTGAACCATGCGGGCAGAGCGCTTCAAAATCGGTAGTACCGGGCATTGGACATGGTTGACAGGTGGTTCCCCATCCCATAGGTTGACCTGTTACTATCGTACAACAACAACAACTCGATTTTGTCACTGCGGTTGTGGAAGGATTAAAGCATTGGCCATCTCTGTATTGTTGATAACACAGATCTCTTCTGGTATCCAAACACGACCTTCCATCTGGTCCCAGATTAAAACCAGGATGACATTCGCATCTAAAACTTCCTTGCGTGTTGTAACATGTTCCATGCTGACAAGGATGATAAATACACTCATCTATATCGGCACAGTGTCTTCCATCCGATTCTAGTCTATATCCAGAGTCGCATACACAACGGAAGGATCCCTCTATGTTCACGCACTTACCATGACTGCACATCCCTTAAAATACAAACATATTTCTCTGACCGGATTTCAGTTAAATTTAGTTACCTGTGTTGGAACATTCGTCGAGATCAATGCAGAAGGTCTTATCAGCTGATTCCACAAATCCCGGAAGGCAGTGGCAGTTGTACGATCCTGGCGTATTACTACATCTTCCATTTAGACATATTTTTGGGTTTTCATAACATTCATCAATGTCTGCATACAAAGAGTATTGCTGTATATGGTTTGTAATTAATACATTAACAAATCTTTATCAATGTTAAGCTTTAAGACGCAGCACTTACCAATGCATGCGTAACCAGTAGGCGAGAGTTTAAATCCGGGCTTACAGTGACACTTAAAGCTGCCGTCCATGTTTATACAAATACCATTAGTGCACATTCCTATTTCACTGCATTCGTCATGGTCAGTACATATTGTTCCATCTGGGGAGACGTCGAAACCAGGTGGACACATACAGTTGAAGCTTCCAGGTGTGTTGATGCAATGTCCGTTTCTACATTTTCCTTCTTGGCATTCGTTGATATCTAAATAAAGATTTAAAATTGTATTATTGCCCGCAGACGTGGATAACTTAAGATGTTTTACCTACGCATGTCCTCGATTTCCCGTTTCTATAACCCGATTTACAAATACATTCGTATCCTTCCACCGTGTCGATGCACTGTCCGTCTCCACAAATATCAGGTCGAAGCACGCACTCGTTAACAAGTGTTAAGTCGCCTGGTCCGGGAGAAGGTTTTTCTCCATCCTTTGTAGGAGGTTCCAAAATATTGGGTGGTCCAATTAGTTTTCCGCTACACAAAAGCCGGTGTTCCTCTAAAATTTTATATTAATAACAAAATTCACAAATATTTGTGAAAAGTTACCTTCACCGTGTAGAGGACACCTCGTGCAAGTATCTCCCCATCCCTGACCCATATTTATTCCACAACAACAATCTTTTTTAGAAAGTCTCATGGGTAACGAATTTTTACAACGACCTTCGGGATCTCTACTGGTAAAGCAATTACCTTGTCTTCCGTCTGGTCAAATAAAAAGTTAAACTTGATTTTTGTTAAAATGAAGTTTCCTTACCAATACAGTACTGTTTGTCTTGACTTTGAATAAAACCTGGATTACATAGACAGAAATATCCTCCTATTGTGTTAACGCAACGACCATCTCGGCAAACGTCTTCGTCTAGGCATTCGTCCCTATCGTCGCATTTATTAGTTCCAGGATTTCTGGCTTGTCCATACGGGCATTCGCAGGTGAACGATCCAATCGTATTGACGCATAATCCACCCGAACATAAATGAGGGATTGCTTCGCATTCGTTTATGTCTTAAAAAGTAAGAACATGAATAGAGAAACTAACGGAAAGTTTGAAGAAATTACCAACGCATTCGTTGGTTTTTTGGTTTTTAATGAAGCCAACTTCGCAGTCCAGATGTGACGGACAGTGTTCGCATGGATGGCCCCACGCACGACCCACGGTTGCACAACATAAAACTTTGGTACAAACAACTCCATCCAACTGATTTACACACAAACTTCCCTTAACGTCCGAGTAACAAGGACCTGTTCGATAGTCGGATTCGCAGTGGTTTCCAGTGAAACCGTAAACACAGGCGCATCTGTCTGGTCCAATACATCGTCCGCCATTTTTACATGGAGTAAGACAAATTGCTGCAAAAAACATTTCCTAAATAATTTTTTTTAAACGACGACGTCCTTTCAAAAACCTACGATCTGTACAAAATTCTCCACTGTAACCGGGTGAACAAACACATTTTCCTTCCACACACGTTCCTCCATTAATACACATTAATCGACAGGAGTGTTGGTTATTGTAACCGTGACCGTAACCGCGATTACCACCGCCATTGTTTCCATTTTCATTACCATTGGTTCCATTTTCGCGACCTATTGAATTTTGAAAAAACAAATAAATTTTTTGATGAAGTAAAAAAAGTTACTACCATAGTTTTGAAGTAGTTGGTAGTTGTTGCTACACGATGGCGATCTTCTTCCATCGCCACACACGCATAAGTTAGGCTGGATGCATCGTCCACCTGATCCACACGCTCTACTGCAAAGAGCTAAAATCTTTTGGTTAATATTTGGTTTATAAAATTCCAGGGAGTTACTTACGAATTATACACATGCCCGATACTGGATGTCTCGACCATCCCAAACAGCAGAACGCTCTGTGTTTTGATCTACATACGTTGGGTCTGAAAACAAGAATGCGATTGTAGCTAATTTTTGCAATGTGTGTGTATATGGGATGAACATTTAAATTTTCCAGTTTTTCAAATTTTTTGACCAGTTTACCTCTGGATGCGCAGTTTCGAGATAAGAAAACACTGTTTAATTGAAAATTATTTATGGAAACATAAAGAACGCATAATAAATTATGATGGTACGATTAAAATTCTTTAAACGTAATATTCACAGAGAAAATTTTTAAAATAAATAATTTATCTTAATTTTCCATACAATCTTGAGCATTACATGAAAGCCCCATATCTTTTTGCTGCATCTAAGATGAATAATTGTAATAATTTATATCTTTTACACACGCATGAGCCCCATACATCATTTTACGTGGTAATTGTTTAAAAATAAAAAATTAGGGATAATAAGTTGGTGCGAGCTTTGAGGCGGCGCACCGGGGCGCGATTCGAAAGCTCGAAGAAAGTGAAGAGCTTTTCGTAAATATTTTTACAAATTATGATGTAGCGTAACTGTTTATGATTGAAAATTTGAATTAACATCGGTAAAACAAAATAAAAATGTTGTTCGTGTCGTCGGCACAGTGGGTCCTTAACCAGTCTTCATTGTCTGCCATCATCGAAACATCAGTCTTTTTGATACCCGATAGCCTGATTACACAGTCGAACCCCGCGGAGTTAACGTATGAGGGCAGCTTAAGAACTCTTCACGCGACCCTACCAGATTCAAAATTAACCGAACATTATGGTCATCAATTATATTTTTCTGGAATGCTTTGCTTAAGAAATAATACCGATCGATAATTTTTTTAGAATTAAAATGTCAAGATAATTACCTACTTTTTAAAAAATTATCGAGTGGAAATTAACTGTAAATTATTTAAATCCAACTGCGGAATGAATGGGTCCCACTGATTAAGTGTGATATTTGAAAATCGATAGTTCTTCGGGGTCAATATCATTGAGTCAAGGTTCACTTAAAATTAACTTGCAAATTTAAACAACTGATTTATTGTTATGTGAGAATTTACACTCGGGGAATTTTTAATTTGGCGCCGAAAACATTTTTTTTTGTAAATTTCATAAATTAATTATTATTTATTCGAAAATTTCTCGGAGATTAATGTTATAAATTAATTTTATTGCTATATCGGTTCGGCAGGCGCACATACGCATTTGAATACGAAAGAAATTTCTTTTGTATAATTGACGCTTTAAACTCGTGCTTTTAGTCACAATAAATTTATTAACTTCTTCGGGGGCTCCGAGTGTTATTTAAATTTTTTAAATTTGAATAAATCTTGCGCGATTACGGTAGCGATAAATTTGAGTGTTGATTAATTTAATCGGATACATCGTCGAAAGTTGCAGTTCTATTTTTAAACTGCATCTTGGATTAATATTTACTTCAGGTGCAATTTTTGATTGTGATTGACGTTTATACAATAAATAAGTGGCTTAATATGATAAACACTCTAATTTCTACTAATTGTAAACGCCTTCACACAAAATTACAACTTAATACTGCAAATATTTCCGCTCTTTCAACATTTGCTTAAAGCGGAACTTACATCATTGTGGACATTAGTTTCAATCTAAAGAAAATTATTACATAAAATTACAGTTTATATTTATACCAGAAGGCATTCAAACAAACTCGTGCTGTAATACTTAAATTGATTGATTTGCTTATTTATTAAATAGCTGAAAGGAACGCATCTTCTATAATCTTCCTATGTTGCATTACGGTCATCGTTTAAAAGATACCATCTCGTGATGACTCCTTATTTAATCCTTGCAAAATTTTTATCATTTACCCGATTGCATCTAAAATACACAGCTTTTACTGTAAAATTAGAGGTTTCGACGTCATGAAACTCGAGAGTCTGATTTTTACAATTTTTCAGTTCGGCTGCGCCAATTTACTAAAACATTTGAAACCTCTCGCATAATTACGTTAGGGTTGAAATCCGAAGAGACAGGTATATGATCACCGTTATCACTTTAGGAAATTAAAAATTAAAATATTAATTTAGAGTTTAACGATGATTAAAAAAATATAATAAAATTTGTTCGAGAGAAATTTAAAAAAAATAAACTTTATCCGCCAACGCACTATTGAAAATAAATATATTAATTAATTAAAATGCGGTTATTAAACATAACAAGCAAATTTTGGTTTATAGTGTATACTATGCTTCGGGGCATATTTTAATTTTGATAATAAAAAACCAATTTCAATTTTCCAGTACACCACTTCCTGATTGATTTGTTTTATTTTAATTAGTAAAAGAGTGAATTTCATAATTTAAACAACAATTAATTTTTGTGATGTATTGACAAATACGTCTAACAATAAATACCGTAATTGTTTAAATCATTAATCAACGTTCAAACAATAATCCGCTTTCTAGTTATTCCTTCTGACAGGTTACCAGTAGGTGATACGGTTAATGGATCTTCATAAAAGATGCACCAAAATAAAAAAATTTCAAAATCCAACTGGTCTTCTATTTCGTGACCGAATATGGTTGAACAATTAAAGATATTACACCGTATGCATATCCGTTCAAGAGGATAAAGTAGCCTCGAACGCTACGGAATTACTCCAAAAGTGTAAAGTTTGTGCAAAGTTAAATCAAGATTAATGAAGAAATGCGAGCTATACATCCAACTTTATCGATTTATTGTTAAATGTAAGACGAACCTCTGTTCTTTCAAATTTTTTGTCTTTGGTTATCCTGTAGCTTTCTTGCTCTTATTGTTCCACAACATTCTGTTCTGCTATTGTTACTTTCACCATTCTCATCAAATTACCGATATTTTTAACTCTTTTGCCTTTCTTTTTCCTCAATATTTCAATTTCTATCATAATACTATTTCATAAACCAAAAATTTTAAAATAATGAAACCTAACAAAATGTTAAAAAAATAAAATTTTTAACTGTTAAGTTCAGAATGCATACTACAAAGAAAACATATTTAAAAAACGCTAAAATGACAATAATTCACATTTAACAGGATTGAACTTGAACTCAGAATTTTATTAAATATTATGTTTTCTTTGTAGTATGTATTCTGTACTTAACAGTTAAAAATTTTATTTTTTAACATTTTGTTAGGTTTAATTATTATAACATCACATACTACTGAATACCACAAAAATACTTAAAAAATTCTAAAACTTTTTTAAGTTATTTTCTATCAAAAATTTTAAAATCAAAGTGGTCGTAAAAATAAATGCACTAATCAGTGTCACAAGTGCAGTTTATAAAATAATGAAGACACGACAAAAAATACACAGAGATGTTCGCTTGAACGTAAAATCATCGACAGGTAAAATTGGGAAGATACGCAACGGAACCCCTTTCGTGAGGTTAGAGAAAGGAAAACTTCGTAGTCCATCTTTAAGATACATCTGTGAGAACGTTACAAACACAAAGAAGCAGATCCAGTTTCACGATAATAATGAATCGACACGTAAACGGTCCAAAAAAGTGAATTTTAGTGAGATTAAAAATAAACCTTGCGATATGACTGAACATCTACTGAAAAACTACAGCACATTCGTCAAGCCAATCACTAATAACGAAATAGCAAATTCAACCTTTCAAGATTTGAGCGTCAACAGAGAGTATTTACTTTTTGAGAGAGATGCTTTCTCCGAAGCACAGCAAGCAGGGCAAAATCAAGAAAACCAACTACCGGTTGAAAGAGAGTTAGGAGCACCCGAAACATTGCGCGATGCAAGCTGTCAAAATTCTTCGTTGTCGCTCCCTCAACTTTCTACAATCACCGAACATCCGTACGAACACATAATACCCGCAATCCTAACAAATTCGCCTTATGATTTGAACGAAATCAATTTTTGTTCTACATCGTCTCGAGATATTGGCATCCAGACCGAAACATTTCCAAGCGATTCAACGCCGAAGAAAACTAGAAACAGTGTGAAAACTCTAAATCCGCAAGGTAAACTGGCGAAATTGCCAAAAATTACTCTATACGATTATTTTTTTCAGGTATTTTAAGAAATAATAAATTGAGGAAAAATAGCGGTTCGAGCTTTCAAGAAAAGAAAACTCATATAACAATTTACGCTCAAGAGGTTTATATAGAAAACTACATAAACAAAAGATAGATATTGAAGTTTGTTCAAGATTTTTGTTTCTTTGATTGTTCGTTAATATAGGCAAATGTACAACAGAATTCAGTAAATATTAAAGTACTATAATTTGAAAATATTATATTTAAATTCCCCCCCCCCCTTCTCCATTGATATTAAAAATTTAAAAATTGTTCTAATTTTCTAAATTTTTGTTTGTTGCCTATACATAATAGGTAGCAGATAGAATGATTGCAAAAAATAATGAAAAAACGAAGCAATATTTCTTTCGATTGTTTTTTAAAGGGAGTTTCAATTGTTTTCAGTGATTTTCTTCGACTTCCAGGTGAACAACATTAATCAGTTTTATAACAGTGCGGCCTTCAGGCCGCACAATGGTTGGTTTACTAAATTTAAAATCAATAGCGATCTTTCCAGACATTGTAGGTTCGAATCTTTATTTCACGTTTTTTTTATAATAATAATAGTTACAGAAATTTTATAGTATGAATGAAACGAAACATAAAACGTGTTAGTAAAATTTTAGAAATGTCTACACCGCACGCAGCATATCAATAGAGCGCAAATTAAAAATTAAACCAATCAGATGTATTCGTTTCACTAGATGTAACTTAAAAATTGTAACACGTTTCGCACTTAATCAAGTTTAGATCAAATACCAGCACACTATTGATTTGTTTTTATTAAGAACACAACGAATGAAATTTTGAGTGACAGCTAGCAACGTCCGAAATTCTCAAGTATAATTTGTACGCTGTGTGGGTTCTAATTTAAGTATGACTTGTATATTTATTTACTACTCCAGCAACTCAATTATTGTAGTAGATGATAAATGTGATACGTAGTTAACTAATTGAATGAAAAAATTGGCCGGGAAAAAAAGTTGCACAAAGAAGTCGATTAAGTTTTTCTTTGTAATAATAGTTTCGATAAATTAATTATCTGCAAAATTAATTAAACTTTAACCATTTTCTACCTATCGACAACTATTTTTTTCAACTTATTATAAAGTTTTTAATTGAATTTAAGCCAAAACTTGTAAAATTGTAAAAGTTAAATTAATTTTTTTTGTGGTGATTCAATCATGCGTCATTTGACGTTGTCGGATAAAACGCGCGTATAAGTTTGCGCTACACAGGACCGGTTTGGGAGAGCGAAAGTACCAAGCGCGGTAATTCGCAAACACCGGCCCTGCGAGTAATTTATATAATTTTATTTAAATTTAATATGCAAATATTAATGAAAGTATGTCTGATATACGCACAACTCGTGCTATGTAACCGACCAGATTAAGTGGTTTACCACAATTAGGTTATGAAAATTAATACAAAAACCTTTAATTAACACACGAATGTGAATTATATCTTATAAAAATAAAAACAAACAGGTTCAATGATCAATAGCAACCTATTATTTATTTTGTAGATTTTAATGCAAATGTAAATTTACATGATTTATTTACACAAACACGTAATTAAGTCATTTATAAAAAATGTAAAGTAATAATAACTTTACAATATTAGAATTCTAGTTCTTGTGCAACTGGTTTTGCATTGAGGTATTATCCTGTAAAACAAACATTTAATTATAAAATATTAAAAAACAAAATTGCAGAGTCATTAACGTAACCATACTATGTCGGTATTCATTATTAAATCGATATTATTTTATTAGCATAAAAGCCGGATCTGGTAAATTATGAGATTTAATTAATTTGAAAAAGACAAATATTTTGCAATCTTTCATAATTTAATGTTTTTAATTACCTTGTAAGAAAATGCGGAAAATGTCGCTTGTATTATTTTCGAAAATAATTACAGCCATCAAGGAGCGATTGAACAAATTAGCAGCATAAAAGGCGAAACCCTATATTTTTCATAATTATATCTGGGATTATAACCACCAACTTAGCTGTAAGTTCTAAATTAACTCCGAGAAAACTTAATGGATGCTTAATTATCAAGAACGAGACAACAAATTTGTAACATGAAAACAAAAATATTAAAATTAAAACTTATAATTACTTCTATTGTAACATTTTATGTTGATTATAGTACTGGCGAAAAAATTACCTGCATTTCATGTAATAAATAGGATCGTAATGGTCAAGTTTGTCAATAATCTAGCTGTGTAAACTATAATCAAAAATATAATGGAATGACATATAATTTTCTAATTATTTTAATGGACGGTTAAGTTTGAAACGTAATAATTAATATCGAAACCGAGTGTAACCTTTAATAATAAGGGTTTATTAAATGAACTGCGATGCAGTTTGTGGGTGGAAAATACACCCATGCACATTTGTAGCAGTAAAATCATACCCAATTAGTTTGCAGTTTGCACTTTTCTCAACCGATTAAAAGATTAAAGGCGGTGATGATCGCAATATTAGTAAATTCAAGGTTCCATCACTTTAATTCTATTATTATAGTTTACACAACATGGTCGTTGATTAATGTGAATTTAAAAATTGTCATCACCACAAACAAATAACAATAAAATGCTGAGAAAAATTAACCAATCAGATTGGCCGAACGATGCTCGAAATATGGCGATTGGCTGGCAGGGATTTTACAAGCTTAATCGAACTGTAAAACGTAGTAATTAATTTAACTAAATAATTAAATTTCTACCTAAAAGGATACATCGCCGTTTAATTTAATAAATCAAAATCAAATATGAGCTTAGAAGTTATGTCCATTTGCGAAAATCAAATTTATAACTAAAATTTAATTTTAATTTTGACAGTAATGAGATCAGGCAGGTACTTAAATTTGCGTTTTAGTTAGATTTAATAAATGTTAATTCAATTAGGTACAATAAAGTTATTAGCGTAATAAAGCATTAACTTTGTTAGCTGAAACATCGCATCGTAGCAAAATTAAGTAAATTTTCACGCAGTATTTGGCGCCCAAATATAGTCGATCCTCGTTTTTGCGAACCATTTTATAATATAACGGACCGTGAGGATTACGAAAGACATTTTTTGAAACTTGTTTTCATCACTGGCGCCGATATTGCAAGAGGAAAGTAATTATAGTGATTAAAGAGACGTAAGAATAAAGTAATTATTGTATCAGTCGGCGGTTATTGATCGTTTTAATATCACTTACGTCTGATATGCATCTTGACGGTTTAAAGTTTTCGTTTAATTTTTGTCAATCACTTTTCTCGTTAAAAATAATCTCAAGACAGCTAGAAAATTGCGAACAAGTAGCTGCTTTAATATATCTTTTTATTTCGTGATTTTTGTGATGCTAATAAGCGCTGCGATTGTATAATGAAGTGCGTAATTTATGTGAGAGCTGCATAAAACTATTGCTGTATTGGACAGATCTATAAAAATATTTCTGGTGTGTGTCATTTTGTGTTGATCGATGTGAATTGCTACTTGTAATCTAACACTTAAGTAATAATGATAAACTACACTCACGAGAAAGTTACAATTTAACTAATAATTTATTAAATTTCTCGTCTTACACAATAATAAAATTATAGTTGAGGTAATAGGTAAATTGGTACTTCGTATGGTTTTTGTTTGTTTGGTATAAGTAAACCTGATTGACCTTTTCGAGTGTCGAAATATGTTGTTATTGCAATCCAGTTAGTTATGAATTTTGAGAGCAGTCATGGGTAATGAATTTGATTTAATACAAGCTTTGTGTTTTGAGTTTTTAGTTATAAACCAAAGCGATAAAGTATGATGAAAATACAGAACATTTGAATTCTTATGAAGTGTACCAGAACCGGTACCAGTCATCATCATCTAGAAAACTCTTAAATTATTGTTGTATTAGCTAAAGTATTAGTTGTTCATATCACTTAAAAAAGTACTATTTCGACCTACCAAAGCTTGTCCTGATCCTAAAGTTATACTTGAGAGGTTAGTATAAGGGAAATCTCAAAAAAGTGAATGGATTCATTTGTGATAGTTTAAGTAGCTAGGTAGCTATACAAATCTTCTAAAATTTTGCTTTGTTCCAAGATTACACCCTAGCTCCGTTTCATCCATTTTTTTGAACAATGAGACTCCTTTTCGCTTTAAAATTGTAAATTAAAATTGCTAAAATTTACCTTTGTGTGTGATTGAAGCGCACATGTTATCTTGCAGCTGGCTTAACAAATTTGTTGTTATGCACCTTTGCATCGACTAAAATTATCACAAATTCTTCCTATTTTCCAATTTATTATCAGCACTTCACTTTTAATTATTAAAATAAAAACAATCAAATCAACTTAATTTATTTTCAAAAACAATTTTAATTTTTTTTTATATTTCGGGATTGGCGTTTCATCCGCTTGACTCGCCTTCAAGGCCGTAGCCCAACTCTCTTACAACGTCCATCAACCTACTCCATCTACGTTTTTCCCACTCTTATTTACAGCTAACATTTTTATACAACATTTACAATTTGATAAATAAATAAATAATGAAATTAAATTTTAAAATTTATTTACAAAATAAATTTATTTGTGGTTTTATGCATTTCGAAACACGACAATATATTAGGAAGGTTTAATACGTCCGTTTTTCGTGAATTAGAGGCCTTTTAATACACTAGTGAATTAGAATTCATAATACACTAGTGGATTAGTTTTCAACTCAAAATCAGTAAGTATCGGTCAAAATCAATTTGTCAAATCTGACGTTTCTCAAAACTAAAATTTTTACTTGTGGTTTTGACCATGGTCGTGGATAAAACGTTGAATTACATTCGGGAATTTACAAGCCTATAATCCTCTCAAAAAGATGTGACCTTCGGCTGCGTCTCAAGTGCTCATTTTCTCTTGTGGATTAGAAGCTCTTTAATTCCCTTATATAATTAATAACTAAAATTCCCAGATCACTCCTGCTACAGCGTGTCATATTTTTGGCAAATTGGAGAGAACGCATGAAGGGGCGTGGTTAATAACAGAATTATCCAATTATTTTTAATCCGTTCAAATTTTACTATAATAAAAGAAATTTTATTATAAATAAAGAAAACCGGAATTATTCATCATCGGAAATTGAATATATTGCTATGATAATTCTTATTAATGTCCGTGAAAACGCTTGCTTTATTGTCTCGGGTTAACCCTAGTGTGCGGGAGCAGTTGAGAATTTTTTAAGGGTCGAAGAGTTCTAGCGTCTTTAAAAATTAAAAATAAAATTCTTTTAATTCAAGAAAAAATAATAAATTCTCTAAAATAATTAACAATCCAATTCCAAATTCCAAAAAATTCCAAAGTTTGATTTTCCGTATCCAAATCGTCGCTTTATCACTTTCAAATATTCGCTCGCTCGAACAAATATAATTTTAACACGAATTTTAAATTTTCAATCCTTAAACAATTCTCAAAATTAATAGCTCCAACTATTTTTTCCAGATCAATCCAATCAATCAAATCTACTGCTTAGTAGCAACTCATCAAAAACAATTCAAAATAATTCCAAACTTCAAAAACTACGCACTAATGCAAACGCATTAAATTCTCTTTATTTAAACCAATATCGAAATTATTACTCACAACTTTATAAATCAAAAAAATCTCACAAAATTTCAGAGTGCCAAAATCAACGACCAGCTCGGTCGGCCATCTTGGCGAAAAAGCTCTATCTTCTTCCCTTGTTTCCCCACCTTGCACTCTTTCAAAACCACCAAATTAAAATCACAATTTACAAAACTCCATCAAAAGAGTAAAGAGACAATATATTTTATTATAACAGAATTATCAAATAATAATTTTTGATCCGTTCAAAATAAAATATAATAAAGGAAACCGGAATTATTTCAAAATCAAATTAATAAAATCAAAGTAAAAGAAAAAACTTCAAAAACGGTCGATCTTACGTTAGCGTTCTGAATTTTTTAATTAAAACCGTTAAAAAAGAGATCCACCGTCTAGCTGCCCGTCTGCGGACGGGCTTTCCACCTAGTTATAATATAAAGTTATTGTCCAAAGTTACTTGTTGTGTTGCCATGACAACTTAAAAAACAGCTTTTTCTAAATTATTGCTATTTTTATTTTTAATATAGTCTTCTATTTTTGAAAAATTAATATTAATACTTTGTAATTTACAAAGCAATCAAATAACATTAAAAAGTTTACCATTAAATTTTAAAGTGATATTTTATGGGTTTTTTAATAGTACCTCTAACTATAAACATTAAAAATAATAGTTGTGTCTTTCTTGTCATAAAAATAAGTCATATTATAAAAACCATAAAATTTTTAAATTTACATATTTGGATATTACAGCTCTGTCTTTTCGTTTTGTTACTGTTCTATAGAAGCAAATACCACAAGTGCTATTTAGCGATTGTAACGATCTGAAGGACGACTGCGTTTCAAGCAGCCTCGTATAAAATTTTTAAAAAAGCCAAACCGGCAGTAATGGAGCAGTATTATATAATTATTTAAAATAAAACAGCTCTGGGTTTTCAAGGCATAGAACTTCTCTATACAATGTAAAAAGCTTATTTTATTATATTTATGTAGGATTATGCAAATCTTACATACTCGCCACGAAAAGTTAAACATTAGCTTCTAATAAAACAATATACTATTTTTTAAGTACTAGTGAATTCATTCAGTAACCTGTCATTCTTATTTGATTGTCACTTGGTTTACACCAACAAATAAATTAATTTGGAGTAGCCTGACGTAAGAATTAAGTCGTTACATAATAAGCTAACATAGTAAAAACCAACAATCGACAGCCAATTATCAAAAGCTCATTTAAATTTATTACAATTAGAAATTAAATAATTAGTAGTTGGATGTAATAAATTCTAAATTATAAGCTTCCGTTAATTGTTAAAAGAATTTATTGTTGATTGAAACCTTGTTATTGATAGTGCAAGTAAAATAACGATTTTTAATTGTTGCATAATATAAAATGCATGTGGCTTTGCTATTATTAGTATGTAATTAATATACTGCAATTTGACCTTTGATAAGCACTTCCCATACCGGAATGCCAGTGTCTATGCTAGAGGTTATTTTTTGTTTAAATATAATTTGTTTCAAAACTACTGAACCGTTTTAAACCAATTAACAACAATCAGTGAATTTTGTGGTTGTTAACGAAGTTTTTGTAAAACCTTCATAAGAGGGGGGGGGGAGAAGCTTCCTTTTGATCAAACAGTCAAAGAGACTAATCCATAATTGCTATTGGATGACCAGTGGAAATATAAGGCTCCGCGCATGACAGTGCGCATTTTAGAATCCTAACAAAAGGAAACACTTTTACAACAACTGTCGACGCAATAACATTGGATAAAATGGACACAATGAGATTTAAAAAATCAAAAAATCGTAATTTTGTTATTGTGTCGGTATGGTACAAAATCGACGACAGACAAGTGGATACCTGTTCTGAGATATCATACTGAAAGATTGCAGAATCATTTGCGATAAATTGAACCGCCACAAATTTACGTCAGTTTAAAATTTTGATTATTTTTAATGCTAACCGACTAAAGGTATTATCGACAGATTGACAAAATCCAGATTGAAGTTTAATGTATGGAACGCTTCGTTTTATCTGATGACACCTGTAATTTGAATGGTCTTGCCCAATCTGACATCACCAAGACCCACATATCATGGTAAGATACCGACGTTGATTTCTTTCATCTTTTAAATCGAGTTTGCATAATTTTAAAATTAATGCAATCTTTCGTCATATTGAGTGGATAATTTAATAAAAATGTCTGGGATTTATATTTAAACCCAGTGATAAGCAATGCATTGTACATAAATATTTTATAATGCAAAAAATGACTTTGAAATAAAAATTGTTGATAACAGTACTGACCCACTCAAATGGACAATTAAAATCGTTATTTTTAAATTTTATATCATTAAAAGCGAATGACGAATCCGACATAATAGAATTTTTTTACCGTAAAATCTACAATAAGGATATCGAAATAGTTAAAGGAGTAAAACGGAATCCAAAAATTATTATCAGCAAACAAGTCTATTAGACCGCCATTAAGAACATAAAAAGTGCATCAGAGAATCGAATAACTTCGATTAATAGTTCCATAATTTTAGATAATAAAATTCCAATTGAAACCAAATTTAAAATTTTTTTTGAGCAGTTCCGTATTGAATTACAGCACAAATGAGAATACCGAAAAAATAACGAAGTCTTAAGAATAATTACATTTTATTAATGAGTAAGTAAATCTAATTAGTTAGAAACCGTTCCTTAATTAAAAGGAAAATAAGGAAAACTCATTTAAAGGGATTCCTCGTGTTTCCGCTCATGACTATATTTTTGTAATTTTCAAATAAATTAATTTTAATATAACCGGAAAAATAAAAGAAACATTTTTGCTGGATTAAGTCAGCTGGTGCCTCTCTCCGGAGTGGTGTTTCATTTTACATTCGTCAAAAGACAAAAATATTTATGGAATGGAGATTGCTTCGGATAAACATTTATCGAGTGCATTTCTCTACAAACATCAGCATGTTAAATTTAAATCAGTGTTTGTTGTGCTTCTATCAAGAATCTTCTATTTTTAAATAATCGATAAACTTTTAGTTGCCTTAATCCGCATCAAAGATGTGGAATTAATGATGATGTAGCCATAAAGATGGTTATCTGCAGATTTGGTTTTATGGTTTGGGATTAATAAAAAGGTGTTAATAACATAATTCGCTACTTTAACAAATTGGAAATAAAATTACCAAATTTCAATAAAATTGATGATGAAGTTCATCGCACCTTTTTCCGACCAAGTGCAGGAGATTTTAATTTAAATGGAAACCGCAGGATGGTATGGCTTAATACTGACCAACCAACGCTCGTTAGACTCGTCGGATTTGCATTTATCATCTTACGAATTACTTTTTGAAAAAAACATCCTACTTTTGATTATTATTTTTCATAAATCCTGAATGGGGATTGTAGTTTTAAATTTCAAAAGAATTTTAGTTATATTATACCTTTAATCGGCCATTATAATAGCAGTGACCAAAAAGGCATTGTTTATAAGTTTATGCACCGCATGATCTTCAGGAAGACTTATAGTTTAGTAAACCAAAACAAAGTTCTGGGGTGTAATCCTTCATTATAATTTTAATTAACCACGAAAGTAAAAGAAAGAAAAATTCTAAATCTCGTGATATTAGAACAAGCAAGAATTAAGCACCTGTTACATCCTAAAATGATAATCTCGTAAAACATTTCAGTATCAAATTACATAAGCTTAAACAATGTAAATTTAATGATTCAATTTAAAATAAAATTGTTACGATAATGTCGATTCCTTTAAAATACCCAACCATCAAACAATTTAAATTAATTAATTGAGACGACAAGAATTTTGATCAAATCCTACATCAACAATTATTTAAAAGAATTATCGTAATTAGGCCAACATTTTTAGGGCAACCTACATACCTACTTTAAGAGGGAAGCCTACAACCAATTATGACATGTTTATACTATTAAAATATTGTCCTCTATTTGCATTATTACCATCCTGCGTGGGTTCATTCAGGATTTGTAAATATTTTCAGTTGTAAAAGTTCATTATCTAAGGTTTAAATTTTTACCCACGCTTTCTTTACTTTTTTAATTTGTCTTCTAAGAACTAAGAACCCAACTAAGAAATTGAAAAATAAATTTTTCCTAGTGGAAATTTCCTATTAGGAAAACTCTAAGATACCAATCTTTAAAGATAGCCTTTGAACAACTAAAATGTGATTAAAATAAAATAAAAATACACTTTATATGCTAATTATTGACGTTTTGAACATAAAATGAACATAAAAAATTGTAAAAAATCATAACACTAACAAGGAATCTGAAACATAGTATTTTATATATTCCCTGTTTTTTTGTTGAAATTTTAGTCCTGAAGAGACATTTTAATAAAAGAAAAGTTAATAGAACAGAAAAGTAAAAATATAAAAGGCAAAAAGGAAATTTTTTAGTAATTTATTAACATCGTTAAAATTATAAATGAAATATCAAATTTGCATTACGATAGAAATGTAATGGAAAGATTGCGAAATCATTTCGTCGATTCAATTTATTTCATTTTTACGCATTTGAACTGATTTATTTAGTATAAATTGAAATTGGTTCTGAATATTGAATAACTTACAGATCAACTTCGATCAATTCCAAATTTAAGGAGCAGAACATTGTAATATTGTAATACTGGATTGCCAAAATTGTGCGGTTTGCAGGCCGCACTTGTAGGTGTTGCACTATTGCTTTTTTATCTTATTATTATAAGTCATCAAATCAATACGAGAGGTTCTAAAAACCTAAGATGACTACATAACAATAAATTATATTATCTTAACTTTTAAAACTAGATTTACAAGATTGTGCGGCCTGAAGGCCTCACTGTAATATATACTTTAATAATTTGACGAGTAGGTATATAGAAATTTAATATCTCAAAGATGTACTTGGCAGGTGATTTACTTCAAAACATGGCAAATTTACAGAAAACTTATGAAAATCAAATGCAGCTGTTTATATTATGTTTTTCTGAATGTTTTATTTTGAGAACTTTCTCTAGAAATTACCGGCTAGTTAAAGAAAATCAAAGATTGTTCTAAATACATTATATAACCCATAAAAAGATCAACCTACCATAGAGATTTTTTACTTCCGTTTGGTTTGACAGTTATCATTGTGTCAATAATAATAAATTATTGAGTGTTTTTACTTCTTTTTACAAGAAATTTCTTTTTAAATATGAGGTGATCGCGGCTCTCACAACCTATCACAAGCACCCTTTTAGATCAAACTATTATAATTATCTTACCCAACACTGATCTTGCAGATTTCTTGGCGACTCAATTTTATTAGAATTTAAATACTTTGAAAGCCGAACTGCAATTCTCTTTACTTACTTTTGATATCTTAATTTTACTTACTTATTTTTGAAGTATTTTGAAAAGTTACACCGGTTTATCTCAAAGCATGATGAAGCCTCGTTTTGTATTTCACTCTCGTGCGCTGTGTCACTTGGAAAACTTTGACATACCTTCCCATTCCACGGCCAAGTTTGAACATTGTTTTCTGTGTTGGTATCGAAATTCATCGAGGACTTCATTCTTCCGCCGTGTTTTAAGTGATACTCAATTAGTTTTTTATTGTTATCGTTTGTTTTTAGAGAAGTGTAATAGAATTTTGCGTCCCTTAAAAATAAACTCTGCATGGAGGTTAAATACAATTGTTAATTGGCATATATTTTCTGCACTAAATAGCTCGACGGACAGTCCGGCATCCCTTTTGAATTTTCCCTACATAATTTGGATAATTCAGTAACATTGTAACAGTAAAATTTTAGATATTGTGTGGTACTTATGGTTGAGCGAACATCAAAGTCAAATTTGCATCTTTGCAAATGTTCCTCTCGGTGGTTAACTTTAACAATACATTCATCCCTTGATGATATCGAAAGCAAGATCGGTTTCAGTAAAAAAAATGTAAGGATTGGCTTATCAAAGAAACAATTTAATATTCCAAGTGAGAATTTGCAATAAATGTAAAACGGACTGTCTACTGCTGTCTTGTATAATGTTAAGGATGAAGTGTGAACCTGTCTTGTCTTCTTGTTGGATAAGGCAGGTAGCCTGAAATTTATCGAGTGCCATTCTAATGGGCCGAGATATTTGAGATAACTTTCGGAGCATCTTTAATTATAAATTTTTGTAATTTCAACATAATTGATATTTTATTAATTATTTACACTATGCTGGTTCGGTATAACTCGAACGAATTCCAAATTTATTAAGTACTTCATAATTAATTGCCAACGGAAGTAAACATTTTAATGAACGAAATCTTTTGGGTGAATCAACATTCAATTTTTATGATAATCATGGAAGGAAGCCTAAATTATTCGAGTAGATGTAAGAGTAGCGCCGTTGTTACCTGTTAGTTCTGGTACATTAACTTCCTCTTGCAGCCATAATTTTTGCGGTTAATAGAGGCTATCTAATTTAAAATCGTATTTTACTTTGGAAAATGAATTTTGTATTGTTCTTTGGTTATCACTTATAGTCCGATCCGTAACGTTGGTTCGGACATTTATCCGGGTAACTCGGCCCATCTTTCACGTTCTCTCAGTTTGTGAAGCGTAAACGCAACCGCATTTACTGCTTCGACTTAATCTTATCGTTATTTAAACGAGATTAACTTTATTTTAGTGCTTTAGGTAGATAAAAGTAATTAAAAAATGTGTGCTTTATAGCTCGTACTTAGGATAACACGGATTCCCGCTTAAAAACAATGCTAACAACCTTAGGAAGCCTATATAAACTTCCATGTGTGGATGAAAATGTTTAGGAACAAATAATAATATCGAAAGTTTTCACGTGTAGGTTTCGAAAGTTCGGAAGCAATTTTTCATGGAGGAAGCATTAAATAAACAGTAAAAAATTGCTTTGTAAAACCACAAATTTGAAAAATTTATTACAGGAAAACATAATACTCCAGCTCAATTTTTTATAAATTTAAAGCTAACAAAATTAATGATAAACCTGACTTTCGATAACTAAGTTAATTTAGATGCTCTTACAGTTCGATAATAAATTACCTACCTATTAGGCGCTATGTGAATTATTTCGTCATGCAAAGCACACTCCTTTTGGGGAATTGCTGAGCAAATTTCATATTCTTATAATTAATAAAGTCCCCATTATAATACACAACAGAAAATAAATTATGAACACCTGTATTATGTTTTGATACCTTAATTAAGCATTGTAATTGAATGTAATTGTTAATTAAGGCAGTAATGCACGAAAGTTTTCTTTTATTAATGTTCCATTAATGTTTACCCATTAACATGGCAATACATAAATATTAATTACAAATTATGTCACTGGTTAAATGAGTCGATTGCCCCAGCCTAAAGTTCAAAGCCACGGGCTTGGAATTATCGCAATTTTCAAAAAGATCACAAACTAATTTAATTAAAAGCTAAACGTTATAAAATAATACAAGCGGTTATTTCAATTACCCCATCAAGTCTTTGGTCAAAACGGAAACGTTAATTAAGAGTGACCTAAAATTTTTTAAATATTTTTTCAAATTAAATCGTGCCATTTGAATGCCAATTGAAATTACAATTTTTATTTTTCAACGTGGCAAATTTTTGATCTTAATTAATTGTTCGACAAGCACGTTATTATTTTTCCAAGATTATCAAATAATTTAATTATTGCGATTGCCCAATTTATGTTACCCAAATTGAAAACAAAAACAATTTGTAAGAATTTGACGCGATTAATTTATTGTAAGTATGTTTTTACAATAATTAAGTTTTTAAATAATCTCGGATGCTACGAACTAAATTAGTTTCTCGCGTTTTATCTTATAAACAGTTCCAGTCACGTAAAAAATAGCTGTATACAAAATGAAAGAGATCAAAATTTCCTACAAAATTGTTTATACTTTTTCTTTTCACAACCCTTGGTTCAGGGGCAAAACGGCCGAACAAATGACTTGAATAAAAACACAAAAACATCTCACTGATTAAAGGGTAATTTCATCGAGGTAGAATATTTAAAGTTCAAATTCGTAACAGCAGTTTTCGTAATTTTTAAATTTTATTCTTGAACGGTGAACGGAAACACATTAATATTATTAATGCTTGATTTTGAATTTCAGTAAAATTTTTTGAAAATCACTGAAATTCCTGAAAAAGAAACAGAAGGGCAAAAACGCTGCAGGTTATTTGTAATTATTAAGTAAATATTTATGATTTTTTCTAAAAAGTAAAAATTAGATCCGAACTAATATTTGACTAGAACCAATCGTTGACCAGTAATCTAGGGTAGAAATGTCACCCCAGGTTCAAAATTAACCAACTTAAATTTTTTGTCGTATCAGAGAAAAATCAATTTAAAGTAATAAAAAATGTAGTGACACTTTTACTGTGCGAACGCATTTATATCGGAATTTAAAAAAGGACTAACATTTTCAAAATTATTCATAGTCATGAACGCAATACTTGGTGGTCAAATTTGCACTGTCAAATAGGGGCTGATAGTTTTGCTTTGTATATATTATATTATAATATCACCTAGTAAAATAATTAAATTATACAATACGTCACAAAATCAAATTAGATTTCCCTTTATACCCACATTCATGTCTCGTGGTTAAAATAGAGAAACTTATAATTACTTTTGAATCAAAAATGACGGGGTTAGAGCAAAATCGGTAATATGTAATTATTCAAAAGCTGACAACATTAATTTTAACCCCTTCGATAATCTCAAAAAGTATGAGGTATATTAATTGGTAGAACGAGGGAACTCTTTTAGCGAATTAATTACTACGTATTAGGTTAAATATTGTAAAATATGGAGGTAATCCGCACATTTAGTTTTATTTATGAATCGATTCGTTAGATATGGAAACAAAATAAAAGCAAATTAAAACACAGAAGCGTCGTTTTCGTGGGAGGTCCAATAATCCAGCAGTCGTGACCATAGCTAAAAAATTCATTCGTGGTCTCAATATGTGGAAATTCAATTTCTCTTATAATTCGGAGCTTTACAAGACAAAATATATTTGCTTGTTTTAAAATTACAAAACAATCGTTTATAGGATGCGGCGGGATAAGTTCAAATTAATTGCTGTTGAGAGCTAATTAAGTTTACAAGTGGCAAGCCAAGTGAGGAGACGCTGTGTTCAATGAAGTCAACGATCTGCTCGGGAAAAGAAGTAGGACAAGAAATTTTATTTTATTTGTGTTTTAATCAAATTTTTAAATTATGAAAATCGAAATTATAAAACAATTGACGCAGTGGTTGAAAAAAAGTTAAAAACTTTTAAATCACTTTTCCTCTTTAAAACTCTCAAATTAGCAACCCAAATTAGTTTGGGCAAATTATAATTTTTAATAGAAATTTTTCTTTTATTACGATTTTTTATGGCTGTATTAATTTATAATTAATTAATGGTGCTGCTTTATAAAATCATTATGAACTAACTTAGGTTGACAACTTAATTAACACGTTTCTTGACGTGCTAATCTTGACGAACTCAAAAAAATTTATGATCCATTACAGTAAGTAAACGTAATTACTTACTTGTATATGTCATGTTTAAAACATAAATTTTCAATGTTAACTGAATGACATTAATCTTTCAATATGCTACAGCTTTCCAGTTAATCGAATTATCCAAAATTAATTTTTAATTATTTCAAGTGAAAATAAATCTGTACGTCTTAACAGTAAAATATCCATTAAGTTTAGAAGGGCAGCTAAATTGAGAAAGCCCCACTTGGAGGATCGACCGATTATTGCTTTTTGCTAAAAAATTAAAATTCTAAAAAGTTATGACACTTAAGTCGTTAAGTAATTCTTACATAAATTAAGATCAAATGTTATAAAAAATTGTATAGTATTTATAGAAAGATTAACTCTTGTTTACATTAAATTAAACTAATGTTTGTATGTTAATGTTGCAACACCATCATTTTCTGAACACCAATGCGATAAAATGCATTATCAGCATAAAATTAGCCTCGACTAATTTTTAAGGCACTTAAGAATGTAATTACTATCATTGCGTGCTCTTCCAATTAACGATTATAAAATATTAAAATGGAAATATCAAGCAGATAATGCGAAATAATTATTGTAGAAATTCTACAAGAGACAAAAACATTTTCTTTTAAAATTCTCGTCTAAGAACAAAAAAATAGACTTTGTTTTTGTTCATGATCTGTAATTGATTTTATAAAATAAGAACTGCACGTGCAAAGTTTTTCTTATTTTCATTGAAAACGTAACGATTATTTTAGAAACTCCAATTTTATAAAAATCAATTCAGTCGATTTACATCAAAGGCAATATAACCAAAAGGAGGGGAGGAAACTTCAATTTTACAAAAATCAATTCAGTCAATTTACATCAAAGGCAATATAACCAAGAGGGGGGGGGGGGAATCGCAACATAAATTTAAAAAATCCGATTTTCTCGGATTTCAGCAATTCCCTCTTACATTAAAACCATTAATATATTGCTATGTATTTTAGTGTATAAAGGGGTAAAAAGCTTTTTTAAATTTTGATAGTTTGAATATTGTTTTATCCACGAGATTGATTTTTATAAATTTACTGAACGTAAATTTACTGAACGTCAAAACAATTTTTATTTAATTATAAATAGTTTTATTCGATTACCAAAAAAATATCATTACAATTTAGAAAGTTATTATGATGAAGTTAAAATTAATAAATAATTATTGTATTATAAAATTTTAAGTTCAAAATAAAAGACAATTTAAGCCGCAGTATTTCAAACTGAATATTTTTACTAATCTTCAATGCTTCTTCAAAATTTGTTTTTATATAAATAAAATATATAATAAATTACATAACATAGCTGTTTGAATCAAAAGAAAAATATTGAAATCGAAAAAAAAATAATTTTTCTAAACTTTTGAAGTAAATTAAATAAAATAGTATTAATTAGTTTTCGAATGCCGCCAAAGGTCAGACAATCAGTTCAATTGTGAACAATTTATTTTAATTACGGAAAATAATTGTTTTACAAAATTTTGGGTTTGTCTGAGAGAAAAAATGTACTATGTTTGAGAATCAGAAGTTTTCGCTCTATACTCGATGAGAGGTCGCATCAAATATATTATAGATAAATAATTGAATCTTCGACTACGTAATAAAGTGCTATTAATCAGTTAAGAAAGGTTAACTGATTCAATCGAAAACAATCTGATCAATAAGAAATTATCAAAGTGAAACTTATCTTCTCATTAAATAAATCAATAATTCAATCAAGTTTCTTTGTTCTGCAAATGTTGATATGGAAAGAGGAAAATTAATTCTCGATTTAATCTTTCAATAATTGCAAAGATAAAGAAAATAAAAGTAGTAGTTTGTTTATGAAAGGTAGTTGACTATTACACAGTTAACGTGGAACGAAAATTGAAAAAGAAAATTTTTAAAAATACGTACAATCTTGACCTAGTTACTCTAAAAAGGAAGTAATAATCGGTCTTCCAAGAGCGGTTAAGTACTAATTCATCTAATGAAGCAAGATGACGATGATATAATGAAATAATCAAATATTTACAATACACAAAAAATAATAATTAGTCTGCTTTTTTGTTAGTCGAAAAAATCGACCTTGCAAGCAGGCGCCTGGTTACGCAATTTTCGCTCCGACTTGGAGATGTTAATTTGAAAAACTAACCCTATAATTTGAAGCGAATCGATTTTGGAAATATTATCACTTTGGAAATAAAAATTATACGGTTAGGTCAAATAAAAAAAGAAAATATACAACTCACCCTCCAGGAATTACAGGTTGTTGAACGTGATCTATGTTTCCATTATGGAAATTTCGTTGAGAATTTGCAATTTCCGTGGCAACAATCACAAAAATAGAACAAAATACAATGCTCTGCACAAGCGAACGAAAATGTCCTTCCCGAACACAAAACATTATTGGTAGGAAGTTCCTGAAAGCAGAATATTTGTAAACTCCAGGGTTAAAATGTAACCCCGCGGGGTCAGGTTAGTTGATTAGCGACTAAAAATTTAAATTTGACATTACAAAATTAAAATATTCATATGTGAAAGAGTTATCCAGTATGTTGTGCGTAACAGTGATAATACGGACTGCAAAATACACGGAAGTACTGATAATGCGGGAAAAGATTACCCACACTTTTAATTCGTTATAATAATTTTGTAATAATAAAAAGAAACAAGTATTAAAAATAAAATTTATTTAAAACTTACGTGGGTACCTTTTTGTTATCCAAATTCGGTCACTTTAAGTCCGCATGTTGTTATTATTATAAAAAACTAATCTTGTGGCCATGCGTACGTTACGCGTAAGAAGAGATTGGTAAAGACGATGCTCGCGGATACAAAGCCGAGATGCGACTGTCGTTCAGATGCTGTAAGTTGCCGTCTCCACGATTTAATTTGACTATAATGTATGCAAGTACTAAACTAAAGTTTCAATTCATAGAGTCAAAGAATTATTCCACTCAGAACAAACGATGATCATCTACTGACCAAGAAGCAATTTGTGCAAGCCTGGTAGTCGTAACACAAAACTTAAAGAAGGCGTTAATATCTCGTCGTAATCTCAAGATTTTTTCACTTTAGAACCAGTTAACAAAATTAAACCAAAATTACGGCTGAAGTAATAATAATTCGTGTGAAAAGGCGGCAGTTACATCAGAAAATAAATAAATTTAGAGCAAAATAGGCTATCCACCCAAAACGCTAATTTGATAAACGATTTTAATGCATAAACTTACATTTTTCGTCACTAACGCAAAAATAACTTTACCAAAAGAAACTGATAACAAGAATCTATTTTTATTTCTGTTGGCCAAGTCGAGCAGTCAACTTAACACATAACAAAAATTTTTATGATCTGCTCAAATTTTCATTCATCACAGAGTTTGGAATGAAATAAACAACTTTATTAATTAGTTCCTACTCTAAGATATTAAAATAAGCATAATTCTTTCAACAAACTCAATGCAAGGATCACAATCAAAGAAAGCGCGAAGACAAAGGTCCCGAGATTCCAGACCAAGATGAATAAGAAAACGATGCTTCAAAAGGAATGCAAAGAAATGGGGTTGAAAACAAAAACCTGACCCTGGACGGGAGGTTCCATACCTCCCAGACCTCCCGGTTTCCTATACAATTATTTACATGTCCTTTCTTTGGACGAAGTATCAGTTTAGTTCTCCAAAAAATCTATTAAATCCATTACTTTGCATTAAGCTTTAAAAAACTGACAGTATTGGCGGAAAATTTAAATCTGCTGTTTTCCACTAAATAAAATTCTATTATTTGTAATGCTCTCTCGATTTGTGTTATTAAAACTTTATGCGGTTTTTTCTTGTTAAAAAAATGTGTTTCGTAAAGATGGTTAATCAAAGACTTAAGTTCATTGTGGTGTTAAACAATAAAATATTATCTAAATTCTTTTTTGTTTACATTGCATCGTATAAAAGCTCGAGTAGTAGATACGATAACATTTATGCCTGCTTAAATTTAGATTTATGGTTTATCATCCGAACAGCTTTCTCATTTTTCAAATATTGGTTTAAAAAAATTATGTTGTGTTTCCGGAATGCTTTAAAGTGTATTTGAAGCTCACATAACTGAAGTTTACCGAAATTATAAAAAATCGGGGGAAAAATATTTTGAATTTCAGATTTTTTAAAACGTAATTAAATGGTGCTTTCTGTTGTTGGAAAGAAAAAAAAAACCTAATACTGAATTGGAAAGAGTTAATACGCTTTAGAAAACAATCGCTTACAAATTATATTAAATGCAGTTACCAAGTTGTCGTAACTCGGTTACGCCACTGCTGCTTAACAATAGAAATAAGTAGATAAACAAGACCGGAGCTGGGCCACGTGCGAATTTCATTCATGTGTAATAAACTGCAAGTGATTGATTATAATTATTATTTTAATTAAAAGAAATTTTAGTTGTGATATCGCTCAATCTTACTTGTCTGATAAAGGAACAGATCATCATGGTTGAGGTACCTTGAGCAGAGCCTCAAGGTACCAGAGATAACTACATCGTTGATCCTTTACAGCATTTAAATCCTGATTTGTTTTTTTAAATCTGTGTATAATGTTTTAACCCCCCTTGGACAATGTGAGAGCTTCCCTCCCCTAATTAATATGCTATATTTAAATAAGTAATAAAATAAAATTGACACATTAGTCACAAAGAAAATTTTAAATAAAACATTAAATTCCAACATAATAAAAGAAGAAAAGCGTTATTCATAATCATTATAAATCTGTGTTAAATTAAGGGCTGGTTTATTCGACAATAATCTGTATTGCAATTGTCGTAGCAATGAAGGGTGAATTAAGTGGAAGATTTGTCAAAAATGGTCTCATGAGCTTGCAAAGGGGTTGCAGATAAAGACTGCCTTTGTATGTGATAATATATTATGTGAGCTGAAAAAATGTTTTAGACTTATTTCTTTTAATTTTCTCTTAACTTTTAATAGTATTTTCCCCTATTTTCACATTTTTTATCCTCGATTTCTAACTTAACCAACTAAAACTTTTTTAATGATTTCAAGACATTGACTTAAAACTATCATTAATTTGTTAAATAGTTGCGTTTAATTAATTTTTTTAGTTTTTTTTTTCAAAAATACTACTAATAGAATAATTTAGCCTTTTATTGTTTAGATAAAATTAAAGACCCTTATATATTATAATCTTATTTAAAATAGTAGGCTTGCTATGGCGGTTGTAACTCACCCCCAACTTTGCTAAGCCAAAAACTTTCTATTTGAAAATTATTACCTGAATTCCTACTAAATAAATTTGTTTTCTTCTTATTATTTACTAGCTTCGCCTAGCCCTTTGTCTTACTAAAGATTAAAAATCATATTACTAAAAAATGTGGATATTTTCTAATTTTTCTTCTAATCTCACTTACAGCAACTTTGGTGAAGGAGTTTTTAAAGCTATATACAGAATTTTTATTTCATCTTAATTAAAAAAACAACTAGACATAAAATCTAAAGATAGATTTACACATTTCAGTTTCAAGAAATTATTTGTAGTTTCGTCTGAAAGCACAAGTGAATCCTCCATTGAGATCTCTTGCTGATGTTGAATCCTGAAATAAAATTTTTGTTTGTCAATACAATCAAATAAGTAATTAATAGTAATATAAGAACAAATATAAACCTTATATTAGATAAAGGTCCGTACTTTGTCATAGTTTTCTTATCGTTTTACAAAATTTGTAAAAACAATCAGCAAAATTGGTATAAAAAATAATTAAATCAGAAGTGTATTTTCTTTATCAGGTTAATCTTTACTTGATAAAAAATTTTATTTTTGGGAAGCGATTTCTTGTTTTAATATTTTGTTATTTTTAAATTTGCCGCCGAAAAGTAGAGGAGCATTTCCTTAAATTTCACCGCTTTGCATTTGCCCGTACCTAAATGTAGATGTCACAGTGAAGTTCAAGTCTCTTGACTAGGGTAATCAAGCTCCTTGGGAAGATAAAGTTTAAAGTTTTGCAGTAATTATTGGATTATAACAATAAATAAAAAATGAAAGTGGTGTAAAATAGAAGATAGAAGTAACAAAAAAGAACTGAAAACACGTGAGTAATTAATTAAAATTTATTGTGGAAATTGAAAACAGTTGATAAAATTATTAAAATAAAATAGAATTTATAAAGAAAATTTTAAGCGCAATTAATTTATTGCCGACAGCTCGGCAAAGTATAATTAATAACGTATACAAGTTTCAATGGTATACAATTCAAATTTGAGTTAAAATTAAAATTAAAATCAAATAATTTTTTAATAGAAAAGTTCCATTCTCATCTGATTAATTAACACAACAATTAAATTCTTAATTATCATTTTGAATCTATACATAAGTTTCAATGTATTTAACTTTTTTTAATTATGTTGTGCTAATTTACGTAGCGATAATGGGCCTGGGGTAATTTAGATTATATGCTCCCCCCTCAATTCTTACCATTTTAAAAAATTTAGATTATTTATTATGATTTCGGATAAATATTTATTTGTTTTAAAATTTATTTTTACATACCGAATAAAAAAATTAAATAATATTAAATGAAATTATTGTACTTTTCTCGATTTGACTCGCACAAATTTATCAATAACATCTTCAAAATCAATTTCTCCAACAATTTCATTTTCTATAGCTAAACCTTTTTAAGTGCCACCTGAAAATAAAGTAGACCAATACTTTTAGTTTGAAACATTTGTCAAGGATAAGCGCCCCATTGTGCGCCTAAAGGGCACTTTACACGAGGAGATTTTTTCATGCGATCGATCGCCGCAACTAAGCGCCTCGTGTAATGCAAAATCGCACGTGCGATTAGTCCCTGCAACCTTGCGCACGTGCGATTTCTTGCTGCCAACTTAAAAATGTTTAAGAAAAAACGACAACATTTTGTTGTTATTTCACAGTTTATTTACCTATAACCTCGTGTTAGTTATTAAAGTTTGTTATAAAGAAAGTTTTATTTTATTTTTGAACATTTTTTTATAAAACTTATAAAAAAAATAATGAAGAATTTATGTGGAGCAAACATTCATTGGAAATATTCATTCCATTATTAATATACTATTAAATATAAATTAAACCTAAACGTAATTAAGTTATTATTTACTAAGCTGACCAGTTATTTTCAAGTTGATACTATAAGTTGGTATTCATACAAATATGTCATTTATTACAGAATCCCTTAAAAATAGATGCCTCGTGCATTCGTGTAATGCCAAAATGCCTTTGCGTATGCCAAAAAATCCCTGCAACTAATCGCAGCGATCAATCGCATGAAAAAATCCTCTCGTGTAAAGTGCCCTTAAGGTAAATGGCCCAGTCGCTACACCCTTGCTACAGGGCCGTATTTAGAATAGATTTTTAGATTTTCAGAGAGGGTTTTAAAAATATTAAGAAACAAATAGCTAATTTATTAAAATACAAAGGAAAAATGAGTAGAGGAAAATTTTTTTGCCAAGACGACGGTTTAAATTTTATTGCGGAAGTATTATTTTAAGCTATGCTGCCGATGATGGTCATAAAATTTATTATCCTTTTAAAGGAAAAAAAATTTCAAAAAATCTTTTACACACTACTGTAAATATTGAGATGTTCCGATATATTCAAAACTTTTAAAGCTTTTCTTAAACCATAAATTGATTAATTAACAACTGGGCAATAAACAACTCTTTGTTTTAGCAAGAGACTCTTCGAATTATTTTTAAAATTTGTAAAATTATAATGCTTACTTTTGTTCACCCTTACAATCTGGTATTGGCTTCACGTGCGCTTCTCGAATGTGCTGTTATGCAGCTGGCTTAATTACGCCTCTTAACACAAATTTTGTTGCGATGCAACCCTGCATCGACCAAATTGTCACAAATTCCTCACTTTAATTAAATTAAAATAAACAAAACTCAAATTTACTTAATTTATTTATAAAATTAATTACAATTCCAATCATTGCGGGATGGTTTTTTAACCGCCTGGCACCACGGCCCGACCTCGTCTGCCTTGCATCGACCTCCTCGCCGTACTTCCACTTACTTTCTACACAGAAATTTACACAGCAAATTTTACAAACTCTTTTATACAATGTGTTTTAAATAAATAATTATAAAACAAACTCAAACTTTAAAATAATTTACAAAATAATAAAATTAATGTTTTTATGCATTTTGAAGCACGACAATATATAGGGCCTTTTATATTCTTCATTGTCAGTTTTTATATTTTTGCAATTTAGTAGTAGGTGTATTCAATTCAGTGTCGCCAATCGCCGAATATTAATACAAATTTCTGATTTTTTAATTTGGGATTTAATTTATTAGAAATATCTTTTTAGTTTTAATTTTTATTTTAACACTTCAAGTTTAATGTTTTTGTTCTTAGTTGTAAAGATTGTTTTTGTTTTTTCTGATTTTTTTACGATTGCAGTCGGACTGATAAATAATTAACTCCCCCCCCCCCCCGTAAATACGGCCTTGCCTTTCTATGGCACAGATAAGACGTAAAATGCAAATAAAATGTTAAATTAAAATTAGTAATAAATTAAAAGTCATTCAAATAAACTTATCTAATTAAATTATCAATAAATTTAAATATTTGTTTCAAATTTATTTTATATAACAAAAAATTATGTTGGAAAATCAAATGTCAATTAAAATAAAAACTATAAACTACTAATACTAACCTATGACAGACATGATTGGTGATAATTTTATCAATTATCAACAGATCAACGCCATCAACAGAATTGATAGCGCTACTAAATTCGCGATTTTTACCCTTCTTTCTCCTTGTCTAAATTGATCACACTTTTTCATTTTTCTTCTCCGCCAAAAATGTCCGATGGTCACCTAGCCCAGATTCCATTTATTTTTAATTTTTTGACAACATCAGATTTGGCTTACCCCCCCCCCCCCTTCATCACATTTAGGCATGGTTTGTTACATTATTCTTTTTTATGAAAAATTTACAAAAATAAAACAATTTATTAACTTGGTAGCGCTATCGGTGAATAATTTTTTTAACTACATCAAATGTTGTCAATACTTCCATAAGGTTTACTTATCTTATACCACATTATCATATTATGTTATATTCATTTTAAAAACAAATTATATTATTAAATCAATAAATTATTGTATCATGTAATTCTTGATTTCAATTAGTGCAAAAGAATTGATTACATTTCCGTAGTATTTCAATAAGTAGCTGCCGCCCATCTGCTATTCTTTTGTAATATAGAAATAAGACATAAATCAGTTTTGCTACGATGATGACACATAATTTATTTTATTAATGTAAATTGTTATGTTTTGTTACTTATATATTTTTCAAATTTATATCCTTTTTTTATAGCAACTGAGCACTGCGGTTTATTCGACTGAAAATAATAGAACAAATCGCTTTAACTGCAAGAGTAGATAAAGTAGCATTCAAACAGCAAGGATAGGTAAAGTATTATATTTTTACTGAAATTACTATTGAAATTACGAAGTATGTTTGATTTATTGTAAAGTAAAAACTGTTAAATAATAATTTAATTTGTAATTGGGATTTTCTATATTCTTTTTCTTTAACATTTATTGTAGAAAAAATTGAATTTTATTGTCTTGTATAAAAATTAATTTTTCAAATTTTTTTTTTTAATAAATTAAATTTTTTAAATTTTGATAATCAGGTAATGGAGGCCAATTTCACAAGCCTGCTCTGTATATATTTTTTTAAATTTACTGGGGATAATCTCATAGATGTTTACCAACCTAACATGGCATTTAAATAATTTGATATAATTATAAGGTAGAATAAATTTAGAAAATATTCATATATAAATATTTTAACCGTTCTGGATTTTATAAAATTTTCAAATTTTTTAACAGTTATTGTGAAGGTAAAAATGGCAGAGCAACAGAATCAGGAGGATTATCAAAAATTGCCTAGAGTTAGTTTAGAAGTTTTGCAAGAAATTACAGAAGACTTTGAAATATTCCATTACCAAGATGAAGAATATTTACGAAGGTATACGCGATTGGAGCAAGCGTATTATTACTTTTTGGATAATTATGTATACCAGCCCAACAAGATATTTAAAAAATGCAGCAAGTACAAATTTTTCTGTTACGTTCACAGGCTGGATCCCTTGAATTGGTTTGACGAAGATGAAGTATCAAATTGTTTTAGCGAATTTATAAAATTCCGAAGCGAGTTGCCCATTTATGGGGCAATAATACTTTCGGAAAATATGGAAGAGGTTGTAATGGTGCAGGATGGATTTGAACAGTTTTGGAGCTTCCCGAAAGGCAAAATTGATTTCGACGAGACTCCGGTTGAATGTGCCATTCGCGAAGTTTACGAGGAAGTCGGATTAGATATATCGGAGTACATAGACTTCGAGTGTTGTGTAAAAAGAAAGTGGGAGGAGAAGGAATGTTGTATGTATATTATAAAAAATTTTCCAAAAGATATCGAATTGTTTATTAGCAATCCGCATAAAATTTCCAAAGTCGAATGGGTTCGTCTAGATTATTTATTTAAGAATTTGAACAATCAGGATGAATTTCCATTGAGCAGAATTAGTAAGAAGATGGCTACAAAATTCAAAAGGACATTGAAGTTACCGGATCTGGATACGACATAATTTGATATTTTTTTGTTATTTATATTCAAATAAATTATGCGTTAAACGTAGGGAGCGCCTTCGGGCGAAATCTAGGTCTAACAACAAAAAATTAAAATACTTAAATTATACCACAACATTGTTTTCTTAATTAACGAATTAGTACTTCAAACAATTTACTTGATGTATGCACGTAGCGTATGGGAGTGCAATTTTCTATTCATAAAAATAAGATTGCTGTCTACATTAAGACGTACATGTCATGTATATTTATGTTGGAATTTATTGTATAATTGCATGTGCCAAGTACATATAAACAATTATTTTGTTAATATCCCGCACTCTATATATTATTCTATGACATCTGTATGAATACATAATTAACACTAAAAATAATTAAAATTCTTTCTTATTTACTAATTCTTACAAAATTAATTAAGTACAGTAAAAACCAGACGCTTTTATTGGCTAAAATCAAGAATTAGGTCAATTAGAACTGCCAGCAAATCGGGACCTGTCAAAAATAAAACAGTCTTTCTCGAACAAGCACCCTATATCAGTGCCGTCCTAATATATACGACGCCTCTGGGCTACTAAAATTAATGCGCCTTTCTTCAAAAGAAAATACAAAATAGAAAATGGTACATTATGCAACAAGGCGATAAAGTGAGCAATTTTTGACCTGAGTGTAAAGGTTTGTTTGCACGAGGCTTTAGCCGAGGGCCGCAATTACCCTTAGGTCAAGAGGTCAACCCTTAGGCAATTGCGAGAAGTAAAGTAGGAACTTCACCAATTACGAAACTTAAAAAATAATTTTTTATTTTTTAGATTAAAATAAAAGCCTTGTTCGCTATTTTCTGTAGAAGGAATTCGTTTTTCAAAAACTTTTACTAAACAAAAGTTGTAGTTCGTTAAATTTCCTATCCGAAATGGGGCATCAGAATTTTTGAAATATAAAATATTTCGTTTAATACCCGGTTTCATAAAACTCTTAACAAAGCATTAAGTAGATAATCTACCATTAAGTCCAAATTTGAGTTTCATAAAAGTCAGTTAACACTAATCTCTTGTTAAAATTTAATTGGCAAAATTTCGTCAGTCAAGTTTTTAATAAGAGATTATTTCTAACCTAAAACTTAAACTATTTACAAAATGACAGTTGTTTATAATTATATAAGTTTGGTAAGTAACTAATGATAGTTACTAGAAAGTCCTAATGCTGTTAGAATCACATGATAAATACAATATTTATTTCAATTTATTTATTTCAATATGTATTTCAATAAATACTTTAATAAAAATTATTTTAATAAATTAAATATTATTTAACATTTTTTCAATTTTTAATTGAAGCAAAGTGATTTTAAGAACACTTTTTGCTTTGGCTTCAATATTGGAGTTAAGAGTCTACGATACCCCTTTATACTTTATTTCACTGACTTGAAAAAAAAATCATAACAAGGGATGATTGTCAAAGGATTATTGCTATTAGTTATTAAAATTAGTTTGTTATTTACTTAACATTTTATAATTTAAAACTCGGTAATTTAGGTTATTTTAAACATTTTTTTCTCATCTTATAATGGTAAATATTACAAAGTTTTTGACCAATAAGCATAGATTAGAGGATTCTCTTATCACCTATAATTTTTAATAATATTATAGATGAATGTTGTTTCCAAAAAACGGTATTTAAAAAATCATATTTTAGTTTAAATATTACTAAACAGATGGCCCCACCGTCAGTTTTAATAAATTTTACAAAAGTCCTTCGATCTACCTTAGATCAGAAAATTGTACCTCTTTTTAAAGAAAATTCCCGTACCTCGCATACCTGTGCGTTACCAAGTCTATCTAATCGTAGACTCTTAAGCAAAGACATTTCCAAAGCGCCCTTTTGCTTGACTGCTTCAAATTTATATTTATAATATTTTTGAAGTTAGGAAACATAGTGTAAAACTGTCAAAAATCAAATATTACTGTGATATTACTAAAAATCTTAATGAAAGATCTAGAGACATTTCATTAGTTAATTTAACATAAGCTGTATTTTTTTTATCTATTTTAAGTGAGATTGTACTGAGATACTCAGTTGAAAAGTTGTTTTTTTACCGTTTTGACATAAGTACTGTGCCGTGCCGAACTGAGTTTTACGTGACAAAATTATCCCCTTCTATACCCAAACTGATCTTGCTGTTTTGAAGTGTTACAACTGAGACAAATTGGGAAATGGCTCGGATTGGTTGATTTGAATTAAACTTGTCACTTATTGCAATCATTTTAATATCTACTGCACCTTAAATTTTTAATTTGTCTTTTTGAAGTTTATGTTGACATTATATGTACAATAATACAAAAAACAATTTGGTTAGCATTGCCAAACTTCAAAATAATTAAATTCAAAATTACGTAGTAGTAAATTTTTGTTGTTCTTTTTACCTTATCTTTTTCTCACTTTGACTCAGTTAATCTCAGTTATGCAACTGAGATGGAAATAAAATAGGTAAAAAGAATACAGCTAAGATATATGCTTTATGAAACCCACCAAAATTTAATGGCTTCTTAAAGTTAACAAACCATTAGTTAATTAGAGATTAAGGTATTAGTTATGAAACCAGGCATAAAAGATCTTAAAGTTTTGAAAAAAACCATAATAAAAAAATTTCGAATTTTTCTACATTTTTTTACTTATTTTAATTCCTAACTCGAAAGCCGTTAATTTTAGACAATAAAAGGTTTAAATTTAGTTTGTAGATTATTTCGCGCTCTTTAAAAGAGTACTGATCCATTTTTATTCAAAAATCAATATTTTCTGGGCTATGACCACATGGAGGGAAATTTAAAAAAATGCTGTAAAAAGGCCTAACTCTCGAAGACTCTCATTTAGAAAAAAAATTTTATTAAAAATGTTTCTTAGAGAAGTGTTCTTTATCAGCACCTAAGTTATGTAAAGTGTATCCGGGGACACCCTGTATAAACAGAAAGAAACTTTAGAGTAAACAAAAAACAAAAGTAATTTATATATTTATTTTCCTAGCTTTTTCTTTGACAAATTGATTAATATAATATCACTCGTATTTAAGTTGTTAAATAAGATATTCTCTGCAGTGGCGCAGCCAGGATTTTGTTATGAGGAAAGGGGACTAAAAGATGCGAGCGAAGCAAGCTGTCCAAAGCCAAACTGGTGATCCGGGATAAGTTTTTTTTCCATTAAGACAGGTTGAAGACGTTTGAGTAATAGTCTTTCAAATAACTTTGAGAGGAAGGGCAGCAGGCTTATCGGTCTATAAGATTCTGCTTGTTCAGGTGGTTTACCTGGCTTGAGGATCAAAATGACTTGAGCCATCTTCCATAGCAATGGAAAATAATTAATTCTTAGCATTGCATTATAGCATTATAACCTCCCTCTACTCACTTTTCTCCAAACATTACATTTCAAAAATTAATATAACAAAATTTAAATTTAGAAAAACTTCTTTTGTATTTTAATAAATTAGCTATTTATTTTGTAATTTTTTTAACCCCCCCGAAAATTTAATCTAAATACGGCCCTGGTTCGAACTAAATAAATTTAAATTGAGGTCCCTTCTCTCAACCCACTCCCTGGGTTGAAAACGTGTAAAACTAGATTTGGTTGGTAACTAACCAGGTTTATATTTAAAATTATTATAAAAAAGATGAGAAACCTCGTGGCGATGGAAAAAGTTTTAAAAAGAAAAATTAGTATTCCATCTATAGTCTAAAAATTATAAAGTCATGTTCATCAGGCAGTGGCGCAGCCAGAATTTTGTTATTGGAGAGGGCTAAAAGATGCGAGCAAAGCGAACTGTGCCAAAGAGACGCGCTGCAGGCGAAAATTTTTGAAAAAAGAGGCGTGGTCATCTTATTTTTAAGTATAATTATTGTGTTACCACTGTTACCTACCTTAAATTAAAGTGAGAATTAAAGTACGGCATTTCCGAAATAACTAAGGGCGAAAGATTTATTATCGATTTTTGTTGTCAATCTTTTTATTGTAATATACCTATCCTTATTTTCAATAAATAGCAGTCATTAAGATTAAGAATTGAAACTGATTGCTAATTATCCATAGTAAAGTTATTTTGTATTTGAAATTTCAGTAAACAGTAAAAATTTGTTGACCACGCTCCTACCTGCCCCCCCCCCTTTGCGCCGGAACACCCCTGTTAGCTCTTAAGTATAACAGGGGCGGCATCTCAAAGTAGTGCCCATGGACGACAATTTGGTAAATCCGTCCTTGGGGGCCCGAGGATGCCAGATCTAAATTAACTGGATTGGCTGATTAGCTACTAACAAGCAACAAGTGCTACACTAAAAACAGTACCTAACTACAATCATATCGAACAGTCAAACACAATAATTTTTTTGTTTTTTTTTATTGCATCCGTAAAAAAGCGGCTATGGTAATTAAAAAAATGAAGAGTGTCTGGGAGGGGGGCTATAACCCCCTAGTCCCTTCCTTGGTTACGCCACTGATTCTCTGTATATAAAATAGAAAAGATCGGAAATAATTCTTTATTTTTTTTAGGGCTAAAAAAAAATCAAAATAAAAATTGTCACCTTCAAAAGGATTGCTTCCCAGTGCTATAGTCATTTAGCCCTGTAACTAGGGTAGCCCATGTCCGATATATTGAAAAGGTGCAGGTAAAACTGGCAGGTTTGATATTACTTCTTGAATATATAAGGAAATATCAATTAAAATAACTTGAATATTACAGATACACCTACGTTTTTACCTTATCGTCTGCCCCCGCTATTTATAAGAAAATACTCATGCAACATTGTTCCGTTCTTGGAACAATGTTCGAAAATTTATTAGGTTACTCAAACGTACACCAATTGCTAAGTTGCAGTGTTAATTAATCGCAATCGATAACCAGTCGATAACATTAAAGATTAATTACTTTTTCAGGTGGACAAAAGCGATTTTTTTTAGTTCAAGCTATAAATAGAAAAAATATTCTCATTCTTAATATTTCTTCCTTCTCCACTGTTACTCAATCAGGATTCGGGAATGCGAACTAAAAATATGATGTTACGCCACTGCATTAAATACATCAACTTCCCGTAGAATATAATTTTGACTGGAAGGAAATTATTAAACCAAAAAGTGGGTGAGAATGCAGGGAATTCAAAATTACTAATAGGAAGGATTTGAGTGATGGCGGAAATTTAATTAAAGCTAAATACAAGGTTTTGTAATGTCTGTTGATTTTTTTTGAGTAGGTTAGGAAATTATAAATAGATTCGAGTAAGTTGCAAACGGCAAAAACTAATACCAAATAATTGCTTAATTTTTCAAATTAAAAATCCCACGTAATCATTTAATCGGAAAATCTAACATGCAAGCTCCCGTTTGAACCACGAACTCTTCTCTAGGTAGCAATAAATTGTGTAGTAAAACGTTTACCTCATTTTTTGTGGACCGCAATCTGTAGTTAAAAAGTTTAAATTTTATTCAACGAAAGTTATTGCTTTGATGTAATTTGATACGGAAAAAATTTTGTTAATTCATTGTTCTATTATTTTCTCTTTTAGAATAAATATATTTTACTACGCCTAGCTGTAGGCAACTTCTCTTACATCACATATTCTATAAGTTACATAGGACGAAATATTCGAATTTGGTTTGCTAAGAAATTTAACTCAAGTTATATTCTAATTTATCTGATTTGAGTTTAATTTGATGACCATAACAGCAAATTGGAGTGTAGAAATTAACATTACAATTTTATTAGTTTAATAAAATTCAAACTTTCAGATGAAATTGTAATCAGCTACAAAGTTTATTCGGATTTAATTTTTAAGTGGAGAGCTGTTTGCGTCCCTCCTTCACTCGAGCTGGTGCTGATATCTAGTGGACTTGTCTGTTTGTTGAAGCTATTGTCTTGGATTTGATTTCCAGAATTGCTCACATAGTCGTAATAATTATCGTCGTGATAGTGCAATGCAGGAAAGATAATAATCTGATAGATGTGAGTTCCATTTTGATGCTTGGTTCGAATATTCGTCTTTATCTTTAGCTATAATTTAAAACTTTAGCTAGATATCGTTATCTCCAGCTAATTGGTATTAGCGTAGCGTAGCGTCGATGCTAGATCTAAGTGCCGGACTGAACCTGGACTATTTTGCTTCGATAACTTTTCTGTAATTTGAGTTCTGTAGGTCCCCTAGATGTATTGGCAAATTTAATACGCTTGGGAATAAAAAGGAAAAGCGGCGTAAGTTGTAGTCACTCGAATACATATTATTGATATATATTTTTATTTGAGTCAGCCCTGGGCTATACAAGTTTTGTTAGTTAAATTTTGAATATTGTTTTTACGCGTTGATGGTGTTTCCACCCGGAAAGGAAAAGTGAGAGAAGTTAGACAGCTAGAAAGTTATAGAAAAAAGAAAATTTTGCCTGAGGCATGAGTTGTTCAACTCGTGTTTAAACTTTAAAGTTGTTTTTATTTTATTGATAAAATTGTACAAATTCATTATATAATTATTATAAACAAACTTTTCAAAAGTTTCATTTAATGCAGACCGGAAAAATGATATTTGGAATTAACCCACAATTAATAAATAAATTTGTTAACCAACAATTGTGGATAATTTCTAAGCTGCTCTACGTCCAATCGAAATTATTTTTTAGAAGCTCTGAAGTCTTTTTACGGATTAAATGTTTAAATGAAGTAAAAAATTTTATACATTTTTTGTTTGTTTTTCAGAAGTCTGTATTTTTAAACAAAGCGCAACTTGAAGTTTAATAAATGCTTTTCATAGTAAGTACAAAAAAAATTTGTACTCAATAATAATCTAGCTCGTAAACAATTTCATGTTTTTTACAAAGCATTTGAGAGTAGCTTAAGTTGGATTTTACTTGAAAAGGAATAGTTTTTTTTAAAAAGGCTTGATGGATTGCCTTTAAATTTTGAGAGCACATATAAAATTTATTAGGATACATAATAAGTTTCCTTTATATTTTTCTATTAAAAAAAAATGCATGTTTATGTTAAAATCTTTAGTTTCTAGAGAAATATTTAGCTTGGTTAGCTAGCTATTTTCAGATAAAATTCAGATAAAATTCAGATATTATGATTTAAAATATCAAAATATTAAAGTTTATTTTATTCCCTCATGGGAATATTAGAAATTATTTTTTTTAATGGAAATAATGGTAATATAAGAAATAATTTTATAGATCCGACAACAAAAGGTCTCCTTACCATTTATTATTTAGATACCATAGTAATCAAAATCAAAATGTATTACTCATTATGGCAACTCAATAGAAATTCCTAGTTTTGGAAATTTTTATTTATCAACAATCTCCCATTTAAACAAGAAATTAACTATACGATTGATTCATTTGATGTTTCCAAGCTAAAAATCTAGAAATTTATGAGAGAATAATGGGTCAATGGCGCTAAAAAGTCTATTGCGGCCGTGAGGCCGCTAGACCATTCCAGTTATCAAAATAATCTTCTAAACGGCATCAGAATGCTCTTAACGTTGATCTGGGTACACCACGTCAACCATCAGTATCCGTTGGCAATTAAAGCACTTTTCAGATGTTTTGAATGAAAAACGAAACAAAGTAGAAAAGAACCCCCCCCCCCCCGGGAATATTTAGTATATTATAACACATTTATAACACATTCTAAAATTTGATTTTGAAAATTCGTTCAAGTGAACTCTAAATAAAACCTGCTAGAGTTTTTCAGTTTTTCAGTAAATAATTTATTTATAGATAAAAATACTTAATATTGTATTATTTTATTTTCTCTACAATTTTGAACAAAATTGCATTGTAGATCGTTTTTTTTTTAAATTTCTTTCACCTGGAAGAGATGGCATATAATATAATTTATATAAAGAAATGATCCTTATTATAAATGTTGTAATATTAAGAGAAGTTAGTTGGACCAAAGTAATTTTTATGAAGTATTTTTAAAACTTCTGTGTTTTCACTAACAGAAACGTCGGTGATGTTCCGAACCCACTATTATTAATACAGTAAGCATTAAGTGGTTTTTTTATTTTTTGTGTTATTAATTAATTAATCCACACAGGTTAATTTTTTTAAACTTTGTTTATTTAATTTAAATTTGCGTTATTTGTATTTAATGAAATAAAAAATGTAATAAAAATTTTTTTAATTAATTGGTACAGAGCATTTAGATGTTCGCACTGTTTGGTTTTTTATCACACAACAACTTTGAAATTTTATTTAATTGGTAATTTTTTAGACGGTGAATGGTAAAAAATTAATGAAGTTATAAAAGTGTTGTAGTACACAGATTTTAATTAAAATGATTTAAAAAATCACGAATTTACATCATTAGCTATGTTGATGTATAAAAGTTTCAACAGAATGTAAAACTTAGTTTTGTTTACAAGTTAATCCCATTTTTGTGCTTTTCTCTTGAGTTAAACTTGATTTGTTTTATAAATAACAGTAATTAAAAATTTTATGAGTTTTCCTAAAAATTTATTACAATAATTTTTATTTTTTAAATTTTTGCACTTTTGTGCATTATCACTGATTAAAAATTGAACAATTACTGCGTTTCTGAGTGATGTCGCTTATAACAAACCGTACCTTAATCGTTTACGAGATCTCGTGCTGTGTTCAATGCTTTAATGAACATACATAGTTTTCAAATATTCTAGGTAAATAATTTTCATTGGAAATTGTCGCTAAACAGTTTACCTTTCAAGTCAACAACAGGCATTGATTTGCTTACGGCACCTAAGTTCAAACAAATATAAAAAGAGTTAAAGTAAATTGACGCTTGAAAATTATTATGATTTGAATATTTCAAAGCATATTTTTGAATTCATCTCAATAATATATAGATTACCAATTAATTTGATCCCTATTGAAAAAAAGGCTTTGATATTTATAACCGTTTTTTTTGTATAGCCACGAATATGGGTAGGAAGGAAGTGAAATAATAATCAGGCTTGAAGTAAAATGCACATTTTAAATTTATGTAAGAATTTTTAATTGATTTAATGAGCTAATTTTGTTTAGTAAAGAAAATTAAAAATTAGAGGCATTCCTACGAATTAATAATAGCGTTAGTTGCCTTCTCGAAGCATCTTCTTTAACCGGTTACCGCGTTCCTAAATCGTAGACGCCTTTTAAGTATGCTAATTAGATTTTTCCTTTTAGTTTGAATAACTTTTCTTTGTAATTTGCATTTTTTGTCTCTTTACGTAAAATATGACAAATTTATGCTCATTGCTATTTTCTTGAATTTAATCAAAGCAATCCGAGCGTTATAAATTTTTTTTCTTCGATATCTCTTTAGTGTCTTCTTGTACCCAAATTTAACTACCAATTTTTCATTTGAATACATCAAATTTGAAATATTTAACTGAAAACTTGTTTTTATTCATTGAAAACCTTCCGCAATAATTAATTTTCGTTTTAATTCAGTCTGAGAAACTTCTTTCAGCAATTTACAAATGGGATAAAGAATCCTTGGCTGCTTCACTGATAGACAGTTTGGAAAACATTGAATTGGACGTCCTGAAAAGGACAAAAATGAGGAGTTTAGCTGTTAAAGGAAAAATATGAACCATAAAAATAAATTTGTCCTTATTTTTTTGATAAGAATCGGTTACTCTAACAAGCTGATCTTAGTCTTTCAATCCAAGTGATCAATTTCGTATCAGCAATTGTCTAATTTTTTTTGTAATTTAATGTTTTATAGAAATATTGAAAATGTTTTTTTAGAGTAATTTATAAAATAATAAATTTGACAATAGATTTCCCATAGGTAGTCCCCGTTGACAAAATAAAATTTGCTATTAAATATAAAATACTTTCCAGAGACAAACTCACAAAAGATCGACTTTTTGGATTAAGCAGCTTCAATGTTGAAAAAACAAACAAAATACAAAAGAGTTTTCTTATTCGCTGTAATATAAAAATAGTTAAAACTAAACAAATAGTTTAAGGAAATGGAAGATGTAATAATTTAATTAAAACAAAACAAAAATACTCCGTGCTTCGAAATTAAGTCAATTTTACTTTCGGTTTATTGTTTTCTTACTATGAAATACAAAATTAAATTTAATTGGTGCCATTAGTATAATGCAATTATTCTTTTATGATGTACAATATAGTTTTCTAGAAAATTTTGAGCTAAAGTGAAAAGCGTCCTGGGAAAATAAACGTAGCCGAAGTATCAGATAATGCGCTCTTGTGCTTTTAAAAATAAAGAATTCTGCCAAATTAAATCGTACATTCTAGATATTGATAGACTGTTAAGCTATAAAAGTTATATATGTAGTTACTACAAATCATCAGATAGATTTTAATCCGCTAGGGATGCGAATACCGCGGAGGTTTTCTCAAGGGTGCAGTTTGCAAGAGTAACAGGCTGTTCCATTCATTACAACTCGCTGTAATTAAACACAAATTTGCTGTTTGTGTACACCATATAATTTAAAGCATTAAAGTTACAAACCTAATGTAAGCCGTTGTTGCGGTATATTCAAAATACATCAGTGAGTATTTTACATTTAAAGAAATTTTAATCAGTTTTCAGTCTTGACAAATTTTAGCTTTTCCGCCGTTTTCCAGTTCTTACCATTTATTTAGCTTTATGGAAAATTAATTTGAGAAGATAATGGAAGTCGTAGTAAAGTCACATGATCTGACCGACTGAATAGGTAAAGAACAGAGGTTCTAGATTCGGACCTCGAATTTGTCTCGGGTTTGTAAATGTAAACATAGCAATATTTATGGAATAACCCTTCTGAACTAATATTAAAATTGATTATTAATTCTACTGCCTATGAATTAACGAATTATTATTTAAATATTTTTTTAATATTAACCTGTACTTTCGTACAGCGGCAGTAATATATTGTCGTGTTTCGAAAACCATAAAAATCATAATTCATTTATTTTGTAAATTATTTTAAAGTTTAAATTTGTTTTAGTATTTATTTATTTATAATATTGTATATAAAAATGTTAGTTAAATATTTGCTATGTAAAAAAGAGTAGGTCTCGAAGGTTGTCAAAGAGAAAAGAGAGGGGCTTGAATAGACAGACAGACTTGGGTTGACGCCTTCACGTCGAGTAGACTAGCGGACAAACAATATTCTCGCAATAAAAATTTAAGATTGTTAATTGTTTGAAAATTAATAAAATAACTTAAGTTGAGATGATGTTTTTGTTTAAATTAATTGTGGTTAAGTGCAAATTGTTAAATAAACAAAGAAGAGTTGAAGAATTTGTGATAATTTGGTCAATGCGTAAAGTTAAATCGCAACAAATTTGTTTAACCAGGCGTGACCAGCTGCAAAAAACCACATGCGGAGCGTGAACACACATTACAAGATAAAAGTTGAGCATTTTTAATTGACGATTTTAAAAACTACAAGAGCTCATAGCTACAAATAATGGATGTACACCGAGCGAAGAAGATTAATTTTGAAAATAAGAAAATTTTATAAATTTGAATAGCTTGAGTCATCTCGTTAAATGTCACCCGAACGTGGGGCTCGAAAAATTTTGAAATGTATTGCATTTAATGACGCTGACAACGTAAAATCTCGAAATTTAAACCCGTAAATTTGGCCCTGAGATGATAAAAATAGAATTCGAAAAAGAAAATAAAAACAAAAATGTAAAAAAATGGAAGAAACTAAAATGTCAAGCATGGATAAAATGGTGCAACTGTTGAGTGAAATAAACAAAAGCTTGAATGAAAAAATGGATAAAAACAAGAGTGAGACGAAACAAGAAAACCAAGAATTAAAAAATGAAATAAAACAAGATATACAAAAATTATGAAAAATTAGCAAACAAAATAGAAACAATAATAGAAAATAACAAAAGAATGAGTGGAATAGATGAAAAAGTAGAAGAGGCGATTAATGCGGGTAGCAAAATAATAAAATCAGATTCAATTATGGAAAGTGGAGAAAACGCAAATGATAAAAAAGTTTTGAAAAGGAAGAATAAGGTTAAAAAAATGAAAATTAATAAAATGATGAATAAGGTAATGGTTAAAGAAGAAAAATTTAAAACGGTGCATTAATAACAGAAATAAGATCAAGGAAATAAAAGGAAAAATTTGGACATTAAAAGAAAATAAATTAGCGGTTACAATTAGAAAATTAAAAATTGAACAAAAAGAAAATTTTGGAATTAAACCACTGGAGAAAAAAATGAAAAAAAATGTCGAAATTGTACAAATCAAAGTTACAAAAATTAAAGAAAAGAAAACAAAGAAAAATTCAACAAAGACAAAGAGAACAAACAGAACTAGATCGAAAAGAAATGTGAGAATTTGGAAAAGTATTGAGTGGTTGAAGTTAGAGCCGGAAATGTGGATACCAAAGAAGAAAATTTATGTGTGGAAGTACCGCGAAGAAAAGAAAGAACAACAAAAATTCGGAAAATTGGTATTAAAATTATTATAATGATTTGTTTATTTGTAAAAATTTATTGAATTTATTTATTTAACATGGAAATTTGATTTGATAATTAATCATTAATGATGATTTGAGAAATACCTGAACAATTTATTTAAAAAAATTTATTTAACATGAATTTGATTTGTAAAATATTTGATGATTATTTATTTAATTGAAAATTTTGATTTAATGAATTTTATTTTTAAGAGATTATTTGAACAATATTTTGATTTAATTGAAAAAGTTTATTTTTGATTTAATTTTGAAAACATCTATTTACCGACAGAAGACATTTTATTTTTGTTATTTTGATTAACTATTGTATTATAAGAAATTTTGATTTTATTTATGTAATAATTATTTATTTTAGAAAGTATTTAAAAATTTTATTTATCAAAGCACGACAACTTGGTAATTTTTAATTGCAAACACTTTGCGTTTACAAGAAAAATTAAGGGGGTAAAATGTCGTGTTTCAAAATGCTATAAACCATTAATTCATATATTTTGTAAAATTATTTTGAAGTTAATTTTGTTATTAGAAATTATTAAATTATTTATTCTGGAAAAATGCAATGCAGATAAGGTTTTAGCTGTAAATAAGATGGGAAGAACGAAAAATATAAAGTGAAGAGAGTGGGACTTGGAAGTTAGAAGTAAAAGACTTGGGCTGACGCCTTCGCGTCGAATAGACGACCCGCAATAATAATTCTTAATTTTGATTGTTAATAAAACAAAAGTAAGTTGATTTAAAATGAAAGTTGTTTTTGTTTGTTTTAATTGTGGTAAAGTGGGTGTTTAGAACATAAAAATTGGAAGAATTTGTGATAATATTTGGTTATTTGTTAAAATACGTCGCAGCAAAATACCACATGACAGGTAACAAATTTGAGCATTTTAATTTACGATTTAAAAAACAATTTGAAGAGCTCATAGCTAAATAAAATAATCTGTGTTACCTCAGCAAATTTGACAAGAGGGTGAAAATGCATAAATTTGTAAAGTGGGCATAGCAATATCGACGGTTTCAGATAGAAATAATGTCGGAAGGAGTTATTGAACAGTTTTATAAAATTGTTGTCGAGAAAATAAATCAGGTGGATATATTTAGAGCCCGGCGGCAAAACCCGTGTTTGCAGATAAAAATTTTTTTGTAGAAGCTACTGGTAAGACAATGGGCTGGAGATTTCCTTGGAGATATTATAGTCCATTGTTTAGATCTTTACGCATTACATTCCTATTACAACATTCCGGAGCTGTTGTTGTAGATTATATTTCTGAATTAAATCGATTCGATTGATTTGGAAGTGTTAGAAGATCCGTTCGAACTATTGGAATGAATTTCGTCGACCTTACACACAAGATAAACAATTTCGCGCTTCGAGTTTTTTAGAACATTTATTTTGTAAACGAAAATTCTAGTTTTACCAGAGAATGTAAGATTTACTACATAAATCTTGAATGATGAAACATGTGACCTTATGGGATAAAATATAGTCGCGTGCGTGTAAAGTGTTTCATCTTATCTAGGCGACTGCGGTATCATTAGGGCCCTGACAAACACTAAACATGGTATACTATACGTTGTTATTATATGTGTCGACTTCCTTAGTTGAACTTTAAGACCTTATAAAGTCTAAGATGGAAGTTAATGACGTTGTCAAACGAACTCTATAAAGTACAAATACATCTTCCAGTTGCTAAGTTTTGATATTATGAATAACGTCCCATTATAATTCAAGTCATAAAGCTTTATTTCTAACTGCAACAACAGTAAATCGTTATTTTATGAGCTCTAAAATTATTGGACTGCTTTTGAAATTTATGAAACCGACCAATATTTAAATTTACTTAAGTAACTTAGAGTTCACCATTAACAAATTAACTGAGATTACATTATCTCGCGAAACCCAAAATGCAAAGTTATGCAGAATATTCCAACATCACAAATCTACTTATTATCAAATGTAAATGCAGAATAACCTATTATTGAATTGAACGTAACATCAATTTCGAAAATTTTCAAGAGTGCGTAAAGAAAAATATGGGGAAGCGCCTTATGCATAATTTACGTTATTTAACTCGTCTTCAGTTACTGTATAAATAATAATTTCCTAAAATTTAAATTTTGCCAACAAGACGTATAAAACGTAATTAAACGTAAATTACGCTGAATGAACGATGTTTCCAAATTACATCATTAACATTAATGATACAACAAAATCAATATAATATGCAGAATTTCTTTCTTTCTTTCCAACCAATTTTTTTGCGAGCTATATAAATTGTCTGCATAACATACCGAAAGATCCTATTACAAAACAAAATGTAGAACGCCGCAAATTCGCAATTGTAACGTTACATATCAATTATTATTAAATCGGAACCCATCAAAAACGTAAAAGTAGTTAGTTGAAACTTTCTTATTAAAATTTCCACAACCAAATTACGGATACGCAACAAACTTCAAATTGTTTTCCTGTTACATATAATTAGATTATCAAATCAAACGGAATAATTTGTTGCAGTTACTTTCCTTATTAATAATTCCTTATAATTTAAACTTTATCGTGCTGTTTAGTAAATTTGGTGAAATGTTATATCAACAAACAATAATCCGGCGTTGTTTATTTATGCGAAATCAACAACGCTGTATTCATGATAAGTAAGCAGCAATTTTTTGCACTAAAAGAATACAAATTATGTCTGTCTGTCCTTAACAAATTGTTACCAATTGCTAACGATATCCAATGTTTCCATTTGGTTGTGAAAATCTTTACGTGCCGGGAATTCAACAGCTTACAATGGCGTTAATTGTACAACAATGGCCCTGATTAATGATAATACGAATGTTTTGTCTTAAGCACAGAAATCTCACCGAGTTAGAAACTAACCCGAAATCTATTATTATTATATGGAACTCGTGTATTGTTACGTTTAAGCTTGTAAAGAAAATTACGGTATTTTGAGGAACAAAACGGTGCAGGTACAATAGTCAAAGAATTGCAGAGATAATAAAGTAGACAAACTTCTACATAAATTGAATGTAAATTGCGGAAATCCCCTAAGAGTTATTAACTAGAAATCAAAACTTGATGGTGGCTGCTTACCTTTACACGGCTGAACAAGTAATTTACATTTTAAAAGTATTCCTTTTTGTCTAATCGTGGCAATTTGCAAAAAGTCTAATTGGAAAAAAGTCAACGTTGAGTCATATTGCGATAATAATAATTGTTGTAATTAATTTTAAAAGTCAATTAAGAACGTAAATTATTGTAGCATTATGATAATTTACCTTTATTTAAATAAAAGTAAGGATACCGCACCGTGACAGTGTAACAATTGTAGCAAAATGAAACTCGTTTTGTTCTTTGCGACTTGCGTAATTATTTCAATTTCTCAGAAAAGCGAAGCTTTTCCAGCAGGAAATCCTCAACAAAATCCAAACATGAGTAAGTTCGATTTAATAGCTCATAAAAAATTATTTTAAATATTAACATTATTTTTAAGATAAGGAGATTGAAAATGCCGCTAAGAGTTTTGCACAGGCAATAGATGCGTATTCTACTAATCCTGAAATGAACAAGATGGCAAAGGATAATATGTTATTAGCAACTAACGAACTTTCCAAAGCTCTTCAGGCTACCTAATCAATTTCAAGTTTTAATTTTGTAATAACACTGTAGATACTTATTTGTAACTCCGCATTAAAAATAAAATAATATTGAAATGTAGTAAACTAAGTAATGCAATAAAAATACTTTCATTCTAAGGACCTTTATAGCAAAATCCATTAAATCCAATTAGTGCAGCTTTAGAAAATATAAAAATAAATATAACTATGGACACCTCGTCTATTGCATTTTTTTTATTCATGTAGGCTTATCACGTGTGGCCCATCTTCTTGCCTTCTTTCAGCCAGGATTGTCAAAAAAAGTTATTTCGGAGGTAACTGATGGCTTGTGGATTAAGCGTTCATAGCTTTATTACATTTTTATCCTTCAATTTTTGAAGGTAAAATTTGCAAATCTTCTGATTGTTCATGTACTGACTCTACAGTCAGGTGGAACCTTCGTTTATTTAGAAATCTAGGACAAAGCAAAGGAAAGGTAGTCCACATTCAAATGGAAAATAAATTACGAGGTAATTCAATTTTTGAGAAAGGTAAATGCAATCAGATTTTTAAAATTCATCCTTCTCAATGTGAAATTTGGATTACATGGTTTGAAGCTCAGTTTTATTATAAAGCTGAGAAGCAACTTGAATGAATGCATCAAATAAAATTATATGAAGAAGAAGTTTACAAACTATAAAAAGCCTACAAACAAAAAAAAAAATTCAACCAATGACAATGACCAATTCAATGCTTTCAATTTCAATAACAGCAGTAAAAATAAAAAAAATCTAACGAGCAAGTTTGAAATTATTCCGATCCAGAAAATCGATAGTTTTAACAGAAATCATATTCTAAGAATCAATAATCAAGTTTTAGTCCTGAATATTTTTTAACATTTACCTTTAAGTACTAATTGACAATGTTAGCACTTCATCAGAAGGAAAAAAAGCAATACATTTGGTAAAATATATTATTTTATCGCAATATAATTTTTTTGTAATAAATACACAAAGAAGATGACGAGATATATTAATTAAATTAGTATAAAAATGGCACAGTGCGGCCTTCAGGCCGCACAACCGTATCAATCTACAGCAAACATACACAAAAAGATCTACGCTAGTTTGTTGGTCTAGAAAATTTTCCTGTGTAATTTTTATGACCATCATAGCAGATACATTTTTCAATTTGTAAGCTGGTAAGAGTTTTCAAAAAATAAAATAAACGACATTTTATAAATTTTTTAGATAAACAAAAAATGCACAAACACTTTTTAGAACTAAAATGTTTTAAGTTAACGCAAATATATTCTAATGATATTTTTGTGTGCGTGGCAAACGGCAAAATAATCATCAATCTCTACGGCCTCCAAGCCGGTTCGCTAAGACTTCTCGGGGTGGGTTCAAATTTCCAAAAATTACCAATTAGTCTGGGCACCAATTTAGATGTAATGATCCAATCCAGCTTCTTCAAAATATTTCAAAATAAATTAATAATTAACCAACAATTAATTATTATCCAAATCCAAATCAATTTAGTTTCACCAAAAATCAAAATCCAATTTAAAATCGTAAATAATTTCAAATATATAATTCAACGTGAAACTTTACTGGGATCATACTTTCAAGCTTATGCGTATCCAAATCGTCGGCTTATCTATCAGCTGGCCACACGCTCGTACAAATGCAAATTTATTCCTCGAATTTTAAACCAATTTGACCAAAACCAAACCAAACTTGCTAACGAGCAAGTTTGAAATTATTCCGATCCAGAAAATCGATAGTTTTAACAGAAATCATATTCTAAGAATCAATAATCAAGTTTTAGTTCTGAATATTTTTTAACATTTACCTTTAAGTACTAATTGACAATTTTAGCACTTCATCAGAAGGAAAAAAAGCAATACATTTGGTAAAATATATTATTTTATCGTAATATAATTTTTTTATAATAAATACACAAAGAAGATGACGAGATAGATTAATTAAATTAGTATAAGCATGACACAGTGCGGCCTTCAGGCCGCACAACCGTATCAATCTACAGCAAACATACACAAAAGGATCTACGCTAGTTTGTTGGTCTAGAAAATTTTCCTGTGTAATTTTTATGACCATCATAGCAGATACATTTTTCAATTTGTAAGCTGGTATGTTTTTTATTTTATTTCTAAATAACATGAGTTTTGTTTTAGTTCACTATTTTAGCTATTCACCTTTTATAACCGTGATAATGAAACTGTAGTAATTAACAAAACTTTGAGACTGAAATTATTATTTGAAAAATATTTTAATTAAAAATGTTTGTTTGGATGGAAATTGCCAAATAAGTCACTCGAAAAACATTTTAATTAACGTGTTGCATGTTAAAGTGTACAACGAACAAGTAAAATTTAATTTACTTCCAAGTTTTAGTCCTGAATATTTTTTAACATTTACCTTTAAGTACTAATTGACAATTTTAGCATCAAGGTTAGACAAAACGTAATTACTACCTTATCATTAATTATGTCCCCATTAAAGTAAGTTGTATTCTACGTAAACTTGATATTCTTTCACGCTATGTTCCGCACACGAATATTACTGTGTATTTTTCAGGTAATTATAAGCTTAGGAGCTGTGCAAATAAATGAAAGTCAAAGACCGGAAGAAGAAAGAGAATTAATCCACGAAGAATTTAAGAAAGTTTTGCAAAATGACGAAAAATTGGCTAATATATTGCTGAAAGATTTGAAGTTGGACCCGGAAATGATAAATGAAATTGCAACAGAATCCGAAGAAAACAACGCGACCGTTAATAAAACTAAAGAAGCAGAAGAGAATACTGAATATAACATATCATCAGAAGAAATAACCGCTGCCACAGAAAAAAATAAAGGTAACCTTAATTTTTAAACAAAATAAACATTTGCATTTGCTTAAATTCTACCACTTTCATTTGTTTTTTAAAATGTGAACAAAAATGTAAACGCCAAGACTCAAAATTTTTCTATTTTATAGTAACCGTGCTTCAGGTGCAAAAACGTGATAAAAATTTGAAACTTTCTTTCAAATTTAGTTTTCAAAGTGATAGATGGCATTGTATGTCTCTACTTCAACCCCTCCTTTGTATAGGAGATTTAGGATTCATTTTCATTTAATTAACCTAAAGTTTCATTCAGACACATGGCGTGGTTTAGTTTGGTTATTTGATAAGCGCAACATTTAAAGTTTGGTTAATTTCTTAATTTTTAATTTTTAAAATTTTTTTAATTTTGTTTCTTGTTATTTTTACTGTTATACATTACTGATCGGAAATAATCGTGAAATAAAGACTTTTATATTATGTTACAGAGTTTTTTAATTTTAAGTAATTTTTATCATTTCTATAGCGTAATTTTTTCAGATTTCTATTTTCTTATTTATTCAAATATTCTAAGATCAACCCTGTTAAACGTGAATTATTGTCATTTTGGTTTCTTTAATTATTATGTTTTTTTGTAGTATGTAATTATTTATTTAACAGTTAAAATTTATTATTTTAACATTTTGTTAGGTTTTATCTCAAAATTTTTGTTTGAAACAAAAGATTTTCTTGGTGTGTGTGTGTATGTGGGGGGGGGGATACTTTTACTTTTTACTAATAAATTATTTTAATGCAGTATTTGTTTGCAGTACAAAAACCTATAGAAATAGATATTCTGGATTACCCATTGATGCTGTCCGTTTACACGAAAAGTTTTTTCGCCTGTATTTCTGATGGAAACTCTACAGATATTTCCAGTGTTCTCAGCGTGCTCACTAAAAATTAATTATAAATGCTGTAATTATTAAAAAAAATTAATTGCTTTTATAACAAAAAACAAATAAATACAAAAAACCCACTAACTGCTTCTTACTTATTTATATGAAAAATTCAAATGAGGTTTTACAAATAACATCTTTCAATCTCGTCAAACATTGAAACAAATTTTTTGAAAATTAAAACATTATTTGAATTTAATTGAACGTCAAAAAAATAACAATTGCTAGCGACTTTTACGCGGTTACTATGATGACAATTTGTATACTGTCAGGATTGGTTGAATCAAAAGGCACTACGTAAGTGCGACGTAGTGAACACAAAGTGACGCGGTTTACCGGTTGCACACATTATTTGCGGGTTTGTTTTGTTCTAATGTCTAACTTATCTAGTACAATAAATTATTGTTTTAAATTAATAATTTGATTAAACATACATTAAAGACATAGTTTAGGTTAAAAAGGAGCAGAATGTCGAAAAAGCAAATTGCGTCGTTGGTGTTTATTGGGGTAAGTACGACGTGCGTGGTTTTCATTTTTCACTTTTTACTAACGAAATGGCAACATTAAAATGGTTTTAATTTTGTACTTAAATATAAGTTTCTAAAATTTAATTTTCTTTTAAGTATTCGCGTTAACCCGCTGTTCGTTGTTGAAATTTCATCAAGGATTCGGGGACTTTTTTAAGAAGTTTCATTATGAAATGGTAAGTGGCAACTTATTTTTAATAAATTCTATTTTACGCTTTAAGTTCTGTACAAGTACAAAGTAAACAAGATTAAACAAAATTAAACGAAATTTGACAAACTAAACTTTTGTTAATCATTGCTGGTTCTTATGAACAGGGGCGGGTTGGCCATAAGTACCTACAATAAAACTTTTACATGTCCGTAAAATTTTATTTATATTTGTGATAAACTCAAGATTAGAAATTACCTAAATGTAAAATTTCTAAGAGGAATTGTCAATTTTGCCATTATTTTCAGTACTCTTTTATTTATTAATGCCTTTCAATTTATGAGAGATTTTACTTTTTCATATTGTGAATATTAATGTAAGGAATAATATTTTAGATTATCCTCGAGACTGATCAATAGAAGACACTTTTGGAATAAAAATTTTTAACTAAATTTTTTATCTATATTCAAACTTCAAATTTCGTATACCACATTGTCATTTAGGAGACTTCCTCAGATTTCCCTACTCATTCATGAGATTTACTTGAATTTCTCAGATTTCCGTCGCAAATTTCATCGAGTAAAAAAAAATTCATCTGCTTTTGAAATATGTAAATAGCATTTCTTTGGATTTTTGAGATCTCCTCGGATTTCTCGATCGAATTTCTGCCTTTCAAAGAGCGTGAAATTACATAAGACTAGATTCTAACCTTTTATTGCCTAAAATTAAAAAGTTTTGAGTTGTAGGCTGAATAAACTAAAATAATTTTAAAAAACTAAAAATATTATTATTTTAAATTAACGTTTAATAAAAAATTGACATCTAATTCAATAGGCTACAACTTCGAGAAATCCCGAAGGTTTTCGAACATTCAATTTTAATTTTTTGTAAATTGGAATATTTTTTTTAAAAAGTGTAACAAACAAATTTAGATTTGTTAAAATTTCTGTATGAAATAGTTTATCAAATTTTCTGAAAAAAGTGATAGAGTTTTCAAAAAATAAAATAAACGACATTTTATAAATTTTTAGAAAAACAAAAAATGCACAAACACTTTTTAGAACTAAAATGTTTTAAGTTAACGCAAATATATACACAGTAGTATGTATATTATTGCAAGCGTTTTCAGCTTACTATAGCATCATCAGGCGATAAACTAGAGAGAGAAACGAGAAAAGGTTTGGGTAAGGGGGAGAGGAGGAGGAGCAAAATACAAAATAAATAATAAAATAATTTTTTATTCAAATTGTTTAATATAAGTTAATAATAATAAATAATGAAAACTAATATTTTAATTTGTTAATTTCAACATCTTCCAGTTAATTCCAGTTAATGTCGAGTTACACTACATTAACCACTTACCCATTGATAATTTTATAAATTTGCTTATTCCATAATTTGAAAGCCGCTGATTTTAGTCAATAAAAGAGTGAATATATAAATTGTTAACTAGTGAAATATTTTAAATTAAAATTTTTTTATCAGTATTATTTATAAATAAACACTGATCAAAGCGATAACCTTCGCTGAAAGCTCAATAAAAAATATTAAATGGTTTTTAGTAGCAAATATTTTGTTAATTAAAATGTTCAATAAAATAATTTTTAAAATAAATGAGTTGGAATTTAGTTTAAAAGTTCACGAGTTTATGTAAATTAGAAATGAGAAAACATTTCTATATATAGAGTTAGCCCCTAATTTTTTTTATAAATTACACTAGCAAACCACGAGCCGCTGTTGACAGTTGGAATGAAGTAATAAAATGATTACTATTTGGTTAATTTTCTTCATAATTCATAAAACAGTGCTGCCTCCAAGTGATTTTTTGCGTGAAACACTTCAGGGGTGCATCCAAAAATTTTCACTTTTTGAATTTTTTACCGCATCTTTCACATTTTTCCCATAAGCTATTCTACCGTTTCATTCAGTCCCACCTTTTTGTAATCCTTTTTGTTTATCACTTTTACACACCTTAATATTTTGCTACGAATAAAACTTGCTATTTCGCTACAAACATAAAAAAATGTTATTCTATTTAATAAACATGAATTTTAATTTCGCCAAAAGGTGGGACCAACCAAAAGATGGCAAGTGGAGCTAAAGTACTTCAGTGTTTCCCATCGCCGGCAGCAAAGTAAATTAATTGATTTCACAAAAAATTGAATTTTAGTTTGACAATTGAATGGCCCACTCATGAATGCTAAAATTATAATGTCACTTTTCTCGAACGTGATTGTTTTTAAAGCAAGAACATGGCGGACGACATTTTGATGCCGCCGACGGAAGTAAATAGTAACGCCGAGCGAAACCTACTAAAAATAAATACAATTTTTGATAGATATAATTGAAAAGCTTGAAATATTTAATGTACATAAAAAATTGTACGAAAAGTTTACACTTGTGCCATATGGCTAGACAGTTTTAAAGTTTGTTAGACATAATAAATATTGTGGCAGTGCTTTTTTTTTATTTAGTTTAGTTAATTAAAGTTTAGTATTCAAAATATTTATTTTAATTTGAATAAAGCCAACAATGAACTTTCTCATTCGGGTATATTCAAATTATTGTTTATAATCATTATAATGAATATAAGGTAGGTATATTGTATTATACCTTGGCTGTAAATGAAAACCCATATTCGGATGAACAAACTTTTGATGTTTTGCCGTTAGAATGTTATCGTATAAATATTTTAAGACTGATACACACATTCAAGCAAGTTAATAAATTTGGCTTTAATAGACTAGATTATCAAGCTTATTTGTGCATGAAAATTGAAGCTGTGGTTGTGTTTTGAAGTTGGGCTTGAGAAAAAAAGTTTTTTACTGGGCTTTTATTGCAATTTTATTGAAAGTTTTTGACTATGTATGACTTGATGTTATTTCGTCTGACTAAAGCCTGCTACACACACTCTCTAAACTAGCTCGTTAAACTTGTGTCTGTGTGCAGCAAAGTTGGAGCATAGGTTGCACTTGGAAAAAAGAGTTTTTTTATGGATTTTATTGAAATAGTTGTTGACTAAAAAGGACAACATTTCTGGCTTTGCTCACTGATTTGTATAAATTTTGGATATGTAGTAGATCATCGGAAAATAAGAGCCTCTATTTTTTTAAGCCGTTAATAAAGAGTTTTACATGGTATATTCGCCTTTCGATAATAAGGTGAAAAATGGAATTTTTAAATTTTCATGTAGAATAGGAGTTTTTTATCTTTTGATACTCTGCAACATCTCCAAAAGTTATACGAAATCGATGATTTTAGATTCTTTATAGCTGACAAGTTATCTGAACCATGATTTAGACTTTAACTTATTTTTTTTTTCTATTTCTAGAATTTTGAGTAAAAGTAAAAGTGTCGGCTTGGATATTGGTTTTAAATTACGCGGATTATTTTTGCCTAATTTTAAGTGAAATAGTAGTGCATTTAAAATTTTTTGAAAGTATTGCTCGAGTGTGGTGAACATCAAGATTGGATGGATTAGAGGGATTTTCCCCAGAAAAATGAAAGCAAAAAGACATCAGTGATAAAGGTAATAATAATTTTTTGTAAATCAGAATTCAAAATGATAAATTTTTATTTCTTTTTACAGGTAGGGTCTACTTCGTGGGTTTGACATCAGAAGGTTAGTGAAAATTAAATTTTTAGTGTAGATAAGTGACCAGTGAAATTACTGAGTGTTAGTGTATATGGCAAGGTAAGAAAAACTAAACTAAAATTTTAAAATTTAAAAATATACGCAATAAAGTAGCGAATATAATTTTATTTTTTTCTGATGATCAAATTGTTTATTAGGAAGTACCAATGAGCCACAATAATGACGGTCACAAAAATTATGATTTACGATATGAATTTTATTTTTTTAAGTTTTTGCTTTTATTTGCAGATTAGTGCTTCCCAAATTATTTAATCTGAATAAATACCAAATGGTAGGTTGTAAAAGTTTTTTATATTTAAAATAATAATTCTATTCATTTTTTTAGCAAGGATCTGATTGAAATAATACACGTTTGTTCAAAAATTCATTGAATGCTTTTGTTTTTGAGAGTGAATTAATAATTAAACCGGTGTGGATACTACAGGTAAAACATATTATTGTAATTTTTAACTAATTGAAAAAATATTACTATGTACAAATATGTTCCCAGAATTAGAATATTTTTAAAATGAATTTAATATATTTTCATTTCTTATTTATTCGTTAAAAAATAAAGCACTCTTATTAAAGAATTAAATAAAATTTTAGCATAAAAGCAGCTATTCACATTTTCCTCGTTTAGCTTTGCAAATCACACACGTACAAATGCTATGTAATATTAATAAAAGAGAAATTCCATTTATTGTTACCATTATTAAATTTTACTTTTACCAACATAAGAGCGAAGTTAGTTTGTGTTAAATTAAGTTTGTGAGTGGCAAAAAAACTAAACAGTCTTATAGTATAAAAAACTTGTTAGACTCGTTAAAAAGGCATCCAAATTTTAATATAAAAAAGGTTTTCATAAATCTTGAATACAATTTCCCGTCATATTAATATATAAATTTTCCTTTTTATTCGAAAATAAAGCAACAAAAGCGAATAAATAATGCGGTATGTTTATTTTGTAACCCACGTCACATAAATTGAATTCATTATTTATAAATTTAACATCAAAATTAGATTTTGTGCACTATACTAAAAAATAATGTCAGTACACACCAGTCCATCGATAGATTCATGAGCTCACGCCGGCCGTTAGTCTTCTAAATTAAAATTAACGAAAACATTAATTACTTTTCAAAATATTTTTTTTTATTTTTAGAAGATAATTAATTAACGTAAATGACAGTAAAGTGAAAATTATCTTCTTAGTTTGTTTTGCAAGAACTAAGAGCTAACTTATCGTATAAGCCTGTAGGTTTTACTAAAAATAACCAACCGGTATCACTTCTCATTTTTAATTAAAAAATGTCATTCTAATATTATTTGGTAGTGGAAGTTCCTAAATTTTAAAAGACTTGAGTGTGTCATTTTCAAAATTTATTTTTCTGCATATTTTAAGAAGCAGACGGAAATAAATTGCGCCACAATGTGACCAAAAATCAATTCTATTTCTCAAACTTATTAAATTTGAAAATCTTATTAGGTAAAACTTTAATTAGTTTGGTATTTAATAATCCGGAAATTTTAAAATCATTAAAAGTTTTCACTCGCAAACATTTTGAATCAATGCATGGTGTGCTTTGTTAGCAGGATATGTTTAGTGAAATTTAATTTAAAGTTGAATTGCGTCGAGGTTTATTTCTTCAGCTTTCCTTTCAACTTGTTCTTACCGTTTCGAAGTAAAACGAATCAATTCGTATATTATAATGAATGCATGCATTCATAAATTAGTAAATAAAAGATGTAAAGAATTTTCAGGAACAAATTTCAAGGTAAATTGCTTTTGCTTTACGGAAATAAATATAAACGCAGATAGGAAACAAGTTACTTTGATATTGTCCGGTTGGAAGTTAATTCGACGGTTAAATATGTAACTACACTTTCGTGGTTCGGAGTTCACGTTAAACAGTGGGGACTAACATGGGAGTTTGATCGTAGCGATAGATAGTAATGTAGTTTGACTCCAATTGGAGGAATAGTAACTGCCACTACAAAATAGCAAAAGAGCGGTAAAATTTAGATAGCAGCACGTATTGACCAATGAATGAATTTTTCAATAACAACGTGATCTGATTGGTTAATATGTGCTGTTCTTTCAGTATTATAGTTTAACCATCTCATTTTCATATACATATTTTTGCGAATAAGAAAATGTATTCATAATATTATATTTTTTTTTTGTATAATTTTATTTAGTAAAGTTTTTGTAAAATGAACATTTGATATTTTAAATCTTACAGCTTAAAAAAAGTTCTCAAATTTAAAAGCTATTATTTGCATTAAGATTTTAAAAATACGAAAATTTCGCATTTACCACAAGTTTTCCTTGTTTTTCACTTTTAAAATGCACAATGAATACTAAAACCTTGATTCCAGTGAACGTGAACTATTTCAAGACATCAAACAGTTGAACAAAGCTTTCATGCTATTAAACTTAACTTAGACGTTAAAGCGCTTACAAAATATGCACATAATACAGAATTCTGCAAAATACTGCAAGTTTGGCAATCGTCATAAATGTTCGAAGGAATTTAAATTTTCATACTTGTGCATTAAAATTTAAATTTTTTGTTAAGGACGTGATGAAAATTTAATGTATGCCAGTTTCTTATTCTTACTGTGTATTTCCAACATCTTAGAACTTAAAGAATATTTTTTGGAACTAAAGTATGGGGCTATATAACGCTGGAAAGGATTACATAAAAATTAAATTTAGATTATTTAGAGTAAATTTTTTTAATTGCAATGGCTTTAAGATAAATATCTAAACATTATAGTGTGCTACCACATTGTGGTAATGAAAAACAAACGTTTAGATATGCAACCCCACTGTCATGATTTGATGAAGATTGCATTTCATTAGAGAATGGAATACCACCAGCTTACTTGAAGAAAATACCGAGAAAGTAACCCTGATTAAACGACGCAAAAATTTATAGTGTTTTTAAGTGGTAAGCTGAGTTTGACTCACCCTACTAGCTAAAAAAGCTAGTATTGTACTTCAGTGCCGCTTGTCGCCGGCAGTAAAGTTAAACAATTGCATTCACTAAATTGGATAATTAAATGACATGGATAGTTTTTTTTTTTGATAAGGGTAGAATTTAGATACTATATTATTGACAGTCCGAGCCTGTAATATATCAACAACATAATAAACCCACATAAACCAATACCGGACGTTAATGTTTAAGACGGAATTTACAGAGTACAATTTGTCTTGGCAATTATTCAGAATATACTACATAATATATTGTACTATATCCATCAATAATGGTGGTAGTGGCAATCTTAAACCTATAGTTTCAGCTTCTGACTGAAAAATCTCGCCGAATTGAAAATAATTCTGCTATGTACTTGATATTTTACTTAACTTTTAACTACTGCTGATCGGAAAATATTCAACTGTTTTTCGTCGATCGAAAAACATGTTAAAAATATGGAATTTCTAAAAAAAAATAATGAATAATTATTACATCAATTAGAATAAGGGTGGACATATGAATTTATTAGAAAATAATGTGAATAAGGAAGCCATGAAATATCAAGAGGTGAAATTTTTAAACGAAATACCTTCTGTAAAAGGCGAGCTAGGCATAAAAAACCTACAGTTGAACATTAGTTCCTAATAAGGAAGGTTTTAAATGTTAGACAGGATTTAGTATTTAAACCTCACGGCTGCTTATACCGGGTTAGAAAATTATGTGCGATTGGTTGCTGAATTAATTTTTAATTTTGTTTTTGTTTAACCTGGTACTTTCACCTCAGCTTAGCAGTCTACCTAATTAAATTAAATTTACCAACACTAATCTTTGTTTTAGAATAATATTTACTTGGTCCGGTTGGTAGGCTCGATCAACTTATCACTTAACTCTATGGTTTCGATCGCATTATTGCTGCGCAAATATGTCTAATGTACCAAATTGGGTGTTTTGTCTCTAAAAAGAATTCTCATTATCAAATAACTACTAGTAATTTGTTTAAATTTAGATTGCAATTGCATTTTTGCTACTTCTTCAGGTGTATTTCTTTTACAAACACCATTAATTAGTTTGGGGTTAATTTAGGAAGTTTTATGACTTGATTGTTTTTTAAGGGTGGTAATTAATTATTTGTTTAATAATAAAAAAATTTAAAGTAATCAAAAGTTTTTGTAGGTTTTTTTAAGAACACTTGGATACACATTAATTATAAAATAAAAGCTTTGACCCGTAAAATGCTTGTTTGCGGATCACTGTTAGGCCTACTAGGATTTATGATGGAAGTGTATCTAAAGCAAGATTTATATAAAATTTTGTAAGGTTTATATTTTTTCATTAATTTATTATGACGACCATAATATTTTTATTGTGTTTTAATACAATGAAAAATACATTACGAGTTTAAATCGTAAATTACTTTATTGCCATCACATAAATAATTTCTTGGTGATAATTAAAAATATGTAGTGGAAAGCCTAAATTAAATATTTTCGGGAGTAGTAATTAACTGCTTTAATCTACCGAAATTATCTTCTGTTATCACTACAATTAATAGTGTCTTGATTTTAACACAAAGATACTCAAATTAATTGACTAGCGCCGTTTTCTTGTAAATCTCGAATAAAGAGAGATTTTGTAGTAAGAATGCTAACCTGCTCGGTGAATCATTCAGCACGTATTGCATTAAATTGATGGAGCCCGTAATAAATCTAAAACGGCATAAAAAGAAAATCAAAAGAACCTGTAATATCAAAGAAAAGGTTGACATAAATTATTTCGCAGATGCGCCTTGTAAAAATAATAACCGAAGAAGTTCCGTTAATAGACATTGCTTACAATCGTAAGCAATGTCTGAAGATGGTTTAACTTTTAAAATTATAATCCGCCGTAAAAATGAATTAAAAACTTTTGAGAAATTTATTCGTCGGTATTATTTATCGCCGAAGGAAAATTTGTAAAATGTCGTATAGACGTCTTGACTTGAAATTTCATTGCTCCAGTAAATACCTTAAGACTCAATGAGTAATTACAAAATACTTATCTTCGACTCGGTGTCCACAAAACTGGAAGCTGTTGTTATTAATATTCATCACAAGATAAATGCTACTTGCAGCATGGTATAGAAAAACAAAGTGTTCTTTGTTGGAAACTCGACTTCTAAATTTAATTCACCAAGTTTCACCTATCGATTATATTATAGTAGGTTTCTCTCTAAGCTCCTATTAAATTTAAAGTTATTAATTTAAAGAGTAACAACCGCATCCTCCCACTTGCACTTTTTGTTTGCAACAATTTCAAAAAGTGACGGAGTTGTTGTTTAAGCCAAATTTAGAAAAAAAAAATATGTCATTAATTTTATCTTGAATCCAGAAAGACATTAATTTTAGTCAAAAGTCGAGAGCGTTACGTGGTACCTCATTTATTTTTGTTATCAAGCACGCGTGTTCTTTCTAAGTACGCTGTACAAAGTAAAGCATATAAAAATAATTAAAGTTATCAAAACAGAAGCTCGGTTGTGCCAAAAAAAGTAAAAACGTTTTCCAAAACGCCATACAATTCACTGGCGTTTTCGGGCTCTCTTATTATTCAAATCTTATAAAGTTGCTTTATTCATACTGTCTGGCGATTTCAATAACTATGCAAAAATGATTAATGATTGCTCGGGCCTGTCTTAAACCTCTGGAGCAAGAAATTGTTTTTTGTTTTAATCTCAAAATTATAAAATATAACAGTAATTTGTATATGACTTATACATACCTCATTACTTATTAATAAAGCACTCTAATTTACTTCCATACTTTGTGAACAAAACTACTATATCATATTTTTCAGAAAATCCGAAAAGTTTTGAATTTTACTCAATATTTTCTCTCTCTATTAAAACAGAAATTAAGTCATAACTTAAAAATCTTTGGTTTTTAACAATATAAGGTTAGAATCTAGTTTGTAGATTTATTTTGGTATACTTCGATATCAAAGGGCGCCACTGTAAACTTAATCACACAGTACAAGTGAAACGGAGTTAACAGTAATAGCCAATTAAAAGTATGATAAAAATAATTAAAAAAATTTTTCTTCAATTTTCTCACACTACTATAAAATTATTTAATTTTGGAAAATTGAAATACGTGTATGCATTGCGATCTGTAATCACGCGCGTGTGTAGTAGGCTTAAAAATTACATAAAATTCTAAATTAACAAGAAGTTAAAACATTTATAAATATTACTTCGTAATTCAATTTGTAAAATTTATGAAATTCCTTCCGGCGTTATTAAATTATAACAATAAATAATACAAAAGGAATTAACCCCAATATTGTAATAGGATTTTCATGTTAAATGATATAAATTTATCAATATTTTATTTACGACAATTTATTTTAAGTAATGAAAATTAAAGTATCTATTATCACGAATTTTACTTCATCGGAAAATGTAACAGGCTTATAAAATTTTACGATTTAAAACTCGTTCGCCTTCAACTCATGGGAAAAAATTGTATTAGGTTTTTGAGTATTCCATAAAAATTCTAGTAATGTTTCATTAAATAATACCAAAAGTACAACGACATGCTAAAAAATTTTGTTACACCCATTTTGGATTAACGATTTTTGAAAAATGTAATTGTTTATTTGGGAATAATAAAAATAAAGTTTCAAATTTTTCTAAAGCATTTCGAATTTTACTCTTTGTGACTTCTAAAGTAAATAACAATCTTGGAGAGATGAAAAAAATTATCCTAACGTTTTTAATTAAACATTTATTCAAGCCTTCGGGGCACTTTGTTATTAATATTTTTAATTAACTCAAAATTAAATAAAGGAGGTTCCCGCGAATTTAAACCAAGAATTAAAAAAAACTGTTAAAAAATGCAGGATGCTTTTTATTAACCCCAGAATCAAACAAATAATTCAAACAACCTGTTTAACATCACATGATTAAAAAATAAAGATATTCTTTTAAATGTTTAATTTCTTTGTGTAAAGTACTAAAATAACAACTTTTATTGGTTTAAATGGGTTTCTCGTTGCTATTCACGTCGACAGAATTTAAAAGAACTTTGTTTAAATTTCAAAAGTATGCATTAGTTTAACTAACCATTATCGTATAGAATGAACAGTTTGAATACATACAAAAGCTTTCAAACTTTTGAAAATTTTAAAAACTTACGTTTCACTATATTGGTATAAAAAACTACACATAATTGTAGTGAATGTTAAAAACCTCATGCACTATAAATAATTACTATCGAAAAATACATATTATGTATATGTATGTAACGCTGAATATTTTTACCGTACGTTGAAAATTTTCGGATGGAAATGTCTGTTACGTGGAAAACTTCTGACGTAAACAAACAATGCAATCTCTATATATGAATGTCAATTGGGTTGCATATCAGAGAGTTTTTGTTTTTTTTGGTGTTAAATTATTTGGCCATAAGAACAAATCTTCGTTCAATTGCAATAATAAGCAATCTGCAGCAATGAAAACATTGTAAAAAAACAGTAAATAAAAACAATGATTATCTGAATAACAAAATAAATAAAGTGACGACGAATCGACGACTTTACTATTACAAATCATTTAATAATTATAGAATTAATATTTTTTATAATATGTTGCTGATTTTGTTACATGTCATTATATAAAGTCATATTGCAATTTTTAAATCTGAATATTTAGTGTAATTATAAACACCAAAGACGAATGTTTTTGATCTTCTTAAGATGTCATGACATTTTACAGCATTTCTGTATTATAAATATTATACATACATTTTTACTACATTTTTCGATACATGTCAGAAATTTCACACCTTAAGTAGGGCTGATTTATTTTTCTTGTTGAAATACGGTCACCGTTAACATTTTGTAACCAAAAATAAGCTATGAATTTTCGTACCAACCCCACATAATGCATAACATTTATAGCCTGACGGACATAGATTGACAAAGTTGAACTAATCTAAACTCTGCATATTGTCTTTTTGAAAGTTTAAATTAAATTTTAGAGTTTTAATCAACGGGAAAGTTTCCGAACCGATTAGGAATTATTGAGAATCAAAATTATACTAATTGGTAAAAATCTCTTTTCTCATTAAAGTAACCCTGTTCATAATTCGCAAAATTTTCTTAGATAACTTGCCTTTGATATGTCGGGTAAATGTTTTAGCTAAAATTGTTCGTACAACATTTTAATAATCTAATTAAATAATTAAAGAAATAAAAGAAGTGAAAATGTAGAAATACAAACTTTTGCAATGCTAGTTAGCCATTTATTCCTTCTAATCAATATACTAAAAGTTCGTTTAATTTACGTGTTTAATTATAGAATGTGTCCAAGTTGTTTAAATAGCTTTAATATGCACAAGTTATTTTAAGTTAAATCTAAAATTATAACTTCATACAAATTTAATGAAGCGCAAATTTGCAATCAGAGGTGTACTTATGCAAATGTACCGGGTGGAGCCGTTTTCTACTGTTACACTGGAATGTAGCAAAATAATATGGTTAATTATTAGTTTTAATATTCTGCTTGCTATTTTAACTATTAGTTAATCAAAATACATCCTACCATTGATAATTTTTGATAGGATGATGAATTATTCTAGATTTGTGGTTTAAGTAGTAAAACTCAGTATTAATCATAGTATATCAATGTATTAAATAATTTTTAGACTTACAATGTGCCAAGTTTTCAGAGAAAAAAAATTGAACGGTAAATTACCATATGATTGAACTTTTCCTTTGAACATAGTAACTATTGGTATACTGCGGTTATTCCATAGCCGAATTGGTTTACAATACCCATATTAATACCCACATAATTTCAAAGACGAAAGGTTTGTGTGGATGTTCTAGAATTTATTTTATTACATGAGAAGAATAAACTTTTGGTTTTTTATAAAATTATATTTATCCAGTACCTTTTAGAGCGGTGTTTCCCAACAACAGGGAGCAATTCGAAAATAACTTCGTAATAGCTCGCCAATAATTTCCTAATGATTTCTTCCTGAAACCTAAGTCTTGTATCCTGAAGAAGTTATAATTTACAAAAGCTTAAGTGAGGCATGGTTGGAAACACCGCTTTAAGGTCTGAAGATTGAAATTCCAATTTTTTTTCAATTGCAACATAAGTAGAATTATATTTTGAGTTTATATTGTTGTGTCCACATAAAGGCATAAGAGGTGGGTTGCGTATTTGAGCAATTAAAGGATTGACGATGCAACCTGATAAAAATATATGAAGCAGGATTTTTTTTAGTTATATACCTCGTATGTTAGTTAGTTTAATTGGTTTAATTGTTATCATTTGTATTTAATTTAAGTTTTTGTGTATTTTTATTATGTTATTTATTTGAATTTGGGCACACACGCAAATTAAAACCAGCAGGTCACATTTGATCTAAATTTTCAGCAGAAAGAACCTTGATTAAAATAAAAAAAAATTAAAAACCAATGAAAAGATTACAAGTAATAAATAACTTAGTAATGAAGAATAATAAACAACGGTCCATGAACAGTCGTATTTGAAGAGCATTTGAGAACAGTCGTGTTCTAGTAATTTTTGGAGAGCAATCCGAAACGGTCGTGCGGATTAAAATAATTCAGAGCGTGTCGATAGTTAGTGAAGATTGATTGATTTGTTCGGGAAGTTTACCCAAGGAGCTTGAGGCCATAGTTTTTCCGTGTGTGGAAATTAATGTCGGCACGCGGCTGAATAAGAGTTCGACTGCATTGTATTGGATACAAAGAATAAGAAGGAGGTGTACGAGCAAGTGAAAATAGTTCCTAGTTGAAGTAGGTGCTGAATAAAGAAGAAGAAGAAGATTTAAGTTGTGAAGAAGAATTGTTTATGTTTGACGGTATTAGCTGGTCGACAAATCGTGTGAGTCCTGTTTTTGTATTATTGTTATTAATTATCAGGTTGCAAATAAATGTTAATATTTATATCGTCAATTGTTTGATTGCCTTAATTGTAACCATTTATTCTAGGAACCTGCAGATCTGTGAGATTTCATAAATAAGAGTCACGTATCATCACAATATTTGTAGTCGTACATCGACAGCACCGCACCACTGTCTCAAGAATTATCTTTGTATTGAAACCACATCGTTAAAATCATGGAAAGTCTGTGTATAATTATCTGGTGTTTGGTATAAAAAAGATATAGTTGTCAAATTTTTTTAGCTGTTAATTTACTCTTGTATGCTATTTTGATTTATTATACTCCTATAATTTATTATTATATATAAAAATTATAAAAATTATTGTGCCTATATAAATAATTGCTTAATTTACAATTCGTATTACAATGCTCTTTCCAATTTTACCGAAAACTACGTTTTCTAACTTATTTAGTTGATACCAAACACCAGAGAATTTATCTAAGAGTAGCTTTGTAATTATTACGATAATTCTATATGTGAATCTTTGTGGTTTTGCCTTTGTTACCTTAGAGCAACAAAGAGCACAACCCACGCAGTTATCTAGACAGTTACTAATATATCTTTTGGATACGTAAAATTATTTTTAATTTAGATTCGACTGTTTAAAGTCTAGTGGTTCCTAACCGTTTTAATTTTATTTTAATTTTAAATTGCTGTTTGAACGTTTACTCAAACCCCGAAGTTATCAATCAATAACTTTCCTTCACCATAACTTCGCATGACTACCCCCCCCCCTTTAATATAAATTGAAACAATTAACGAAACATTTGAAAACTTTGAAAAAAGTGGGACAGACTCTGAATAACTCTTCTACTTTACATAATAGGTAGATCAACTTTGTTATTATGTTTGGTATTCTTTTTTTTTAAACTTATTACACTGTTACCTCTTTAAGTTCTGTTTGTCTTGGCATTTACCTACTAGAATTTATTCGCACGCTTAAGGGCTTTTTGCTCTTATTTTACAGCTCTTCTCTTACTTGCACAATTTTAATCAATAATAACCAGTAATAAACAGGCAGTGGCGGGAATTAAGAAATAGACAAAATATTTTATCATTTTTACTTAAATTAAAGTTTTAGAAAACCATCAAATACTGTCAACGTAGTTTATCAAATAATAGCACCGTTAGAATCAAAAACGCCTTTAGATATACGTGGATACAAAAATTCGTTTTATATGCGTTTGAAATACCTTATAATAGCAGAAAATACATTTGTCACACGGTGAACAAAACAATTTTTTTATTATTAGTTTCCTCGTCTTTTACAGTGAAAACTGTGGCTAAAGTAGTATCCTACGAAATTTAACATTAAAATTCGAACAGGAATCAAAACCTTGAAATTGGATTTAGTGATAGAATATATTGCTTACCGTGCCAAGTCGCAATGATTAACCGACATAGGTTTTAGCTCAGCAAATTATTAACATTTTAAAAAGGAAATTATTATAAATTTTCTTTTGTTTCTCTTTATTGGTCAGTTACTTACCTGTTTAGCTAGCACCGGTAATAATATTGAGAAGCAATCGTATTTTTTCAAACTAGATATTGTAATCCAAGTATTAATAAATACCACATAGTTTTTAAACGATGTGATTTGGATATTGCATGAAACACAAAAATGAAAATGAAATGAAGCATAACTATGAATTTATATACCGGCATCCACTTAATTTGCTGGTAGCTACCTACACTGTACGACGTCATAAGTAGGTACTTAAAATTTTATTTTTCACTTTAAGTTTTTCAAATTGACCATAACTCAAAATCCTAACATTTGATTGAAGTTTACCAAGTTTGATGCGTTTCTGCTGTGCATTTATGCAATTTAACCGCAGTGCAGTTTCTTTCACAAAAGTTTTGTAACGAGTGATATTCTATTTCTATCGTTTTGTTCGTCAAAACTTTGAATCGCAACAAATTTTACTACAGAAAACTTGTGCGGTATTTCAAAATATTGTGCATTACGAATGACGAATGCTGGTGTAAAAAATGCGGTTTATTCCACAGAGAAAAAACTACATTTCGTAATTTTTTCAGTGGAATATCGGGCATTGTAATGGATTAATAAAAGATTCCTGCTCGAACTCATTTTGTTTGTTTAGACAAAAGCATAGCATAATTTAATAAAAATATTTTTAACGTCAACTAAGGAAAATAATTTCTGTTATGCAAATATTTAGGTAGGAGACTTTTTCAAATACCGAGGTAAGCGAAAAATTTAATTAAAAATATCGTTAATAAAATTTCATTTAAAATTTTTTGTTTCCGCTTTGTTTTATTAAACGGTTCACATTTTTGTTCGGCTTTTATTTATTATAAAGAAACACCTTGTTTGAGATTTACAAATTGTATTGATTGAGGAAATGCGCCCGAGGAAAATTTTAGTTTTATTAGGAAGTTTTAATAATTTATTATGTTCTTAAAAAAACAATTAGGATGAAAGTTTTGAACCCAATAAAGCTAAAATTCGCTATTAGTTACTGTTTCCTTTGTAATTGATAACTTGGTAGATCATTAAGTTCAAAAACATTGACATCAAATCCATCAGCATCAAAATATAACAACCAGATACAATAAAGACGAAATGAAATTTATTTTCATATAGCGTAGAATTAAACTTTCCAAATTCTTTTTTTTAATTTGAAAATATTAATATACAGAATTAATTTTGTGACAGGTTAATCATGGTGGTTTAAGGACATTAAATTTTGGGAAAATGTCAGCTACAGTTTTAAATCTGCGTGTAACATTTTGAAAGTTGATTATCGTGGTTACGGGGAGATACAAATCGGACTCAATCAAACTCATAAAATTAATATTAGTTCTATAAAAAAGAAAGCATGTTAGTTTTCTCGTTACTTGAAAACTCTGTTTTGCTGATAATGCGGTGCTAACAACGCTTATAAAATAACGCTATAAATACTCTTATGCTCATTTTGTTGGTTCATAAATTTAATACTTTGATTAACTATTGATTGCAGTAGTAAACTTTACATCAAATTGCGATTTGAAGTACTGGGGGTTTATCTTTTAGAGCTTTTATTCAAACCTCTTAGAATGGAATTAGGTTTACTTGTTAAAAGCGTAATAAGCCAATTATGCCGCGTTTATAATTTTAAATAAATAATAATCGAGTAATTACGGTTCGTGATTTTGAAATTCAATGGATAGAATTATAGCTGCGTTAAACTCTCATATTCCCTTCAGGGTTAAAACCAACTCTCATAATTAATCGTGATTGTTGTTATTAGTAGATTTCGTTGTAAGACACTCAAGTCTTCTTCAGATTTCATTAAAAGCTTGTCTTACAAGCCACAATTTGCAACAATTATGCAATAAATAGAAAATAACTTAACAAAGTATTTTTGTGGTATTAAGTAGTATGTGATATTTAAAAAACGCTAAAATGACAATAATTCACATTTAACATGGTTGAACTTAGAATAAATAAGAAAATAGAATTCTGAAAAAAATTACGCTATAAAATAAAAAAAAAAAACTCTGTAACATAATATAAAGGCCCCTATTTCACGATTACTATCGATCCTCAGTCATGTTTAACAGTAAAAACAACAAGTGAGAGCAAATATACTAAACAAAATTGCAAAAATTGAAAATTTTAAAAAATCAAGAAATTAACCAAACTTTAAAATAAATGTTGCGCTTATTTTATTTTTATTTATTTATTTTTACCAAATAACCAAACTAGAAGAGTTCACGTGTCTAAATGAAATTTTAGGTTAAGTAAATCAAAATGAATCTTTTTCACCTACACTGTAGGAATATGAAGTAGAGACATACAATGCTATAGTATTCTGTACTTAACAGTTAAAAATTTTATTTTTTTAACATTTTGTTAGGTTTAATTATTAATTATGCAATAGTAACATAGTTTGGAAATGCAAGATGTTTTAATTTCCTCAGAATTTAGAATATATAAAAAATAAAGTAAATACAAGTTAAATTAGTGACTACCACTGAAGGTTTTGCTTTATATTGAATAAAACTTAAGCACTGCTTTCTATTAAAATCATTTTGAAGAAATTAATCAAAGAAAAAATTAATCAAACAATTCAATAAATTTCGAGATTCTTAGACCGGTTTTGTTCGAAGAGCAAATCATTTTTCTGGGTGTAGCTAATGAATTAGAATCAACAGAGAATATAATTAACCGACATTGATTGTGTATAGTTCTGATTTCCATACACTAAACTTGAATGAACTGCGCTAAATTATCAAATCATAATTAATTATAACTTAATTTACAAAATCACAGAGTTAGTTAAGTAATATACTGCTGCAATCCTAATAAAAATTTGTGTGCTCTTGCACGATAATTTTGTTATGATCTTTGTTTTGTAGCTATAAAAATACCATCACCAATTCTGTTAACAATTTCTTATTTATTATAATAAGAAGTGGCTATTTATATCCGTGCAGAAGTTTCCTTTTTAAAAATACGAAAATAAATCTTAGAATCTCGGTTATTTTAAACTGAAGCACCTACTTGTACAAGGTGTCAGCTAAAAGAGAGTTTATAGTGTAAAGCAATTTATTCGGGAAACTACAGAACGAAAATTCATACCTCGAACTTATTACCAAGTTTATTATATTTGTTATTTTCAGTTATTTAATTATATTTCTTTTATATTATTTCTTTCATTCATCTGATGACGTAATTCGACTCTTTTCACCTATTCATCCCTAACTTTCAAGAATCTCTTCAGTTATATCTCTGCGCCATATTTTAGTCTCTTCGTTTTCATGATCGTTCATTTTACCACAATTCTAATGAGGCACTTACTTATGCTTTCAGCTTTGTCAAAATCTTTTCAATGACTTTTTGTAAATATAAATTCTGCAACTTTTGTATTGCAAGTTTTATTCTTTCATTTCAAACTGTTCTTTTGGAATGGAAAAATATTTAATTAAATTTTAAAATAAAGGTGCGAATACGGAAAATACATTTCAATTTTTTATATACATGATGCACTAAATGTATTGTATGAATAATGGAAGAAGTTTAAAAGTACACCAGCTGAAAAGCAAAATTTTAAAAAGCGTCCTCTCAAAACCTAAGTTTCTGAATTGCGGTGATGATTTATTCCATTCAAAAAGTTATTTGAATGCTGAAACAAATGTAGTTACTTACGGTATGAAAAATTTTTAGTGTCTGTAAATTTGGAAAGCATCAAGTTAAGCCCGTAACCTACAAAATATGAGCAGACGAATTTCGAAAATTTGGCTAACAAATTTGCCAATAAATTTAGGTATTTGTAAGATATACCAAATTAATTTCAACTTTCCTGCGCTCCTGTTTCTTTTTCTGAATTTCCTTCATCTTCCCTAATTTTTTGATAGTCACGATCTGCTCAAGTTGACTCAGCATGTTTAATTTTATTATTAAATTTTAATAATTTTCTGTACGAGTCCTAGTACTTGGAAGAACTAAGAAGTTTATACTTATTTCTGTACTTAATTCTAAAATTGCTTGTGTAGACAAAACATTAAGTATTCTCATTTAAATTATAAAGTTTCACGGGATATTTTAGCAAATTTTGTAAAACCACTACATAATAGCATTTAGCAGTTTCGTAATTTTAGAGCTGTCATAAACGACGTGCTTATCTTGACGTTTAAGTAATGAAAATAGATTATGCTTAACTAATGAATTATTAATATACTTAATCTGGAATAAACATTTTTCAAAATATAATCGTGTTCTGGTCGAATCAAAATAATTTTTCGGTATTTATATGCAAATACCGCACATTAGATTTAAATTATCGCAATAAATACAAATAGACATTTCCACTAACTTTTCGGAGACATGTTAGACAGGGGAAAACCGAAGAGAAGCCAAATTGAACCGTGAAACATATGGATGTTGGAAAACAATTTGAAATAAAGTCAACACAACATTTAAACAAAAGCATTCAAATGTGAAATAAACAAAGTTTACTAAACATTTGCAATGGACTAACAATTTAAACATTAAATCAAATTTAGACAAAATAATGTAACAAACACGCTTATTACAGTTGTTGTACAATTTAACCAAACTTACAAAGGTTTCCAAAAATATTTAACTGATTTTGGTAAACAAGCAAACTTTAAAATAAAACAATTATTGCCATGCAAAAGAACCGAGAAGGAAAGAGAATCCTCCCGACTGGAAAGTTGTTGTAAACTTATTTTTCAAGTCTAATTAAACATTATTAAAAAAATTTTAATATTCCCAACTTAAAAATTTCCTAGATACATTGATTAATTAACATTAAGTTGAAAATTTAAATTAATAATTATTATTAGACAAAACTAATTAATTTCGAAAATAGGTTACCTGAATGCAAATAATAATTTACATATTCATTGAAATTCTCTCGAAGGTTTTCAATATTGAAAATTTTATGTTAATAGACCTATGGTATAGCAATAAGGTTAAAAGAGTAATAAAAATCGAAATTTATGTGGGACTTTACCGCTCAAATTAATTTAATACGAATTTTATTAAAAATTCAATTGATATCAAACTGCGATTAAACTTATCATTCTTTGTACCAAATTTATTACAATTATCAAAGTTCCTTGAATTATTTAATTTTATCTTTGTCCTAATTTAAATGTAATTAATTTTTTTCCCGGCAGTATTCAAAATAGAGATAAATTCGGTCTTTGTGTAAGTTAATTAGAAATATTCAATTTTTTTTTTGAATTTCTGCCTGGAAGAGTTTTACTATTTTGTATAATTAGTCGAAGTTAATTAAAACGGTTAAATCAAATAACAAAACAAATTTAATTCTAAGTGTTGCCCTTATAAACCAGTAAAGCGATTTTATAGGATAGGATAAAAATTTATCGGTCAATAAATCGAAAATCTAAGACGATAATTAGGGTCAATAAATTTGGAAGGATTATTGCAGCACAGTCTCATGCGATACTTTTGTTTAGGAACTATCTCTAGACTTTTCAATTTTCATTAATTCTTTTAGTGGATATAAAATTCTAGAAAATCGTATACTTTCAACACCATTTTTTTTACATTGCAGATCAAAATTCAGGAAATGTAGGAATTTTCATTGAGATTCTCGCATCGTTAAAGTAGTGATACTTCTAAGTTTAACTTAAAAACGTGATAAATAGTCAAACTTAATTAAACAACTCCTAAAACATTTTCATTTAAATTAAATACTTTAGTTAATGTGTGTGTGTGCTTAGGGAGCAGCTCAGAAAGTTGTTCTAATCAGAGTAATGTTGCATTATTCCGACTAGTTTGCTAAACAGCAAGCGTAAACCAACTAAAAAGTTGGGTTTCCTGAAAAAATATGCAAAAGCGATGGATACTAAAACTAAACTTTAATTATGTAATGCTTATGGTACACGATTTATTCGAGTACCTTATGTAATAAAGTTCTTTAAATCAAGTATATTGCAATATTAAATGTAGAGGAAACAAGCTTGTTATTTGAAATTACCTACCTCAAGTTGAAGTTGAACAAGTAGGTCACTAAAGTTTGCCAAAATGCGGTTAGCTGATTACGAAGATAAAAGTACGCAGCCTTTTGTTGTGCATGTTTCAAAAATGTGCTGGACGTATCCACTCCGCACCCTAGGCAGCTTGGCTGTTTTTTAAATTTATTTTTTATTACGAATTTAACCTTATGAACAGAATTACCTACCATGAAAATGTTGTTGAATAACATTTAGGCAATATTTACCAACTGTACTAAGTGAACCATCATCATGCTATAATTTTCATAATATAATAACGGAGATATAATTATCTTTTAATTAACATTTAAGTTATTTATTAGCATAACACATTTTATGCTACAATTACGTAACACCTGTAGAAGTTAGAATACCATGTAGTTTTAGTTCTAATTGTGAACAAATTAAATTTTCGTGTTAGAATTTTGGACTTGCCAAAATTTATCTCACTTCTGTAACAGACAGCGACAGCGATGCTTTATTCGTTCCTAAAAATTAAGGACTAAAATTAAAGTTTAGCTGTCGTGGACAGTTATACAATTATTACAAATTGTGTAACGCGCTTCGACCCCCGAATAAAGCAAAATTGTCGGCTAACTTCAGCGGGAGGTCGCAGTTCCTTATTTCTATTTTGATCTATAAATTTGAGAAAGACTCCACCGTATTGGGTTTCTTTAGAATTTTCTGATTTTATTGCTGAGCTGTATGACATAAAGCCAAATTAAAAGATTTAATTATGGAAAACTGCTAGAACTATTTAACAAATTTTATTTTTAAACATTTCAATTAAAATCCGCAGCATGAAGAATTAATCAGATTTTGAAGACTTCGTGTAACAGAAAATTAAATGAAAACGCAGCACGAAATAATGAAGTTAACAAATAAAAATTTAAATATGTAATTAAACAGTCCTTTACTTAGTCAAGTGTCACAATAAAATTAAATATAAATTCCGCAAATAAATTAAAATTGCACGCTTAATGAAACCGCTCTAGTTTTTAATGTTGTTAAAAGCGATAAAATGTTGTAGCACTAAATTTTTAAAATCGTATGCATGGATAGTTATCGTGTAGTACGTCTTTGAGTTCATGAAGTGGGCACTTAAAATTGGTTATTGCGTTCTAAAGCATCTTCATATAAATCGATTTCGATTTCAATTCGTGAGTTATAAATTGAAATAAAATTTGTTAAATATTTTACAAAAAACGCGATATATAAACTGTAAATTAATAAAAACCAAAAATGTGTTATTAAAATTAAGAATTCTAAAAATTTGTCGTTTCAAAATAATTAATCATGCAGGAATGTGTTAAAAGTAAATATTTAATTAATATACATCACCAGCACCCAGTTGTTTTTTAAATTATAAAATTATGGATAAAAAGCGAATATAAAATGATAGTTTACATAGAACAGCGATTTTTGAATTCCATAAAATTTTGTTGGATATTTTTCTTCCAAACTTAACATTTGATGATACCTATTTACGTCGTGTCGAATAAGGAATTTTCATTCGAGAAAAGAAAAATACAAAATCTAAAAGATTTAAGAAAACTGTAGTTACAGTAGTTAGACCTAAACAAATGTCGCCATTTTCTTTTGTTCATAATGCACTGTAAGCAATTGAAGTAGAAAGAATTTTAAGTAGTTTGCTAACAAAAAGAAAATTGTAGGAAAAGTTAAAGTTTAATAGATTGAAATAAGTAAGAAGTTTAATGTAAAACAAAAACTTTACCTACCTAAACTTTTTTTATAAAATTGGTTCGACGCATTACCAAAATTATTCCCAGATCAAATTTTACATCTGCAAGATTTTCGAATATTTTTTATTTATTAACTATTGGCGCGGAAAAAAATCTAAAATAAGGATTATTAATTATTTGTGTTCCAATAAGGTATAATACGAAGGAAAGAATGTGAGAAATCTATAATATCAACTATGAATTGTTGGTATCGATTTTAAAGAAACCGCTAAGCGATATTTGATTGATATTATTTATGACGCCGAAATATATATTATATATTTGTGAAATACACGTTTCAAAATAAGTAAAAACACAAGAAAAATGTCGTAAATTTATTTTATAAGTACGTGAAGCAAAGTGATAAAGACAATCTTTATGTAAGTACGAACATCCACATCCTTTTAACTATTTTTGCCAAAACTAGCCGGTGCTGTTAACAGTTTTTATGTTTTTAAACAACTTACTTTATCTTATAATATTGTAACCGGACATGTCTAATAAAATGGTCAATGCAATATAAAAAAGCTTTGTGTTTCCGAAAACGCTTGTCATATAAATTTTTTTTAATATTTCGCGTTCTAGTTTATTAAAAAAATTGTCGTTCTAAAAATGCGATGCATTGATCAAAGTGAAAATATCATCTGGATTTTATAAACATAATTATCTTTACCTTTGTGGCAACAAGGGCTTTCTTTTTCATTATTGGGCTTTGCTTATTTTTATGACCGCAAAATTTATTTTTAGTTGGTTTTCTAGCCGAAACTCGTTTAGTTTTTTGGTAAATAAAAAGTTACATATGTATGAATAGACGAAAAATAGAGAAAATTAAAAATTTTTGATAACAAAATGCACGAATTTTACTTTGTACTGCTAAAACTGCTGTATTAAACGTGAATTTATTTTTAATGAGTTATATAATGCTGCTTCAGTTAATGATGCATTTATTTTTTAATTTGAATAACTTCTCCATTGCTAATAAAATATCAAATAAATTAAATTTTAATGTTGAGTTTACAGAATAAGGGAAGTTTTATACTTTGTAACAAAATTTTCATATAGAGCAACTGTAATAAACGTATAGAAAATTTATGATCAGTTTAAACAAATGGGTGTAGGTACTAATAGTTGATTCTAAGTTTTAATTAAAATTACGATAACAAATTATTGTTCCTAGAGATATGTATCTACAACGGGAGGTCACATTATTTGATACAATAATTTTGTTATTATAAAATATTGCAGCTGAACATTACGGAATATCTAAATAAGCACGCGCTAAGTAAACTTCATACACTAATCTTAATTTGTTATCCAATGCTGATCTACGCAAAAGAAATTATCGTAGTCGAAGTTACAATTATAATATTTTATGAAACCATTGGTTTGCAAAAGTAATTTTAAAGTTACTTTTAGTTGTAATCGTTGTTTATACTGTAAAAATGGGTGTAAACTTACCTTGTGAAAATTACCCAGTTTATAAACGTATATTTACTCTAAAAATTAATTTCAGGTGTTACCCAAATAAAAATGTAAAATTATTCAGAAAATGATAAATTTTGCTCAAAAAATAAAAGTACATTTTGTTGAAGGTAACAGCTAATATATTTATATTCCAATATATATATATTTTATATTCCAAAATATTGGAATATAAATTTCACGAAGCCGTAGGCTGAGGGAAATTTGATGAAAATATTTTCCGAAGGCAAAAGCTCCGTGTAAATTTGCCTGATTCGTGGGGCTGTTTATCCAACTAAATTCCGAATGCTCGGCTATAGGTTTGTAATTAATATAAATTAACCAGAAAATGTAAAAACTAACCGGTTATTTTACATCTAAAACGAATTTTACTTGAAAACTTACTAAGAATATGTAAATTCTGTTGTAATCTGATCCACAAGAGTTAAGCATTTAATTTTATAATTTTTGCTAATTGGCCTTAGTGTGCATCTGATTGGTAAGTTAGATAATAAATTAGATAGGGCTAAGTCATTTTGTAATTAGTGTTTGATTATTTACTGAAGTAGAAGTTAGTTACAGAAAATTTTAATTTTAAAATTTCACATCGAGTTTTTATACAGGGTGTCCCCGGATACACTTTACATAACCTAGGTGGTGATAAAAGACAGTTTTTTTATTAACAATTTTTATTTTTAAATTCAAATTTCCACCTTTACATAGCTATAGCTTCGAAAATATTAATTTTTCGGTAAAAATAGTTTAGTGCTATTTAAAGAGGGTAAAATAATCTACAAACTAGATTAAAACCTTTTATTGTCTAAAATCAACGGCTTTCGAGTTATGAATTAAAGTAAAAAAAACTACTTCTTTCTTTTTTGTTTTCTTTTTGAAAACCTTGTATCTTTTAAACGAAACATTTTACAAAAAATTTGACGCCTATTCCAGATAGGAAATTTAACGGACTACAACTTTTGTCTAATAAAATTTTTTGAAAAACTAATCCATTTCACCGAAAATCAGAAAATAATAAACAAGGCAGCCATAAACAAGGTTGCCTATCGTAATGCGCCGATCGGTCAGTCGGTCGGGCGCGACGACGAGTACCCCCACAACTTTTTGAAGCCCCCCTAAAATACCGCTTTAATACCGCGGTATTACCGGTGCAAAAAGTGGTAGGGGTACTCTGCGTCGCGCCCGACCGACAGGCGTGTTACAATAGGCAACCTACTACATAATTTTGTCTAGACCAAGTATCCCCATACTCACTACTCTTTTTCGTTGAGAGCTACTACTCTATTAATAGTAATTAATAGAACAAAGCCTTTACGCGAATAAACAAAATATTTTTCCAACTAAAATTGTAGCTTAGTGCAATATTACGACAATATGGATGACGTCAAATATTACCTGCCGATCTTAATTCAATATTATGAATGATAAACTTCTTGGTCCAATGATTATATAGTGGATTGGTGGTATTATTGGGCAGTGGACTCAAATAAAACAAATATGTTGACCTGTCAACGTTTCGGACAATCTATTTGTCCATCTTCAGGACAGATACAACAGGTGACAACAGTTTTTCAAAAGTTGGGACGATCATATGGTGGAAAGTAATTGTCATTAACTACGTCAAGTGTAAGGTTATACAAATTCTTAAAACACATCATAAACATTCACAGTGTATAAATAGAACTCTAGTAATAAATAATTTTACAATAACATTTAAAATTTTCCTTAAAACTTTTGAAAAACTGTTGTCACCTGTTGTATCTGTCCTGAGGATGGACAAATAGATTGTCCGAAACGTTGACAGGTCAACATATTTGTTTTATTTGAGTTCACTACCCAATAATACCACCAATCCACTTAATTCAATATTAGTGCAACATAATTAGTATCTCTTTAAATGTTGTCTTAAATATTGGAAATCAATATTGCACCAATATTGTGCCAATATTTGTGCTACATGGTTTAACAATAATGTTAAATTTTAGAGAATCAGATGGTTATTGCACACTGCTGTTAAAAATCCTTAATAAAAATTACACAGCTAAGTATTTTTACACATAAAATTACATTTTTTAAAAATCTATTTATTTTTATTATTAGTTTTTATATACCTATGTTAAGGAATTTTTACAGCGTAGTTAACAGAAGTTAAATAATTCAGTTTCGGATAAAAGAGATTTATATTTCGGCATCTGCCCATCCTAATTACACGTTAAAAACTATTTGTAATTTTTTGCTCTACTGATAAGAATAAAAAGTTTTTAGATTCTTAATCATAAAAGTATGTTTGAAACTTCTGTCAGCACAAAAGTATAAGTAGGTGGGCAAAAAGTTTTGGGGTCAACAAATCTACCCTAACTAATTACCTCATTATTATGATAAGAAGGCGACGGCGCCGACTAAAATTTGATATGTCAATCATTTGATATTTCATTTTGGAGAAAAGTCACGTCGCGTCAGTGCCCTCCAAATATGATGCATATTACAATTCTAATTGCCTGGATGTAAATTTATTAAATCTTTTTGGTTTTCGTGACCACAACTTGCCCAAGATGGCTTAAACGATGGTAAGATGATCAATTTGTCGCATTTATTTCTTACCATGGACATCCCATAGCGCGGGGGGGGGAGAAGCTGGGTTTTCACTGGATGTTGACTTAAGTTGTTTTTATTTAGACATTCTTTAATATTTCGTCATCCAAAATTTAATTACAAAATCTAACGTTAGAAATATAGAAAATATGTTGTTTCATACAATCAAGTAAAACAACAATAAATTACAAATTTTATGCAACAAATTGCATTTTTTTAAATTTTTAATTAAACTAAAATCTGTTAAAATTTTGGCCTGAACCTAATTTATCTTTCAGCGCACTACTAGGCTATAGTACTACCATTGTACTATATTTACTACGTAATTTTTAATACCAATTTCTGTTTATTGTTCCCTGATGCTATTGTTTATTCTGTGTAATCTTGTAATACATTTTATGAACATATTTTGAGGAAATATATCTACCTACTTCTTATTTTTAAAGATACAGAATAATTTAAACTTTGGTGAAAAAAAAATTTATTTTTACAAACACTGTTTTGCATTATGAATACTCGAAATTATTAAAAAAAAAACCATTGGTAAAAAAGCTATTGCAGATCTTAAAAAAGGAGTATGTTATCTACATACTTAATTATATATTTTATAGTTATTATTATTATAATAATAATATTAACTTATTTTAAAATTTTTTATAACAAATATTTTTAAATCTCCCCCCTTCCGTGAAAAAGATCCTATCGACGTTCATGTGCCTTACTTACCACTGAAATCAGATGATTGACTAATTAATTTTTAGATATCTTTATTAATTGTTTATTATATTAAACCAAGGTGAGCCGAAGGGTGGGTCAAGTAATTCATGGTTTAAATTTCACTAAACTGCAGCTTCTAAAGTTTTTAGTATGTAAAATGGTGATTTTAATATTTTAATGAAGGCGAAATAGTTGGTCATCACAACCTGAAAAGATCTAGTTGATTTCTTATAGGGCGCAGACATACTTCGTAACTAGAGTCTGTGTTGATTATTTAACTAACCGTCTCATTAAGGAGATCAATAGCATGAGTAATGAATGAAGACATTTCCAGTAATATGAAAATGTTGAATTGAAAAAATAAATTGTTGAGTGAGGTTGAAATATAAATAAATGCTCCCAACCTGCTGAATTACTAAAATGTTTGTCGTAATTCCGTTGAACGGGAAACTATGATTTTACTTAAATTTATCGAGCCTGTGAGTGAGACCGAATGCCGAGCAACTATGACGATCGCAGAGTAGATAGCTAATGGTAACCGGAAACTGGCTAAGCCTGCTGGTATAGTTATTACAGATGACATTAAAGATGAAAGTCACTGCTTTTAAGGTTAATTAATAATCAATTCTTTTTCTGTTTAGAGAAGTTCACCGCGACATCAAATTAGAACCGCTGTAAGATCTATAAAACATTTAGAATTAAAGTTTCTGCAAAATATCAGTTTAAATTTAAAATTACCAATTTAAAATTTGAGAAATGGCTTTACATGACATTTTTGAAGTTTAATTTAAATAATACATGCAGTCAAAATAATATGTATATTTTATATGTATTTTTATGTTTGGTAATATTTAGAAGGATCAGAAATAAACCAGGATATGGAAACTCGAAAAATTGAAATGTAGGCGAATAATTTTTTGATATTATTTTCAACCTACCTACCTTATATTAGAATACTCGTAAGGAATACGAATAAATCCTTGAGATATTAAAAAAAGCTTAAAATAAACGCTCTTTAATTATTATGATTTTGAAATTAAAATTTTTAAAGAAGCTTACTACAGAAGTCATATGGTACAATGCTGTGTGTAAATATTTAATCAGTTGTAAATATCGCAAAATATTTTGTGAGCTTAAAAGTAAAAGCTTTTCAGCTTTTAAAAGCACCAAAAAACTTTAATGAACGTTCGTTAAGATTAAACTTTTCTGAAGTAAAAATGTAATTTTTATAATAAATTTAGAAGCTCGGTAACTGGCCACAAAATCTATAAGGTAAACCGCCATACATCAAATTTTTTTCAAGCAGTCTCATAATATAAGTGCAATCTATCACAAATACGACCGCAACTTAACCATTTATGTCATATACAAAGCAATATAACAGAATATAAAAAAGTAAAGATGAAAATAAATATAAAATAATTGCAGCTTTGAATCCATATATTTTAATGCTCAAAATTAGGACAAGCCGAACAAAAAGATTTAAAGCATAAATCGCAAAAGCAACTCATGTAGATTCATAAATTTTAAATTGGAAGTTATCTTAAAATTGTCTACGTAGAAATTGGCATTCTAAAAGCAATATACGTAGATCAAAATCGATTCACACTTCTATACGCATCATGCATTCATAGCATTTCTACATGTTCTCAAGTAAATGACGCTTGCTTTCCTTCAAGGATTACTATTATATTTAAGGACCTGTATTTTCTTATTTCCTTCTATAATGCATAACTTAAAATGTTTCTTCGACAGTTTCACACCGAATTGTCAACTTTAGCGTACATTCTAAAGCAAATGCCGGGGCGTGAAAGAGGGGGGGGAGATTCACGCAATTCGAATTGAATATGCGGGAAACCCAAATCTAATCTCGAATTTAAATCAAGAAGATTATTTTATTTTGGATTCGAAAGAAAATAAAAGAAATGTGTATCAATATTAAATTTTTCAATTTGTATAGACCCTTTTCAATTGTGCGAAACCTTTCGATATACAGGAGACAAAAATAATGTTTACTTTAGCGAATATAATCCTTCCAATTGCACATTTTGCCATTCCATTTTTTCTTTATGCTGCAGAGAAGAACACATGTGGGAAATAAACTTATATGACCATAAAGTTTCGATTGTTTTAAATATGTAATTTTCTGCAAAATTAGGCACGTGTTTATTTTTATTAAAGCAAACAAATCGCTGCAAAATTAAATTGAAATTAACAATGTTATAATTACAAGACGAAAGTTATAATAGTTGACTCAATGCTGAAATTTATGATGCGGAAAATTTGTCAAGGGAATCTGAATTTACATTTAGCGAATATATTTTGATGTAGCAATATTGCAAAAGCAAAATAAATATCTAGCAGGTATATTTTTGATCTTACTAACCTGCAACGAGAAACATTCACCTATTTTAAAATATCCACAAGAACAAAGACTTTTATTGTACGTACTTAAACTACGATTAAATGAAGCCAATTTGATAAATTTCAATTGCGTGCTCTGTTTTGAGTAAATAACCGCAGGTGATTAGTGTTCCATTTAAAATTTATAGAAATTAGAGTGTAGAGCATTTTATGCTCTACAATTTTAACGAAAAACTAGTTAGTATACTGAACTGTTTATACGTGGCACGTAACAGGAATTTCCAAGAAACTGAAAAATTTTATTACTCCACAAGGAATTAACTGAATAATTATAAGTGAGTTTGAAACCCACTACGTAATAAGTTGATTAGGCTGTGCCCGGTATGATATACCTACTAATAATGCTCCCACTGGAATTAAATTCCTGTATTCATCCTAAACCAACATTTTAACTTCATTATAAATTTTGCGTTCAAACTTCGACACTTTTTAAAGTAACTTTTATAAATCAATCGCCAATTTGAATCCCAAGGGAAAATACAATGCAACCTTAGTACCCACACGGGGTTCTTCAAAGAAATAGTATGTATGCACAATAAATAAATTAGTGACCTTTTCAAGATATCAAAATTTAAAATTCAAACTTTAAAAACTCGAATTTTACTTTGCGTTGTTCTAAATTTAGTTTAAATTTGCCTATTGTGTCAAATGATAGGTACTAGTCACAAAAAGTTTGTTTGCTCCAAATAAATCACGATTAATTACTTTCAAACGTAAAAATTAATTATTGCATTTAATTAACATTCCTTTTCTTTAGTTGGTTTAATATTATATTAAACTATCATAATGATATAATCAGGCCCGTAGCCAGGATTTCATTTCAGAGAGGGCACTTGTAAAAAGTAAAATTTTCGGGGGTTCCCCTTCCAAAAATTTTTATTATTACAGATACATTTTTTCAATATTCTATTTTTCTAAATTTATTAAAAAGTTTAGCCTTTCTTCACCAGTAGAATTTTTTAAGGGGGGAAAAGTGTCTGAGATACCAAAAAACAGCATATTTTTTTCAGAGTATAACTTATTTATTAATATTTTTTAAATTATTTACATTATTAAGCATTATTCAAAGAACATTCTGGTAAATTTTTATAAAAAAATATTGAAAAATAAGCCAGTGGTAGTGATAGAAACCGAGTCACCTCAAAAAACCAGGTTCCTTGTGGTCAGGATAACTCATGATTGCTTCATTTAAAATTAAAAAACCAAAAGATTTCTTTAGTAGATAAGTAGTTTATCTAGGTTTTGAACGGAAGAATTAACAAATTTTTTTATTCATTTTTTGTATTATTTTGTGTTAATAATAATTTATAAAATTATTTATTATTTTGAATTTTTGGTAAAGGTGCAATCAAAATTTCTGTTTTGGTTTAATTAAAAAATAAGTTGTAATTGAAAAAAAAAACAAAATTCTTTGTTAAAAACCAAGAAATCTTTTTGGTTTATAAAGCAATCATGAGTTATCCTTACTACCGCATGGCAACTATTTTCTTGTGGTGACTCGGTTTTCACTACTACCACTGGCTTATTTTTCGGTATTTTTTTAAGAAAATTTAGCTGAATGTTCTTAGAATAATGCTTAATAATGTAAATAATTTAAAAAATTTTAATAAGTAAGGTATCCTCTGAAAAAAAAAATCACAAAAATATGTTGAAAAAAATTCTTCAGAACATTTTGCCCATGTAAATATTGTAATGCCCCGGACTATGCAAAACTTAAAAAAAATTGCTTTGTTCTAAAATTAATCCAAATTACTGGGCATCCATTTTTTGTTTGTAGCAAGAGACTCTTCAGATTAAAAGTTTGTAAATTAAATTTATGCTCACTCTTTGTTAGTTTGCGTTGTATTGTTGGAACGCACCTGAGATCTCAGCTGGCCTCAAATTTGTTGCTATACACCTTTGCACGTTGGCTATTTTTCACAAATGTTGGTTTCCTTCAGTTTTATTTACATTTCACTTTAATTAAATTGATTAAAATAAACAAAAACTCAAATTTACTTCATTTATTTTTTTTAAATAATTACAATTTTGACTATTGCGGAATGGTGTTTTATCCGCCTGGCACCAAGGTCAGAGCCTAACTCTCCTTGCATCGACCCACTCCCCGTACTCCCTCTTACTTCTCCTACCTTTATTTACATCAAAACTTAACAACTTTTTATACAATGTACAATGTTTTAAATAAATAAATTATAAAATTGTATTTTAAAAATTATTTACAAAATAAATCAATTTGTGGTTTTTTTTTGTGTTTCGAAACACGACATTTAAGCCTCTTAATTTTTTGTTGTAAACCAAGGTGTTTACGATAAAAAATTATCAAGTTGTCGTGCTTCGACAAATAAAATTTTCCAACAGTTTCTAAAATAAATAATAATTTTTACATAAATAAAATCAAATTTTTTTTGTAATACAGTGGTTAATCAAAATCAAAAATTAAAATCTCTTCCTCATTGTCAAATAAATGTTTTCAAAATTAAATCTCCAAGTCAAATTTTCAAATTAAATCAAATAATTTTTCAAATAATTTCTTACAAATCAAAGTTTTCAATTAAATAAATTTATAATCAAATGTTTTTCAAAATTAAAAACAAGTTAAATAAATTTTCAAAATAAATCGTTCAGGTACACAAATCATCATCATCAAATCAAATTTTTACATAAACAATTCACTTCAATAAAAATTTTTATAAATAAAAAAATCATTATAAATTTCTAATACTATTTTTCCGAGTTTTTGTTGTTTTTGTTTTCTTCTCCGGTACTTCCATAGCATGAATTTTCTTCTGGGAGTCCAAATCTCCGGTTCCAACTTCAACCACCCCCTACTTTTCTAAATCTTCAAACTTCTCTCCGATCCATTAAATTTTGTTCTTCTTGATCCTGTTGAAATTTTCTTTGTTTTCTTCTTCAAGTTTTGCAACTTTAATTTTTCCAATTTCAACATTTTTATTTTTTTCCTCTTGTTTAATTGCAAAATTTTCATTTTTCTGTCCAAGTTTTGTTTTTCTTGTTGTAATCGTTAATTTTTGAACTTTTAATTTCCAAATTTTTCCTTTTATTTTCTTAATCTCATTTCCGTACTTAATGCAACGTTTAAAATTTTTCCTCATTTTCAATAACTTTTGTGGAGCAAACAACCTAATAATTTTTAATTTTTCTTCCTTAACCATTTCCTTATTCATTATTTTATTAATTTTTATTTTATTAACCCTATTCTTCTTTTTCAAAACTTTTTTATTATCTGTGTTGTCTCCACTGCCCATCCTTGAATCTGACTTTATTTTTTCACTATCCACATTAAGCTCCGGTTATAATTTTTCATTATTTCTACTCATTTCCCTTCTTATGCTTTCCATTATTATTTTATGATTTTTGTCCATGCTTTCCATAATACTTTCTTTTGCTTCTTTCAGATTTTTCTGAATTTCTTTCATCATTTGCAGCGCCTTATCCATGTTCGACATTTTAGCCTCTTCTATTTTTACACGTTTTTATATTTTCTTTTGCAAATTTTATTTTTATCATCTCAGGGTCTACCTGCGAGTTCAATTTTTCAAGCCTCACGTTCGGGACGCCAATAATGAGATGTCCCGAGCTATACAAATCTTATAAAACTTGTTTTTGCTAATTAATTAATGCAAATTACTGAGCATCTATTTTTGAAGCAATGAGCTCTTCAAAGTTTTTTTAAAAATTTGTAAATTTATAAATTTAATGCTCACTTTTGTTTGTTTAGTGTGTCGTGTTGCCAGCTGGCCCAATTACGTCTGGTCACATAAATTTTGTTGCGTTGTAACGCACCTTTGCATCGACCAAATTGTCACAAATTCTTCCAATCTCAAATTTTTCGGCACTTCACTTTAATTAAAATAAAACAAAAACTCAACTTAATTTATTTTAACTTATTTATTCTCAAACAATTACAATTTTTATTATTGCGGAATGGTGTTTTATCCGCCTGGCACCAAGGCCAGAGCCTCACTCTCACTTGCATTGACCCACTCGCCGTACTCCCTCGTACTTCTCCCACCTTTATTTACATCAAAACTTAACAACTTTTTATACAATGTACAATGTTTTAAATAAATAAATTATAAAATTGTATTTTAAAAATTATTTACAAAACAAATCAATTTGTGGTTTTTTTTTTGAATTCTTTGTCAAATCGTTCACATTTAACCATTTTTGTTACCAGAAATCGAATTCTTCTTCAAGAATTGCTGTGTATACCTCCTCTTTAAAATATAAATATTTTATTATCAAAATTCAAATTTTTTTATTTACAAAAAATGTTTCTTTTGAACATTTCGATGGGCAGGGGGGGGGCACGTGCCCCTAGGTACCTCCCCTTGGATACGGGGCTGGATATAATAATAAAATATGATGTGAAAGCAGGTTAAGCTGTGCTATACGATAACTGTTATTAGCATATAATGTACATTTTTTCGGAGTCATTATCACGTAGGATAATTTAATAATTATTTTTTTTTATAAAATTAAGAGGATTAAACAACAAAAACTATGTAAATGAGTGAAATGCAAAGGTTATTTGAATTTTTTACATGTAATACTTTTGTGCGTGTGTGCGCAAGGTAATGCCGTCCATTAAATTATTTCCCCTTTGTGGTTGTGATATACGTTAGCAACAGTAAATTTTAATGTAAATTTGATTAAAATAATTAATTTATAACAAAAACATATGTCGCTATAGTTTATATAACAATAAGGTTTACTAATATACGTTGCAAGTATTTTATAGTTTAATAATTGTAAGATTGTATAGTGAAAATAGAGCTTGAAGAGAAATAATAAACAGTAATTCGGTTTTGGACTGGTAAGTTGCAATTGCACTTTGCACCAGTTCGCTTAATCCAATTATAAAGGGAAACGTAAATTACATTCAGTGCTTACACTTAATAAACACAATTTACACAATTGAGAATCAAATAAGTTGGTATAAAATGAATAAAAGCATTGACGGAAGGTTTTAAATTAAAATTATGAAATTTAGCCCTAGCCAAATCAAATACACGTGGATGATACTCGTATATTCCTGCATACACATTCAAGTCATTTACTTGCTCATTCAGAATGCTTACTTTTCATTATTATGCGGGTAGCGTTCACTTTAGTCGCTCATCATTCCACTGTGTCCTAAAGTTATCTTGTATATCAAGACACACAACTGAAATATGAGACACTTACCTGAACTTAATATGACCTCCACGTAAACACAATTTATTCTGATTATTCTCATAACTTGATTAGGCGTTCCAGATTTCCGTCACTTGTTTGCGACACGTTCGGCAAATTAGGGAGACCAATGCGATTCATTTTTTTAGCCATTTCACATGACATTTTATTGGGTTTAGATTTTCAAAACACAATCGTGAATTTAATTTCGCGATATATCTATCTCGCAGGGAATACTAATATTGTATAAACAACTAGCAGCAGGGGCTGGAAGATTCCGGTGATTAAAGTTTAAGTTGGGTAAACTTATTTTTGGAGAACGGAATAATACGTTATGCAAATCTCAAATAAATAAATAAATACGCACAATAGACGGTGCTCGGTGCTAAAGTAATTGGATAAGCAAACACGTTTTTCCTAAAAATTATATTAGTTGTTGGTTTATTTAGCACAAAATTATCCCAAGTTTCTGAGATACTAAAATCTCTCGTACAGTGGCCCCAAGGCGAAGAAGTTATTCCAGCCCTCTCATTTCCGGACGCACAAACCTAAAAGCTTTGAAAAATCTTTGGTTACCAGAGGAAGTAGAAGATTCATTCGTTAACGACCAACATTTCTGTGGAAATCTTTTCAAAGATTTCAATTAAACAAAATTAGCCGGTTTATATTCAATACATTCATTTAAGCCAGTTATCAACGACAAACTTTTGTGCTTTACTAGAGCTCTAATAACCCAGCAACCGACGAAAAAGAAATTTTATCTCGAATTGTAATCACAGATGAGATAACCAAATGAACATTAAGATATGGCGAAACGCTATCCAAATATCATTATCTAAATAACGTTAAGTTAACGTCATATTGTGTTATGACATGGTATATTATGATAGGATTGTAATAACCTTAGAGAATAATAAATTTAGAAATAATTTAATATTGAAAAGTTAAAATAAGGATTGTTTTTGTCACTTACCCCTATGTGCAGTTATAAATAACACAAATTCCGCTTGAATTTAATATTTGTTACATGAATTTTATATTTTTTGCCTGAATATGCGAAATTCCTATCTAAAAATAATAATATTTTAATAAAACCATAAAAATTGCAAGATTTTGGCGAGCCCTTAGGCCGAACGACCTTGACAATCAACATTATAAACATTAATATTACTGTAGGCATTAATAAAGCATTCTTTACTTCTGAAAGTCTCCCACTTTTCTCTTTTTGTTTCATTCTAATCGCTATCATTTTTTTCCTGGTGGTGGATAAGCTTTTTGCATTCTAATCTTTATACATAAATTCTATTATAACTGTGTTAACACAAAAATTAAAAAAAAAAGGTTGAAAGTCACACATTCCATCCAAATACTTGTCATCGTTGGTGAAAATTACATTTTGTATAATATACTTGAAATTTACTTTAGTTATTCGGCATAATTCAACTCAAATTACTTTTAATATTTTTTTTTCAAATTTAATATCACCAGAAATCATATTACTTCTTCATTCGTAAAATAGGTTTGCGCAAAAACAACCTGAATAAATTTAACTTTTGTTTAAGCACTTTCTAATCGTTTTACTCAATTAAATGCAGCAATAATACCAGGTTATGAGCCTAAGTTAGCAATAAGTTCAAAATTAAGTTAACAAAAATTTTATTTATCTTTAGATGTACCTAAATGTTGTTTGAAATTGAGAGATTATCCCATTCAACAGGAGAAGTACAAATGCCATCTATATCGCATTGAATAGTACTCACCCAAAATATTTTGACAAATAGGTCTAAGTAAATACATATTGTCGTGTTTTGAAATGCAAAGAAAACATTAATTTCATTATGTTGTAAAATAATTTTGGAGTTTGAATTTTGTTTATTTATTTGTAAACACATTGTATAGAGTTTGTAAAATTCGCTGTATAGAAGGAAAGGGGGGAGAAGTAAGAGGGAGTACGGCGAGTAGGTCAATGCAAGAAGAAGAGTGAGGCTATGGCCTTGGTGCCAGGCGGACAAAACACCATTCCGCAATAGTCAAAATTGTAATTATTTTTAATAAATAAATTAAGTTAGTTTGAGTTTTGTTTATTTTAATTTTAATTAAAGTGGAGTGCCGAAAGGTTGGAAATTGGAAGAATTTGTGACAGTTTGGTCTATGCACAGGTGCATTACAACGCAAAAAAATTTGTGTGACCAGGCGTAATTGGGCCAGCTGCATAACACCACATGCCAAGTGCGCTCCAACACCACACGCTAAACTAACGAAAGTGAGCATTAATTTACAATTTATAAATTTTTAAAACATAGAAGAGTCCATTGCTACACTAAAAATGAATACCCAGTTATTGAATTAATTAATGGATTAAGCGAATTTGTATAAGATTTAAATAGAGTGGGTCATTACATTTAATTGCGCTGACAACGTGGAGCTTGACTGAAGAAACCCGCAAGTAGACCCTGAGATAAAAATAAAATGTGAAAAAGAAAATATAAAAAAAACGAAGCTAAAATGTCGAACATAATTAAGGTGCTGCAAATGATGAAGGAAATTCAGAAAAATCTGAAAGAAGCAAGTGAAAGTCGTATGGAAAACATGGATAGAAATCATAAAAAAATAATGAAAAACCTGAACAAAAATCATAAAATAATAATGGAAAGCATAAGAGGGGGAATGAGTAGAAACAATGAAAAATTAGAACCGGAGCTTAATGTGGATAGTGAAAAAATAAAGTCAGATTCAAGGATGGACAGTGGAGACAACACAGATAATAAAAAAGTTTTGAAAAAGAAGAATAGGGTTAATAAAATGAAAATTAATAAAATAATGAATAAGGAAATAGTTAAGGAAGAAAAATTAAAATTTATTAGGTTGTTTGCTCCACAAAAGTTATTGAAAATGAGGAAAAATTTAAAACGTTACATTAAGTACGGAAATGAGATTAAGAAAATAAAAGGAAAAATTTGGAAATTAAAAGTTCAAAAGTTAACGGTAACAACAAGAAAAACGAAACTTGGAGAAAAAAACGAAAATTTGGAAATTGGAAAAATTAACTTAACAAAACTTGAAGAACCAACCAAAAAGTAAATTTCAACACAATCAAGGAGGACAAAACTTAATGGATCGGAGAGAAGTTTGAAGATTTGGAAAAGTAGAGGGTGGACGAGAATGATGTCGGACATGTTGATTCCATGGAAGAAATTTATGCTGTGGAAGTACCGACGAAGAAAAGAAAGAACAACGAAAACTCGGAAAAATTGGGTATAAAAATTTTTATTGAATTTGATTATTATGTGAAAAATTGATTTGAAAATTAATTATGACTTTATTTTTATTTGATGATGATGATTTGAATACTTAAACAATTTATTTTGAAAATTTACTTAACATGAATTTGATTTGTAAAATATTTGATGATTATTTATTTAGTTGAAAATTTTAATTTGATGAATTTTATTTGTAAGAAATTATTTGAAAAATTATTTGATTTAATTGGAAAAGTTTAATTTTTGATTTAATTTTGAAAACATTTATTTGACAACGAAAGAGATTTTATTTTTGATTTATTGATTGACTATTGTATTATACGAAAATTTGATTTTATTTATGTAATTATTATTTATTTTAGAAACTATTGGAAAATTTTATTTGTCGAAGCACGACAACTTGATAATTTTTAATTGTAAACACCTTGGTTTACAACAAAAAAATTAAGGGGGTTAAATGTCGTGTTTCGAAATGCAAAGAAAACATTAATTTCATTATGTTGTAAAATAATTTTGGAGTTTGAATTTTGTTTATTTATTTGTAAACACATTGTATAGAGTTTGTAAAATTTGCTGTATAGAAGGAAAGGTGGGAGAAGTAAGAGGGAATACGGCGAGTAGGTCGATAAAAAGAGTCAGGCTGCGGCCTTCATTCAGAGCGGACAAAGACCATTCCGCAAAAATTATAATTGTTAATTGTTCTATTTTAATAAAAAAAATAATAAATAAGTTAAGTTGATAATTTTTGTTTGATTATTGTGACAAGGTAAAGTGCAAAAAAAAAATTGAAGAATTTGCGATAATTTATGTCAATGTGCAAAGGTGCATAGCAACAAACTTGAGGCTAGCTGAGATCCCAGGTGCGCTCCAATACAACATCAAAAGTAACAAAAGTGAGCATTGAATTTACAATTTACAAATTTTTAAAAGCATTGAAGAGCTCATTGCTACTAAAAATGGATGCCCAATAATTTGGATTATAATTAATTAGTAAAGAAAATTTTATAACTTTTGCATAGTGTGGGGCATTACAATATATTCTATTTGGTGTAGTTGAAAGATCTTGTAGGAATAACGATTAATAATAAACGTAAACTTGAGAAAAATATTAGAGCAATATAAAATATTTTCAAAAATTTTATATTAAATAAAGTAAAATATTTAATATATTTTTATAATATGAAGTTCTTTCATTAAAAACGCTTTATTGCAAAATTGAAAACTTGCGAGTCAGTTTTACATAAAAACTTAACCTAAACTCAACTGAAATGAATTTTATAAGTTTTATCGATAAAGCACTTAAAAGTATGTTACAACGGTACAAATGCGAATTTTCCACGTTTCATACATATTACTTGTTTGATTTTAAATTTATATAAAACATTTATATAAAAATTTTAACGGTAATCTTTCATAATAGAAAATTAACCTAAAAAATTAATTTTTAAGTCGATAGTGTGGTAGTTAGTAGTATGTAATTTTAAATAAACAAACTAAACAAAATGTTAAAATAATGAATTTTAACTGTTAAGTAAAGAATACATACTTACATAGAAAAATAATATTTAAAAAAACAAAAAAACAACAAATTGACATTTAACAGGTTTGGACTAAGAATATTTGAATAAACAAGAAATGAATTTTCAAAAAATTACGTTATAAAAATGATGAAAATTTAAAATATAAAATAAAAACTTTGTAATACGATATAAAGGCCCCTATTTTACAATTATTATTGATCATCAGTCGTATTTAACATGAGAAACCAAGAAATTTAAAAAAATTACTTAAATTGAATGTGACTTACCAAAAATAGAACCAAACAATGTCACGTGTCTCAATAAAAAATTTCATGAAATGAAAACTTTCATTGAGACATCTTTTAGTCTACTTTTTTAACTTTTAAAATTGGGGGTTACGGAATACTCTCCAAGACATTATTTGCTTTTTACTCACACATTAAAACCGAAAAGTTATGCAGTTGAAAGAATGAAAGAAAATCTCTAAGTACTACTGAAAGCCGCACAACCACTTTTTTTGATTTTTCGCAGAGAAACTATAAATCAGATCTAAATTGAAGGTTTTGCTTCATTGATCAGCTTCAGCTGATTTACAGCTGTTTGTGGATTTGTGGTTTAGGTGATCAGCCGGTGACCCGGCTCTCGATGCTGCGTTTTTAAATAAACGAAGTTAGCTAGCAGGGTAATATAATTTATTTACTTCTTCGATTAGTAAATAAATTATAAAATAATTTAATATTGTTATCAAATAATACCAATGCAATAGCGTACTAAAAGTGTTAGTAAAATCGTTATTATTACGTTATCGGCTGTCGTTAGTTACTTAGGTTTCTCATCCCCGATTGGAATAACTAAAAAGAACATAATATGGAGCAGATTTAGAAGCAATCAATCACGTGGTATCGGCAACTTTTTACTCAATGTTCGTCTAAACAATAATTTTCTAAATTAGCAGTAATTACAAAAGTGTCAGAAACATTGAATCGGTGAAAATTTACTAAAGAACCGGGGTAATTTAAACTAATTTACATATCCGTCAAACAAAGTGGAATTTAATTAGGTAACCATAAATATAAATTTAAAATTAATTTTTAAAGGAGCGATAAGAACAATTTCGTGACTTTAAAAGTAACATTTTTTAGCCTCTCAATTTTACATCAAGAACACTGCATAGACGTAAGAAAACCAATGATACGATGAAAATGAAATATGGTACAAATGTCAAATTTCGTGACGTTAAAGCAGAAGATACCTTTAAAGAAAATAGACAAAATATTTCAATCCTAAAGCTTACCTTTTCGAGACGTCTTTACAAAACTATATTTTGATACAAAAAGTAAAAATTTCAAGAGTGTTCGAGCAATGAATGCTGCTTTGCATAAAATCTTGAGCAGCATTGGCACTCGAGAAGAATTATCTTGTCCAATTGCAATGAATACGTCGGAGAAGTTTATTATATCTATGTATGCGCTATATTTTTGTGAATTAGTGTAGCGGTGGATTTTCCCGTTAAATAAATATGGAAAGTTATTGTAATTTCGAAATTGAATATTAAATCTATAAATTGTAGGTGTACGTGTTGTTATCTGTAAATGGAAGCTTGGTTCCTCTAATGTACGATTTTCAAATCTAGTTTGGCCATTTATTACACATCCTCTTACGGGATCCCCTTAAATATGATTTATAGGAAGGTGAAGGTGATTTGTGCAAACATTTTGCCAAACTTAACAATTTAATTCAAATTTATAACACCCAGTATTAAAATAATCTATTAAAACTTGTAAATTACGTTTATGGAAATGACAGTTACAAATTTGAAAAGTACAATTGCTTCAAGTTTTCTAGATGATATTGTGTATAACATTCCAGTTTTTATATTTAAAGTTTGCCATGTTATTTCCCAATGCTGTTGTTTATAAACTTAGAAATTTATCAAGATCTCCTGCTTTATTAAAAAGGTTGAAACTTTTTCAATTTTGCGAATTATATTCGTGACAGCTAAGTTAACGACATATGCGATTACTTTAACAAATAATAAATTGAGACAAACTAGCAAATTTCTTCTTTCAAAAGAATTCCTCTATACAAATGGGGCTCATGTAAGCACGGCAGTGATTTAAAATATTAAAACCCCACATTTATTACTATATATTTTTATATTTACATCGCTTTATAACCCGATAGGATAGTTAATTCGGTTGATTTACTTTCGAAAAATTACTACTCCTATTTTCTTTATGAATAAATAAAATTTTCCTTCATTTACATGAAATTATCATTATTATGTTTTATAAAAAAAATAGGATACTTTATTTCTGAAGTTTTTAAATTATAAATTTTGCATAATTCAGCTAACGTTTAGATTTAGTTAATAAAAATATACCGAAATCTCGCGCATCAGGCGAAAAATTAAGTTTCCTTTCCTGAAGATAGGTAGAAGGCTGCTTTGTTAATTTAGTTAGCATTAATCGCTTCAGATAAACCCCGAAGATATTGCATTTTTTTATACAATATAAAAAGTATATTAAATCTAAAATCCCGATAAGTCGGTCGTGTGAAGCACGCGGATGTAGTAGGTTGGAGCAACTATCGCGAAAGTTAACAATTAAGAATTTCCGTTATTAAATTCAGTGAAAAACAGAATACTTTGCTAATAAAAAATAAATCTCGTAAGTTCTATGGGATGTAAAGTTTCTTAGGCATCGTTGTATCTCCTTAACTATGCAAGCTTAGTAAATTGAGTTTAAGCACCTAAGTTTTGCCCTCTTTCATTAAGCGAATGGGTTCTACAAGCCAATCTTCTTTAATTTAATAGATAGTTTAACTAATTAATTAGACAATGTTTATTGGTTTTCTTTAAAAAAATTAAATGGAACAAAAACGGCGGAATCAATTTACATATTCAGAACTTATTCGACCATTTAGCGGCTTGAATTTAACATTTAAAAACTAAACAATTTAATTTCGTGCTATCCAATGTCTGCTATGTAACTGAATGGTCAATAACGGGGTCCTATTGTAGAAGAAATATAATCAAAATCTTCATATCTGCAGAAACTTTAGTGAAACTTACATCATTAACTTTAATGAACACCAAAAGACTTGCCAAATTTTGATAAAACGCAAATTAAACTGTGTTCATTTATATTGTATGAATTCAGCTCACCAGAAGTAATTGTCGACAAACGCACATCAAAAGAATGCAATCTTATTTTATTATTATCGTATTAGAATAATAATTAATAACCAGGCGTTTTAGTCGTACAGTTCGATCGAGCTTGCAAAACTACGGAAATTACACGAAGTAGAATTCGATCAATTAGAAACAAGAAAACCATTATTTAAATGAGATGATTGGCAAGCAAAAGGATTGCAGCTCTACTGGCCACTCCCCCTTCGTGTTTCAGACTTTGGATGCTACTTGCAGAAATGACGTGATAATTATGTGCAGCTAAGCCGATCGTGTTATGAATCCGATCAAAGGGAATTAATACGGGGATGAATGAAAAATGACTTGTTAGTTTAAAAATCGACATAAACGAAAGTTCAACCTCGCCTTCCGAAAGATATTTATTTGTCTTGCGAAAAAAGCAGATAACAGTGGCAGTGAATGATTCGGCTTTGGTAAAATAAACAGAGTTAAAACGTCATTGTGGGAGCGATCTTTTGTTGAAACTAAAAATTACATATTTTTTTTTAATATAAAAAATAAATTTTCAAAATCTTACAGCTATTTATGCTATGCCTAACAAAACTTTTTATATCAGGTTACCTTTCATAAAACTCCCGGCGAGTTGGGTATTCTCGACGCTAAAATGAATTTTGGATTGAAGCTGAAAAAAATATAAATATAAATTGGCTCCAACTGTCACCTCTTGTACTTCTGGCAACAAAACAAATTCTACCCGGTGTTCGGTAAGAGCAAAAGTAGCACTTTTTCAGAATTTATTTAAAACATCTATGATATTATTTTCTCGATTCCAAAATGAACTTGCTAGTTGAGTTGCAAGCACACGTTTTTAATAAACCACTAATTCAACAATAAAATAAATTTTATGTTTTTTTAAAGCCAAAATAAAAGTATTATCTTTGTTTATTCTGGGGATGTGTAAGAATTTATAAGCTCCTACATCACCACAAAAGTAAAGCTAATATCTGAGAAGTTTGGTAGCGACAAGGCGACAACATTCGTGAACTGAATATTTATTCTTTGTATGTCTTATTTAAACACGACTAAAGCAACTTTCAACACTTTAGTCGATTAATTTCCTCAAAAACAAATTCTCGACACGATATAAAATACTTCAATGTTTAAAAGGTTCAAAATACAATAAATTGAGTTTATTACAATTTAATAAAATGCACCCCCATAACGAAAGCGGGACATTTTCGTTACAGCTTTATTTAAAATTTGATAAAAACAAACATAGGTATTGATTTTATGCAACAAACTTCTCTGAAAAATTTGTGAACCCTGTCAGCCTTTCGTCTCGTCAGTTCCTCTCCTCCATCGTCACTGCTTGGCAAAAAAGCTCTCGGAGCGAAAATATTTTTTTGTTCAACTTGATGGTTCATTTACCATTAGCGACCGCTTTTACCTTGATTTAATTATAAAAGAATAGCAGAAATGAACTTAAGAAAGTTTTAACCATTTGTTTGTCTAAATAACTTTTAAGTGGAGAATTAATAATTTAAACAATACTTTCGTACAAGACGTAAGGTTGGCCAAGTGTTATAATTGCTATCGAACAATCTGAAATTTAAAATAATGGTAGATATAAGACTGTTAAGTTTATAATATAAAAATGCATTTTAGATGGTTTTCTAAGCAGTGAGCGAACTACACGATAATAAAATATTCAAAAGGTATAATATAACTTTTGAAAAATACATAATCCTATTTGTAACTTTGAAACCCTTGTTATTTATATGCTAACAGTGTATGATGTTTTTAATAATGCCCAAGTGCTGAACCTATGTAAATGTCATTGACAATTTGAAATGTTATTTTTGTGTGATATATTAACGTTATTAATAGAAAAGTGTATGTAATAACAATAACCCACATTTATGAGAGACATTAATTAGGAAAAAAGTTAATTTCGTAAATTGCGTTTTCAAAAACTGAAAATTTTTCACGATTTTTAATTGTTATTAAATAGGGATGTAAATCAACCGAACTACGATAAAACAATAAACAAAGCTTATTAACCCTATAGTTTTTCGTTTCGTTTTTTAGTTTTTCTAACTACTTACAAAGTTAGCAGAAAACCAAGTTCTTACCTAATTTCAAAATTAGTTGTGAAATCGACCGCAACCAGTAGCGTCGCGTACGGGATGCAAATTTGCATTTGTAACTTAACTTTACTTTAACTTTAAAGGACTTAACTCTAGGTTTAAACTTCGTACTTAGGAGAATTTAGTAAACCTAATAATATATTGAAATGCAATCTAACTTCTTTCCAAGGAGAGATTTGTATCGATGCAATGGTAGTTTTTCTATTAATTCGCGTTGTTAAGAACATAAAACTTTGAAAGTAAAATTTAAAATTTGCTTCATGGTAAAAAAGAAAATTGTTAAAAACTAATGTTGAAAAAAACTTAATAAAGTTTTCCTACGGTTTTCTCTTTTCCATTCTCTCTGCAGAATTACTTTTAAAATCCGTTTCAACTGCTTCAGGCGTCATCAGAAAGCTTAAAAATTTTTGTTCTAAAATGTTGATGTCAGGACGCCTAGAGGGTTATTTTCGAACTTACACGTCTTGTTTACGCGGTGGAGTCTTGTGATAGAAATTTTAGTTTCAGATGAACAACCTACAATTTTAAAATTGTTATTTATCTGACGAGCGGCGGCCTCGTCAGGAATTCAGGCGGTAAGACATATTTGGAGTACGGACCTTTAATTTTTAATTAACCTCCGGTAAAAATCTTTATATGTTGTTTTATAACTACGCGGATAATAATAATAGCCTCCCAAGGCAATTTTTTTTTCAGATATTATTATTATTTTATAATATTATATTCGTGTTTTATTAAATAATTTAAAGTACAAAATCTGCTGGTTTCTTTTTATTTATTTTTGAAGTTAATACGAAAAGCAAATCAGGCAGTTCTCATTTGCTTCGTATAAAATTTTAAAAGTAAATTGTAAAGAAAACCTACACAACAAAATATCGCAAGCCAATTATTATTTAAAACAAAATTTTTTTATAATAAGTTGAAATCAAAAAACGTTAATATAAACAGAATTATTCTAAACGTTTGGGGTTGGATTAAGAACAAAAAATAAAAAACTTTTAATGTTTTAGTCCAGGGGGAAGGGGGGTCCTCACTACTGAAACTTGACGCTGTTTTATAATGCATTTGTAAAATGTAATTACAATAGAAAATACATTATAACAAATCTAATTAATAATAATAATAATATCGTTGGGTTTGCAATTTTGATGTTATTTTTTTCTCCATAACAAGTACTAGTATTACACGAATAGTTAGTTTAAAGCAGAAATTAATTTGTTTAATATTATATGTATAAAACTTAGTAGATAAACTAAAACTATGTATCGAACTATTAACACGAATATTTAGTTTAAGATAGTTTACTTGCTTGGAACTAATTATTATTAAAATTTATTGCTAGGTAAACTTCAGAATTGAAACTTAACAATATTTAGAATGAGTTCTACATTTTAATGAACGAGTTATTACATAAAACACACAAAGAAAATTAGTTTATTCCCTGATAATACAATGGTTTACCGAGCTCTCAAAACTGTGTTCTAAATATAAAAGTTATTTTTTGCATATTTTTAGCATAACATTAATGAGCAATCATATGAAGTTTGATATAAAACTGTACAATTAAAACCTGATAATGAACGAATTAAAAAATATCGTGTTTTTTAAGAGCTTACCCCGGGCTTGATGAATTGCTGTAAAAAGTTAAATTCTTTGTTTTTAATGAATGTTGGCGTGTAACGTATACGTTGATCGTAAGAGCTAGTACAAATTGGATTTTCTATTTTAATTAACAGAAGCTTGAAACAATTTACTTGCATTTAGATAAATAGATATTTATAAATCTAGCATTTTCATTACTCTTCATAAAAATTACATGAAATTTATGTAAAAAAGTGTAAAGACATGGCACTTCCAAAGCTTTTAGAATTAAATCAGAACAAATACATCCTCAAAGTTAATTTTGCCATAAAAAAACTATTTTTTGATGTATTTTACAAAAAAGGAAATGTAATAAGGAAATACATATATTAAAAGAAAAGAAGTGGGAGATACCTCACTTTATTTTGAGTGATTTACTTTTGATCGACGACTTTCGGAAATTAAAGTTTGTATGTGAAACGCATAATGTTTTTATATCGCACAATGAAATTGTGAAATTTGTACGACGTCGCATAATAATGAACGATATCAACATTTTTTACAAGAAAACCAAAAATTTAAAACATGTTGGGACAGTTCAAATAAAGAATTAATTTTTGAATGCTTTCAGCTGAAAAATTCCGACAACTTCAGACAATTTAAAATTATTTTTAAATTGAAAATTTATAAATGAGAATACCTAACAAATATGAAAAATTTAGAAAACTTTAGTTTCGTATTAAAACTGGTGTTTTCCACCATTTTCTTACCTTAGCAGAGCTGGACTCGAATCCGATATTCCATTCAAATCGAAAGCGTGAGTTCTAATTTCTTAAGCACTTAGTTTGTTGTTGTGATCTCTAATCTTTCCGTTTCCGACTTGCATATCTCATCAGTTTCCCTATTATCGTTAACTGTACGTTTTCCAGTTTCGCGGACGTGGACAGGCGCATTAACCGACGCCGCAGCGCTCAAATCCAGCGCCAGTATCATTTGAACATACGCGACAGACGCCTCAAATTTTCGAGTTCATTATTTTAATCTGTTTAACGCGGATTTTAAAAATTAAACTATTGTTTGTTGAAGTAGTGCGGATGTGTGTTTTAAACCTAAGCAAATTGATTAAAAATTTATAAAAAGGTACAAAACAAAATTTTTCGAAAAGTTTCAAGAAACTTTTTATTATTGTAAATTATTGTTTTTTAATTTTATTTAGTTTTATTTTCGAAAAGCTATAAAATTTCTAATTGCATTGGTGTTTATGAAAGTCGAAGTTAATTACCCAAACTACCTACGCCCATTTTCATCGTCTCGTTTTAAAGTGAAAATATGAAATTTTATTAAAATAATAAACGTTGTGGTGATTATAACGACGATAATCTTGTTAAGCCAAAATACAAAAATTATCTTATCTTAATTTTTACATTCGGAATTCTTTTGAGATTAAATAAAATTTTCTGGAATAATAAAGAAGTTGAACGTTGAATTTCTTAAATACTCAAAACAACTTAAAGCGGTAATGCAGGGTTGTCCTTAATTTACACAATGGGCTATTCGTTTTGTTAAGTTCCGCACTTTTGCGCTTCCGAGTAAATTATAAAAGGTCGCAAAGTTCTAGGGGTACATTTTTTAAAGAATTAAGATTTTAAATGGGGATCTTTACAAGTTTCTACGCCGAATACGACGACTATTCAAAGTTTTCTAATAAAATACAACAAATTTCGGGCAATGGTGGTGTCAAATTTTAGTGTGCGCGAATTTTCCTCTTAATTAAAATTCTAAAAGGTAAAGTTGTTATTTTGTTCGATTTTATCTCGTGTACGGTTGAGGGTTGGCGAACAAAATCGCCAATCCCTAATGTACGTTAGCAGAGTTGATGATGCTAAATAAGCACAAACAGATAAGAATTTTACTGCGCGTTATCATGTAGGGAAATCTGTTACAAGCCCTAATTCGAAATTACCCAAAAATATTGAAGAGATTAGAAAATTCGTGCACTCTGACGATTTTTGAGATTCCTTAAGATTTGCCATATTTCACGCTTAACCTTTTATTTCATTATCCAAATTCTTTGCTGCAGCTTTCTTTTGTAACTGTCGGCAACGCAATTTTACTCTATTGGATTGATTACGTCGTTAGGCACTATCTGGGGCGCCCCTTTTTTGAACTCCCATCCCTTTTGTCATTATAGCTAATCAAATAGGTCAACTTGATTAGTTGTTGCTGGTGTTCACTAAAACAATGAGTACAATTCCGACTTCCTTCTATATCATTTGTTTGATAAATTTAGATAATTTTCTCGGCCTTATCGGCTTAATAAAGGACGATGGCAAAAGTGTGGACCTCGTATACCACATTATGGCAAGAGCTTCTTGCTGGAATTTCATAGACAAAGCTGCTTTTTAGGTTTCTTCTGAAAAGAAAGTTTTTTAATTCTTTTGAACGTTTTGTTAATTACGCTAATGCGTTATTAAGGCTGAATAGCTTGAACCCGTGAATATTAAGCCCGGCCGTGTAATATTTTCAATGTATCGTGCTGAAAAATTAAATTTTGGGATAACTTGGAAAATTTTATTTAATTCAATTTCAACTTGTAACGGTCTAAATTTTTGAGCAGCGATGGGAATAAACCGAGTATTTTTCAAATAATCGTTAAGTGTTTCATATTTGGCAATCCCTACTCACTTTCGACGAATTGACACTTTTGCTGGTGTTTTGACATTTTTCTTTAGTTTTTTTTAAACCATAATAAAAAGATATGAGTTCTGTGTCGGACCTTACGAGTGCTCGATTCTCGGCTGGTTAAATTTGTCCGCCCCTGGGAATCAAGGACCTATTTTCTGATTTAAGAAAAATTAAAAGGATTTGCGCTAACTTATTATTGTGCTTTGCTTGGGTGTAATAAATATGTTTGTACGAATCCCTTGCGGAAGGAATAAAATTATAATTGAATTAAAATTAATAGTTATAATTTTTAGCTCCTTTATAACTCAAGCTTTTGTGTTTTTGTGCATGGTAATACTACAACAATAAACACAAAACACCTTCACTTTTAAGTGAGTTTTAGAATACAAAAGTTAAATATTAAATTTAACAATGGCAATTATACCTGCGTTAATATGTCGTCGTGTGCGTTTTGTTAGCCGATGAATTCATTAAAAAGATTAATTATAATGCTCTACTACATATAATACCCATTTTAGGCAGTTTTGATACAATTTTAAATATCAAACGTCACGTTTTTAGTATGATAAAATAATTTATTCGATTACGAGTTCCTTCTCTAGATTTTCAAATTAGTTTACTTAGAGAAAGCTTTCCTTTGTGATAGGCAATCAAATCAGGAGCTAGAAATTATGCGTGCGTGTGTGCTTTGCCGTACATCTTCCACGTTAGGCTTAAAATGCTAATAAGCTTACAATTAATGATTACGACATTCTGTAACTTTTATAATCACTTTTTACTATTCATTAAAATGGAATCGAAACGCAGACGAATCATTTGCGAAAGTTTAACTCCGAAGTTAGTTTATTCAATCCTATAGCCATTCCAACAAACTTGGTTTGTTGATTATTTAACGAATTCGAAAATTTAATTGAAATTTCCAACAACCACTAATTATAATAGTTTTCCTTCAAAATCGTATTTAATCTAATTATTTTTCGCCACGCTTTGCTTGAGTTAACAAACAAATTAATACTGTATTAAATTTAAACGATTGCTAGCGACAAGCAGTCAAATTTTTTAGTTCAGTTCTTCCGTTCGCTGCAATACAGTAAACTTTGCTTACATCAAAATATAACTTGGCGTCCTGAAAAGCAAACGTATCTAAATTTACAAACCAATTTCATCAAAGCTTGTTTGTTAAAACTCAAAACAAAAACTCATTTTTATAAAAAAAATATTATGTGAATTATTTTGAATTAAAAAGTTTTTAAATTGAACAGGTTAATTACCACTTTATAATAATGTATAACATTACATAGTGTATAAATATAAATAAATTCCGATGAAAGCGATAATTTTCGCTGAAAAATTATGTTTAATTAAATTATTCAATTTAATTTTTGATTCCGTTGGTGCTGCTTTCCTTACGACCCTATTTAGGTGGAATGCGAAAAAGTTTTGGGTATAGAATTGTTTCGAGATTACAATCGTAAACTAAGGATTTAAATGTCAACTGCTCGAAACAGTTATTAGGCCACAAATATTAATGTGTAGTTTAAAATTTGTTCCGAAATTATTGCCAGGACGAAGGTATCTTCAAATTAATTTTGGGGAATTTATTGTAAACGATATTTTCGGCAGTGGAAAAAGTTAATCAACTGAATAAACAGGCAATATTTAGACCAAAGTTTTGTTTACCGATCCATTAGACAGCTCGTGGACAATGAAAACCTCGGCGAGAAAGTTATTAGAAATTTTATACTTTTCTCTCTTTCAATTTCAGTTTTATTAAAAAAGGAGTGGTAAACAATTGTAGTGAATGTGGTTTCCGTGATTTGTAACTATGGATAATATTCAATACTGAACAATGTCGCTTCAATATTGGATACAATATGTAATTATTTGGACGATAATAGGATTTGCAATCGCAGCTCCATCCCAACAACAGTCAGCACAGGAAGGCTTACAAGGTGAGTTAATTATAAAACTGAATAGGGCTTTCTGGTCGATTTTAAAAGGTTTATAATTTGTTTACAACTCGAGGCTCCGGTTTATTCGTTCCAAACTTTCAACTTGGTTATACAAGTTTATTTAAAGAGATAGAAACAGTCTCGCGATAACAACTTGGCAAAACTCATACCTTTGTTATTTTGTTCTCCGTTCTGTTTACGGCTTTACGTACGAAAAAATATTTTATGTGTCATAATTTATGCATAATACTTATATAATAATCATAACGCCATAAAAATACTGTACACGCCAAGCTTGAACTTGCATTTATTTTAATTATTAATCCTGAAAGAGGGAGCGAGTTTCCCGCATGGCGGATTTAAAATATTCACATAACTCCAATGAAAAATTAATTTTGAATTGACGATTGCGAACGACCATGTAATACTACGTAACACTTTGAAATAAACGTAAATATATCTTTCGGTTTTACCGCGTTATTAACTTAGAGAAGATTTGCTTGCAATTAATTGAATTTCCCGACATATAACTTTTGTCAGGAAGGGAGTTCACTCCAATTTAATAAAATTAAAGTAGTAACGAAAACGTTCACACTAATGAAGTATTAATGCACCACTTGTTGACACTTTTCTTACCGATTTTTCGCCAACAACAGTTTTTTATACCTTTTAAACAATTAATTAAGCTAAGTCAAAATTATTGCACTCCCTGATTTTTATGCGACGCGTTTCGGTCGCATTGCAATCTCGAAAACAAATTAAAAATTAATTTATCTAATTTAAAAGTTATTATAGGTTACAACAAACTTAATTTAATTTTGCAAAAGTCATCGCCTTTACAGCCCGGCAAGTTTTAATTCAAAATTTACGCATATATTTATCGCGTTCCTGCCGATTTGTATTTTAAATAAAATACGTTCTATAATCAGCCCTGAATAATTTAATCTAAACTTTAAATGAATTTACAGAAAACATTAAATTAGTTTAATCTGTTTTATGCATAGTAATTTCAGTCTATGTTAACTCGGCAATACAATACAAAAATACGAAGAGGGAAAATATTGCATTTATTTAAATTACAAAATAATTAAATGTTACTATTAAATAATGTCAGCATAAAGTAATTTTTGTTTTGTTGAAAATAAACTGGAAAAAATTCGCACAAGTTTAGTCGACCAGAATGTGAAACGTACGGTATTTTTGTTCAACAAAGGAACGTAACGAAATTTTAGACGGAATAGCGATATTTTGCATTTTATTGCTAGAATACCTAATAATTTTTTTTTTTTATTAATTTTACTTTATAATGGAAATTGAGCTTCATGGAATGAAAATTCTTTGTCAATTTTACGACGTTTAAAACAAAATGATTCGAAAGTAAGATTTAATTTAAATTTTTTGTTATCCTTGCAAATATGTATCTGATTTGTATAAATAGTTGATATTGCAAATTAAAAATATTATTAATCGTATTTTAGAATTAAATTAAAGATGAAAAATGAACTAAAAAATTATTTTGCATTTAAATATATACAAATAATCACGGAAATTGATTAGTGCACATTTACATGATTTATACGTTCTTCCCGACAGTAGTTTGAACATTGCGTCGTTAATAACAATGAACTCGGAGCAAGAAGCGATGTCAACTTGGCATTGGTAATTAATCACTTTATGCATTATTGATTTTATTATGTAAGTTCAAAAATACGTGAACTATTGCAAAACCGTAGAAATTCTTTCAAAAATATTTACATCTGCGAATGTTGGGCTGAACTTGCGGGTAATCAAAGGCAGACTGATCACGTGGATAATGATGAAAATCCTTCATAAGCTGGCGTTGTAATGGCAGCTTTTAAGCTTTCGCAATATTCAATTTAATCTGATTTCATATAGCAGGAAATTTTAGTTTGAATTTTTATGATTAATGAGGAAAATCGTCAAAAGATCGACTTATGATAACAATTTCATTGCGTTTTGTCCCAGTTTTATCTTTTCTTCCCATATCATCCATCAAAAATCGAAACCTTGTTATTTAGAAATTCTTTATGCTACCCTGAGTATATTTTAGATTACATAATTTACGTTCCAGATAAAAACGGCGCTAAAACATCGATATAAATAACTGAAGTAGTGCAAATGTTTTTTTTGCAAATCTTTCAAGATTAGTAGTACTAGAGTAGTTGGCCATTCAAGAAATGCAGTCTAAAACAGAGAACACAAAAATAAATTGGACTTTACATTTTGATAAATAGCTGTATTTATTTACTTTCATTGAATTAAAATAAATATATCTTGAGTTGATAAAAAAGTTTAACAAAAGACCACTACAAAAACAAGTTAGTATAATTTTAATTTAAAATATTAAGTGAGGTTGTTTAAACCTTTAGGGTATCATGGATAAAACAAGTGAAAAACAATATTTTGGTAGTTTATACAATTTTGCATATTATGTATAATCTAATGAGAAGAAAAACACGGCAATACACTTGCCTGTTAATCGGGAAAGCTCTAGTGAAATAAAATTTTAACTAAACCTTCAGTTGTTTGAAAAGTCGGTACGGTAGCTTAAATACTATCGCCTTAATTATTTAATTTATTTATCAATGATATGCCAACGCTTTTCAAAACTAAACTAGATCTGTATGCAGATGATACAGTCTTAGCGTATAAGCTATTATACGCTTGCGCGACTTGAGTCGGAGTAACATTTTCATACATTACAGTTAATTTACATACTCAGAACATTGTGCTATATCTTAATTCGTAAAGAAAAATAAGGGTTGCCATTTAAAAATATGACAATTAAAAAAATAAAGTTGTGATGCCCGATGATTTTCTGTAAAAATTTTTCAAGAAAATTTTATCGAATTTGTTCCCAACTTGACAAGTTCACTTTATTATGTATTATTATTATTATGTTGTCGATATACGATTCATTTCTATGAACTTATTTGAATTTATATACAAATTCTAAACAAATTAATAATAAATTCTTGTAGGTAGAATTCTACGAGTTTTATTAAAATAGTTCGATCATTTTGCAGCAGATATCATTACATTAAAATAAATTCTCCAAATTTTTCAGCATACAATTTGGTGTCTGAATGCATATGAAGCTTCATATTTAAAATAAGGGCAATACGCGATTGTACTTAAAGGTTTAACACCGTAAAAGGGTGGAAATACAAAAAAGACGACTAGAAATTACAGCTATCTTAAGAATAATTAACTATGACAGAGAAAATAAGGCAATACAAAATTCTAACTCCAGATGATGTAAGTTTTTAAAACTTTTAATTTTAATTAAAGATTCGTAGATTATTAAAATAAAAGTATAAAATAATATTATATGATAATATTTATAAGACTCAAGTTTTTTTATGTTAAATTAATCAACATCATGTCAAATTTTAATTTAACATGAAAATAAATTAAATTGAAATAAAAAAAGAACTGCAAATGAATTTTTAAGTGGATTTTTTGTGGTAATTAATACTAAACAAAAATGTTAAAATAATGAATTTTAACAGTAAATTAAAGAGTATCGAACTTCAATAATAATAATAAATAATAAATAGGTCAAAGTTCATTATTTTAACATTTTTATGTACTTTGTTTATTTTTAAATCGAAATAATTTTAATCTTTAGAATTTCTAAAGATTTGGTTACATTGTTATCTTTAATTTAAAATTAAAATTAACACTGTACTTATAAAAAATAAATTGTTTAGGTAGCTTTTCATAATAAACCACCATTGTTTGGAAAGCTGGAAGGATTATTTTTATTTCTTTAATTTATTGTGACTATGATAATCGTGTAATACAATATAATAAACTCGGTTTCATAAATTTTGTTTAAAAAAATATGTATTTCTATGCAACATTCTTCTACAAAATTCTTAAAACTTACACTTCCTATAGGCAGGAATTTTCCGGAAACACGAGATATCTTTCAAAATAATGCGACATATCTGTTCGTATTTTTAAACGTTTTTTTAGTTATAAAAGAAACGTATAGACTTACTTAATAATTTTATTCAAAATAAAAATGTTTGAAAACTGAAACGTAAAACTTTCCAAGTTTCGTGTTTCGACATTCTCGGTGACTTTTACAAATATGCATGTCCCACCTTAAAGCAAAACTCGTAAGTTACAATAACTGACAAAAGAAAACTGCACAAAGCTGCCATATTTTACGTTAAAATAAAAACCGGTGAAAAGTTTATATCTTTTACGTAACCGCACACTTAAATATTTAAAGCAAACGCACGGTGAAAAATTTTATAAATTATTATTAGACAACATCCTGTGAGTAATACATTTCACATATTATTTCGAAATTTTTAGTCAGTTAGCCTGACGACGATCAGGGATCAGGGTGAAGCAAATTTGTGATCCTTGTATGTGAGTGTCTTCTATTTTAGATTTGATTTTTACAATATTCATTTAAATAAAATAGTGTTATAGAACGAAAGTGTTGGAAATTGAACAGACTTGTTAAGGTTAGCTTTCACTATTTTCAGAGTTTTTGTTGTAATTTTCTCTATTGGCATAATTTTGAATTACAATTTTCGAATATCTAAATAGCAAAGAAGTTTTATCATGAAGACAAGGGTTAAAGTTAAACCTCAAAATTAAAAAATAATAATATAAATTGCATCACATGAGAGTTTTAATATAGTATATATTTTTATCACTGACAGGTTTTGTACGCCATGCACATCATCAGAGCGACAACGTCAATAATGCTATAGGAAGTTATCAAGTATAAAATCAGGAAGTTCAGAAAAACAGCAAAAAGTATAAAATGAAGTGTAAGAAAATCGAACATTAAAACAGAGCCAAAACACAAATGTAATCCCACAAAGAAAGTGACAAAGGAATTCTTTGTGTGATTATATTTGTATTTTGACTTCGTTTTAATGTTCGATTTTGTTACATTTAATTTTGTTATTTTTCCAAACAATATGATGTACAGCTTTTTGATTTATATTTCATAATTTTTTATAGCATTATCGAAGATAATATTAAAGAAGTGATTTTAATTATTTTATTTTATTAAATGTTATTCCGGGCAAAGTATGGTGTGGAGGTTATGGAATAGTAATTTTCTTATCATGATTAATGTTATTAATATAATATTTTTTATAAAATTAATTTTTACATGTTACATGAGATTGAAGAATAATTTAATTCATAACTTACATAAAATTGTTCAAAAACTATTTAAATAAATGATAGCTTGCGACAACCTGTTATATAACCGTATGTTTCGATTTTCGGAATCTCATCAGGCAAACCTGGAAAAATTATTGAAATGATTGAAAAGTTATGCTATTAAATTCAAAATTCAAACTTGATTAAAAGTCAAATTTATTTGACTTTTGTAAAAACAAAAATTATACCTACTTGAAGCCAAAATGAATAAATAAACTTATTTTGAAAAATTCGAAACCGGAAAACTAAACTAACCCAAATAAAAAACCTAAAAAGAAACGTTAGTTGTAATTAAAAATTACAAAAGTTGTAGATTGCCCCAATTTCAAGATTTTATGTGTATGAACTTAGTGAAATATACAGGACAGATCTACGTATTAATTAGTTATATTGTTAATATAACGGATACGATAATTGATAAAATGGTTAAGGTTATTAACATGTGATAATATTTTTTATAAAATTAATTTTTACATGTTACATGAAATTGAAGAATAATTCAATTCATAACTTACATAAAAATTTAAAAAAAAATGTATTTATTAATTTTTTATTTTATAAAAAATATTATCACATGTTAATAACCTTAACCATGTTATTAACATAATATGATAATATTTATAACAAAATTAAAGTAAAAATTGAAGTCATAATTTACCTATAAAGACGAAAACTATTTAGATTCAAACAATTTGCTATTATCATAAATATTGATTTGATTTAAATCATGAACCGAAAGAGCAAAGTAGTAACTTATGCCACCAGGAGCGCATAAAAATATTATTGTGTAATATTAGTATTATTAATGTTATGTGGGTATACGATTAAGCTACAAAAAGTCAGTTTTTCTCCGATTATTTCCTTTATTAGCCACCAATCATGTTTAGTAAAATTTCTATCTTGCAAGCACTTAGCTTTACATTAATAAATTTAGTCCTATTAGCACCAATAAAAAAAACAGTCTTTACTAATTATAAATTTGATGAAGACCAATTACTGTTGGCGCTGAACGGCTCTAAAGTATTTAGCTGCTGCTTGCCAACTATTTTGTATGCATTTTTTATGAAAAACTTAAAGGAAAGTAGTAACAAGCGGTATTCTAGCAAAATACCACAATTATTATAACATTGTTCGATGAACGAGGTACTCAAGACCCTTCCCGATGCGCAACTCTCTTTACTAAAGAATGACTACTATTTGCATTATATTCAGTGTCTGTCGCTGCATATATGCATAAATTGACTTCATGAATAGTAATTTGTTGTGATCTTCTCAGTTGTAATTTCTTTAAAACAGAATTAACGTGTACTGTACTTTTTAATATTAAAATTTATGTTTTATCACAAAAAGATCAACATTGTAAGTAAAAAAAAAATTATTCACTTTTAAGCCGTCGCCGTAGGTAATTGCTTCTAAAAATTTATGCACAGTAAAGCGGTCACAAGAAATTACAGTAAAGTTTTATATTATACTTTTAGGATTTAAGACCTGATCAATATCAACGTAATGTAATATAAACCGGATTTCTGTAAGCAGCAATGTAATCGATGTCAAAGGTAAACTACATAGTTACGTAAATAATGAATTGTACATTTCTCTATTCCTTGAACTAAAATCCTTTTTTTTTAACAATTTACAATTATAAGAAAACTGCAGCTGTTGATTTTTATACTTTAGCTTCTGCAGTAAAATTATTATTTCGAGTGCAAACAAATCTTTTTGTCACAACATACTGTTGTTTCCGGAGTGCCTTAAGGATAACAATTGTTATACCCACAACAAAACTATTAAAGCAATCAATTAACTTTCTTTAGTTCTTAAAATGATATTTCAATTTTACCACCACAAATTTTTTGTTAGACTAGCAAATTGCGTCCAATTAATTTTTCCTTTATTTGAAACAAGAACTGCTTACTTTAATTTACGTTCTGCTGCTTTACTGCATTTGCGGGTTACCATAAAATATATTTAATATTAAATTTTATAACAAATTCTCATGATGTAAAAATACACGCAACACGAAATTAATAAAGCGGTAAACATAAACTTCAAATAAGAGAAAAATAAAAAAGAAACTAAAGAAACGGAAACGTAATTTAAAGCAAACAAAATTACATTGCCTACTCAGTCACTTAGTAAAATCTTTAATTCCCTTCTGTCAAGCTCGACTTGCAGATTATCAGTCAGTTGAAGTTTATATTGCTAAATAGTTTAATAAATGTCTTGCTTACTTAAATATGTCCATAATTTAACGCTTTCAGAAATTTTACGGTATTCGGAATTTTACATTTTATAAATACTTCAACTTTAACAAGGAATAAAAGATGTCATTCATTTGAATATCTTAAACGCCAAAGTTGAAATTGTGCTTTAGCTTAGCTATATTAATTTTTTGTCACAATTTCGTGCAGCAAAATTCAGAAAAAAATGAAATATGGAGGCAGAATAAAATAATTTTCATACCTTCCTGAAAATTTGATCGGCGCAATTTCTTCTTTCAATTTATTTCTCTCGTGCTCAATGGATGTTATCTGCAGTGTAAATGATAATTTTAACACGAGGAAAAAAACCAATAAAATAATGCTCTCAAATCGGGACCTGTTCCCGTCGAGATTAAAATTTTGTTGTTAAGTTTGACAATTTTAAATATCAGGAGCCGACGTCGTCGACGGCAAAGAATCACAAAATTCCGATTGTTAATTAAATTTATATGTCGGTACTCGAAGCAATATAAATCCCGAGCGTTTTAAATTCAAATTTAATATCACAAGTTTTTTCTAATCAAACATCCAAATTCTTTTGTCTGATTGTGAGAAAACAACGTCAAAAGTCTGAAGGTATTAAAGAACACAGCGGGGGTCTAAATTTTAAGCCAATCGCGTTCTATTTTTTTTATCACTTCGATATTTTTGCCGTTATAGTTGTGGTTTATCCTTAGCTAACTCACATCAGTCAGGCTCTTTTGAAGTTTGTGTGATACATACTAAAACTTCGGATTTCATTTAAAAAGCTCGAGAATTTCTCCAGTATTTGATTACTCTGACCCAAAAACCTAAATATTTTAGCCAGAAAAATGAACACCGCTTAATCTCGACGAAAATAGGGAGCCTAATTAGAGCCGATCGATAAACAGAAAATATTTTGACTTCTTGAAATGTTGGAAAATTTTAATATAATTTGTGCCGACGTGCGGTTTCAAGTTTTTCCTGTCGAGTTTCCTTATGTATCTATCGGTTCTTGAATATTTTATGTGTGTACAAACAAAATTATACATATCTTTGTTCTTGTTTGTTCCGAAAACGTTATAAAGAAGTGAAAAACAACCGCAATTGGGCAAACCGCCAATTTATGCTAGCCGAATTTAACAATAAAGTTCACTATTTGATAACTTTGTGTTACACATGCGGGTTGAAAAGGCTATTGAATCAAAAATTTAATTGTTATGAAACAGTTTAATAACTTCTACTCTATTTGACATATTGAAACGTGAAATCGGGGTCGCTTTTTTAAATAAGGCAAATGTTATAAAATCACAAGATTAGATGATTTGGAAACACGTCCAACAGTAAAATTTTCCGGCTTTATGAATTGTGGCGCCAACTTATTAAAATCTATATTTTCTTTATGTCGTTGACAAGCTGTTACAATAGCGGCATCAAGAAAGGTTAAGAATTTAGGAGTAACAATTTTTTGGAAACTTTTTTTTATCATATTATATGCATGACAATAACGGCAAAATCTGCTGTGTAGGTTTATAAATTTTATGTTACATAAATAATAATGAGGATAATAATGTGAAAAATAGTATTACGAAGTTCTTGGACAGCTCTGAACTGTTTAATTTCGTGAATTATTGAGCGATATCCACTTGACAGCCAGCCTAAGTGATTTTAAGGATCGATGGGGTTGGGGGGTTTTAATCGTGTAAATATTTGTGTTTATTGTAAACTACACTAATGAATAATGAATAGCACACAGAATAATGAGAGCGTTTCTGACACCTAGAAGCATTTACTAAAGTAACAGCAGCTTTAGATGACGAATTGATGGATGAAAATTTTAACTAACCCAAATGAATGGTTGCATTAAGCTCTTAATCTATTAACTGAGATATTTAGAAATGAACCAGAACTATTAGTTATGAAAACGAAGAAGGTGAGAAAGTCGGCGATTGTAACACCCTGGCCAAGAAATTTCCCGTATGTGGTGCCAAAATGTGGATAGTTGAAAGCCAATGGCATGGAAATGCCTCGTTGAAACTAATAGAAATCGAAAATAAAAATGGCAACCAAGATAAACATTATTTATAAATTCTGAAAGTGTCGATAACAACACAGTGTGTCTCTATATTTGTTTATTAGCAAACTTGATTTAAAAAGTACTTGTGTTAGAGGTGTCTAGCCGATTCAGTTCGGTGCGGCATAAAACAACAACAAAATTTGGTTTTGTCTTTTGGTAAATTTTGTTTTTGTCAAAAAATTTAAGACTCCTATAAAATTTTGCATTTTTATTGGTTTATTATAAAGAGCAAAATCTTAAAATCGACTAACCTTCCTCGAACATATTCAGAATTCAATGACTTGGGGTGAATTTGTAGATAATAAATAAAAGAAAATATTTTTCGTAAGTACCTTCTTTTCTTCTTCCTTCTTTTTTGGGATTAAAAGTTGAGGTGACCTTTCCTTTTTCCCTATTTTAAATTGACGGCTGAAAAATGACATTTACTTCCTCAAAACACAAACTGAAATGGATAAAGCATTACATTTTTAGTGAGTAGTAAACTAATAGTAAATATTGCAAAAATTTATTTTGAAAAAATGTTTCTGCATATTTTCCGTCTAAAATATTTATAAATCTACCATTATTTCAATTAAAAACATGCGATGGACCAAATTGTGGTCATCAACGTTTCAAGTTAATTGATCAGGGTTAGGTAAATTACTCATGACCTTATAGGCCACATATGGTCGAAGCCGCGTAATTCGGGTGCTTAATTTACTTTTTGTTAATTAACGAATATTCAATAAAGTCAATAAAATTTGTGGTTAACAATTTCAAATTAATATTGCATTTTAATTAGCGCTAACTGTTTCGAAATAAACTGCAGCTATTTGCTTTTACAAATTTTCACGGTTTACGATTTTGTACTGTAAAATTTAATCGTAATCGATTTAGTAATCAACCGATATGACGAAACAATTAAAATATTATATTTACGATATTAAAATTAAATGTTTGGGTGTGCGGAATAGGAAAATGCCAAATAAAAAGAAATGTTACATATTACGAAACAAATTTTAAATCAAAGCTCGAAGGCTGCTGCATTCCTTCGGAAATATTAAAAGTCGTGGAAATATTTATTTATGTCAACAAATCGATTTGATTTTAATTTTAATCAGCATTTTTATTAAATCCAACATGCAGAATGATTGACACCGTAAACTGGTATAATCTACCCTGGGGAGCTTTAAACAAAGAAGATAAAATTTAGGAATCTATCGGAATTAAAACGGAAATTAAAATTTTTATATCTTGCACTAGTGATTCCTATTTACACATTCAAATTAGCAAAATAAAAAGACTCGATTGAAAAAGCCCAGGCGGGCCGAATAAAAGGAATTTTATGGAAGATTACTGAATGAGTTTATAGTTTTAGGTAAATTTATGGTGGGTTTTCATTTTATATAATCGCATTAGTTTTTATTTATTAGGCGTGGAGACCTAAAACAAGCGATGCTGTGTCTATAAAGTTGGAAAATTGTAAAAAGTTTTAGTTTTCACAGAAGTTTAAGAAAAACTAAACTTCATTTTATTAGTTGATTGTAAAAGTTTGAGGAAGGAAAAGTTTAAAACTGAGAAATTAATTATCTTTATTATACAAAAGAATCCGTAAAACTCAAATTTTTTTGCAGATTTTCCTGTTTTGTAGAAATAGATAAGTTGCTGTAGATTCTTCATCGCAATTCTTTAAGCTCCTGGAGGTAGGTCGAGTGTTTGATTGCATTTCTTAGTTTTTTCTATTTTCAATTCTTATAAATATTGTAAAAATTATTCTCAACTTTAGCAGTATAACGTAGTACAAAAGTTGTTTGTTTTGAAAAGATCAAGAAGCGCACAACTTTTAATATAAACTGAAATTTCTAATTTTATAGTTTTATGAACTAAATTTAAAATTTATAACATGATATGAAATATGTATATTCGCAAGTTTAATAAACATTAAAAATTATAAAGTAGTAAAGAGCTTTAATCTCTAAAAATGCTGAAAGCTGCTTTTCATTTAATTAAAAATAAAATTGGAAAACAAATTCAAAATCCTTCCTGTGGGATAGAACCTAACGCAAGCTTCCGAGAGTTATTTCGAAAAAAATGACAAAAGCGTAGAAAAGAACGAAAGTTTTTAAAAATAAATAAGATTAATTTATTTTGTTAAATGAAATTGAAATTTAAATTTAAATTATAGCTTACCTCTAATGACAAAAAATATTTAAATTTTATCTAACATGAAAAAATTTAATCTATTAAAAATAAAATGAAGTAAAATTTGAACTATTCGGGATAATTATTAAAAAATGTAAGGACTCGTGGAGAAATTATAAAAACTGTTTAAAATTGAACATGAATATCCTTTCAAATAAAGCAGAAAAATAGCTGTTGGGATCTTTGCAGGTGTTGTACGAAAATATTTCGTTAAACTTAGGATTTACAAAATTTTCTCTTATAATCACGTTGGAAAATTGTAAAACAGGATTTTGCTGCAATAAATTTCAAAGCAATCACACTAAAATTTGGTGAGTTAAGTGAAAGTGTTGAAAAAGTGTTCATTTAACAGAATCGAACGATCAACGAATCTAATTTTAAAGGGGCGTTTAAATTAATGCTTCCTATAAATTCTACCATTTTCGAATTTTAGTTGAAGAAAATTCCTGCTGTTGCACCATTTAATTATTTAATTTCATTTTTGTTGCGAAAAATTACATCACGACCATCTAACAATGTGCGTGACACATTCATTATTATACGTTGCGTAAAGTGTGACTACCTATGCGTGTTGGTTACTACCACCTTTGCCTTTAAACGACAAGGATGTAATCCCTAGGGTTGAGGTTATGTAATTTAACTGTTCCGTACTCAGTGAGCTTTTATTTTAGTTTTATTTTTAAATTTTAAATTTATTGTGCACAGAGCAGTAAAATTTTACATTTAACGATGTGAATGATACGCCTGAGATAAAAACTACTGATTTGTTGTCAGGTTAACAGTTTTCGTATGGAAAAATTATGCACAAATGAATAAATTTCAGTTTTAGTACATTGGTCAATTTTCCCTCACGGTACAAGCAAATTTTTTCAGCAATCTGTGATGCATCCGCCTGGGAAACTTTTGGAAATGTAAAAGGAGTAGTTTTTTGTTGTCCAACTTCTAGTTTATAGATCGACATTGAACTTTAGGGTACAGCAGGGTATTCAAGATTAAATTATTTTATGTGAAAAAGAGGTCATCATACATTTACTAATCAGGTGAAGTACTTGAACTTTCTTCACATTAAATGATAAAATCATTCAACTTTACGAAAAGTTAGAAATTTGTTGTAGGTGAAAGCCTAAGGATACAAAGTGCGCTTGCCGTGTCAAAGCGGTAGATATTAAATATGCTTTTTAAAATTAACAATGTTTCAGCTTTTAATTGTACGATTTAAACTTTCTAACCTTTAAATGAATGAAAGCTTACTTGGTTGGTAATCTTTTTGTCTTCCATAAAGTTTTTATACTTTTTGCCGTTTGTGCGAGAAATTTAAGCACAAAAATTTTACAATTTCAAGGATTTGTTTTACCAAGCTGTCTTTAAATCAGGAAGCTTTATCAAATTAAGTTTAAAAAGTTTTTTAATGGAATTACCTACGTTTTATTTATAATAAAAAGTTTATTATAATAATTATTATTTTATAAAACAGTTTTTTAATTTTAGGAAATATTATTTTGTAGATAACGAATTACATTGTAACAAATTTTATCTTTAATCAACTTAACAGTAGTTTTAGTTTATAATTCGATATGGTTAATTCTATAATCTAAGATGATTCGTGCTCGACTCTATTCTGATAACTCCAAATATGTAAATGGCTTCAGTCGAACGGAAAAAAGTATTTTAAAATTTGAATATTCAAATTTCAACATCAAGTTTTATTTCTATTCTGATAAGACGGGAAACGTTAATAGAATTTGAATGTTTATGAAGTAAATCTACGTGTGTATCATACAGTGATACAAACTAGGTACTAATAATCTTGATTAATGCTCCAATCAGGATAACCTACTTTTATAAATATTCAGTTTCCCGTTTGAAATTAATATTAAAGCAATTTCGCGTTTGTAGTAATAGTGGCAGAGTTAATTTAGGGTAAAACTTATTGACATAATTTTAAGTAAAAGTCTATCACACTTTATATTGCAATGATCCGAGTTATTCAAATTTATAAAATTTTCTTATTTTCAAAATTATTCTTCTTTGCTCGGTGTACATCCATTATTTGTGCTATGAGCTCTTCTTCGATTATTTAATTTTTAATAAAATTGATAAATTTTTGTGTCTTAAAATATTTAATTTCAAATGTTTAACTTTTACCTTGTAATGTGTAGCTTTGCAAGCGCACGTGCACGCTCCGCATGTGGTATTGCAGCTGGTCTACCAAATTTGCTGCGACGCAATTTTTACACATCGACCAAAAATTATTTCCTTTTTATTTTATTTGCACTGTACTTTATTAATTACATAAAAAACAACTTTTATTAAAATTAAATTCACTTTCGAAAACCAAAACAATATTAAATTCATTTTATTTTGTAAATAATTTTAAAATTCTATTTTAGTATTTATTTATTTATCATGTTGTATAAAATAGTTTGTTGAATTTGCTAGATAAAAAGAAAGTGGGGAGCGTAGAACAAGTGGGGCTTGAAGGTTGTTGTAGAAGACACTTAGGCCGAAGCCTTGACGTTGAGTAGAGCGGACGAACACCATACCCGCAATAATTAAAACTGTTAATTGTTTAAAAATAAATAAATAAGTTGAGTTGATGATCTGTTTTAATTGTGGAAAATTGAAGTGCAAGTGTTAAGAAAACTAAGTGGAAAATTAATCGATGCAAAAGTACATTGCAACAAATTTGTTAGACTAGGCGTACTGAAGCCAGCTGCATGATATCACATGTGGAGCGCGCACGTGAAGCCAATAACCAGACCACATTCAAGGTAACAAAAGTTGAGCATTTTTAAAAACATTTTGAAGAGCTCATGGCTATAATTAATGGATGTCCAGCTAGAGTAATTTTGGAGTAAGCAAATTTAATAGATTTGCATAGCTCGGGTAATCTCAATACACATTTTGAAAAAAAAAAGATTAATAATAGAAATCGGAAACTTACGATACGAAGCTCTCTATTTTCGATTTTAAAATTATAAAAATACTGGAGATCTCTAATTACCAGAGAATAGGATTCTTTACTATTAGTTAACGGTAATATTATGTAGCCAATTAATATGTACATAAAAGAAATTGTAATGAGAAGATGAAGATCAATGCTAAAAAATTGGTTTGTTTTGAATGGTTCGCCCTGTGTATGTATGTAAAGCAGTAAAACATATAGCAAGCAGTTATTGGCAACTACGATAGTAATATATTAACTACAGCATAGTTTTTCGAATGCATTAAGTTTCAAAAATTTAAATTTATTCCTGAATTTTGAACCATGTAATGAAAATTTATGTCTGTTCTAAATAATCTAACATAACAAAACAGGAGCAAAAAGTAATAACGTTGAGTAACTTGCAATTTGGGCAACCAAATTTTTATTGTTAATGACATGCAATATATTTAATTAAACCAACAAGAGAATGTAAAACTGTAGTTTAAATTAAAGTAAAGTTTCAAGAATAATAATCAATTGACCGCTTCAGCAATTTAATTGAAAAATGTTGTTGAAACCACAAAGTTGGTAGATAAACTTTGGCAAAAAGCGCCCTAATGGTTAGATTTCTGAAATTGCTGGTTTTACCCTAATTAATCATGCTCGAGTCTTGGTTGGTAGTAATTGAACACAAATGTACAGCGACAATTCACCTACCTCCAGCGTAAACTAACTTCTAAAAGTTAAGTTTAACAAAGTTTCAACTTTCTGGATACTAATGACGTTTTAGTTTTAAGAAGACCCCGAAAACTCTTTGAGTTGGAAATTTTACGTCGAAAATTTAATAAAAGGTAGCAATATGAATATGACAACCTTTTTAGCAACAAGTAGTTAATATATTATTGAATTTTGTTATGAAAATTAAATCTTATGCTTCGAGGAATTTTCTTTTCCAAAAGATTGGCCCGAATATTATATTAATCGATTTAACCGCCTACTCGCGGTGTAAATCTAAAAATCAAAGAAGTAAATAATGTTTTCAACTTTTAAACATTTCTTTGATAATTTATTGAGACATTTGTCAGTTTCAGTTTATCTAATTTGCATCGCAAGACAATGAAAAATGGGAAATGCAAATTCTATTTTAAAGTGGAACTAAAATTTAAGTACATAGCATTCATCAAGCCAAAATGAAAAATAATATTTTTTGAGGAGGGGATGCGAAAAGTTACAATATTTTTAATTCTTTGGGAGTTGTTAGCGATTTAAGCCTCACTCACGTCGGGTGCAAGAATAATAAATGTAAAGGCCCGATCTGATTAATTTACATCTTTGTGATAAAACGGCTTTTTAAAATATTAAAATTCTTCATGCCTTATAATCTCGAGCAGTAAAAAATAATTTACAACGCATTAACCGCACGCAGTTCTAAGCAGCAATTATTTTAAGTAAACACGAAACGACTAAAAAATAAATAATTCAGTTAGATTTTATTACATTCAAAAGACAATAGAAAACCATTACGTTGGCTAAACGACATTAATGTTCTTTGAGATTTCCCAATTAAGAACAGATGAAAGAACACGTCTCCATTGCAGCTAAGATGTCATTAGACAATCGTATTCAATTACTCCAAAAATCTTTTTGCTAAAAAAAGTCCGCCAATTGACAAAATAAACTTGCTGGTATCAAATTATACTCTAACTTTAACAGTGATACTAACAATTTAAAATAATTATCAGACTTTTATTAAAGACCGGGACTAAATTAAGAATAATCACGAAAGCTTAACAAAATTACTAATCCTACAAAATTAATTACATCACTTCTTGCCAATTAATGTCTTTTATTCTCCCCATTTGTTTAAAATTTTTACAATAAGTGAAATAAAAATTTCACTAACCTCGATTATTTGTATAACATGGAGAATGCGAGACCTGAAGCGATCGGACTGCAAATATGTCGCAAATAAACAAAAATAAAACGACGGAGAAGTATTTAAACATTCAAATAAATTGTTGATTATTTTGAGATGAAAGCAAATATTCCCTTGTAACTCCAAACTCTAATTGTTTCATATTACAAAATGATACGACGAAGTTAAATGTACACATTCATGTTTTACATAAAAACTAATCAAAATTCAGGTAACGAACAAACATTATCTACTGAAAACTCTATTTAGTTCACTTTATAAAAGAAAAGTCACGGAAATTATTCGAGGCACGTATTTTCTTTTATTGAATGTAAAAAGCATGCAAACTAGATAAACGCAATCAGGATTTTTTTCGCGGATTGGACTAATCGAAAAGTTCACTTAATTTAAGCAACGTGTAATGTAGTTTGACGATCTTCATTGGTTTTATTTTAAAGTTGTAAATATAGAGGAAATGATTGGTAACCGTGAGAACCAAAATTTGTACAATAATGATGACTCGTAAAAATGAAAATGTTATTCAACCAATTCTATAAAGTACTATTGGCAATTTTTCAAGTTTTTATGCCATCGTTCTGTGTACGTAAATAAAACAGGAATATCCTGAATTCTAGACAAGCTCCAAAAGGGTCTGCTTAAGTCATGTGAATCCCATAAATAATGCATTTTTGGGAAAACGATAGGAACGCGACTACGGCGTGACACAAGGGACCATCTTAAAGAAATCTCAATAAAATATAGGCAATTTTCCCATGATAAATAATATACTTGGACGTCTCGAGAAGAGCTCTATAAATATGAGGCAATTGGTTCTTGGATAAATATTCATGTTTATGCCACATCATAATTAATTACCTTTTCTTTTCTTTCTTGTAATTTCTCGGGAGGAAAATACATTTACCGCACAGGATCTTGGGATGAAATTAGAAATACATCAAATTGTCGTTATACAAACGAAATATACATTATATTCTGTATATTATCTGAAAATTATGTAATGTATTCTACTTTAGTTACCTGAAAATGATTTCAATATGACACGTTGCAGATTACGTAAATTATAATAGCAAACAAACATTTAAAAGTAATTTATGATGTGGAAAATCAAAATTTCTAATTAGTGGAACGCTTGTGCTCATCAATAACACGGTTTGGTTAAACGCTGTTTATTTTTAAATTGATTGCAAGTAAATGAAAAAATGGCAGAAAAAATTTCATTTAGAAACGTTTAGAACAGCAAAAATCTTTTATTTGCTCTTTTATTATTTATTTAATTCAAAATTATCGAAGTTATTTAAATAATATGTGAATTAATTCTTTCAAACTTAGGACTAATCCGTGGATAATACCGCGAATAAAAATTAAAATTAATATTTTGTCCTAGAAAGTGGCGCAGAGACTTTAGCTTTGCTATTAAGGCAAATGCTCTTCCAAAATGAAATATTAAATTATTATTATTGCCACCCCAGAACAAGTTAAATTTTTAACTTTTTTCCCTGTTTAAAATATGGTGTAAATAATTCAATAATTCAATAAAGCGAGGTCGTGCGTCTGTCATAATATTTTTAACACTTTATTTACATATATTTTTGTTAATATTTTGTTAGATTATCGTGGCGAAAACCATTAGCCGTGTGGATTGCACGGCCAAAATCTTGTGACTCGATCCACGCTATAGATAATTTTTTAAGTGTTAAAAAAATAAATAAATTTAAAAAAATTATGTGCTGATTGTAGATTTATAAAATTATCTAACACTAATTTCTGTACCTCTACAACTTCCTACGAGTGTATTTCTTTGTATGTTGTAATATTTGGTTCTTCAATTTGAATTACCGCCTTCTCAAATCAAAGTTCCAAACCAAACCAAAGCTGTGATCGTCAAACAAACCTTGCATGTTGTGATCCCCTCGTAGTAACACTTACAAGTCCTTTTAAATCTGCGGATGGATCTTTGAATGTTAACGTCGTTAACTTGTTTACTAACCTAAAACCTAAACTTATATGTGCCAGTGGCGTAACCACTGACAGGACACATAAAGGAATAATTAGTACACACAAATTAAATAAAACACAGGATTCGGTTTAACGATGAATATTTATTTAACCGAAAAGAAAAAGGTAGCCCAACAACCAATTTACCAGCAAAGTTAATCTCCTTGATATCATTTAATTCAGAATACTTTAGTTTGAAATTTGATCATTCATCCCCTGACTGTAATGTTTTAATCGTTTATTCATATGTAATGACCAACCACAATCTTTATAATACTTTGTAAAGAAGCTGCATAATACATAGAAGCTATGTATTTCGATGATCAACTCAATTATTTTATATTATGTAAGATCTTTAAATAATAAACCCATATATGCTAAATTATCCGCTCTTAACTATTACCTCGTCAACTTAAAACTAAGATCGTCACTTAATTAATACATCGTTAGTGCTTAATCTAAGTTTGTCCATCTTAAATTCTAATTGGTCATTTATTAAAATCTAAATAAATCGCCCATACTTAAAACTAGCGTTATCATCTTAAATTATTATGTAGCCGCAAATAATATAAAGAACTTTGTCAATATTTATTAATAACAGTTCTTATATTTATTAATAACAGTTCTTAAATATCATAATTCGTATTATCTCATATGTGGTCGCAAATAATCATAAGGAACTTTGTTAATAATTATTAATAACAGTTCTTAAATATCATAATTGGTATTATCTCATTGAGAGATATTTGAAAAAAAGAGAAGAAAAACAAGCAACATGTTCACCGAACTCGCTGCCACTTAGCAGGTTTTTTTGCGGTTACAACTCCCAGTGATTAGCCATTTCTGCGACATGTTGCAACGGCCCCTGTTGTGCAATTCATCTAAATTAAATTATCTAATGCTATATATTTTTCTACTTCAAACAACCGCCTTCATATTAATTATCTTAAACAAATACCGCTACTTTGTATTGCCGCAATGATCTCAAATTACAACCGATAGTCGTATTATAAAGATACCTCCTAGGTCACATATGCATTGCATTACATTAGCCATCCTGTTTAATACAATAATGTATAAATCATAATCTCAAATCAATATTTAAATCTGAAAATTGAAGATGAAGTAATTTTAAATTAGTTTTAAACTCGTGTTAAAATCATCTCGACCACGTGGTCGAGAAATTATTACATACATTTTTAACGTAATCCTGTATTAAATTTTTTTAGAAAAATAAATCAGATATTTAAACTTACGTATTTTAAATTTGTCGATGGCTACGATAATTTTTATTTAAATAAATTTAAATTCAAATTACTGAATAAAATTGATCCACTTGTTCACTAAGATCAACCTCTTTCTTTCGATGCCCAAGTAATAATGGCGCCTCATCCGGTCTTTCAAAACTACCCTACCTGGTGTCATAAAACTAGTAACGGTTTATTTTAACCAACTAACTAAAATTAAATAAACTAGGATTTAAAATTCGCGCCGATTATATTTAAATTTAAATTTACAATATCACAATGTGAAGAAATTGGGCAAACCTAATGTAGAAATTACAGAGGTGCTTTAGTTTTTATGATAATAAAATTATAGTTAAAGATTATAGGTTTATGAATAATCTATAAATAGATATGTTTTTCCACGCATCCCAAAAAAGCATCTAATGTGTTTAGTTTAAATTTAATATTATGATATATTACACTAACTACAAAGTAGAATAATAATTAATTATGTGTAAAAACAGCTAAAGTTGGGCAAATTAGCTACCCACAAAGTTAATATATGTGCATATACTACCCTATATTTTACAAAAAATTAAAATCAATATTTTTGAAAGCGATTATCTGTTACACCTAGTAGTAACTTATCTGCATAACAAATTTATATGAATGTTACAAAATCAACATTCAGCTTTAGTAATTCATAAAACTTAAAAATAATAGCGCAATGTTATATTTGACGTTCAAAAACAAACTTTGCTGTTTTTGCATTTTTGTGACCAGTGATTTTTCATTTTTATTATATTTTTGTATCGAATGCACTAATGGAAAAAAGTTTGCTTAACTGCTTATGATTAAATTTGTCTACTCGTTCTGCAATCTGTTCCTTTTTCTACTCATTGCAGAAACTACTATTAGCAACCAAGCAATAAACAATTTTACTTAACAAGTATTTACTGGGAAATTTAACAGGAGATGAAAAGGTCGGTCCTTAAAGTTATAAATTGTTTACTGAAAAATACGGTAATCCTTCTAGGTTTGTCTAAAATATAAACCTTTATCACGAGCTACTTCAATATCAGGTGCTAACGAATTTTAAATTTAATATAACAACATCTTATCAGAATATCAAACACCTGTGAAATAAAATATTAACATAAAGAAGCATCTTAAAAATATTTTTCCATAAATTTAACACTGAATAATCTATAAAAGCATAGTAAATTTTAACGTTAAAAATTATATATTAATGAAAAAATCACAATTAATTTTGTTACTTCTGTAATATCTTTTTTACTGTTATCAGGTAATTAATTTGTGCAAAAAAAAACTTTTTAAGTTTTTGACTGGTAGTCAATCGTAAAATTGATTAGAATTTATTATTTAGTTTTTTTTTTGCATATTTAATTTGAAATATTTTGAAGGCTTTCAAAAACAATCCGACGGGATAGATAAAAATTAAAATGACGGCGTAATATATTGTAATTGACGTAATCAATAACAGCCACTCATAACTCTTTGTAATTGTGGATGAAGTACTAAAAAATTTCAATGATTCATTAATTAATATATTATAACAAAACAGAATAAATGACATTAACTGTGACAATTATTTGTAAAATGTAATGGCATTATAATTAAATTAAACACGTAAAATCACTCTTAGTTTACTTTGCTAATTTTATCGATAAAATTATTTATAATTATTATACGAAATGAGGTGAAAATCATGCTAATTATATTTGGAGTAATTTAATTATACATAAATGTAATTTTAATTTTTAAGTTAATTAAATTAAATTAATATAGCAAATTAATTAAATTTAAAACAAAATCAATAAAAGTGTTAATCAAACTAACTGGAGAGCACGGGCTTTTATACGAAGGTTTGTATAAAGCCGGTACATTGACTTACTTGATTATTGGGAAATTAGACATTAATAATTTAAAATTAAAAATTTTAAGAATTTTCTGCTTCACATGCTTAAATTACCCTACTTTCCCCTATTATTAATATAAGTTCTGGCTGAAAATTGTAAGGAATCCTGTGGGTTAAAAAGAGATTTGAGGAGAGATTAAAAAGAAAATTACGACTAAAACTAAGGATAGAGAAATTATAATGAGTAATTAAATATTGATTAAATGCATTTGTAAACGTTTGATGGATTTCGCTTTCTTGGTGCGTTCTACTTAAGCAAGAGCTTTGAAAGGTTAAAATTCCGCTTGAAAGTTTTCATTTTTTTTCCGATTCAAAGATCACAAACAAGTGTTTAATATCTCTATAAGTGGTATGCTTCTATCTGTATCATTAATTTAATAAAATTTTTGATTTTTTAATTTGGGGTTAAAATTCCAAATTATAAGAGTGGTTCATAGCAATATGAACCATGGGTGCCAAGTGTAAATTTATTGCAATTAATAGAAGGATTCCCAAATTAAGAGGATAAAAAGATCTTATTTCTTAAAGTTTAATATGAGAGAAAAAATTATTTTCTGGTTATTTACATTCGTAAATTTTAATTTAATTTCAATTTTAAAAGTTAATAAATTTCAGTACATAAATAATTTATATTGTTCATAAATAATTTTTTGATAGAAAGAAAACAAACAAATAAAATTATTTAGACCGCAAATTGGCAATTTGTACTTTATATGCTTTGTATTGGAGGTTATGTGCTTTTAATATTTATGTAGCAAACAATTCATATTGCTTAACGTTATTTAATTTAAAAATAATAAAAATTTTTGTTATACCTATATAATTGTAAAAACTTTTATATTCAACATCGGTTTTTTCTCATTCAAAAAGTACAATTTTTAAATTTGTAAAAATACACTTCTTAGGATGTCTTTTGCCATTGAAATTTGTTTTCCCTATTCATTATTAAGTAGTTCGATAAGAAACAACTTTAAAAATGAAAGAAAATTAATTTCAAAAAATATTTCCAAGTTTTGGTGAATATAAATAATATGTAGCTTCTGAAATATACATAATAAATAATATAATTATTGGACCGATTAATATATAATTTATTAATATGATATTTACATTTTTGGATCAATAAAAATTAATCCTTTAGTAATTTGTGGATGAAAATTAAAATATTGGAAATTAGGGCGCCATAATGTTCAAAAAAAAAAAATTAACAGATACATATCACATTCGAGCCGAATATTATAGCTGTTAAGCAAATATTACCATTAATAACTGTTTTAGTTGTTTAAAAACAATGTTTTATTATTAGTACTAATAATATTGCCATAATAGAAATTAATTTTTTGATATATATAATTACATTAGACTCCGCGTTTTATATTGTAAATTATTAAATTATTAGTTATCGTTTCGCAAGTTAATGATTTAAATTACATTCAATTATGAAGCAATTCATATCCTGTTGCTAAATTGCTTTAATTACGTAGTTACAATATTTTATACCCTTATGTATATCGTAGCAGGGAAAAGTAATTTTAAAATTGTAAATTTTTAATACAAACAGTAGAAAATTTATGATTCCTAGCTATAAACGTTGGCACAATTCCAATCCAATCCTGAAGGTTGAAAATTTGTTCAATTTTTGATAACAATAATATTCTGTATCTATGATAGTATGATACATTGTGACCAGATATTATAAATTTAATTTTATTTAAAATTAAGGAATAAATTTCATAACATATTTAAGGCCGGGTTTATAAGGTCAAACTCAAAATGATATAACTTGTTTCGCTTCAATAATACAATCGAATTGATAATATATTTTGCCAACTTTTAATTACTTTGCGAATTTAATCAAACGTGTAGTAATTGACAGAATAAGTTAAATTAATTTGGTCTAACCGGCCTTTATAACGGGGTAAGTTCAAGACCAGAAGGCCCACTAAATTCAATTAAATTTAGTATGCGACGTGAGTAGAAATTCATAATATAATAAAATATTAAAAAGTTTTTCACACCTCGACAGAAAAAAGGTGAGGCATTCTTTTAACCTGTATCGATTGATTATTTCTCCATAACTCAGAGGCGGCCGGCACGGAAGGGGCGGGCGATGAGGCGCTACCCTTCCGAAATAAAACAATAAATTGTAATTACAATTTTTATACGTTTATACATTTTGTTGTGTAAACACAAACTGAACTATTTATTTATTCTACCATAATATTATGTTACTTCTTGTGTAGCAACTTTATATGTATGTTAAAGGTTTAAAGAGAACTCTTATTATACATAAGGGTCTTCTTTGATGTCATACAGACTTGAAAGTTTCGCCACATTTAATTGACTGGATGACTTTTAAGTACTGCACGTTATATAAAGCGACATATACCGCAAACTTATAAAAATGCAAAAGCATCTATAAAGAGTAGAAGCAAATGTATAATTTATGGGTTACATAGTATTGGAAAAATTGAAAGCATTACAAAAAAGTTTAATTTAGTAGAATCCATTTAAATGTAATGGAGTGGTGAAAAATATAACAATGGCAACAAAATAAATTTAATTTTACAACTCTCAAACTGTGTAACGAAGTTAGCCGGCGATTAGATTTAAAGGGTTATAATTAGGTAGCAAGAAGAACAAATTAAAAAAAAAATTAAAATTTAATTAAATTAAAGGAAACAGGTTAAGTGTGTTACTTTTGTTGCAGATCTGGATTACTGGTACGAGCAAGCACGTATAGCGTTGAGGAAGCGTTTGCAATACTCGAGTGACCGCAGACCTCATGCTAAGAACGTGATCCTTTTTGTTGGCGACGGTATGGGAGTCGCTACCGTTACGGCAGCCCGTATTCTCCGCGGCCAACGTCAAGGAAAACAAGGGGAAGAACACGAACTCGCCTGGGACGCATTTCCTGCAGTCGCTTTAGCCAAGGTATTAGTTGAATAATATTAACAAAATGTTTTAATTAAATTTTCAAATAAAAAATAAAGAGCATCGGTAATGGCCTGATGGCGTATTCACTAATGGATCTATGTGGTAATACTTCTGAATTTGAATCCTGCGCGTTTCGGTAAATGTTTTCTACCTTCGAGTTTAATTTATAAAATGTAAGATAATAAATTTTCAATTGACTAATAAATGGCGTCGAGTTCAAAGCGAAAGTAAAAGAAAAGAAAGAAAGAAAGAAAGAATACTAATATATTTTTCTATTAGTTCTATCTATTAGTGTATAAAGTTAGTCAAGTTTTATTTCAATAAGTAAATGGAGTGTTGAAAATGAAAGATAAAAATTGGCAAGAAAAACGTTATGAAATGTAACAAACTAACGTTTTCAGTAAGACTGAAATAATAAAAACATTGAATCTTTTATATTAAATTATCAAAGAGGTGATGCTCAAATTCCTTTTCATTAAATTGAGTAACCCAACTGTCTCCAACGATTTCTTCAATAAATTTCAATATTTTTACAGTTATGAAAAATGTACTATCCCGAAAGGCGCACGTTCGTTTGTTAAACTAATTTTAATCGACAAGTTCGTTAATAAATGTCGACTTTAATTGGATAAATTTTAATTAAACTTGCTTACATAAACAGAATAGCAGGTAACCTTTGTCGCTAGTTATGTTAACGGCAAGTGTATACGAGTATAAGCACACCAATAAATATAATATAATGGTCTATATACCAAAATATCTGCATATATACATACCTACCTACCAAGCGTTGTAGGTAAAATTATACGTAAATGATATAGTTAGAATTTATTCAAACTTATAATATTGTCTATTATACCGGGTGTTCATTTTAAAACTTCCAGCAATTAATATCTCAAAAATCAAAAGTCAGATGAAAAAGTTCAAAAAGTTCCTAGTTCATCGTCCGATGATGCCATAAGTATGGTATACGGTGTATTTACATTGTGTTAGAAACTTTTGTTCTAAAAAGTGTTTGTGCATTTTTTGGTTTTTCTATAAAATTTAATAAGATTAATATCGAGTTGCACTACATAATTGTTTTTTTAATTTATTGACCTTTTCATGGTCATTTGAAGGTCAACTTTGTTTTTTAAATAGCACCTTATATTTTTTAGCAGATTTATATTTTGCATGAATAAATAAACAACTTTTGTTTAAAATATTTTTTCATTCGGTGTAGACTTTTTGAGTAAAATCTATAAAAAAAAGAAAACATAATCAACATTGTTAATCAAAATTTAATGTTTACAAGTTTTAGAAGGCTATTTATTATATAATATAAATAATAGAAAAAATGTTTGTAAAATAGTGTTTTTGTAACAAGCTTTCAAAATGTTCCCTATTTACAGCTAAACAATGATACAGCCTTTGTTGAAACTCGCTTCTAACTTTTTCAAAAGCTTTTTTCGTAATATTTTTACAAGCCACTGTGATTCGTAATTTTATCTCTTTAATATTAGCCGGTATTGTATCATAAATAACAAATTTTAAATGTCCCCATAAAAAAAATCAAGAGAAGTCAAGTCAGGGGACCTAGCTGGCCATTCTATCGGTCCTTGTCTATCGATCCACTGCCCTGAAATTTGATCATCTAACCAGTTTCGAACAGGTATATTATAGTGAGAAGGTGCGCCATCTTGTTCAAAATGCAAAACAGTTTCATCAAGTTCCATCAGTTTCTTCGTCACTTTGATTTTCTACCGCATCAACAATTATAGGATAGATTGCATCTTCAAGCATTTCTAGATATTTTTGGCCGGTTAAATGTCCATCAATAAAAATAATGGTCCAATAATTGTATCACCAAGTATACCAGACTACACATTTACCTTCATCACACCAATATTGATAGTTGTGTTTATTGACAAATCTATTTAAAAAAAAGATTGACTCATCAGAAAAACAAATGGATTTCCATAAATGTGCATGTGTAGTTAATAATTGAAGCATTCGTAATATTTGGTTCTTCAATTTGAATTACCGCCTTCTCAAATCCAAGTTCCAAACCAAATCAAAGCTGTGATCGTCGAACAAACCTCACACGTTGTGATCCCCTTCGTAGTAACACTTACAAGTTCTTTTAAATCTGCGGATAACTCTTTGAATGTTAACGTCGTTACCTTGTTTTCTAACCTCTAACCTAAACTTATATGTGTCAGTGGCGGAACCACTGACAGGATACCTGAAAGAATAATTAGTACACACAAATTAAATAAAACACAGGATTCGGTTTAACGATAAATATTTATTTAACCGAAAAGAAAAAGGTAGTCCAACAACCAATTTACCAGCAAAGTTAATCTCCTTGATATCATTTAATTCAGAATACTTTAGTTTGAAATTTGATTTAATAACTGTTCCATAATTAATTCCCTTGATCGTAACGTTTGTAATTGTTTATTCATATGTAATGACCAACCACAATCTTTATAATACTTTGTAAAGAAGCGCCTATATGTATTTCGATGATTAATTAAATTATTTTATATTATGTAAGATCTTTTAAATAATAAACCCTTACATGCTAAGATCGTCACCACTTAATTATTATGTCGTCAGTACTTAAATCTAAGTTCGTCACCACTTAATTTCTAATTGGTCATTACTTAATTCTAACTGGTTAATACTTAAATCTAAATAAATCGTCCATACTTAAACCTAGTGTCATCATCAAGACTCGAAAGTTCTAGCAAATTCATATATTTTCTGGTAAATCTTAGAATATTCAAAGTAAGATACAAATTTGTTTCGCACTTCCCTGATGTTATATACGAAATTTTATAATGCTAATTTTTACATATTTACGGTTTTTAGTACTATTTTGTTATTTTAGAGTTTTAAGTGCTATTTCCAGGCATATTTTTATATAATAAATGAAATAAATAAAATGTTATTGAAATAAATTAAATAAAATGTTAAAATAATAAATTTTTACTGTTAAGTGAAAAATACGTACTTACATAGAACAATAGTATTTAAAAACAATAAAAAATATACCTGAATTAAGTTTTAACAGGTTTGGACTTAGAATATTTAAATAAGCAAGAAAAATAAAAATGAAAATTGATAAAAAAATTTTAAATATTGACTAACAATTTTTGAAATAATAAATTACGTTATAAAAAAATATGATAAAAACTTAAAATAAAATATTTTATTAAAATATAATAAAATATTAAATATAATAATAAAATGGCGGCATACGAAATAAGCAAACGAAAACAAACATGTATTTTAATATTAAGATCAGGTTTCAAATAATAGGAATTTGATTATTTTTTAAATTATGTCATACGCATCGTAATGTAATTAGCAGATTCGCGGTATTTAGTTCATTTATAAAATAAAAATAAAAAAATTGGTTGACAATTATTTTATTTTGCATATTTTAAATTTTTTAGTTCTATTTATAACGCTAATTTTTGTGTTTTTAAGTGCATATTAAAGCGCTAAAAGTTTACATTTATAGTGCTATAACTTCCGAGCCCTGGTCATCATCCTAAATTATTATGTAGCCGCAAATAATCATAAAGAAACTTTCTTAATATTTGTTAATAACAGTTCTTAAATGGTATTATCTCATTGAGAGATATTTGAAAAAGAAAATTAAGCAACTTGCTCACATAATTTTCTGGTTCACATAGAAAGTCCTCGATTGCGGTTACCACTTCTAGTGATCAGCCATTTCGACAGTCATCTTAAGATCCTAAGATCTTAAGCGTCCTTCTCCTGTTATGTAATTCATCTAAATTAAATTATCTAATGCAATATATTTTTTTACAGCAAACAACCTCCTTCGTATTAATTATCATAAACAAATATCTCTACTTTGTATTGCCCACAATAATCTCTAACCACTACCTATATTAGTATTATAAAGATACCTCCTAGGTCATATATGAATAATCAATCCTTTTCATTACATTAGCCCATCCCGTTTAAATATAATAATGTATAAATCATAATCTCAAACTAATAAATTAAATCTTAAAACTGAAGATACAGTAATTTTAAAATAGTTTTATACTCATATAAAATTTACTTGACCGCGTGGTCGAGAAATTATTACATAAATTTCTAACGTAATCCTGTATTATATTCTTTTAGAAAAGATAAATCAAATATTTTAAACTTACGTATTTTAATTTTGTCGATGGCTACAATTTTATTTAATCAAATTTAAATTCAATTTACTGAAGAAGTTTGACACCACTGGTTTCACTAAGACCAACCGCCCGGTTTCGATGCTGAAGCTGTAATGGCTTCCACCTACCCTCTTAATCCTAACGGTTAATTTTTTTAACGGAAATGAACATCCTGTTTCTTTCAAACTTGCCAAATTTCGCGCCCATTATATTTAAATTCAAATTTACAATATTACACATTTCTTCACTAAACTCCATTCGTCAGTTTGAATCATCCTCGGTCAAAGTTTGGTGAATTTGCATTTTATATGAGTAAAATTTATTCAATTTATCTATAATACTGATAGACCACTGATAGCAGAGACTTTCCGCACCGAACTATTAGGATTTGAAGCATAATGGCCTATAACTTCATTTTGAGCTAAGTCATCCAATATTCTAGAATTCTTGCGTGGTTTATTTTTGACGAATTCTGTTTTCCGAAATTTTGGAACAAGGTCTATAACATACCGCGTTATAAGATTCTACAGTTCTCGCAACATTTTCATTTTGAGCTCCGTACAAGAAACAAAGTTGAAAAGGTCAATAAATTAAAAAAAAACAATTATGCCATATTCTTTCCCCCTCGCTATCATACAACTTTTGTTGTTTGATCTAATTTTTGGTTTTTCAGATATTAATTGCTGAAAGTTTTAAAATGAACACCCATATATTATTTTTAAATTTAATTAATAAATTCAAATACTGTAAAAGAAATAAAAGAATAAAGAAAAAACTTTCTTGCCGATCTGCTGGTTTTCGAAGGTGGTTTACAAGCTTCTTCGAAGACTGCCAAAAACCATCTGTTCGAAATACCGATTTTTGTTTAGTTCTGTTTTGCTTCTCCGATCTCACTGAAGTTTCGTCATAGTAAATTCTGCAAATAATGCAGTTATGCTGGACTACGATCGTATCTCAATTGCAGTAATTAAACCTTAATAAATTTAATAATATTATGTGTGGGTATTAATTTCATTTAATTTGATGTTTTCTATAATAAGGTGCTTTTGAAAAGCATTGATTTTACATTTAATTTAATGTTTTTAAAGCGATGGAGACACTAAAAAGTTTTTCCTGCAAATTTAAACAATATTTTTATTTGTTTTTTCATCTATTTAAAATTTTGTCGTAGTACAAACCATATTCTCTGCGTTTTCGATTAAAAACTGCGCCATAATTTTGGTTTACTTGTTTTTTACGAAAATTTAAACAACTGATAAATATTGCTATATAAACCAGTTTTAAATTTTAGCTCTTCATAGGATATTGTAAAGTTGGTTCAAACTGATTCAAAGAATTCCACGCAAATATTTCACATAGTTCGTACACGCACACCGTTCATGTTGATTTAAATAAAAGCTTTTAAAATGGAATTAAGCACATTAATTATTACTTTTGATAAATTAATTTTATGCTTAATTTTAAGATAACTCGTAATCTAACTTAGAAAATTTTGTTTGAAAAAAACAAAAATAAACACCGCATAATTCATTCAATGCAATGGAAACTTAAAACACAAGTTCACTTAAACTTGTCAAATATTCACTGCTTAATTAATGCTTTTTGCTGCTAATATACATAGTCAAAATTTAAATTTTGATCGAAAATATTTTACGAAACTATATTAAAATATTGCACTTCAGTAATTCACACATACTTCAAATAGGTGAATGTAAATATGGAAGTATTGAATTTCTAAAAATATAAAATTGTTATAATTGTATTCAAAATTAAATAAATCCTGATTTTAAAAATAACGTAAACCGATATTTTCTCTGTTGTGACTTACATCTACTTGGAAACTTTTTGTTTCTAATTTAAACCTCCGTACTTCTACGTCTGGAAAACACCTGCTCTGAAATTATTACTATAATTTCTCAAAATTTTCACTTTAGTACTCATATATACATTTCTTCGAGTTTTCTGCATTGTGAAATGCGTAGGTGGTATGTGGGCAAGGGTGTTATTTATTACACACATGGAGAACTCACTTGTTAAAATAAGCTGCGAACCACGGAAGTGTAATACTCAGGCAGATTATACCTCAGTGGTTTGCCATTACCTTTCGAGGGAAAACTAGTCAGAACTAAAATTTTACTTTCTTAGTTTCAGGGTTAAGTTTATAAAGAAAACTTTATAAGCTGGAGTTGTGATGGGCAAAAAGTTAGTAATCGGGTGACCAACGGAAGCGACGGGTGGACAAGTAAAAAAAAGCGTCTAGACGCTACTTATAAAGCAATAACATGCCTTACCATTGATTGAACTATTGATATTTTAAGCTATATTTACAATTAAAATTCAGCAGCTTAATGAACATTTAAACCTAATTACACAATCTTACAATATTATAGTAATCTCTACTGCAAATATTTCCCTCACAAACGGACGAGTTTCAGTTTGCACTGGAAAATTTGCAGGTTTCAATTTAATTAATAAAAAATTTTAGTTTTGCACGCAAAATATTTAATTAAAATACTTTGTTAAATTAATCAATTTAATAATAAATAATGATACAGTTTTAAAAAGCTTGACAGGCCAGCTTAACTAAACGCTTAACATAATCTACAATAATAATGATCCAACATTGGATGAATAAAATTATTCAAGGCATAAAAAGCTCCAAGTTAAAAAATGTTTAGTCATGCTAATTTATAGTCTTAAAGAAATAATCGGATAAATGATAAAAACAAAGAAATATTGGCCAGTTATGGAAAAGTTACAAAAACATTTAAATATTAAAATCAACTAGTCTTTGAGGTCAGGTTTAGGTGATACAGTGGCTTCGGAAGACCTCAGACCAAAAAAGGTAAGGGCCACGCTAAAGATAGCCGCAGACTTTATCCTTAAGATTAAACTTCTCACAAAACATAAAATTTCTTTGGTACGGTTTCAAAGGAAAAATTCAGCAATGTTTCATGAAAATTATAAAATTTCTTTGAAATGCTGGTATGCGGTTTGTTATTTTTTGTATTAGATGACGAACGGTGTTGAATTACAAACAATGTGCTTGTAATTAGATTAATTTTGTTAGCTGCACTAAAAGACATCATTAATTTTTTTGTACCCATTTAAATATTCCAAAATCTTTTTGAAGTTGCTTTATCCTGCGAACTTTTCTTTGATTTGGACAAAATATTTCGACCAAGTTGATCAGATAAAAAATAATGAACCTTTATAATACGATTAATTTTTTTGGACTCTAAACTTCAAGCAGATGTATGCAAAAAAAAATTTTTTTGGCAGTCGACCAAATAGCCCCGGTCTCTCCTATTTCATATTTATACATGTCCTATGTATACTTTCTCGCATGTTAGTGTAACCTCGATGCCATTCAGAAAAATTTAACAAAAAATTCTTTTCCATGTAAAGAATCTGCAACGTACCAGTGGCGTTCTCTGAGTGGGATTAGCAGAATATTTCTTTTGTTTTACCTTGGTAACAAAAATCTGTTTTAAAATAAAAGGCTAATGATTTAATTACTGAATAATTAATGACTTATTTGCTTAACTTGTGTTTGATAGACTAAACTAAAAAATCGGGCCTTCATCAAAACCCTTACCCTGTCATTGGCAACCACAACATTTGTAAAGCGTTAAGCTCTGCTTTTCAAGACAAAATGAATTTATTCGAAGGAATTCGAATCACATAGATGTAATATAAATAACTTAATTTAAATAAGGTGGAGTTTTTAAAGGACACCACTGTTTATCCCGATGCTATTTATTTTATGCTATCCAATTTACTATTTGAAATTGCGGTTTGAGAAATGGAAATTTTGTATATGAATATAAACATGTATAATAATTAAATATTAAGAAAAAAATTATTTCATTTCAGACGTATAATATGGACGCACAAGTTGGTGAATCATCAGCATGCGCCACGGCATTGATGTGCGGAGTAAAAACAAACTTTGAGACTGTAGGATTAGACGCCCGAGGTCGTTTCGAGAATTGCTTTTCCAGTTTTTCTTCAAGAGTTCCATCCTTAATAGATTGGGCGCAGGAGTCCGGTAAGAAACTATAGAGATTTCTATTTCTCATAAAATAGATGGAATCATTCAGAGAATGCGGTCAATGTAATATTGTTTTACTCGTAGATACAATTTCTTCCAAGTTATAATCGATTTTCAAAAACAATTGTTTTTAGAATTACTCTTTGTGATTAATCACAACGGACAGATTTACAATATTGGATTATGTAGCGCAAATCCTCCAACGGTTTTTCAAAATTCTTAATTGGCCTAAAATGAAATATGTAAAATATTTTAGGTTCACAAAGGTTAATTTTGTTTCAGAACTTTCCGGAAACTTGTGTTGTAGAGTAAACTATTTCCAAGGCACATTAAATAATCATGGCTTCATGATTTCTTGCTAAAATTTTTTGTTTACAAAATACGGACAAACTTAACTGTGTGTAGAACACATTTTCTTGACAATTTAGCATCGCTGTTTTTGGCCAAAACCTTAAAAGGTTCAATTTTTTTTCTCTTATTAAGTTAAATCTGAAGTTCTCTCTACACCTTGCATTATAAATTACTTTTTTGCGGAACTTAGCACCTTCTTAATTAAATATTTTGTGTGCTAAATTTCCGAACAATCAACACTTTCAGTATTATTGATGCGGTGTTAATTACAGAGAGAGGAAACTTTTTTCTTTGCTTTGTTTTTCAGCGATTTCACCTCTTTTTTATTGAAGTTGTTGAAACCTTTACCTGTCTAAAAGTTTCCCTATCATTAAAATTTTTTTAACGCTTTCAAATTGTGATGATGATGAGGATGCTTACTTTTAAATGGTATGGAGCAAAAAGTGTTGAGTAAATATTAAGGTAAAATGGTTTCGCGTAATGCGCGCGTAGCTTTTATCCGCAGGTTTACTTGTGTTTTTCGTTTAGAGATAGCAGCAGATAACGATCATCCATTAGTTTACAGCCACCGGGGATAAATTTGAACTTCAATTTATGTTTTCTTTTTTGCATATAAACTACAGATTTTGGGCGTTCCTATTTAAAATTCGATTTATTACTCTGCACCAAGCATACGTTTAGCAAAATATGAAAATTTGTTTGAGACACGTAGTCTATCGTGCATTAAGGAAATTTATTTTTTGCCACTTTGTTTGCCATAAAAATTTTCCTCCAACATTTTCTTTGTTGGTGCATGTATATGAATGTTTCGTTAATACCCGAATAATTTATTCCGCAGACATAAATTACGCCGATTAAAAGTACTGAAAACCATTCGGTTTTGCGTTTATATTTTTTTTAATTTCACAAGAAAACCAAATTTCCTTGCAGATTTGTCTTTCACATGCAAGGAGTAAGCAGTGACGTAATTGCTGCAATTTGTTTTAATTGATTACCGATGTTGTACGAGCTAATGGTTATGCTAAGTCAGAAAAGCTTGTTATTGATTACTTGGCGTGTACAGAGTGTTTCTTACAAATTCTTCGATTTTAGCTTGCTAGTTCGGCTTAACAAATTTGATGCGTAAAGTTTTATTTACAAGTTGTTAACCAAACTTAGCTCAACTAAGCAACTTTAAACCCTAGCGAATAAGGATTATGTATACCGTTGTCAGTGTAACCAATTAATATGGCTTATTTAATCTAAATCGGTAGTTTGCGCAGCCTCATCAATTTTTATGCTTTCTACGTTGCGAGTACGCAATCAAAAAAGCGTCAACGTTAAAATAATAAACTGTTAACGCACGCGAAAGTTTAGTTTACTTGAACCCCCGGTATACTTTAACAAGTATTGTAATCTTGATGGCAGGACAAAGTTTCTTGTTGTACTTATTATAGGTGTAATCAACTTGTTCGTAAATTACAGTACTTCTAAATTTAGCACGATACACCTTCTGTTAATCACCATTCGAGTACCGCAACCTCGAGATTTTCACATTTATCAAGATGAGGGTCCAAAAATGTGGTGAAGATGGTTTGTGCGAACAAGCAAGTGTATAACAGGAAGCAGATATCCTAAATGCTTTTAACAGTTTTTTTGTTGGTGTTGTAGATAATCTTAGGGTCAAAGGATCTTGATTGCCTTAGCGCTCAACGAATTCTCAACTTTTTCCTTTATTTGCATGGAAAATCATAATATCCTCTTATCTAACCTATAATAAGTCTTATACTCAACGAAGTAAATGAATCAATCGGCTCCATAACTTTGCACCAATGATGGCTCTTATCTTTAGGCGTTCTCGAAATTAACTGAGAAATAAGAAAAAGTTTTTTAAATTTCAATCTAAAACCTTGTCAGAAGCTTCAGGTACAAAGCTTACATTTAAAAAAGATTTTCTTTTATTTTTGTGGAGTTAATTTGAGAGACGACCCCAATAAAATTTATTCACCCCTATTGTATATTGAGCCATTGTATATATTGCTATGTTTTTGTTCAATCTATGTTTTTTTAATTTGTTCCTTTTGAATTCTCGTATGGTTTTACTTACAGTCTACTACACTCATAAAAAATTAGTTAGTAGAATTATTAAGTAAATACAAGGATATATTAATGTAATATGTTCCTTTTCTAAAAGTAAAATAATTATGATATTTGTTCTATATGCATTTAATTCACTATTATGATTTATTATTATTAATATTCTACAGTCTACACAATCTTTGTTTTTTAAACAACTCTTCCTTTTATATCAATTCAATTTAATATTAATTCATAACATCATGTTTACATTAGTGAACATAGGAGTATCACGTACGTACTACGTAGTTATTATTTATTTATGGATATATTTCTCTAGAATTTACTCAGTAAACTAAGAAGTTTATATAAAACTCCATATAATACACAATGTAAAATAAGAAACTTTTAAATTATGCATTGAAATAGTTAGTTATAATATCCATGCTGAAAGGATCCTGCATGTTGCACTGTAAAAATGTTAATCAACAAAAAACATAAATGTCAACAACGAGCGGCGCTAAAATACTACTTAAGTGCCGGTCGTCGCTGGCAGTAGTATTAATAATATTAATGAAATAACTTAATGCAAAAGTAAATCCAATTTTCAAATAGAACTAAAGTTGTCCAATATTCGAATAATTATTTCGTTAATTAAATGCACAAATCGTCAAACAAAATCTAAATTAATGTCCTAATTCAATATTGACATTCCAATATGCCACGAATGCAGAATAATCGGTTTAACCGCTGTCGGCGTTTAAAAAAAAACGCTCTGAATGATTTCGCCGATATTTTTTTAATTTTCATAATACGAATAAATTTTGTTTTTAGGAAAATCAACAGGCATAGTTACGAACACGAGAATAACCCACGCAACTCCAGCAGCTTTATATGGTCATTCTCCGTCTCGTTATTGGGAGGACGACTCTAAAGTTCCACCTGCAGCAAGAAAATCCTGCAAGGATCTTGCTCGACAGCTAATCGAGAACGACCCTGGGCGTAACATTAATGTAAGTGTTTTTTTACGACAACTTAATTAATTTAGCCACTTTCTATGACATCATAAACGAAACTTTAAGTTTTCAAGTACCAATATGTTTATTTTATTGGACACGTGTTCTAAAATTCGATCTTGAATAACTGAAATTCTTTTAGACAGTTTATCTCTGTGTGCTACTTAGAGGGAGAATTTATACAATGCGACTCGTTTATCAAAGTGAAATGAAAAGAAAATTAAAGAAATAAAAATGCAACTTGAATTTATGATGGGATTTTCTTTGCGGAATTGAAAGAGCTACAAAAATTAGCCTGTCTACTTGAAAAGTTTATACGACACTGAAATTGCGATATTATAAATAAATAACAAATTTTGTGTGTAAGAAATTCAGAAAAAGTTATTCCATCGCTAAAGGTATTTCGAAAGCTTTGAGAAGCTTCATTTAATCAGGCTAGAATGCAAAATTAATTTTAAATAAAAACAAACTTAGGCTTAAAAGGAATCCTTTTCGGGTTTGACACGTTGAATTATTTCAAATAACCATCACCCATTGACCCATTTACTTTCATTCCTATCATATAATTGCATCATTAATCGGAATAACAAAATAAAGAAAATTGGCATTGTAATCCCCAGAAGTCACGCATTGTGTATTTTAAACAAAAAGGATCGAAATTCTAATCATGTTAGGGTACGAGATTAAAGGTGAAAGCTGTGGTCGCAGGGTTTTCCTATAAAATATGAGTAAACACGATATAAAGTCAAACGTGTACCTGACCAAAACCAGAAACTTTTCTCGGGCTTCCACAAAGTTCGGTTAGATTTACCTGCCCATGTTTTGTTTTATTAGGAAACTTTTAACCAAATTTTTATATCGATAGAATTGCACCTTTAGGCCGTATGAATTGACAAGAAAAATTGAAACGGTTACACGGAGATGATCCTTTCACGTAAGCAGGATTTCGAAATTTCGAAACTTATCCGATCGGTGATTTCTCTCAAGCAAATGACGCATGACTTTAGGCTGGTTTTACTTGCATCGCAGCCTCATCACTGATATTTCTACTTGATCAAAGGTATGATTTTATTTTGTTTTTCCAAATTTGATTTATGATTCAATTTCACAGTGAAATAGAAAATAAAAAAGCTTTCAATTGATAAATAAAAGCACATAAGTTGTTATTTTTTAAAATGGCGTTTTTGAAAGGATCACTTTCAACAAAAAATCTCTGTCACATTAGGATATGGTTTGACATGTTCCACATTTCCACAAATTACGTAGAATAAAAGAGATTGATTTTATCCATTAGGTTTTTCCAAACGGTAAAAAAATAGAAAAATTTTTGAAACAAATTCATTCAAATGTATGTACTTTGTATGTGATTGCTAAATTACTTATTTATTAATGGATGTAATAATGCACATGAGGGATGTAAACGCACCACGGAGTGAAAGGAAATATTAAGTAAATTGTACACGAAATACATGAAGTGCTATTTACAAAAAGAAAGTTATTTGAAAATGTACAATTTGACCGCACAGAGACAGAAATTTTACCTTTAATTTTTCGATATTAGTGATCGGTTAGACATGTTTTTAGCTGTTAATCCTTGTTAAATTTTTCTTGTGTAACGTTAAAAGCGTTTTCATGTAGCGTACCTTAAAGCTATTTCGATTTATTGTTCGATATAATACTAAATTTTGATATGCTGTGCTTTAAATTGACAAAAAAAGTTATTAATTTTTTATGTCGCGCCCAAAAATATATTAATTACGGATTCACTGCACGAAGACAATAAGGACGAAAGGTATTAAGTGCAATCCTACTTAATAAATTGCATCGATTGCACTTCCTGAGTGATGGTATTAAATAGCTTCACATCCAATCAGAAATGTATGGAACTTTTAATTAAACTTGTTCTTTCTCGATCATCATGTAGTAATGGCAAATTCTGTGGTTTAGCTTTAGGTCATTAGGGGTGAACCTGTACGTGATCATTGTAATAAGTAGAACAAGAATGGGGAAATCTTGAAGGCGCTTTAGCAAAAATATTGAAAAACTTTGTTGAAAAAGTACACAACACTGAGCTTATTAAAAATTACACAATGGAAGGCAGAGACTAAATCAGCAGTGAGAACTTGATATACTATCTCGTGACATACTAAAAGTTCTATACTGCATATATTTATTTGCCCTTTGGGAATAACATTAGAGTATTTCTACTTTTCAAGAATTTTATATTATGTTATCTATAAAAATAATAGTAATCTTCTTTTCAATCTATGATTATCCACTGCTGGATTTAAGTCTATTCAATTTTTTCCACATCTGATCTCCAACTCCAAGATGATGATAATAATAATGCTTTATGTAGCACTAGATATAAATCTATGAGCTCGGACGAATCGTTTAAAACCAGAAAGCAAAACTTGGACTGCTGAAATCGATAACTTCTCGTAATCTTAAATTTGCTTGGTTAAATTGAAAAAATAAATTTTACTTTGTTTCTTAATTTATATTTTATTATCTTATATCTTATTTTTAGCATCTCTTTCACTATTACTATTATTTATATGCCATTTTCACTTAATCTCAGTTTAATTCAATTTTATTCATTTTAATTTCCATTTAATTCAATTTTTTTCTATAGCAGATGTTAAAGAAAAGGATTATAAGAAAACCCAAAGACAAAATAAATTATTATTTAATAATATTTATTTTACGATAATTAATATACTTTGCAATATCAATAGTGCAGTCAAATCGCACTTTAATATCTGTTATAGCAAAATAATAGAAATAATATTTTTACAGTATTGGACATATGAACCGCAACACTAGCGAAATGACATAAAATTGTATTATATTTTGAAAACCGGTTGGTTTTTGCTTAATGTTTTCTTACAACGTTTTACCTGCTGTATTTATAAACTATTTATGACAAATTCAAACTTACAAAAGGTTTCTTTATTCGTCATATCAAATTTTTAGCATAAACCAAAAAATGCACAAAACACTTTTTCGAAAACTAAAATGTTTAAGTTATCACAATATATTGTGGTGTTTCAAAAGGATTCGTACCTACCCTGTACATTTGATGAAAATTTTATTTAAATAATTTTAAGTTGTAAGATTGTGGAATTGGACAGGTGGTGGCGAATCCACGAGGATATGGGCTTTTTGCCGACGAGCCGCGCGAGAGAGCGAGCGGGCCGATTTTTGGCTCGTTGATTTTGGAATCAAGTGAGTTATTTTTGAGAATTGTCTTATTTTTGAGATTATGATGATTATTTTTGAATAAATAAAGTGATTTTTGTACAAATGCATTATTGTGTAATTTTTGGATTATTTGGATAATTTGGATATATTTTGATGAATTGCTACTGAACTACAATTGATTTGATTTGGAAAAGAAGAAATTCAAATTGTAAATTTGAATTTGCATTTGTTATTGGAAAATTAAAGTTTATAATATTTGTATGAGCGAACGAGTGTTGTGACTGATAACTCGACGCTTTGGATAAGGCAAATCAAACTTCGTTCCCTTTGAATAAAATTAAGATTTTATTTTTATTTTATTGAATTTAAATTAAATTGGAATTAATAAATATTATTTCAAATTTGGAGAGGCTGGATACATTGCAATATAAATACACTGTATGTATATTATCGCAAACGTTTTCACCATACTATGGCATCATCAGGCGATGAACTAGGGAATGAGGTCGTGATTCTTGCATGATCGATTGAACGAATTATTTAACTCTAGGCTCCTTCTCTTCAAATTCAATTTAAAATACCACTTTTTTAATTCACTGGTGTCAGCTTTCTTAAAATAATCAATAGATAACTAGTTCATCGTTCATCGCTATTAACAGCTTTTTTTTCGCTTGTTAATAACTTATAATTTCACGATGTTTACTATTCAACAGTATAAACCAGACTAAAATAAATTTTAAAAATGCAATTTTGTACTGAATAGGCCCTAAATAAGACAGGTAAAAAGGTCATAAGAAATCATTAAGCAAAAATAATCCGTTTTCAAAATACAACAGAATTCTATGTAAAGCCTGTCCAATAAAAAAACCGACCACTTTGAATAGCATGTTTTAAGTACAATTTTTATTGCCCAATGTAAAATTTTATGCCCATTGTGATCAGAATAATCTGAGGAACAAAGTAAAATTTTTAGTTTCGTACGATAGTTTGGTTGTAGCATCATGGAGAGTAAACAAGTTAAAAGAAGAAACGCAATTTTGCACACGGACTGCAAAAATCCGCGAATATTGCAAAGAGAATTTGCAAATCATTTAAAGATACCGAAATCGACTATTCAAAATGTGCTGGCGAGATTTAAAAATTATTGTAATGTTAAGAGACAAAGTGGTTTCGGTAGAAAACGGGGTTCAGTTAATGTTTATTTAAAAAACGAAGTTTTAAGAGTGTTCGTTCGCTGGCTTGAGCAGTAGTTTGGTGTGGTCTCCAACGTTTTCGGTTGTAAGCCGATGTTGTCTAAGACGCCTCTTGACAAACTCAAGAGGTAAATGGCGTTGGATGTTGATGAATGATTTACAAATACACAAATATAACAATTGTATATTAAATAACGGAATACAAAATTTTACTCGCTGAAGGGCGAAAAAGATACAAACGGTAACAAAGAAAATCTTGTTAAAAAAATGCCTTCAACGAGCGTACTTGTCAACTTCAATATTCTCTTGTTGCTAAGTGATAGATCATTGGTATGTTGATCTTTAAGTTTAACTCAAACTTACAAATAATAATTTTGGCACGGCGGCGGTAAATTCAAATTAGAAGTTTTTATGTTACCAAAGAGAATTTAAGCGTTAACCGAACACATCGGTTAGGGACATGGTCAATAAAGTCGGTACATCAAAATTAAATGTACAAAATATTGAAACTCGTGAAATATTAAAACTCAAGAATAGACAGCTAAAACGAAATCGCGTAAATTATACGCCGATTATTTAACAAAATTTAAATGTGTATTAATGAATGACGAGACTTACTGTAAAGCAGATTTCCGGCAGTTACCTGGACAAGAATTTTATATTGTAAAGAGTCGCGCTCAGGTAATCAAAGAACACAGAACGGTAAAAATTTCAAAATTTCCGTAAAAATATTTAATATGACAGGCCATTTGTTTGTGCGGCTTAAAATCTTAAAAAAGTATGAAAAAGCCGCCGATTCTTTTGATGACAATGCTGTGCAAACTTTAATAAGTGGAATAAAGCGGAAAGTGAAAGTATTTTTTAGGGACACTTGAAATAATTGTTTTTAATTTTTTTTTTGTTATAATAAATTACTTTTTAAAATTTCTGTAGTTTTTCGTTTAAGCAGAATAATACAGGTGGTCGGTTTTTTTCGTGGACAGGCTTAATTCAGGTAGTGTTGCGGTTCGTATGTCCAATACTGTACGTGTTTATTAGTAATTTTGAGTAATTTTGAAGAATATTTCCTATTCCCCTTCCCCCTCCCCGCCGGGTTTCAGAAAATCATCATCCGGTCGTCCTTGATCCGCTGCCGCTTCTTTCAAAAAATAAGGTATATTAGTATAAAGGCAGAATATTTTTAAAAAATCTAGATTTTGGAGTCGAGGAATCAGGAGTCAAGTGTCAACTTATTTTTTTCACGAAGAAACGTTAAATTGTCTTCTGATTTGGCTCACTAAAAATTTTAATACCTAGAGATTTCTTTCTATCAAAAGACAAATTTTAGAACAATTTTAATATGAGTTAAGCATAAATAATTGAGAAATAATCAAGTAAAAAACCTCTAAAGGATGAAAGAAAACACCTATAAAAATTTAATTGTGGGTTTTTCTCGCCGTTAAAAATATTATACTTGATACCCTTTTGTTTTGGAAAAATATTTCTTTTATCATGCTAAGAATTAACGATCAGCTTAGTAAACTGAAATTTAAAATTCCAAAAAAAACATCAAATTATTAAAATTTTTTAGATGATCATAATAAGGAAACGTAAAAAAATTTTGCAGTCCTATTAAGTTAGCAGTTCAGCACTATAGAATATTATTTGTGTTTTTCGAAAAAAATAATTGTAATTTAATTTAAAAGTTAGTAATTTTTAATTATTAATAGAAATAAAATATAAAAAAAATTGGAGAGAGGTTAATTGTTTTTTATAAAAAATAATAAAAATTTGCAATTTTATAATGCAATTTCTGATGTATAGTAAACTTACAATAATTTATTTTTATATAAATACTCAAAAAGTACTAATTTGATTTTAACCAACTAATAAATGACTAAATCAGTAATTGCTAAGATGTTTATACAAAGATTATATTCGATATTATATAAATAAAAAAAAATTAATAAAAAATATAGAGTATTACTACCTTTTTAGTTGAACATTGCAAGATTAAATGTTGTGTTCATTGTTCTCTTTTATTTAAAAATGTTTCAATTTGTTTCAATGTAAATAAATGTTTACTGTATTTGTTATTAAATGTACCTTACTGTTATTATTACAAATGATGTTCTGTAAGTAATGAACAAACGTAAATTCTCTGTGGAAATGATTTCATGAATTTTCTAGTAGCACTGTAGTTTGTGAATAAACCACTCATTTTATTTCAATTATATTTCAGATAAGTACGCAGTAGTACTAAGTTTAAACAATTACATTTACATTTACATTTTTGTGCAACAGTAAAAAACTATGTATGCTATATTTAATTAAATTTACATTATTCACTTTGAAATTCGATAAAATTTCACTTGACATTTTTGTTGACCATATCGTTCGTTCTGTTTTAAAATTCTGTAAAATTTGGTATTTGATGTTGAACTTTCTGCATGTATAAGTTCGCATTCGCTTAACCTCATTACTTGTAACTTTGTGGTCCAATTAGCTATGTTATAATTAAATTTCCGTATAACTTTTGTTAGCTTCTTGTAATAATAATAATATGTTTGGTATCCATTTAATCCCAGTTATATTAAGTAGAAAGGGATGTTTTAAAAATATTGTAACGTATTTTTTTAAATTTATTTTTTCATTAACCTGATTGCAAATCTAATATTTGCTTTGACAAACCATTTATCTTGTAAAGTTTGAGAATCGATAAATCACTAAGGATGTAGTATCTAGAAAGTTTTGTTAGTAAAATTTTATTGTTACAAAGGGTATCCTTAGGGTATTGGTTCAGAGGTCATTACTTTTCCCACTATACAACTAGAGGTGTTACCACTAAATAAAAAATATTGCGTTCGGTTCGCATTACACGGAAAAAGCATTTTCTCGGGCTGTTTTAAATTTAAAAATTTTAAATAAATTTTACGATGCCTTTTGAAATATCATACGATGCGACGTACAAATTAAGTGACAAATTTTATTTGACCCTTTTCGTGACAGCGTTATGCTATGCCGCCGATGTTATTTAAATTTAGCGATTTGTTAAACGCGTCATACACTGCAACATACGCTCAATAGTTGAAAGTGCTTTAAAGTTCGCAATGGTAATTAGTTTACCTACAAACACAGAAAAGCACATTGTCCTAACTTCAAAGACAGAAATTCAATGACTTAAACATTCAATAGAACCTGGCAAGCAGCTTGTACATAATTTTCACAAATAAACCTCTAATCCCCTTCACGCTTAAGTTTCGTTGTTATTACAAATTGTTGTTTTATATACTTAAATTGTAAAATAACAACTTTAATAACAGCCCCGCTTTTTGTTTGATTAATGACATGGCTCGTCAATTTAAAAAATTTAATTTATGGATGTCAGTTCTAATTACCTAAAGTTAACATCAAATTAGTCTCATAATAGATAAACAAAGACAACGGCCAAATTTAATAGCCTATAATATTATTTTAAAATTACATTTTATATTTTTATTGTTAAATTTCATGCAATAAATTATTTTCCGGAGTAAGTACAACTGCTGGTTTAGTTTGCGGTTTTCTTACCAAAATCCCTAAAACCACATGCTTGTGTAAATAAACGCGTATATTTATTCACTCATTAAATCTTTGTCGGGTTATTTACCACGTGAAAACACACTCACTCCGGTTCCTTTACAATAGCTATTATTTTTTAAGGTTATTTTTGGCGGAGGAAGAAGACACTGGATGCCGAAGGTAGCAGTTGATCCCGAAACGGAAGAGGAAGGACGACGTCTCGATGGAAGAAATTTAATCGACGACTGGATAAGAGATAAGAAAAAGAGAGGATTGAAAGCGGAATACGTGGAAAACAAAGGCGAATTAGCCAAAATAAACTACAATCATGTCGATTACTTACTAGGTAAGTTTTTTAACTTCATTAAAATTTTGTAACTTCTCCAATTTTCTAAGTACTAAAATTTCGTAATTATTTAAAGCGCCCTGACAAATATCTTTATTTTATATACAAAACACATTCAAGACAAAGTAATTGTTAAAGGCTGTCAGTTTTAATGAGCACCTATTGTTATTTTCAAACCAAAGACAAAACAGAAGGCACTGCCTCTTTTGAACTTAATGTTCCAGCAATAATTAGTTTTCTTAAGGGACCATGTTAAAATTTTAAAATAAATTTCAATTAAAATTATTTCCCAAAGATTTCCTATATTGCAAAATAAACATTTATTCTAACAATGCAAATAAAATTATTTTCAAATAGCTAACGCACTATTTGCGTTTCCAAACGGATCAACTTTAATGTTTCAAAGAAAAGTTTGCAATTAGGAGAAATAAGTTAGCGAAATTCTAGGGATTCCCCTCTTGAAACTTAATTTTGACTTTGTTTCAATAGCAGAAAGCAGACTCAGATCTGAAAACGTCACTTCTCCAATAAACCATGAATTAACGTAGTGACATCGGAGCGTTTATTGATTTCTCAAAACGCTGGTAAAATTTTTTTAATTTGTTTTAAGACAGTCTTGCACGAATGACTATTTCACAATTTTGAGTGTGCCGATTAACAACACTTCTAAAATGACATAATTTTAAACTGAATTATATAATAATATGAATCAAAAATTAATATATAAAATTATACTTTATAAATATAATAAATTAAACACATAGTTATTTTTTATATTATGTAGTATTACAAGCAAATAATAAATTTTATCGTCGTGTATAAAATAAGAAATCCAAATTACAATTTAAATTATTATTTTACAGTATTCATTTTACAATAAATCAAACATAGTTTGCAATTTCAACAGTAATTGCAGTAAAAATAAAGTATTTTATCTACTCTTGCAGTTACGGTTAAGTGTCACTTGTTCCATTATTTTTAGTTGAACAAATCCCACTTTAACATCTGCTATAGAAAAACTAAAATTTATTAGTTATTTCTAGGCTCCGGTGGAAATTCCTATGAAGATTTTGTCAATTAAAAAATAAATTAAAATGTAATTTAAATAAAAGGCTTATTGTAAGAACGTCATAAGTTATATTTATGCAAAAATGAGATTTACCTAACTTGGTATTAAGGGCAAGCCACCCACGAAATATTTTATTCGTTATGTAAGAGATAACGTCACAATATGCATAACCATTATTTTTGATTTAACGAAAATTTAAAGTAGATTATTATTAAAGGAAACTTGACAAGCTATCGCGATAGTCGGTTAATTGAAATTTAGCGATGTACATCTAACCTAGTGCAGCTCTTACCAGCTGATGCTAATAGAGTCCTTCATGAAATATATTAGTAAGAAGTAACTCTAGTTTATACTCTTTACAAGTCCACGACTAGCTTTTCAACAACTACCAGAACTACTCCACTTACTGCAGTATTCTTAATTGCAAACCATAAAGTACATCAACTGATGCGAAACACTCGTTCTATTAGTAATCCGTTTTGGTGTGCGAGACGCTAGTAATAATTGCTTAATCTGAATTACAACTTATTATTAACATATCCAAAAAAAAATAAGTCGTTTAGTCCCGACTTAAATTTATGATGCCGCACTGACCCATCGCTCATTCCTAATATCACAATTTTTAAGATAATCGAAAAATTAAAATTTACCCATCAAAAGTGCGTTATTGAAGAAATTATAGAAAGACTTTTTTTAATACTAAAATAATTTGTCTAACAACATTTCCATAATATCGAAAAATGGATTTGTTAAAATAATTTATTGATAAATGTATTGAGATGACCCTAGCTATGCAAATCTTTTAAAATTTGCTTAATTCAACAAGAGACTCCTCAGTTTTTAAAATCGTAAATATAATTAAAATGCTCAACTTTTCTATTTAATCTGTGGCCTTGCAAGCGCACATGTTATTCCAGCTGGCGTCTTGTCAAACAAATTTGTTGCGATGCAATTTTAAATGCATCGAATAAATTTCCACTTTCTTCAATTTTTCCAATTTATTAGCACTTCACTTTAACAAACAAACAAACAAGCAAAACAAAATAATTTTCATTTTTTTATAGACTTACTTTTGTTTTATTAACAATCAAAATTAAATTATTATTACGGGAATGATGTTCGTCCGCTCGACTACTCGACGTGATGGTCTGAGCCCCTCTCTCTTCTAGTTTATTTTTCGTTCTCCCTACCTTTATTTTCATAGCAAATTTAACAAACATTTTTATGTACAATGATAAATAAATAAATACGAAAACAAATTCAAACTTTAAAATTATTTTACAAAATAAATGAATTAATGGTTTATTGCGTTTCGAAACACAACAGTATATTCTTGGTTGTAAACTTTGAATTATTTCTACGTTTTCAAAACTACCCAAAGTGGAAATTGCATAATTAATTATAAAGAAAATATCAAGACACTTCCGCTACCAATAATTGTTTTAGTGTAGCACAAGGGATGGGGGAGGAGACAACGACCCCCTGGACGATCATGGCCGATAAAGATCGACTAGGTGATCCGATTAAAGGTAGAGCAGAGAATAATGAGATTAATATTAATAGTTAAGAATAAATAAATTATTTGTGATGATGAATCCGATTGGGAAAACCGCAAACCTAGTTTTGTAGCCATAAGGATGGCCCCTCTCTTAGATTTTAGATTTTAAATTAATTAGATTTAAGTTTGTACAAATAATTATTATATATCAAGGTTAATTTTACATTAATACAGTACATTTTATATGCCAATCAGTTTAATTGAATATGCATACCCTATTTTAAGAAACTCTATATCAAATGAGCTACAACCCCAAGCGTTAACCCTTAATACGACATGGTTAACGCCCTAACGCAACAATGTTTTATGATTACTATATAATATAATTATAATTTATTACATAAACAATATCTATATACGAAAAGATACACAATAATACATAGTATTATTAAAAATCGTGACAGGTGTTTTCACTCTTGATAATTTTGTCTTCTGAAAAACATGAAAAAAAACTTTTTTCAACCAATAAACTAATATAATTAACAAATCATAAATATAATAAACAAATTCATAAATCCAATGTACAACTTATAAATACAATGAAGTTTCGTTCATTAAAATTTTGTATCATATCATCATCATAACAATATTTAGTTTAGTATTGGTTTAGTATTTAGTTTAGTAATGTAGAAATTATCAAGAAAAGGGTCAAAAAGTTCCTGAAAAGTAAAAGGTTAGGTTAGAATTCAGTTGAGTTGATTAGGTTTGGATTGGATTGTGTTATGCTAGTTTAAGTTATAACTTGATAAATAGTTAAATAGGTAGAGTTAGATAAAGTTAAGTTTATGTACGTAGCTTGGGTTTGATTTGATTTTTGTTAGATTAGATTTCGATTGGGTTAGATCAAAATTAACTTTTTATAGAAATGATCAATTTCTAATTAGTAGAACCTACATCATAACGTGGAATCTAAACCATGACACAAATAATTTAATGTTTTACCAGAATTAATTATAATATTATTACAATTCTGATGAATTTCAAAAGGTTTCTGACATTTGGTATTTCCTATCGACAAGATAATTATTATTATGACATAACTCCGATTCAATCAGTTGCAAGTTGCATACATATCTTTGTAATAATTGATTTTCAAGTTTTGAAAAAGCAAATTATAGTAACAGGATTTGTATTCTACCCTGAATTATTCAAGTACATTGTTCAGCTTGTAATTGCAAGGTACTTGAATCAATCTCAATATATCAAACTTGTGTCAATCTGGGTTTAATTAGGTTTAATGGTCTGTCGCGAATTAGTCCATACAATTTATTGCACATTATAGTTTTTTCAAGTTTTCAATAAATTAAAAAACATTTTATCTAACTTCACTAACAGCTATCTAACAAAAATAGTAGTTAAATTAACTCATTGTCAAAGTAGTTTTATTATACCCCAACTAACGGTTTTTTGCTATTCTGGAAAGAATAAGAAAGTAATGCAGAAGGTTAACCTTCCAATTTCCCGTACCCGGTTTTCAGTAGTATGTTCTTTTCTCTACTCGCTATATAAATAACTATTACAAAATTCGACCAACATCGACATTTTTTTAGTTTAACTTTTTTGAGCTGTAGCTTATACTTTTAGCCGTAACGACTGAAGCATCAACTGAACTACCACTTATCTAATCGTAGATGTCAGCTAGCTTGGTTCTTTAAAACACAGTTCCAAAAGCACATTATTTGTAAGTTCTTAAAATATATTATTATTCATATGGTTTAAAGTGGTCTAAGTAATCCCTGGGAGAATGCAATCAAAACTGTATTGTCTGCACAACTCTACATGTTTTTGCGATATTAAATTTCCATTACTCAAATCTAATGTTTCCGGAACTACAAGTTGTTTGTACGATATGCTTCTGACAGATTTGATTTTCTGTCATTCCATTTTGTGGATTTAGTTTATGGAAATCAAAATGTTTGTAACAAATTTGTTCGTCTCCCAATTCTTTGCAAAATTTATACGACATTTTAAATTAAGTTTTCGTTTCACAACTATTTTAATTAAACCTTAAATTTTACAAACATTACATTATAATAATCCTTGAGATTCATCCCAGCAAAATGAGAAAATAATTAAGATGTTAATATAAATTAAACTAATAAACATAATAAATAATGGCAAATAGAAAAGCAATATTGATTTCGTCATTTATATCAGTTCAGAAATGAACATAACACATGCATAATTATCGAATAACGCCAGTACTCAATTGAAGACTTACGCACTAGTAAACAAAAAGGAAATAACATGGTTAACCAACAAACATCTGCCTGAAGGAAAAATGCAGTCACTACTAAATAGTACAAAAAAGTTGCTCATTTTCTAATTCCCATCTTTAAAATTAGAAGTAGATATTTTGAAGCAATGAACTTCAAACCAATAACTTAGGTTTGATTTTCAAATTCACATCTCTAAAATCAGAAGTAGATATTTTAAAGTAATGAACTTCAAACTATTTATTTAGTTTTGATATTCAAATTCACATCTCTATAATCAGAAATAGATATTTTCAAGTAATGAACTTCAAACTTTCAACTTAGTCTGATTTTCAAATTCCCATCTCTAAAATCAGAATTCGATATTTTCAAGTAATAAAATTCTAAAACGTTTTTTAAGTTATTTTCTACAAAAAATACAGTTTTTTAAAATAATGCTCCCAATAATTTTGATCATGGATTACCTGTGAAAACCTTTTTTAATTTAAAAAATTTTACAAATAATCTAATTATGCTTAAATTGATCACTTTCAATATAACATTATGTATAAAAAAATATAAAATTGTAGGATATCTGCTAGATTATAAGACTAGTTTTGTTTTTGCTCGGTCTCTTTCTCTGCCGAAAAAGAATTTTGTGTATACTCTGGCCATGCTGGTTAACGAATAGTTAGTAAATTAGTCAACAAGGGGTCACCCATGCAAGTACGGACCAGTATCAACCGCAACCATAATGTTAGCTTATAAACATGATGCTGATGCTACATAACTGTTTATATATTATTTTTTTTCTGTACGTAATTTTTGAGATCTGAAAAGATTAAATTATAAGCAAGCGGTTATCAGAATTCCTGCAAGTGATTTTGAGCTTTTAAAATTAAATAAAATATATTACCTAAAAAAAGAAGTTACAGGTTTGGATCAATTTCATTGCCTCTGGCGTCCGAGGGAACGTGGAAACTCTACTGGAACTAGCTAACTTTTTATCATTTTAGAAAGTGCTCGATTTTGTAATTTTAAATCAAAAATCTCTCTGCTGTTCAATTTTTAACGTAAGTTTCCTGGATTCCTTTAAGTGTATAATTTAATATCTTTCTCTTCTTTGTTTGTAGTTCTGCTCGAGTAAAGCAATACTATTGTTTTGATTAATGTTCTCTAAAGTCGTATAAGCTCCAAAATCCACGTTGCGAAAAACTTATGTATGAGTTTTCTAACATTTTAAATTTTATTTCTCGGTTCTGCAGATGCCATTTTCGATTTTAACACGTAATTTTTTTAAGTATCGAAAAATACGAACTAGGATTTTCACTATTCGAAAAAATTTTTTTCCTGAATTTCTATAACAACTTAATTTAGTAACGAAAATAACAAATTCAATTTGAAGCTAAAATTACAAACTCGTTACGAACTATCACCAAATTAATTTTTTTCGAACCAATTTTGATGTACATATATAATGTTGGTAGGTTTTGTTAACTAAATTTTTCAATATTCGTTTTTGTTATGTACATGCATCAAAAAGCCGCATGATTTTCAAATTGAATAATACCGAAACGGTAAATAATTTAGTTCGTACTCTCCGAGAGGCAAATATAAATTGAAATAGTGTTGTTCTACCGTCGGATTATCCACCGCCTATTGTTTCATTTAGTACTTGGAAATAATCATATGAAACTGTGTATCACAAGCTAAAAAAAAGTAGAAGTTGGAATCGCCACTTTGGGAGATTAAGGTAAAATATCATCAAATTTTGATGTACGCAAGCGTAAACAATTTCAGTGTAATGTATTAGCGAAATGGATCCTCAAATTAATATTTTATGGTAAAAGCTTACCATTAAATTTAAATAATGAATATTTACGATTAACAATTATTCTAAAAGATACATTAAAATCTACGCGAACATTTAAACGTGCCACTTTAAAACTGATTTATGCTTTGCTTTTAAAAAATTTTACAACTAAACAAAATAATATAATGTTATTTAAATTTACAAAAATAACTTTATTGAAATATTGAAACAAATTGATCTTAACTATAAGTAATACAAAATAAACAATTTAAGCAGATAAAACGGCCATATGCCATCTGACGGCACAAAACATCGGCACCGAACACCACTGGAGGCAATTTGAGTAATAATAGTAATTTAAGAGTTTTATTCAATAATCTGTCATAATGGATATTTTTAATACTTGAGATAATTTCCAATTATAGTGATGTTATTATATTGTAACTATGTAGTAACTCACTGGTTGCTTCGGTAACCATGATAGATGACAGTGACATTATAATTAACGTCGTTTCTATAATTTCTCAAGAAATGATTTATTAAGAGCTCTTAAGCAGTCAGATAAAAATTAAGAACTAAAAAAAAAAATAAAGTAAACAATTGGGTGTCGGATAAAATCTTGTATGCACTACGTGAGTTATAGATATTATCCCTTCGAGAAAATTACCCTCTTGAGCCTACGGCCTCCGGGATATAATTTTTTCTATCCGATAATATCTTTATTTACTCACTTATACCATAAATAACTATAAAGCAATTCAAATAAATGTCGGTGTTGTTAGATTACCTTATTACAATTCATCAGGCAACGAATAATCAAGAGAGAGTTATTTAAAAATAAAAATAATTTTGAGAAATTAAACAAAAAATGATAAAATCAGAATAATAATGAAAATTACGTTGAAAAATTAATGATGACAATACTATAGAATCGCAATGTAATTAAAAAGAGTTTAGCAAAATGAGAAAGGATTGTTAAAAAATATTGCGGTAAAAAACAAATTATAAATCAAACACTTAACTTGAAAAAATAATGTTGAAAATCAAATATTTATTAAACACTTCAATTTAAATTTATCCATTAATAATTTCTCATCCATAAACTAAATATAATTATTATCAAATATCGGGAATTTGAACCAATGGTTAATAAAACAACTTTAAACTTTCTGTCAACGTCTCGAGTTATATTTTACTCTTCATCAGGACTACAACAGAACAATATTCGACAAATTAAAAATCTCGCAAGCGAAAACTTATTAAATCTCACCTTCAGTAAAAGTTTGCAACCTGGTTTGTATCACAACAAACCAACAAATTATCACTCCTTATTTGCATGTCCTCAAAGTCCTTACAGAAGTCCTTTTATAGTAATAGTTTTAATTAGAAAAGAAAGAGGAAGGAGAAATTTTTTATTTTGAACATACAAATAATGAATGATAATTTGTTGATTTGTTGTGATATAAACCAGGTTGCAAACTTTTACTGAAGGTGAGATTTAATAGGTTTTTCCTTGCGAGATTTTTAATTTGTCGAATATGGTTCTGTTGTAGTCCTGATGAAGAGTAAAATATAACTGGAAACGTTGACAGAAAGTTTAAAGTTGTTTTATTAATCATTGGTCCAAATTCCCGATATTTGATAATAATTTAAATTTATGTTTGCAAAAATTGTTGTATATAATTAAAGTGCCTATTTTAGAAAATTTAAATTTTAAATATGAATATTTATGAAATCCATGTTTTCCTATAACAAAATTTTCTAAATTACATTTGTTATTAGATAAAACTAATTTTGATAAAAGATTTACGTTTGTATTTTACATTTCTCTTTTAGTTTTTCTTGCATTTTGAATATAATCTATTTTGGTGTCTCTTTATCGCATTATGATGGTAGTATGTATATCTTCGTCGGTAAAATCCCAGTTTAAATTAGAATACTTTAAAATTTTAATTTAAAAAAAATCTAATATGATGCAATTAAAATAAATGTTGTTAACTTTTGAGTTTCGTAAACCGCTTTGTTCGGAAACATAATTTAAAAAACTGAATTAATAATTGTAAAAGTAATCACATGTTACTTCGAACAAAATTTACTATGTAATCTTTTCTAAAAGAAGCGGACGTCAAGTTTACTTAAGAACGAAATTTAAAAGGATGATAATTTTTTGCTTTCACTTTCAGCTCTGTATCTTAAAGCATGCGAGTTGATAAAAAATATAAAGCAACAAAATATAAAAAAGGTAATTCATTTTATAAAGAGAAATGTGCCGAAATAAATGAAGGATGAACTTTTCTCTTTGATCCGTCATGTTTAACGCATTATTGATTTCAATATTGTTTAAACAAATTATCTTATGTTACAATTGAGATAATAAATCAAAGCGATATATTATATTAATTTGATATGGATGTGGATATTCAAACGGAATTTCAATGGTAATTAACTGCCTTGCCTGTGCGACAATACTTGTTAAACAAGGCGACACTGACCCGTTACCATTCTGCATAATCTAATAAATTGTGTTTGCTCGAATAATGATATGGAAACTGGAAAATTATTACACTAGTTGGACTAGTTGCAATATGAACATTTTCCCAAATTCACTAAAATGAACGATAAATCACTCGGCTAATGTAAATTTAAACTCCACAAATTTATCTTCGATAGATACTGTGTAATACAATTACTTACACCATAAAATAATGCTAATAACAAAGACTAGATTAAATATAAAGCTTTTTATATGCAAATTCGATGCTCAAACTTGTGAAAGTTGCATTCGTATAATTCGCTAAAGAAATCTAGAAAATCTAAACGAAGGCTTGAGTTTCGCATTGTTAACCCGTACACCAGCTTTCCCAACAAAATTAGATTTTCTGATTGACTTGTTCTTGATTATCACATTAATAGAATTTATAAAACTTGGATATTTCAAAATAAAATAAAATGCTGCATTTTTCGGTTATTCTTGAGATATATGTGCTGTGAATTGTTATCATATTCTTTCATCTGTTAAAATGTAACCACAGGGATACTGCATTAGAATTATAAAAATGGGACTGAATCGTAATGTTATACTTATAACATTTTCCTTATCTTCATAAAAGAAAAACTCTATTTTAACCCGAAGATGTAGTAGGTTAGAAAATCCATTAACCTCGTTTGAATTTTAACGCAAAACCAATTTTCCGACGTCCTGTTTAGTGCGAAATCAAGGGTAATAGGTCAATGGTAACTTGAATTCAACAGATAATAAATAAAAGAGAAATGCTTATTTATAAAATTGCTGCTTTTCTCAAATAATATATAACTCAAATAATATATTGAAATGACCCTCAACTTTACAAATTTATGTATTTTCACCCTCTTGTGAAAATTTGCTGAGGTAACACAGATTATTTAATAGCTATGAGCATTTCAGTGTTTAATTCCATTGTAAATTAAAAATTGCTCAACTTTGTTACCTTTCATGTGGTATTGGACTTTGGCTTCACGTGCGCGCTCGCTTCGCATATGGTATTCCAGCTGGCGTCTGGTCAAACAAATTTGCTCCGACGCAACTTTAATGTATCGACTTTTATTATTTTGTTTGCACTTCACTTTATTAATTAAATAAAAACATCAACTCAACTTAAGTTATTTATTAATTTTCAAACAATTAACAATTTTAATTTTCATTGCGGGAATAATGTTTGTCCGCTCGTCTACTCGACGTGAAGGCGTCAGCCTAAGTCTTGTACAACCTTTAAGCTCCACTCTTTTTCTAGTTTTATCTTCTCCCCACCTTATTTACAGCTAACATTTAACTAACATTTTTATATACAATATTATAAATAAATAAATAATAAAACAAATTTTTAAACTTTAAAATAATTTTACAAAATAAATGAATTAATGGTTTTTAGCATTTCGAAACACGACATTTTACCCCCTTAATTTTTTGTTGTAAACGTGTAAAGTGCTTGCAATTAAAAATTACTAAGTTGTCGTGCTTCGACAAATAAAATTTTTAATACCTTCTAAAATAAATAATTACATAAATAAAATCAAATTTTCATATAATACAATCAGTTAATCAAAATCAAACTAAAATTTCTTTCGTCGTTAAATAAATGTTTTTCAAAATTAATTTCAAATAAACTTTTCCAATTAAATCAAAATAATATTTTAAATAATATTTTAAAAATAAAATTCATCAAAATAAAATTTTCAATTAAATAAATAATCATCAAATATTTTACCTATCAAAATCAAGTTAAATAAAAATTTTAAATTACATAGTTCAGTTATTCAAATCATTATATCAATAATATTAAATCATAATTAATTATCAAATCAAATTTTCACATAAATAATTCACTTCAATAAAAATTTTTATAAATAACAAATCATTATAATTTTATATCATTTTTCCGAGTTTTCATTCTGTTTTTGTTTTCTTCTACGGTACTTCCACACATAAATTTTTTTTTGTAACAACATATCCGGCATCACTCTCGTCCACCCCCTACTTTTCCACATCTTCAAACTCCTCTCCGATCCATTATTGTTTTTTCTTCTTGTTCTTGTTGAATTTTTCTTTTTGTTTGGTTCTTTAATTTTTGTATTTTCTTTTATTTCTACATTTTCATTTATTTCTTGTCTAAACCCAAAAATTTTAATTTTTCCGGTCAAGTTCTGTTTTTCTTGTTGTCACCGTTAATTTTTCATTTTTTAATATCCATATTTTTCCATTTATTTTCTTGATCTTGTTTCCGTTATTAATGCAGCGTTTTAAAATTTTCCTCATCTTCATTAACTTTTGTGGAGCAAACAACCTAATAATTTTAAACTTTTCTTCCTTAACTATTAATTTATTGATTTTCCTTTTTATCACCTTATTCTTCTTTTTTATCACTTTTTCATTATTTGTGTTGTCTCCACTGTCCATCTTTAAATCTAATTTTATTTCTTCACTACCCGCATTAAGCTCCGGTTCTACATCTTTTTGTAAATCTTGATCATCATTTCTCATGTTCCTAATATTTTGTTTTATTTCATTTTTTATTCTCCTGTTATCTTCCCTTATTTCTTCAAAATGTTTGTCCATTTTTTCTAATAGCTGTTGCGTATCTCTTTTTTTCATTTCTATAAGTTGTTTGAATATTTCTTCTACGCTTGTTGTTTCAGTTTCATCCCTCTGTTCCGTTCCCATTTTTACGTTCTTGTTTTAAAATTTTTGTTAACAATATTATTATTTTCCAATCTCAGGATCTAATTGCGGGTTTAAATTTCGAGATTTCACGTTGTCAGCGTTAATTAATGGTGACATTTAATGATATGCCCCGAGCTATACAAATTTATAAAAAATTGCTCATTCCAAAATTACTCTAGCTGGGTATCCATTATTTAATATGAGACTCTTCTAGTTGAAGGTTTTAAAATTGTAAATTAAATGCTCAAATTTTTGTTTTACCTTGCATATATGGCCTTGTAAGCGCACATGTACGCTCCGCATGTGGTTTCAACTCGTCAATCTAATAAATTTGTTTGTGTATTTCATGCGCTGAACGACCAAAATTATCACAATTTCTTCCAATTTTTATGTTCTAAACACCCACTTCACCACAATTATAACAAACAAAACAATTTTCATTTTAAATAAACTTACTTTTGTTTTATTAACAATCAAAATTAAATTATTATTGCGGGAATGACGTTCGTCCACTCATCTATTCGACGTGAAGGCGTCAGCCCAAGTCTTGTACAACCTTCAAGCCCCACTATTTTTCCAGTCTTATCTTCTCCCCACCTTATTTACAGCTAACATTTAACTAACATTTTTATATACAATATTATAAATAAATAAAAAATAAAACAAATTTTTAAACTTTAAAATAATTTTACAAAATAAATGAATTAATGGTTTTTAGCATTTCGAAACACGACAATATATTGCTATGATCTCCACATTCAGATTAATTTTATCTGTTTTTAGATATTATATAAACATTTAAGGTACAGTCACTTAACCCTCATCACGATTTTCAAAATTTCAACAGCACTATAGGAAAGAGCACACTTTTATAGGTAGAATACATTAAAAAAAATGGGAGGATGTGGCATTAATTTTCGAAAAAACGGCATTTTAAAGTTATTAAAAGTAGGTAGTTGTAACCTGATACACCCCGTTGCAATGTGTCGAGCCACGGTCAACTTGCACGTTCCGTTCCTATTCTTCATTTTGTTGACGGTACGAGTGCTTTAATATACTCTTAATGTTATGTTAATCGCGGTCGACACCCGGACGAGTTCTATGGCTTCGAGTTCCACCCTTGGCAAGTTCTGTCATTCTTCAGGGATTTTTTTAAATTTTTTTGCCTTACACAAAAATGTCTAATCATGAAGCCGTGTTAAAAGGTGTATCTAAAATACATGTAAATTTTACATCTTTAAAATCGATTTTTTCGAAAATTAATGCCACATCCTTCCATTTTTTTTTATTCTACCTATAAAAGTGTCCTCTTTCCTATAGTGTAGTTAAAATTTTGAAAATCGTGATGAGGGTTAAGTGACTGTTCCCAACATTTAATTATTTCTATTTAAAATTCATGACATCTTCAAGAATTTTTTTATGCTTTTCCTATTGGCAAAAAATGTAAAGCTAATAAAAAAATATTTTATACTTTAACTGCCTTTATTTAAGAAAAAAATGTCTTTTAAAAATTCTATTGCAAATTAAATTAGTTAAAAACCTGTATTTTTCAGTATTTCATATTCTTTAGAATTCCAATAAAGAGGTAGATTTACCTGGTTTATTTAGAATTAAATATTTTATTTAAAATAAATATGTGAACTTAAAAACACATTAACTTTGAAGCAACATAATATATTATAAAATGTGTACACAAAGTTTGTATTTAATGTATTTTGTTTATCCAGCTTTTTGCGGTCGCTTTATAAAATCTACCAACCGCAATTTTATTTGGTTGGCTGTAACCTGTAATTCATTGGTAAAAAACATATTTGGCATTGCAGGCAACAGCGCTTGTTTTAAGGGCCAGTATTTCAATACCAGTTTAAAGATTTGAATTGAAAGTTTAAACATTATTAATGATAGAGGGTATTCCAGTGTATAACCACCAGTGGTCTGGGAGGTAAGGAATACCCTCTAAGTATTCGTTGTTCGGCTATTATACTAATCTTCTGACCGTCTGTATAAATTATTAATTAGCTTGTGCTTGTATGCAAATAAAACTGTAATTCACGCACTTGCCATTCATAGCTCATTGCGTAAACTACTATTTTTATATTATGTACATATATTTCAAATTCAGCTTATTATTATTTTGAGGATTCATCTGACGTATAACCACACATTAAGGAAACACAATTTTGTATATTAGGTAAATTAATTGACTAGAAAATATATACCATGCTATTTATGTGTATGTACAATGTATTAGCGCTATTATGTATCACATTGGAATTTGATGGTGTTAATGCAAACTAATATATCGTAATAAGCTATAATAACAATATTTGAAATTTAATACTTAAAATTTATTAATGTATTCTAGGCGATATTAACATATTAAATCAACCGTCACCTTGCATATTTTCCACCATTATTAATCTTACGGTGCATTGAACATTATGTTTATTTAGGATGGAATGAATTTTTCCTACATTAGAAACCCAATTTAGCCAATCAAGTTTAATTTAAAAAAGTCATTAATTCTGCGTTTTCCTTCCAACTTTGAAATTTAAATTTTTAAGCAAAACCAAACATGAATAGAAAAAATAATTACAATTCTACAATAAATCCAAAAACGTGTAAAATTGAAAGCTAAGTTAGATTTAAAAATTAATAAAAGCCGCTTATGGTATTATGGCAATAAACAATAAATTGATTACTAAAATAATAGAATTTGTATTTACGGCAATTTTAATTTAAAAAGTTTGAACGTCCTTACAATCAATCTTATAACGGAAAAAGATATTAAGGAAATATGTAAATTTTGGTTATTTCAAATTTAAAATAAAATAAGCAAAACCGAATAATTTTTAATATTTAGCCACGATTATTTGCAATAATTAATAGTCGCAATATGTGAGTATATACGTCGTGAATTAATTTCGTGCAGATTTCAAATTTTGTCCTAAATGTAGCACTTGCTATATCCGGATTCTTTATTATGAAAATAAGAAAACTCTCAGCTAAGTGTCTAAACGTCTATATTAAAGTTGCAAAAATTTTTACTTCTTAACGAAAGAACTTAATCGCATTTCGCCATTAACGGAGAAGTTTGCTGAAAAAGCTTTCTTTCCTTAAACGGAATTAAATTATAAAAAATTAAATTATCACAAAAAATCGTGAATAATTGATATGGGATTGTGAATTTTACATTTTTTGTTAAAAAAATTTTACTTTTATATAAAATTTGTCGTATTTTTGTTGATGGCACATAAATAATTGGACTTCAAATTATAAAAAAGTACTTGAATACCCTACAACCAAAGTTACAGATCAAATATAAAACCACAAAAAGCTACAAAAACAAATCAGTCTAATAAATCATAACCTAAATGGACACATTGTCATTTTAATAAAGTCATCCATCATTGTATGATAATCAATGTGTGTTTGTCCACAGGCTTGTTTTCATATTCCCATATGGATTTCGAAGCAGACCGTGTTCCTGGACCAGCGGAAGATCCTTCTTTAGCGGATATGACGCGAGCAGCCCTTTCGGTTTTAGTCAAAAATCCCAAAGGATTTTTCTTGTTTGTTGAAGGTAAATATGATAAATTTATTTAATGTAAAATATTTTATATGTTGTGAAAAATATAAAAAGTTATTTTTTAAATTCCGTCGTACAAACTATTTTATGAAATGGAGTACCAACCTCAATAAAGGTTTGTACTAAACCAGTAAATTGCTTTTGAAAAAGTAATTGATTTTATTTTTCCGAGTTCTTTGTTCATCATTTCTGTGCTACTACAACACTGCAAAATATTGAGTTTTGCTAACTTCTTGAAGTCTTCAGAGCATCAAAGTCTTTTAGTATCAAAAATAGTGACCAAAATCGCACGCTCTGTTATGAATAAAGTTACTACCCAAGATTTATTTAAAGTAATTTGTCTAGTTGACGGAAAACACCCAATTTTTAATTTATGTAATATGTAATAGTTATAATGATAATTAAACTTATATCACAATATACTATTTTCATTAACAGAATTCAAAGATTGAAATCCCTCAGTACTATTACGTAATATTTTGTGTTGAATGCTTACATTTACTATTATTATCATTATAGTTAATTGTTAATTATAACATTTGAACATTACAAAATTCGTAACCAAATCAATTTCCATTACAATAAATTCTAGATGCATAATTAATACTCACTGATATTTAGGTAATCAGATTATCGTTAATGTAATATTATAAATCCATCATCAACTATTCAATAGCTCAAATAGTTTGAAATATAATGATTTAATTAAGAAGTATGTACATATTATAATAAACTCAATAGTTTTGAACTGAACAAGTGAATTTAAACAATAATATTTATTAATATTATTATTAAGCTTTTAGCGATGTTTATTGCTTTCATCAGAATATTTATCTATACATTGTTTATATAAACACTGTATATAATGAAACCAAATTATAAACTTTTATATTTTACTATGAATTATACCGAATTATAATTTGATTTCCATATAAACACTGTATAAATAAATATTCTGATGATAGCAATAAAGTTCCCTGAAAGTTAAGTTAACTTATTCAGTTAAAAACAGTTTTTAACTGAATAGTTAAAATAGTTACTATAGTTACTATTGAATTTAAAATATTTCACAAGTTAATAATTTATACAGGGTGTTCCCGTGACCGTGGAAAACCTTTGAGATGGTGATAAAAGACACTTTTCTAAGATAAATTATTAAATAAAATTTTTGTCCAAGTCTAAACCCTTGCGGCGTACCTCTCTTTAAAGCAATTTTTTGAATTTTTGCTTTCAAACAGCCATAACTTTGATATTATTGATTTTTTAAGCTTAACGGATTAGAACTTTTTTAAAGATCATTTGCTTATCTTCAAATTAGGTTATAACCCCTTATCGTCTCCAGGTTCTACTTGTAAACTTGCAAACCCCGTATCTCTTAAACGAAACGTATTAGAAAAAAATTGATAGTCTAAACCGGATAGGGAATTTAACGGGCTACAACTTTGGCCAAATAAATTTCTTTGAGAAACCAACCGTTTTCACAGAAATTTTAAAAATAAAAAAAATAAAAATAGTAAATAATAAATAATAAAATTTATTTGACCAAAGTTGTAGCCCGTTAAATTCCCTATCCGGTTTGTGTCATCAGTTTTTTTCTAAGACGTTTCGTTTAAGAAATACGAAGTTCGCAAAAAATTAAAAAAAAAAACCTAAATTTTTTTAACATTTATTCTCTTAATTTAATTTATAACTCAAAATTCGTTGATTCTAGACAATAAGAGGTTATAATCAATAGATAAGTGGTTTAGGTAGTGTAACTCGATATTATAAATATGATAGTTCATGATATGAATAAGAGGTTATAACCTAATTTGTAGATATAAGCGAATGATCTTTAAAAAAGTTCTAATCCATTAAGCCTAAAAAATCAATAATATCAGAGCTATGGCCGGTTGAAATCAGAAATTTAAAATTTTGCTTTAAAGGGAGATAACCCCCCCTCCCCCGGTTTAGACTTGGACAAAAATTTTATTTAAACATTTATGTTAGAAAAGTGTTCTTTTATCACCACCTTAAAGGTTCTCCACTGTTACGGAGACATTCTGTATATAATATTGTGAACTTATATAAAAAATGTTTTAAATTAATTTCAAAAGAAAATTTTAAATTTTGTTTTTATTAAATTTTTCTAATCGTTCAAAATATTAATTAGTGCTGCCGTACCAAATACCATCTAAAGCATCTAATTATCGCCAAATCTCATTTTTTCACGCACTTTCAATTTCAAACAAAACAACTATCAAAAAAAAGAAAATTTAATTTTCAAAATCAAAATTTTCAAAATTAACGGAACCAAAATTAATCAACCAAAGGCAAAAACCGGGGGGTAAATCACCGGGGAAATTTGGTGTACTCGGGGGAAGAAATGTGTGGGAAATGTGAGGAGATATGAGGAGATGTGAAGAGATGTGAGGAGATACGATGAGATGCGAGGAGATGCAAGGAGATGTGGGGAGATATGAGGGATATGTGGGAAGATATGAGAAACATGTGAGGGAGATATGGGAGATATAAAGGAGATGTAAGGGAGGTGTAGGTGAGATGTCGGGGAGATGTGGGTGAGATATAGAAGATATCGGAACCATATCAAAGCAAATCAAAAAAAATATTTGAAAAAACAAAAAATTATTTTAAAAATAGTCAAGTCGCGAAATAGTGAATTAAATATGGCAAAGACCTTTCACTTTTTCGGGGTTGTTCACTATTTCGGTATAAAAATATAAAACATAAAATTTTTTAACATACAGTGGCTTATAATGAAATCCTGACGCTCCTATGCTAGCAATGTTAATTGTACTTTGTGAAAACTCTTAATATGTAAAAATTGCTTTTACAAAAATATTTTTCAGACATTTTTTGTAGATAATTTCATTCTCTTTATTTTTGTTTGTATACATTTTTTTACTTTGCCGCATCGTTTTCGACTAAAAATGACTTAAAGCAAACTTGGTAAAACTTTTTAATAAAATTAAAAATGCACAATGGAATTCTTATGGTATTTTCAGGGGATTCCCATTGGATTTTTACCGAGACTGCTTTAAGTCACTCTCAGTCGAAAACGATGCAACAAATTAAAAAAAAGGATATAAACAAAAATGAAGAGAATGAAATAACAGCGATTGTTACATACAAAAAGAGTTTTCAAAAAGTACAATTTACATTGCTAGCATAGGCGTGTCCGGATTTCAGTATGAGCCACTGTATAAAAATTACGTTCTATGCTAACTTTACGAGTAAAATATAGTAAAATAGTAAAATAAGATACCTAATGTAAATTCTCAGTCTTGGGGGAAGTCCCTACAAATGATGTCATTCAAATTGCACGATTTAGTACGCAGTTTGCTGTATCGGGGTTACTGCTGTTCGTTATATAGGAGTCCCATATACACTCAACGTTAAAATTTTTGTGTTTACTATTTCTTATGTTCTGGATTATCATATATGTTAATTTTTATTTTTGTTAACGTTGTTGTTTTGTTTAATGTACATGTGTACATAATATGTATAAATGGGTTCCTATATATTTTTTACTAATAAATATAATATATTACATCTATATAATATATAAAATTTTATAAAAACTCTTTCATATCTAGGCATCTGCAATTTACGCAGATTTTTCTTATTCCGAGAGATGTATGGGAGATGTGAGGAGATATTAGGATATGCGAGGAGATGTGAGGAAATGTTGAGAGATTTTGAGGAAAAGGAGATGTGGTGTACGTATTTTTTCGGGAGATTTACCCCCAGGCAAAAACCCTCTACTTTGCTCTCTTTTCTACCAACGTTAATTTTAAAAAATATTCAAATTCAAGCATAAACCATAAAAAAAATCAATTCACACTCTAAAATACCAAATTGTGAGAAAATACCATCTATTGCATTGAATAGTATGCAAAACATTTTTCCATATAATTATATTATTTATTCTATAATTATGGTTCAGGTGAAAAATCTTGAAGACGATCAACAATAAGCTGGCATTTAGGTTGATATATTAATTTTTAACTTGTGATATATTTAAATTCAATAATCTGTAATTGAATTTAGATATCTGTTTTATTTCTAAAATGAATAATTCATTTTTTGTTCTATACAAATTATTTATTGTAAATTATTAAAATCTTGAGTTAAGTTCAGCTGAATTTTTGAAGTATTAACTGTGAGCGTGTTCCAGCATCACAATCTTCGGAGGCATCTGACCTCAGTAATTTCAAGGCAAAAAAGTTGTCCTAGATCTCGGACGTATTATAAGTATTTCAAAATTGTTGATTATTCCATGGAGACGAACTTCATCGGTGCCGGTTAATGAATGGATTAACGAGATTACTATTAACATTGAAAGGATTAACGTGATTTCCACAATTTGAAATCGTTCGAAATACAGGTTTCGCCCAGTAATTAATAATACTGAAAAATACTAATCCCACATTAATAGCTAATTACAATAATTATTAAAACATACAATTAAAAAACGACTTTGTCCATCGTAAAAATTAACCCAATTCAAAATTACACTAGAATTAAATCGATTTAGAAAAAAATGTATGTAAAAAAATACAATAAAACTGGGATTTTAGGTATTATTAGTGGCTAATTTGAAAGCATTATCGCAATAGTATGTTTGTTATAGCATTGTCGTATTCTTATTTCAAGTTTTTGAGACAAAATTATTACTTGGGAAACCGGATGGAAATTTGTCTCTCTTAGAATCCTCAGCAGTCACTTATTTCCCATTGTGATTATGCATTTTTTCCATTGCGCGCTTTTAAGAACCTCTCAAGAACTTGAGTGTTTCTTTGAAAACAATCTGAATTAGTTTTATTTATTTAATTTATCAAAATAATAATTTTGATACACATTATTTTTTTCGCTTTTAATCAATCCATAAATCTATATTACGCAAAGTACACAAGAATATAAGTATTAAAAAAATATAAAAGCAATATATCATTAACCATGTTTGATTAGGTGTAGATTATTTTAGTAAAAGATTAATTTTTCATTTTCTCGTTTCGAATCAAAACAAGAAAAATAAATATCTGGCACCGTTTTATTGACATTATCAAAAATTGTGTTTTTCTACCACAGAAATTATATTTGTTATCACATCATTATTTTTAACAAGAAAAGATTTTCTCAAAATTAGCGAAGAAAAAAAATGTTCTTGTTCGATTTGTTAAAAAAAAATAGTTCGAGTTACTTGTTAGCGAAATGTTATTCTAAACGCACATGTAGATTATATTGTAATTCAAAATAGAAGAAATTTTTTTGCCAAAAAATAAACAAGCACGTACTTCAAAACAATTGTGTCACATCGAATTTCTTTATAACTCAAAGTAAGTGATTTTCCTTGTTTGTTGAGTTTCAAAACTTGGGAAAATATTAAATCAGTTTATCGTTTAATATTCTTTAGAAAATTTTAAACTCCCCTTTCTAACTTGATAGTTCAGTCTTCCGTTCAAACCAACACTGCATTTGCTGGTTTCCTTAGAGATTAATGAATGCGCTCAATAATTCACCTAGTTTAGAGAATTGGCTAGCGTCATGCTTACAAAGCACTTTCCTCGAACAACTTAAAAGGTGTCCTGAAAACTTGAAAATGTGCCATATCCGGTTTAGTTATTCTTGTTAACACTTTTATGTAAAACTTCGACGTGGGGCAATTGCATGTACATTACAGGAAAGCAAAATTATTTAAATTGAGTTCATGTTTGCCAGCACCGGTTGTTGAAACAACCAGAAAGGATATTAATTGCAGTAAGTCAACAGTATGCATTGGCCTCAAGTGATTGACAATCCAAGCATTAGCAACATGCAACATTATTTTACTTGAGGGAATTACGAAACCGATGCTTTGAGACATGCAATGCATATTCGTCGTCGGACGAATAATTTCCAGCGATATTTGTACAAACAACTTTATCTATTTTTCAGTGTGTAAATTTAATAGGACTTCCGGAACTTACATAAAGCTTATCCATTTTAGGAGGCCGAATTGATCATGCACATCACTACAACAATGCTTACCGAGCTTTGGATGAAACATTAGCAATGGAAACGGCACTTCTGGCAGCTTTGTCTATGGTTAACCCGACGGAAACTCTTATAGTTGTTACAGCTGATCACTCGCATGTTTTAACGATGGGTGGGCAAGCGACACCTCGAGGACATCCTATACTGGGTAAATATTAAGTTATTTTCCCGACCCTAATTTGTATGTATTTTATGCAAATCTGATAAGTGCAAAGAAATATTGTCTGCAAGTGTTTTATTTGATTTTCTATTTATTTAATTTTATATCGCAAAAAAAATAAACCATACATCTAACTTATCTTCAAGGAAATCCAGGATAACACAAGTTTATCTTGATTAATATCTTTCTCTTCTATTTGGAGCTCAACCATCGTCTTATAATTTTCCTTGTGGGTAGACAAACATAAATCCCACTAAATTTTATTTGCTTAAATTGTCAAATAATTGCCAATTAATTTACTAACGTTGGTTTTATTATGTGAATGATTTTTTTATTAAATCTGGCTTCCAATATTTACACGCAAAAATAAATAATTAAGATATCGCATAGATACCTACATTTTCTAACTTTAACTTATAATTGAGTGAGTGCAAATCTACTTTGACTAAGAATATAATTAAATGTTGTCGAACGCTTGGTTAAACTCCACCGACTTAGAAAAAAAGCTGAATCGCTGTTTTCGACGCTTAAAATGATAAGGATTCACGACAAAGGGTAATCCTTTTGAACTAGACGTGACACAAAGAATAAATTTAAGTAATAAATTTGTAAAATTATCTGATTATACCTTTTTTAATTTCAGCAAATTTTAATTGCACTTAGTAGGTCGGTGTGCTACATTTAAATAACATTAATCACTTTTAAATTAGGTTTTTTCCGATTAAATTAGTTTTATAATAAAATGAGTTAGATTCTAAATTAATAAATTTAGGTGGCTTACAATAACGTTGAGGTTAATTAATGGTTGAATTAATGCAGATATTAGAAATTTGAAAGGCAATATTAATTTTTATTGAAAAAGAATTCCTCTAGTAAACCTGGTCTACCATATATTTTTTAAATAATGGAAACGTTGAAATAAAACAGTCAATTCCGCAATAACGAAGTTTTAGTAAATATAAAATCCGTTTGTTCCACGCTGGAGGGCAAACTCTCGCTAGTCAATTGCATTATTTCGATTGTTTTTGTAATTTTGCCTTTTGATTTTATGTTAAATTTATTTTTTATAGACAATTATTTTGTGCGATGGCACGGCCGGAAACGTGCAAAAGTTTTCTAGTATCTATAGTAATAACCATATATCAGAGTAATCTGTTGAAGCTGAAGTTTCATAAAAGAAAAATGTATTTTTCAGGTCCGGATAGCAAAGTATCAGATATAGACGGTCAACCATATAGCACTCTACTTTACGGTAATGGTCCGGGTTATAGCACACCTCGTACAATACCAATAAACACAACGACCCAAAGCGAAGATCGCAATCAAGTGCACGGCTCAGCTGTTCCACGTCAATGGGGAACACACGGAGGTGAAGATGTGCCAGTGTATGCCCTAGGGCCATTAGCTACCACTCTTTTTACTGGCACATTCGATCAAAGTTACATTCCACATGCGATCGCTTATAGTGCATGCTTAGGAGAACACGCACAACGCTGTCAAGGAATAGACAACTATACGGCTTGCATTGTGCCGGAAGTGTCCAGTGTTTCCGCTGCCGGTTCTCCGGTCGTAATAGCAAGTAGTGTTATGGCAGACGACGGAGCGCGTACAAAGTCAACAGCATCACAAAGCGTCGTATTCTCCTATACAATGTGTATACTTGCCGGTCTAAAATTTGCAGTTACTTAATAACCAACTGAAAACGCAAACGAGTAAACAAGTTTCTGACTTAGCGGGGTGGCAGGGTATTAAACAAATTAAACATTATCAAAAAATTGAACCACCGTGCGTTTTAAAAAGTGATATTATTTATAAGGTTGTATTCACTGCAATGTTACACTACCACAGGTAATTTTAATTTATTTCAACCGACTACAACTTTACGACCAACTTGGTGATATATAATTTTACAAACAAAAATGTACATAGTGTGTAAATAGTAGAGTTATATAATAAACACTTCGATGTTGTGTTTTTCGGCGAAGCACTTTAAACTATTCGATTTGTTTACCATTTTATGTAATTAAAAACATTTTTAGCTGAAAAATTATTATTGATTAGCTTATCATGCGGAGTCAATTATTACAATCAGTGCCGGACGCCATCTACCGTTAATAATGTAACATTGTCAATCAAACCTCCACCTTAATGCGATTGTTTCACCGTTGACGCTATGTTTCGGTTTTCGAATTTTTCAGCGAAAAATGAAAATCTTTAATGAAAATTTTATTGTGATACAGCTGTTATTTATAATGTTAAAAACATCGAATACCTAAATTGATATTCGTGAAGCACTTAATTAGTTTTAAATGAGCTAATGTTAAATGTTCATTTATCATGTACATTTGCATTGTACGCATTTAAATAAAAGTACTTAATTAAGCAAAGCAAGGGCGTATGTTTTATTTGGGCGAAATCATGAAAAATGAAGGATTAAATTTTATTTATAACGACAGCATGAATGGAGACCGTGTAAATCGAAACAATAAATATGGTTAGTTAGATAATGAAGTATTATCTTGAGGTTCGGTAGGGTTTTGGTGTTCTTTGGAATGTTAATGCGTAAAATGATTAGTAGTCGCGCTACCCCAACATTACTTTTATTATTAAGCATTATAAGGGCTATTATGATACCTAATACAACCGGTGATTTACCGGCGTCTTCTAAATTAATTCCAAGGCATAAAAGTGCAAACTAAATTATTTTACCCGTGTAATAATCTTAGTCAAAAATTTAGTTAAAGGTGTAGAGAAACTTTATTGCATTACATACAACATTAACTTGGCACACTCAATTTAGTCTGAAACTGATAGGTTCAATCTTCCCGCTCGACAAATCATGTTAACTCAAGCGATGTGTTTTTTAAGTTCGTACAATCAGAAACTTGTAAGCTACAAAACGGAAGAAAATTTTAAATGGCTCTACACGAAGGTAAGTTTCAGAAATTTAAATCATATAATCACTTACCGATGGTACGACCTTAATTTTCAGCAATTTTCAATTTATTATGGTCTCCTTAGAGACACAATTTAATTTTGAATTTGTGCCCTCAAAGCTGATTATCGAATTTTATTTGACCATCTTTTCGAGATACTTTAAAAAGTATCTTCTTGATACTACCCAGTTATGCTATTGTAGATATTTCGATGGATAATTAAAATTAATAGGTACATAAATAATTGTGTTTGCAGAACACCACTGTTGTAATTAAAGCCTACTGAGGCGTATTCAACTGGCAGAGGTAAATATATTTTATCAAGTTTCAGGTACCTACAATATAAAGGATTTATTAGTATTCGTTAATAATTCCTTAATCTTGAAGTGGATTTCGTTTTCGAATTTATTATTCGTTAATTAAGTTTAAATTAATGAGTTATAACAATTTTTAATTAACACAAAAACATTTATAACTATCACTACTTCCTGAGCCTCTTTTTCGCACTTAATTAGTTGAAACTATTGAAATAAATATGGCGCTCAACGTGGGGCGTTTTATTAATTACTGCTGTATTTCACTTTTATTCTATTTGCTTCTAACTTAATTTGCATGTATATTAACACACATATTTTCATTATACATAATAACAATAACAATGACATTTATTTAACAAAGTTCTTTTACTGAACATTACATTCCTAGATAATATACAAAGCAATAAGAGAATATCAAATTTTATATATAAAGAAAAAAAAATTATAAAACATTCTACTTAAAATCAATGCTTAAATTTTTTGCATTCATTTATAACCGAAAACATGTAAAAAATCATTCTGATAGAGTCACTCAAAAATATTACTAAATAAAATTTAATATTATATAAACAATGATTTATGTATTTCATTAAATGTAAAATATTACTTTTTTGTAATAAATCGGTTTAGATAATCTTTTATGATTATTCGAGTGTTTGCTGTCTACTAATCATAGCAATTTAAATAATATAATTTTTTGTTAGCTGAAGTTGACGTATTTTGACATTATGTTATAATTCTATATTGTTGACCTCAATGTTGTAATATTTAGTTTATACAATAAAATAAGGGATGTATCAAACTATTTTCCATTACGGGTAATTGTATATGCATAAATATCAAAGTGAATGTTAATTTTTTCTTCTAATTTCTATTGTTCAATGCCTACTGTTTAACGTGCGCTTCAAACCACGGGTTTATAGCATGTAAAATGGTTTTCTTACAAATTATGTACTTTGCACTCTTAATTAACTCAATATCTCTATTGCATTCAATTATATTAAAAATCTGGGTTAATTAAATTCGGACTTGCACTAAATCTCTCATAGCCCTTCTACTTAAATTATAAACCTTTGATATTTTTACTTTTTAAACCATCAATAGATAGAATAAAAATGTTGGTAATCAGATTTTTATAATTTATGTCAATTTTTTTTATACAAACTCAAGTAGAAAGAAAACCTAAACAATGAATTTTTTTCTTTTTTAAACTTAAGTGTTTTGAGATTATAAATCTTACTTTTTAATTGAAATTTTAAAGGTGACAGATACGTACAAAAAAATTTTAAATAAAATTTATGTGGAATTAAAAATTAAAATTAAACTCAAAAACATTTTGAAGTTAAAAATCAGAAACTGAAATCAAAATTTGTAATGCTTACATCTAGTTGAATTTTTTTGAAATCACTTTCAAACTTTCATTATAATATAAAATATGCAGGAAATTTAAAAACATTTTCTTGTTATATAAGAATTTTCTGTAAACAGTTCGATTTTTAGTAAGAAGTTTCTTTAAAATTTTAAAAGATTTCAAACTGAACGATCAATTTAAAATTTCTAGTTTATTTTATGAAACAAAGCGGATGATTTTGCAACACAGTTTTTAGAGTAGTGCAGAAGAACGCGAATACTGCAAACTTAAGGTAAGTTAGCTTATTGTTCAAAAAAATTATGTTATTTTTGATGTTGTCGTGCATAAACTGAGCTTTATAGCTCCAGTTGTTTCTTAGTTATGAACAGTTTGAGACTGCGTCTCCCCAGAAAAAGTCATCCACCAAAATGGAAAAAAATGTTTTATTAAAAATCATAATTTTTAATAAAATTTCCACAGACACTATTCGTATTGAAAAAATTATGTGGTGTTTTAATTTCTTAATTATATTTTTACATAATTATTATCTAAAGAAAAGCTTTTGAAATCAACACCTGCAGAAATTTAATAGTGATGCTGAATTGCTATACGATAAGATAACGACGGCTGCCAGTTGCAATAGACGTTCTTACCAAAGACTCATACTATGCTAAATGCTATCAATACATAACGTATACGAACATAAAGGAGTGGGGAAATTGCATACAGCAAATACTTTAACATTGAGTCTTGTCTTTTCAAAGTTTCTGCAATGTAATTTATGTATGTATTTGCTATTACAAGTTCTACGTTTTTGTGCATTTATTGCTGTAATTTATTTATATTATTTTTTAACTAAAAATTAACTAATAGATCAACACCCTATCTTTCAGCCTTTTATTGGAATATAAAGAAGAAAAATTTCAGTGCAATTGGTATACTAATTTTTGTGGCTTACTGGTTGCGATAAGCGAAATAAAAAGTTTTGTTTTACTTGCGTAATTTTTGGCGGACGAAAAAAATGTTGATGAATTGTCGACAATGAAAAATTTTATAAGAAAAGCAGAAAAACATTCTATATAAATACATTCAACAATAATATTTTCTTTGAAAAATCCAGAAAAATTTCATGTTTTGGGTAAATTCGAATTGAATAATGTGATATCAGAAAGTCGACGACTTGCTGTCCTAAAACATAATGAAAAAGTCAGTATAAATAGACGTTTACTAGCACGTTTAATCCATGTTGTTTGTTTTTTGAGTAAGCAAGAAATTATTATGTACTGTCCAACCATAACAACATTAATTTTATTGTTTTGTTAAATAATTTTAAAGTTTGAATTTGTTTTATTGTTTATTTGTATCATATTGTGTAAAATAGTTAAATTTTAGCTGTAAATAAGGTGGGAGAAATAAAAAGTAAGAGAGTGGGGCTTGAAGGTTGTACAAGACACTTGAGCTGACGCTTTGACGTCGAGTAGACTAGCGGATGAACATCATTCTCGCAATAAAAATTTAAATTGTTGATTGTTTGAAAATTAATAAAATAACTTAAGTTGAGTTGATGTTTTTGTTTTAATTGTGGTAAAGTGCTAATTATTAAATAAATTGGAAAAGTTGAAGAATTTAGTGAAAATTTAGTCGATGCGTAAAAATTAAATTGCAACAAATTTGTTTAACCAAGCGTGGCCAGATGCAAAAGACCACATGCGAAGCGTGCACGTGCGCAATTTTAATTTACAATTGAATTAAAAACAATTGAAGAGTCTCATGCTGAAATAATGGATGAATCCGAGAAAAGAGGTAAATTTTAGAATTGAGAAAATTTTTATAGATTTGTATAACTCGGTTCATTGCAGTACATTATTTACATACATTATGTATCTACCATAGTTAATAAGTAAATACTGTTATTATTACTTTTTAATACTTTAGATTTCCAGTCTCCCCAAATTACTTACTCACGGACCGCCACTGATTATGAAATTGTAGAACTGAAAAATTCTTTCGTAATGATTTTTACTTCGGAATTTTCTTTAGTTTTCTAAACGAAAAAAAACGAGAAAACGCATAAATAATTTTGAAAGTACCACGTACATTTTAGTATACTTTCAGCAACAAATTTCTGACCATCTTGAATGAGTAACCTACGCACAAGACTTGGAAAGAAATAGAAGAATTTATGCTTAAATAATCGAAAGAATATCTAAAATGTTTTACGATTGAATTTAGTGTTTCTTAATCTAATATAATGTGAATCGATAAAGCAATAAATTTTGCATTACCTGTCGGCATTTTCATAATAGCCAGATCCACAGCCACACCGTGTATAAATTCTAAACTGTGACAAATACGAAAAATTGTACCAAATAAAACTTATAAAAAATCAATAACTATAAATATTTTATTCTTAATTGTTTCGAAGTTGCGAATTTTATTTTAAAATGAAATTAAATCAAAATCAATTCTTATTTCCTGCTCACAATGCAACTTTTAAACCGTAAACGATACAATAAAAAATATTTGATATGAAAAGGTAAGCAAAATGCTCTACTTTATAAAAATTAATATTAAAGGGGATGTACTTGCATTGAAAGTAATTTAGTAATGTTGGCAAAAACATATGTGGAGGTATATCCGGGAGGACTGGGGGATATCGAGTATCCTACAGCAACACATACTGCTTGCTCCTTATTCGTACGCCAAAACAAACAATTCTGGGGGATATTGAAATTACCCAATTAAAAGTTCGGAGCGATCTCTTTGAAGCAAAAAAAATATTTGAAGTGCAGAGTATAGACTAATTTTTTCAAGGAGTTAAACTCCGATACGGGAAAATTTTAAAATCATCACCACTTGAAATCAAATAAGAAAATCAAATTGAGGATTTTCGGAAAACGTCTTCCGTTTCCATTTCTTTAATTGGGGTATATCTATCGTCACCGTCGGTTAGGGTGAAGTGACCTATAGTCTGTTTTTTTTAAGAAAAATATTGGAATTTGTACTAAAGCGACAACCTTGAAATGTAAACCAATGAAATTGCGTTGAAGTTAGACGCTATTACAATAACGAAATTTTGGCGATTGAAGTGCTATGCGTGTTGCCTAAACTGAACCGGGAAAAATCATAAATAATATATGATAAATATTTCGCTAAATAATATTTCGATAAATATTTATAATATAAATATTATAAAATATTAAATATTTCGCTTTTTTGTTGCGAATGTTTAATATTATTACAAGATTAAGTACTATTTAAATTATATGAAGTTTCCCGATGTAAATTAGACTTTGCAAACGACGCGCCACCTATATTATTCTTATCTTAGATCGACTATAGACCGTATCTATTCAAACAAAAATGCACCAAACATTTCAGAAGAATAATTATGAAAATTTAATTGTGATTTTCGTGTATATTTTTTATTGTTCTAAAATACAAATTGCATTCAATATTATTTGTTTTACATTTTAAAATTTTTGTCCTGTCTAGTACAGTTGTATATATTATGCGTCAATATGTCAAAAATATAAGTTTAAATTTTGTTTTTTGTATTTTCAGTTTTGTAGAATGTCGATAAGAATCTTAAATTGTCTTAATATTGATCGGTAGAAGTTGTAAATACGACAAAGCTGAGGAAATGGGAATATTTTAAAAGAGAAATAGAAAATTATATACCTGTATTGGATTTACATTGAGGATTTAAATGTGGTTAATTAAAGTTGAACTTATATTAGTTTTTGAATATATTAAACATCGCTTTTGATGTTAAATTTAAGTAATTTTGAAGTAATTACAACACCGTGAGGTAATTATTTGTTCTTTAAATGTAAATATGAAATGCTGATGAAAGTTTGTACTCGTATTTATGCAAGTGAAATGAATTTTCTATACATTTCATTCTATTACTACAATATATATCCACTTGCTTTCACTTTGTAAATTCTCGGCTTTTTCAATGCTTTCAAATATATTTCCATTATGCGATCCAAAATCGTCTCTTTTATACTAATATGCTTAAAGCATTTTGGAACGAATCAACTTTAAAGCCAACTCAAAGATTTTAAACCGTTTCTACTTGCATTCATATTAAGCGAGATTATTACTTTAATTTAATGGTAAACGTAAACTTTGTATAAAATAAATCCATAACATTTTCACTTTGATGAGATAAACTTGTAAGGTGGATTCTTTTTTATTTCATTGTCGGTTCTAGTTTACAATATCGCAATCAGCAATTCGTTAGTCGGTGGACAATAAATATAGCAAGAATATAAACTTTGTTCAAAATGAAAATGAAAAGTGGATTCAATTTGGACAAAGTATCTGATTAAACGAATTGCTAGGATGGTGCACTGCAATCGAATGTCAGATAAAGCAATGGAAGGCGGTGAGGAACCAATAAATTTTCAACTCGTTGGTCGCCGAGAGTGCTGTAAAAGAGCAGTAACAAGAAGCCTTTACTACACATACTTTATAGTGCCGTGTAATGTTGGTATTATTTCTACTTAGTCCTATTTCACGCTTCACCAGTTTTCGCCTTGTTCAGTTCTTGTCTTGAACAAGCAGATTTAAGCAAGGCAAGTCTCATTTTCTAAACGTTATTACAGCATGGAATTTTCCTTAGGGTTACCATCTCACTAAATTGTTTTATAACAGAAACAAACAGAACTAACCGCAGTAATGTGCCTACTAATTGTTTCATAATTTTACGGAAACACTATTTATGCCCTTCCAATATATGTGTGTAGACTTTGAAGAGAAAATAAAGCCCGTTTTGTCTTGCTAATGCTATCTAAAAAATATTTTTAAATACTACTACCGGTTTGTTTTAACTGTGTAGCTTTTAGTTGGTATTCTGGCTTAAATTTCACTTTAATAACAGCGATTATACGCGCATAATTCATTTATCTCGATATACCAGTTATTTCATTATTTCAATGAAGCTTTTAACATTTTCGTGAAGCTTTTATACAAAAAAAAATGAAATCGATGTAGTCTATTGTTACAAAATGCTTACAAAAAAGTCCAACTGAACATTCATTAAATTTCATTAATTTTTAAATATTTACATAATGTAATTTATACATTGTACTACAATTCTTTACAAATTTTTACTTTTGGAAGTTTCAAATTGTTATGTTAAAACGTAGGAACAAAATCGCAACAAAAATTTATTCTAAAATTTTATTGCAAAGGGATGCTGTTCAAACGTATGTGGTTTATGTGAAATCTTAACCTTTTTGACTTTTACAAGATTTAGTGTTTCGCGAAAAAACTAAATGTGAAGGTTAATGCACACGTAAAAGTTACATACACTCGTAACTTTTTAGCTTTGCTTGCTAAAAAGCTTTTTCAAAACTGCTATATTAATAAAATGTGGAACATGGCTCTTTCATTACCGAATGACCAGATTCAGACATCCTTTTTAAGCTTTTTTATTTTACTTTATTGTTGGTTTAGTGGTTCTTCATTTAAAATTTTGTATGCTGTTCTATTTGGTAATAAAATCGTCACGTGCTAAAAGAACACTCACGACGAACATTAAACTTTGTCTAGATTTAATGTATATCGTACAGATATATCTATAAAATTGAGCAGGTTCGGAGATCCATTAATCTCGTTACTTTACGATTAACTTTAACTAACAATTACAAACCCCAATTTACTGGTAATTTATTTTTTGCTACTTTTTAAGCCAAAGATATTTAAAAGCTTACAGATCTTGCATTTAATTATAATTTAGTAAAGCTTCAGTATACGCTTGAAACTTTTAAAAATTAAAAACAGATATTAATAAAGTGCTACGAAAACTTGACTTACTTGGAACAAGAAAATTTCGTCAAATATAAATTTGGAAGACAAAAACGCTGACTTTGATAAGAGAAACCTTTAAGAAGAAACTTTTTGAAGAACGATGTCCGGTGATAAGAATTTTAAAGCCGCCATCGTGAGAGACAATTTCTTCCCGAGTTTATTTTAACAACCTTCGAATTTCAAAATTAAATGAGTATTTATGATTAATCGACATTTTGGATTGATAGAAAGAGTAAATAAGTGAAAATCTTTAATAACAAAGCTAAAATTATTATTAAAACTCGATATCTACAACCTAAATCTTCAGGGGAAGGTTTCTGATGTTTTAGCTAGTTACATGTTTGTTACTAAATAAATGATTTGTTTTGGAAATAATATACAATATTATACAAAAAAAAGTAAATTTTAGAACAACGCTTATTATCTTCAAATGATTTATATATATCGTCTTTGTTACCATCGGCATTTTTCTGTAACATTTCTTGATAAACAAAATTTTTCTTTTTGTTTAAATCACAATTACGGGGTAGTTTCTTAACGTCTTATAAGCTCATAAAGCTTGAAACAAATTTGATAAAAAAAGTTTAGAGGCACTTTTTCAGAAAATTCTCAGATACGTCAACTTTATTTTTTTAAAGGTCATTTATGCTTCGCATTTGAGCTGGGACCTCATCATAAATTTGTCTAATTGGCACCCTTTATTTTTCTTTACGAATTTGGATAGAGCAGAATTATCTAAATATCTATATTGTCGTGTTTCGAAAAACCATAAAAACGTTAATTTTGTTGTTTTGTAAAATGATTTTAAAGTTTGAATTTGTTTTATTGTATATTTGTATCATATTGTGTAAAATAGTTAAATTTTAGCTGTAAATAAGGTGGGAGAAATATAAAGTAAAGAGAGTGGGACTTGAAGGTTGTTAAAGACACTTGGGCTGAGGCCCTCGCGTCGAATAGACAAACGGATGTTCGTTATTCCCGCAATTGATGATATTAATTTTGATGTTCATTATATTTATAGAAAGTTGTTTTATTGAAGTGCAAGTGTTAAGAAAACTGTGAATTTAAAGAACTTAGAAGATATTTGAACCATTTATAGAGATTTACAAACAAATTTACAAGACCGGCGTTGCCAGCTGCAATACCATATGCGGAGCGTACACGTGCGCTTGCAAGGCCACACATTGCAAGGTAGAAGTTGAGCATTTTTAATTGACAATTTTAACTTCAACTACAAGAGCTCATAGCTATAAATAATGGATGTACTCCGAGCAAAAGAAGTAATTTTGAGATTAAGCAATATTTATAAATTTGTATAGCTCGGGTCATCTCAATATATTGTGGTGTTTCAAAGAGATTCGCACCCACACTGTACATTTTGATGAAAATTTTATTTTAATAATTTTAAGTTGTAAAATTGAAAAATTAAGCAGGTGGGGGCGAATCGAAAGAGATACGAGGCTTCTAGCCACGAGTCGCCGCAAGAGTTGGCGGTGCGACTTTTGGCTCGTTAATTTTGACTTTGTGAAATTTTATTTTTGAAGTTGTGAGTAAGTTTTTGAGTTTGATTAAATAAAGTAATTTTATGCGAATTCGTTATTGCGCTTTTTTTGGAGGTATATTTTTGAAATTTGGAATTATTTTCGATATTTTTTATGAGTGGCTACTGAACTATAATTGATTAATTTGGTTGATTGATTTGGAAAAGCAATAGTTCGATTAATAAACTTTGAAATTTGAATTATTTAAAATTGGAAAATTTAAATTATATTCGTAAAGAAAGAACGTGTGAGATAGATAAGATAGTTCCCTTTGAAGAAAATTAAAATTTTACATTTAATTAATTTTGGATAGTTAATTTTTGAAGAAGATTTATTTTGGAGAATTTATTTTTTTATTTGCATTAGAAGAATTTTATTTTTATTTTTGAGAACGATAGAACCCAACCTGAGATACGACCGTCTTCATCTCCCGCATTTAAGAGCAGCTTGGAGCACTTATAGTGCACGTGCAAACCTTTTTGAAAGGATCACTGTAGTATATAAAAATGAAATGACGCATGTATGTCGGTTCATCACTTGAGAACGGCCCGACCGATTTAGCTGATTTTTGTTTTGTTGTGTTCTTAATTTTCAGGACAAGGTTTGTACGAAATAAAATTTATGGAAACCCTATCCGAAAGAGATCTCAGTTGCAGGTGGTGACGCGCATGAATAGATTAACGAGATTCCAATAAACGCATATTGTGTTAGCGATAGGTGACCCTACAATAGAAAATTTTGACATAAATAAATGGGAAAATTTGTTAGATCGCTATAGGTACACTTCTGAGTCCTTTTGACCGATTTGAACCAAATTTGGAACACTTGCTCACTAGGACTCGGGTTAGGAACTAACTTTACCGAAATAATACGGTCGCAGAGAAGGATAGTAGATCCTAGGTAAGAGAAAATATTTTCAATTTCAAATTTTTCAATTTATCTTCTTCATTACAGTCGGACGTCGAAAAACGACAACTTAAGCGTGCGTTTTGTGAAAAATCAATTCTTTGAAGTAAAATTTTTAATCAAAGGAGGCGTAAATTTATAAAAAAATTTTGCTCGAAAATACCTAAAAGTTGCGGGGGCATGCGATTCCGAAATAAAATTTGCTATATTTCACAATTTCTTTTTTTGAAAAAAAATCCAAGCTTACCCTTCAAATTTAAAAGAAAAATTTTGTTTTGCATTTTGCAGCTATGCGGTTGAAGATGGGAAAAAAGTTTATGAAATCGATTTTGTGGAGAATGCGATACGCTTACAAAGCTGTTTTGAATTTAAGAATCGGTTAATAAATAAGGCCGCTACGGCCAATAGAAAAATATTAAAAATTTTGACTTTGTTGAGGCTCTAGCGCGTAAACTACGCAATAATTTAAAAATATTTTGCGTCCACGGGATGGAGTATTTTTGTGTATGACGCTTTTTATCGGAAACGGCTTATTAATGGAACAAATCCACTAAATCTCAAAAGATCTCGAAGAAAAGAAAGAAAGAAAAATCTTCAATTCAAATCTCCGGCCATTTAATCGAATACCGTAATTGCCAATTTCAAGTTTAACGGAGCGAATTTTCGAAAAAGTTTGTGGAAACTTTTCTTCTTTTTTCACAAGTGTTATCGATGTAAAATTAAAAAAATTTCAATTTTTAAAATTTCGGAAAATTTGTTTGGATTTGCGAACCAACTTTTCAGGAATTTAAAGTCGTAGAGACGGATATCAGATCGCTGGCAAGAATTTTTACACCAAAAATTTACGATTACTTTCTTCAGTATAGTCGGAAGACGAAAAACGACGGTTTTAGCATGCGTTTTATGAAAAATAAATTCTTTGAAATAAAATTTTTAATCGAAGGAAGCGTAAATTTATAAAAAAAAAATCTCAAAAATACTTAAAACTTGCGGCGGCATGCAATTGCGAAAAAAATAGCTATATTTAAAAAACAAATTTTTCAAAAAAGAATCTAAGGATTAAAAAGTTTCTCAATAAAAATTCTATGATTTTGAAATATTTTTTCCAGTTCCAAGACAGGACAACGTCTGTCGGGTCAGCTAGTAAAAATATAAAAATGTTATGACCTTGGAACGAAAAGTTTTCGAGATAATCATCTCTAAAGTTTCAAAAATTTATGATACAATTAATATAGTATACCAATTAACAACCAAGAATAAGTGTAATTAAAATTTTGTAATCTGTGGTCTAGTATTTTTTGCTCAAAATCTTTGCATGAACGTCTCTGACATTAAATAAAGGTTTTTAACAGTTGAATCTTATGTTAAATGAGTGATAGGAAACAAATTGATGCCTCAACCCACAATTTTGATAATGTCGGCAAGGAAAGTGATCTTGAAGCGGTCACCCATCTAAGTGCGCACCGTAAGTAGTATTGCTGATCTAATAAACTAATGAGAATATAGTGGCCACCACCTCTAGGTAGAAATTTAAACACGATTTTAATATAAAAGGTTATGAAGTTTATGAAAATCTAATTATTGCATTTAATTCGTAGGTATTTAATTATATAGAACTACAATATAGCCGCTATGCCTTCTAATAAGCGATTAAGATGAAACTCGATTGATTTGCAAGGAAGTTAGTTTATAGATAATTTTTAGAGAAATATTTTGTTTCTCTATCGTCCTGTAACCACGTTCTGATTGGAAATAGTGCCAATGGACTCATGATTATTATGTAAATTCTTTGTACTAATAGTTTTAGACAATTTCTCACAATACATTAGTGTTTCACTAAAATTGTTCATTTTGAATAGTAATTTAGTGAGATAATCTACTAATACGAATAATCTACTTTACTACCTTACTTAGTCAAATTATAAAAAAAAGGATAAAAGATAGGGTTTTATTATTAGTAGTTTGTATCCCGAAGCAGTAAAAAAGCATTGCAATTGCATTACTGAAAAACCAAACAGTTTGACTTACGAAACTATTTTACTGGAGGTGCTATGTTTAACCAATCAGAGTTTTTCAGAGATATTTATTAAAAAATTACATTACGAAGGTTAATTTAGAAATCCCAAGCAATTGACTATTTATGATAAATACCTCATTTTCTGCATGACAGCTGTAACCCATGGTAACCACTAAAAGTAATACTGTTAAAAAAATAGTAGTAAATAAACAAAGCAAAAAACTAGCAAACATAGTATTATAATTATGATTAATAAATATTATTTTATCTACTTCCGGTAAATAAATGCGTATTTATCTCTATCAAACGGCGTGGATATGACGGCGGTTACCTGCTGCATTGATTAATATTTGTAAAATTCCCAAGGGAGGTAATATTATCTGACGTTTGTCACGACAAGCACATAAACATGGATAAAATAAAATAAACTACTATATTTCATATTTCTTTTTTGATTTCATCGGTAATAGTTGTTCTACAAGCTTTGCCGCGGCTTCATCAACATCAAAAGTATCACCCATGTTAATGAAATTACACAATTTTTTTTGACCAATTACTTATTTGTTTTATTTTTCAATCACTAGATTTCTTATAACTTTTATTACTTTATTTGTTTTAATCGAATTTTTATCTATATTTCTTGAAGTTAGTGCGCGCTAATTAGTGCATCTGGTAGCGGGAACTCTACCTTCGGTGGGGGGCGGGGGGAGGGGTGAGCAGGCGAGAGGGGGACATTCTTGCGTTATTTTTCCGATATCTTGTCTCATTTTCGAGATAATCAGCTTTTTATGTTTTCATTTGTAGAGTGCAAATTATTTTAATTATTATTGATTATTAAATGCTATTTAAGCAAGGAAGTAGATAAAATAGTATATCAAGCTTGTGAGATAACAATGCATCTCATATCTCCCGCGTAGATAATATACTATTAATCAACGGCTACAGACGGCAATAAAGTACTTTAGCGCAGCCTTTGCCGGCAGTAAAGTAATGTCATTGATTTCACCAAAAAGTAAATCTTGAAGTGAATTGAACAATGTAAAGTCAATTTTTTTACGTTTTCAGGAAAAATAGTATTTAATAATTTGAAAAGATAATTAATAATTATAATACTAATTTCTCACTAATATGTACTATAATGTCATGTATTTGTCATGTCATGTTATTTTTTTTATAAAAGGTTAAGAATTTACTGTTTATTTAAAAATTTAAATATTTGTGTTTCTCGATAGAGAGAGAGAGAGAGCGCTATTCGCGTTTTTACAAACTAGCATAAGCAGTAATCGACGTCTTTTTCGCTTTGAGTATTTTTAAGTAATATGGATAAAATCCTGAAAAATAAAATTAATTATATGAATTGTGGTGTTTACGGATGTCGTAGCAAGGCCGGTCAAACTAAAATTTTAAGTTTTCATAAGTTTCCACGCAAAAATAGCAGGTATGATGCTAGTAATACAGAAATGTGCTTACAGCGACCAGAATTTCCAGTTTTGCAAGTGCATAATGCAGTTTTGATTTCAATTATCTCTTTTATTAAAAAATCATATTGAATTTCATGAGATTTTTCCATTAAAGCAGTGGTCTGCAAGCACAAAGCAAATATTTTGGTAGATTCTGCATCTTGGTGTTTAATTCCACATGTAATGAGGTGTTTGGCATTTAAAACTGCTTCTCCCTCATTGATACATCTAGAAGACGGCAGAAAATCTAAATAATAAAATACTTTTGCTAATCAAAGTAATAATGATGCATTTTCAGTAGCCATTTCCTCTAAAAGAAAATTTAACAGTTAGTTACCTACATTGAATAAATTATGAATTAAGTGTATTTCAATCTTTTGTTAAGTGTTTCGTTATATACTTACCATTAAATATCATTTAAATTATAAAATTAACTAATGTAAACCAAATTGATTTAAAAAACACGATTTCCAATACTGCATAAGTCGGCCATATTGTTTTAGTACAGCGCCACCTATCGGTAGTGTAAAATGCGAATAGACATACAATAAAAAGTTACATTTTACATCAACCAAAATTTTGAAATATTGAATGTAGATAAAAATGATTGTTGACTCAATGAAGTTTCAATAAGCAAACAAAACCGAACTGTATGAAAACTGGTATTTACTGCCATTAGTTTTAAGTAAGAAAGCGTCAATTGTAATGTAGAATATAAATTATATTACTGCTGAGTTTTTTAGACATAATTAATGAAGAAACCTTGTACAGCTTTACATTCTTCACTTATTTCTATTTGAAATAATGAACTATGATAAGACACCAAGTCTGGGTTGTCTAAGAGAAACACCTTGTATGTTTTCATCAAATTGTATATTCGCAACGATTTAATATAGGGCAATAAGACAGTCACTTTGTGATGCGGTTAGTCAATTGTCAATGTTACATTCACATGTTCCAAAAGCTCGACATATATTCGTGATCGTAGAATGGGAATACGTAATGTTAATGGCGCACGAGGGAGCTTCACAATGGATGTTAGGTTTCCTTGCTTTTTGCTTATCTCAGAAGCGCATAAATTTTTTAAAACTTTATACGATAGCCAATATAAAAACTTTTAAATTTGCTCCTTTCAAAAAAATATTCTATACGCGGTTCTTAAAGAAACCTATAATCACGCAACTTATAAAAAATTACCAATGTTTGCGGAAAAAATTATTTATCAGCAAAATTTTATTCAGTCTTGGAAAAAATCAGAGTACAATAAAAAATTAAGTGTTTGATTTTCGAATTCATGAAGTTTGTTTTAGATTTTACAAATCTTCAATTACGCCGGCAAAGAAGAAGTAAAAACTACCCGACCTATATTATATAGGTCAGCTCGAAATAATCAGCAATAATTAAAGTTAGCAATTTATTGGCTCCGCCTCGATTGGCTAAATTTCCGCACATTTCGATGTTTTAAATTTTGTTCGCTTTAAGTAACTTTTTATATCTTACAGTAAACAAAATCCCATTGGACAGAATCGTAAAGAAAAAACGAAATAAGTGTTAACGCACTAGTTGCCCATGTATTTTCTTTTTCAAATTTGTTTATTTGTACTTTATAACGTTTTTATTGTTCGAACTGTTTTAACAACTACAACATTAAAAAATTATGGCTGTGTTGTATTATAGTTATATAAACTTGACGGCCTCAGAAAACTAAACTCGGAAAATCTAATTCGAAAAGCTTGCTTAAATTTTGCTATATGCTTTCTGAAATAACGATGAATAAACAAATATCTCCTAAATAAAATGGTCTACCCTAGCAATTTATTTATTTTATCTCAACTACAGGAGAGAGATTTGACCAAGTCTCAAGATAGCTTTCTAAATTCTGTTTATTTTACATCAAAAGTGCGCACAATAATTTAAGATTTTCATAGCCTACTTGACAGGTTTTCCTGAAATATGATAGAATTTACAAGGTTCAATTTACATCGTAGCCTATTTTTTCAATTTCTTTCCTTAAATTGCTCTTTTATTTTTAATATTTAAGCTTAACCGGCAAAAGAAATGTATTTTGAAAAAAATTAAGTAATTTACAAATTGTAAATGTAAATTTCCTTAAATAATACAAAATTTATAGAGACATACCAACAGAAAATGGCTAAAAAGCTCCCGTCAAATAAATTTATGGGCTTGTAAATTTCAACTCGTATCGGAAAACTGAAACTATTTGTCTTGCAAAAATGTTATTTTTTTGCATAAAAGAAAGTTTTGCGGGCTTTAGTCAATAATTTTCACTTTATAAAACGTCAAAAATATTTTTTGTGTTCCATTTTTGAAATATATTATGACACTTTATCGACACATGAACGAGATTTAACGATTAGGATGTCCTAATAAAATGATTAAAAATTAATTAATTTTTTTAATTAAGGGCTTATGGAAAATTACGGTTACATAAAAATTTAATATTTTTTAATCCTGTATTTAAAATTTTTTTAGCTCGAAACAAAAAACCTACTAAAAATTGAACTCAAATATTTATTAGTTAATATAAATTGAAAATTGTTTGCATTAACTCTCCCCGAGGAAATTCTATCCAAAAAAATGTGATAAACACTGAATTTTGAAAGCAAAGCCAGGATAAATAGGACAAATATTAATTTACCGAAATTGTTTACAAAATGAACTTATCTTTTTAATGAAATTTGTATTTTTAATTTAATTTCTGCACATCTTTTTCAAGTTTTCGAACTTTAATTTTAACCATAAATTAAAATCAATACAAATATTGATACAAGACGTTTCAGAAATACGAGAACTTACTTCTTAAAAGAAAGAATAAGTTATGAATGGAAGGAAAGTGTGTTTTCCAAATTAATGAAGAACAGAAATCGATAACTTACTGTTGGAATAGTTTCAATGTTTTACACTGATTGAATCGGCCTATAAAGTTAAACAATTCCTAAATAAGAAAATTTTGTCTTTTTTATTTCCACCTTTTTGAATATTTAATATTCGTGAGATATTAACACTTGTATTTTGATGAAAAAAATTTTTCATATCAGCTTGCAGTTAAAATTAGGTCGGGTTCACAGTCTCTCAAGTTCTTTTCGGAAACATTTCAACTAATTATTATTATATTGATTTATTTCGTTAAAATATTTAATTTGAGGTTTAACTATATTCAGCTTGTTGTTATTTTAACAATAATACGCAAATTAATGAAATAAAATATTTGCCCTAATTAAATTGAAAAACTCAAAATCCGCAGAAAAGTTGTACCTAAATTAAATCGGTAGCTGCACTCCCACGTTACTGATTGATGTTGGTGTTTGGGCAGGAATATAATAATAAATCTTTTAGAATAGCAAATAAATATAAATCGAAAGAGTTAAATCATTTGACACTTAATTGTATCGTTTATGTGACCGGTGGTAATCCCGGGCTAGCTGAACCTTTATCGAGTACAGTCCAGAGCTACATGACAAGATTGATTGCTTATCAGGCTCCAGAAATTAATAATTGACCCAAGTTTCTGTTAAGGTACTTCACGTAGAGTAAGGAATATCAAATAGTGACAGCAGTCATGAATTATTAGTATTGATGTTACTTCCTTACATCACTAGTAGCTTAAATAACTAATATTAATAATAATGTATTAATAACTTTTAAAATACAGCAGCCTTCTCTCATCTCTTTATTTGTTATAATTTCGTTTCTTTTGTTGCCATTGAGATTCAATATAATGCTTGTCTTTCTATCCTATAGACTATAGAGAATGAGATTTCTTGAGTATCATTTTTTCTCTAAAATTTCTCATAATATGTCACGATTAACGTTGCCGAATGCTTTTCGAAATCTATAAATGTTGTATGGATTTCCCAATAAATTGTACTTGACCCTTTCATCAATGATTTGTTGCAGTGTGAATGTTGCATCTGGTCATGATTGTCCTTTCCAAATCTCATTTATTTTTCAGGTAGTACAGACATCTGCGGTTGCTTTTAATATTTTATTAAGAATTTTGGTATATTTTAGTATTTTAATATTTTTAATTGTTTATTTTAATCTATTAAATAATTTTTGCCTTTAGCTATGCGGCAGATATTTGATATGTACTATTAACCCACTCTCTATAAACAAATATTGTTATTATTTATAGGTGGATCAGATATCAATTCGCAATGTAAATGCAATCTTCAATTGTTGCTAATATTCTCAATTCTATTTTTGTATATTCAATCAAAAATAAAGATTTGAAAATCATAATCATATTACCACTTAATAAATGATATTACATATTATTTTATAATACAATGTTAGCTGTGGTTTTTCCTCTTTCAACAATAGGTAATCCTTTGAGTTTTCTATTTAATTGAGATTAAATATCTGCAAAGGCAAATTTTGTAAATATTTTAAAAACACTATTAGACTTTGAAAACAAAAATGTACAAGGTTAGGTAAATTTGCGATCAAGTTTCCTAATTGAAGGATTCAATTATCGACCCTTTAATTGGAAACTGTTTATAAGTGGCTAACAATGAGGGCCCCAAAAATTATCCCACTCTTGATTAAACTCGTTAATTACGAGTTTTTACAGCATGGTCTTTGTGACTTGAACTCTTTCCACTGCATTTGCTTCTTTAAGTAGCACAATAAATCACTGTTTTGCATTCGTAAAATTAATTGCAGAAACATTTATAATGGTGGGCGGTTTACTTTTAAGTTTTTAATTTAAAACCCAGAAAGCTTTTAGCTAAATTGTTATGTGCTTTACTAAATGAATCATGCTCAAGGCTGCTAGCATTGGTTCAGTTTGGATTTGTTTTTTTTGTACAGCTCGATCAAGCTTACAAAGTTATCAACCAATCAGGAGCCGTGAAACATTTTTTAAGTATCCTAATTGGTCACCGCCCACTTCAACTTTATAAACTCGACGAAACTGTATCAAGCACGAAATAAATTTCTTCCTTTTATAAAACAAAGGTTTCCACCGAGAGTAACATCTAAATAATAAAAACACCAATTACAATTAAATTTTATGAACTGGAAAAGCAGCTGTTGTTTTAATTAGAAATTAGTATAAACACTTACTTACGGGTTCTATGTTGATATTTCCCTTATTAAATTGCAAGTTTGTAGTGTTTATAAATTTATTAGTTAAAATTTTAATATTTCTCATGAATTTTAATTTTATTTTTAGTTAACATGTTAAAAATTTCCCAAAGGTTATGCTAGTCTCAATTACGTATGGTTAAACAAACATTTATAAATAAAACATAGAGTAAATTTTAATACATCAAAATCAGTCGAAATGAATTGCTAATTTTTAAATTTAATGAAACAAATTCTAACATATTTCTGGTTGTAGTCTAACTTTGATTAAGCTTATTGTAAATTTTAATGCGAATTAAAAACTAAAGAAATTTGAGTTGCTTAAAATATTTTGTAACTTTTCATTTAAATAATATCATAAAAATACCAAACATTCATCTCGCAAGTGATAATGAACCACTTGTTGCGGGAAATGACCAACTCCAACAATTCCAAAACTAAAACCATCATTCATGTTCTTCTTTCCAATAAACTAGGTTGGCGTAATACCAATTGGGGGAATAATTAGAAATGGCTGCCGACTGCTGAGAAGCGAAAAGTTTGTTTTTATTTTTGATCTCTTCCTAATTTCGTTTTTGATATTTTCTGTTTGTTGTATGAATTCTTTAAGTGCAAGGTAACATTATGAAGAGAAGAGCACGAGGAAGTTCAAGCCATTAAATCAAATTACTGAAACATGTTCATGTTACTGCAACAAGAAATTGCAGAAGTATGTAAATTTTATTTAAATGTAAATTTAAAAGCTTATAGTTTCTCAAATTTATTTATGTGTTACCCTGCACACTGTAAAATATTCTAATTTTTAGATGCTGTTTTTACAACAGCATTTTAATTTAATATCGGTTCAGAAAAATTTGTACAATGTTATGTATACTTCATAAACAGCTTGCATGTAATATTTAGAAAATTTGCAATCAGAAAATTTATTGGAAATTGAAGTACCTGTTCAATTTTATTGTTCTGTTGGGAGTTACAGTGTTTAATATGCATTCAGAATAACTTCTAGTTTATAACTTTTTGTCTGAAATCCACCTGTAATTTTCCAAAGATCGATTTATGCTTTAAGCTCACTACATACGTACGTAGATGCAATAAATAAAGCAACTGAGCATTAAAATTCACTCCACTTTGGAAAAACAGAACAAATACCTTTGCATGTGCGTAATCGTTACGTACGTGTGTAGGGAGCTGTAGAAGCTAAAAGTTAATTTAACACGTAAATTTCTCAATATAATTTTTTTTTGTGTATACAGTTGAAATAATACAAATCGCTAATCAATAAAATGAAACTCTATCTTTGTATTTAGAGCATAAAGCTAAATCCTCTTTAGAAAACACAGTCAATGAAATTCAATGCAATGGTTTTTCTAATACTTAATTTTCCCGAACTACTGCATCTACTGTAATCAATAATTGCTACCGCGAATAAAATATGTTTTTTTCATTTTATACATTTAAGTAAATAAATGAATTTTTTGTGCAGTTAATCTAGTGCCAGAGCGTTCGACTGAGGCGGTGAGAACATCGGGTTCGATTCCTGATGAATCAAATGCTGCATTAACCACACCCAACCATCCAAGTAACATTTTGTGCTGAATATCAACTGCAAACACGCTGTGTCAGCTTAAAATTCAGCTAGTGAGCTGCGTCAGCTGCTGATTTTTAGTAACGTCAGAAGCTGAATTGCTAATTTGGCGGCAAAAAACCAGCTGAAATTGCGCTGCGTCAGCTATTGAAAGTGCTGACTCAGCTGATATTCAGCGCTGAATCAGCTGATATTCAGCATTTTGAACAGCTAACGCAGCGTAATTTCAGCTGTTTTTTTGCCGCCAAATTAGCAATTCAGCTTCTGACGTTACCAAAAATCAGCAGCTGATGCAGCTCAATAGCTGCGCTATTAAAAAATTATTTTAAATTGATAATTATATTTATCTAATTAAATTGTCGCCCATAATTTATAGAACATATTATTTTATTATTTTCATTAACATCAAAAAATATAAATATATTCTATCTTTATTACATCGTTTATTTATTTATCATTTTATATCAGTCGCAATATCTTATATCGTTAACGATATCCTAGAATAGAATCTGAAATATTACAGTAATTTTAAATTTATATTGCTATGCCCCCAACTTTGCAAATTTATGTATTTTCACCCTTTAGTGTTTATAGTTGAGGTAAAACAGCTTTTTCAGCAAGAGACTCTTGTGTTTAAAATTTGTAAATTAAAACTTGAAATACTCAACTTTTGTTTTACCTTGCAATCTGTGGCCTTGAATGTGGTATTGCAAGCGCACATGGTATTCCAGCTGGCGTCTGGTAACAAATTGCAAACAAAACAAATTTGTTGCAATGTACTTTTGCACCTTGACTAAAATTTTTACTAGCTCTTCCAAATTCACAGTTTTCCCAACACTTGCACCTCAATTTATCACAATTAAAAACAAACCATCAACTCAATTTAACTTATTTATTAATTTTAAACAATTAACAGTTTTAATTTTCATTGCGGGAATGATTTTCGTCCGCTCGACTACTCGACGTCATGACCTGAGCCCAAGTGTACAACCACCTTCAAGCCCTAATTTTTTTAGTTTTTGTTTAGTTCTCCCTACCTTCATTTACATAGCAAAATTTTAACTAATATTTTCTATACAATATGTTATAAATAATTAAATAATAAAACAAATTCAAACTTTAAAATTATTTTACAAAATAAATGAATTAATGTTTTTTAGCATATCGAAACACGACAATATATTATTATGTATAACTTTAAGTTAAGTTTAAACTTACATTGTTTTACGTCCGCCGCCTAGAGTCGGATTTGAAACTGAGGTATCCACCTTGGAACTTGAAAGCTTAACTGCCTAGGCTATGAATCTATATGAAACTTTTTGATTTTTTTTAAATATATTCAATCTATTTTTGTGTGGAGTATTCGACCATCAGTTATCGAAAAATAATTAAAAACACATCACTATATTTCATGCTGGTTTTTCAAAATTTTGAAATACCTTTGTTCTTATTTGTATAATCTCATTAGTTAGAATATGAAATTTGGGTTTCCCAAAATAATTTTGTTACAAATGATTTGCACATATAGTTACAAAATTGCGACAATTTTAATTTTATAAAATTTAATTTTTAAAAATACACTAAATTAGCTAAAATGTTGTAAAAAAAAATAGTAGACCTACACCTACCGTGTTAAATTCGATTACATTGAAATTTAAAAATAGCAGAAATTGCCTTTTTTTGGTTAATTATTAACACAGAAATTCCTAATTTTGCATAAATCGATTATAATCAGTAATATATTTTTAAAAATTGCTTTATTATGAAAAAAAAAGAAAAATAAAATTAAAATAAATATGTCTGCACTGGCGATCGTAAATAAAATGTTTTCCGTAAAAACGTGCACAAAATTTTATTAAAAATTTTGAAAAATATAATTACCACGCGAAAGTATATGACTTACTAATGACAAAAATTAAAAAATTTAAAAATTTAAAATCTATAAAGTTAAAAGATTGATGATATTTTTTTGAATTTCTTTTACCATGCGGTCGAATTTATGTGATTTTGCTTTTGTATGCGATTTATGTCTTAAAGCGAAAGCCCAATATTGAATTTGTAAATAAATTATAGATTTACATTGAAAATCATTTTGATTTTAATTAACACTATTTTTATTTATTTTTAAGTTCGCACTGATGAAAATTAATACAAACTTTGTGCACCTTAAATGTTGGTCCATTTTTTAAATTACTAATCAATTCACAATATAAAATACAAATAATATAATTTGTAATATAAATGTTCGCTAAACGACAAAATATTGAAACTTTGAAGAATGCTTTAGAATAGCTTAAGCTCTTTAATTATTTTTCTACACTGCTGTGTTCATAAAATAATGAATCGATTTATAGAAACACGTGTTCAACTGAACCGTAAATCTATCTTAATTGATTTTAATTAATTAATGGATTACACTTGTTGAATGTATACTTGTAATAAATATAATAATCTTCAATTTTGACGTATGACGTACGACGTATTGAAGCGTCAGATTAAAATTTAGCTAATTTGTTGAAGCTGGAAAAAAAGTTGAATTTGAAGCTGAAACATCGAAGCGTCAGCTTAAAATTCATCTAATTTGCCGAAGCTGAAAAATAGCTAAATTTAAGGCTGACGCTTCGAAACGTCAGCTTAAAATTCAGCTAATTTGCTGAAGCTGTTTTTGAAGCTGACGCTTTGAAACGTCAGCTTTAAATTCAGCTAATTTGCTAAAGCTGAAAAACAGCTGAATTTGCAGCTGACGCTTCGAAACGTCTTAAAATTCAGCTAATGTGCTAAAGCTGAAAATCAGCTGAATTTTAAACTGACAGACCGCAATTGTAGCAAATAATTTGCTGACTAGGTTTTTCAGCACCAAATGTTACTTGGGCACTCGTAAGCATAACCGCAAGATCTAAGTGCTGAAACTTTTTTCTAATTTTTTATACATAATCTCAACGATTGAGAGAGTACATGGTAGAATAAGGGGTACTTTTCAGTAAAATTGATGTTTGTGATTTATTTATGCCGACAGATAATCGAGCTGAATATATTATGCAATGTCAGATCGACTGCCGATACTAAGCTAACCTTTTTATTGCCATCTCTGTGCTTTGGAGGGCAACAAAAGATGGTAGTTCCTCTGGGTTAACGTTTCCATCAACAATAAAACAGAGTTTCAGGTACATTCCCCTAACCAGTTCATCAGCAAGGTCTAAATGTTTAAATTTTCTGTATAAAAGCATATTGTACAAATAAATAACATTCTTTACGCAATACATTTACTAAATATAAAAGGTAGAATTTCTATATATAAAAGACTGCAAGCTATTGCAATTTGCTTCAATACATAATGAGTTCTTGTGTAATTTAACATTTTAATGAGATTTTCCTAATTAAAATTCAAGTCAAAAATTACGAATTAATTTTGAAACCTTTTCCACTTTTCTTTACATTAAAAAAATTCTCTGTGGTAAATAAGAGCCACTATTTTTTATTCATGTTATTTGTTGTCCTGCATAATTTAGTCCAAATCAAAAAGGGTTTGCCATCGTGAAAATTTAATTTGAAAATCTCATTTACTCCGGTTTTCAAATAACAACCCTAAAATAAATATTATTATTATAATAAATAATTATTAGCCGAAATATGAGATTTAATATTAAAGCGATAAAAATAAATTTCGCACATATGATTCTATTGTAAATTGAAAAGAAAAAGCGACAGGTCAAGTAAACATGTTTCTTGCAATAATAGCCGCTACATTTTCTATACTGCAAAAGTTTTTCAATTATTAAGGTTACATACAAGCAGTTAAAATAAAATATTGCAATTATTGGAAAAATAACAATAAATTATTGCAAAAACGGGATTCCCAGTTGGGATTTTTATTAATCAAAATTATTAGTCACTTCTCAAGTTCTCGGCAGATGACTTAGCAAGTTCAACTCAACCAACGTAGCCCTGTAGTGTTTTTAAGTATATATAACATATACTGGCGTGTTTTTTTATGAGTCATTATTAATATGTTTTTTTGTTTTAATTAATTAACGTTAAAACGTTAACTTTACTTGCTTGTACACTTGTACTGACAAAACAACTCTGTTATAAGCAAAAATATTGTTAACAAAGAAATTTAGTAAGGTCGGACGGAGATCCTAAATACATAAAGGAATTAAAATATAAACTGAAAGGATTTCACGAACCGGAAAAATGTTATTAAACTTATCGGGTTGTCGACATATAGCTTTCGCGATAATTCAACTTTTAATTGAAATTATTAAAAGATCAAACAAACTTACGTCAATTAAAATTCGATCTTAAGTATATGAAACGCCTTGTCAAAGAAGATTAATTTTGAAGAAATTCTAGTACCTACCTTTACTTTACGATAGGTTTTCCCTTGTTATTTGTTGAAAATATTTTACGGTAATGGAGTTTCCTCATATTTAAATATTAAATCACTACTCTAAATTATTGAAACTTTCAATGAATAGTTAATACTTGACCACCAGATCAAAACGTAAAACTTCCATTTACTACCTAGTAAACATTTATAGCCACTTGAAGGCGGTAAATCAGAGTGTAAACAGTTTGATGAACTACGGGGTTTTCTTCGTAATTACAACCTTGCAGCATTGGAAAACGGGAAAAGGGTGTCTTAAAAAATACAATTTTTCGTACAAACATTCAAATTATTAGAGAGCTTACATCGCACACAAACTTAATTAAATTCTTCCATTGATTTAAATTCTTGATGACAGCATAACTTTTATTATTTCAGGAATTTATAAATTAAAATAGTTTTGGAAAAAATTTTCTCGACATATTTTCCATTTCATTATGTAATGACAACGCCGCGGCGCAGAATAAAATTAACTCGATAAGATTCGTCATCTTATTTTGCACAATAAAATAAATAGCAAAACTTAAACATATAATACCATAGCATCGTAGCTTCAAGTAGCAATCGGATTCCTTATATTTTGACGCTTGCAAGTAGAACTAGCAGCAATTTTTTGCTCCATTAACTCAGCACAGTTTTTTCTTTTATTGTAAAATAAAACAATTTTTGCTTTTTGCTTCAAGATTGATGATGCATTTATCATTTTCATGCTTTACAATTTAGATTCATGCTGAATGGTATTTCCGAACAAAAATATTTGAAATTTTGACAAAATTTCTCAAGCCAATTTGCGTGTTGACTTAATGAGAAGCTTTACTGACAAACATAAATAACACGAAATCGATACTCTCTTAGAACATAATTCGAATAGCTTTAATGATATACATACATTTGCGGAAGGTGGATTTGGATATTCCCTGCTAATTAGTTTGCTCGTATATGCGGCAATTTTTCAATTTCAACTTTTTAATTCAACCGGGATAAGTTGGTTACCATGGTAACCGATTTTTGAATTAACGTGAAATATACGTATAATGCTAATCAAGTCGAGCTTTTCATGGATTTGGATTTTAGGAAACTTCCTTATTAAAAAGTGTACAATTTTTTCGATTCAGTGTTGCGAAGTTGAATGTTTCCAAAAATAAAACTTGATACAAAACATCATTAAAATTATTCAATTATTTTCAGCACGTCATAAAATATTAATTCAATTTTAAGAAAGTAATCGATCAATTTTTAGTCCTTAAGTGAAACTAATTTCAAAAAAGGACTAAAACCCTTAAAAAATTTGTCGATGAAAGTAACAAAGTTACACATGGAAATCGGATTTAAATAAGTTGAATAAAATTGAGTTCATCAAAGCTACGCAAACCTGCCGAAAATGTTTAGATATAAAATAATATGTTATGGATCTTTATTCTGGTCGTCTTTCCTCGGAAAGGAATAAATAAAATTAAGAAACTATTTTATGATGATAAATAATTAGCAAAAAAGCTATAAAAATTATTAACAATATTATTTATTTTATGTAATATAAAGTAAATCTATCCTTTCAAGTTATTCATCGCAATTTTTTGCTAAGAATTTCAATATTTTTAATAGCAGTTTTTTAATGAAATTTACATGTTAATTAATTTTGGTTAATAAATGCCACTCGTACATAATATGATCCTTTTTCCGAAAGGATCTTCGTTCTATTTGCTTGTTTTATGTTTCTGACATAAAATGTTGGTCCAGACAGAATATAATTAAATACAAAATTACGGCTCACTTATATACCAAAATGAAACAAATTTAATACATTTTAGATTTTTAGAGAATTTATTCTAGTAAACTTAATGCGAACCTTTTTAGTGAAAGTATAATTTAAAACTTTGACTGTAGTTTGCATTGATTTATAAAGTAGCGGACGTCTACATAATTCGGCCGTTTCCTTCAGGCTTCAGGTATGAACAAATATTTGCAGTACGTATGTACATGTTTTTTTCTGAAAAAGTTGCTGAAATAATTTTAAGTTGGCGTCGTTCCCGATTTTCAGCCTTCTCACAATGTAGGTTTGAAAATAAAATTTGAAATTGATATTTGTACCTTGAAATTTCCCGAGCATATTTTTATAGTAAACACATAAAAAGTTATAAAAATCGCTTTAGCATGCAAATTGTATGTTTCTATTCCAAAAACCTAAAATAAAGTTATGTTGATAACAAAAGAATTTCATGAAATATGACACCGCAAAAATAATTCAATGGATACCGTAGCTGGCACAGTAAATAACAGTAGCTAACAAAAATTGTTTTAATTCGATCTGCAGTAGAAAAATAATGTTGGGTGACACAAAAAGCAGGTACCTTATGTCCTATATACCATGTATGTATATGGTTGCGAGCCAAGTGGAAGCTCGGAGATAGGACTAAATGCATGATTATGAAAGGACATGAAAGGAAGTTACCAGTAAGTAATAATTCCTGCACAAGTAGTTTGACATGCCATTTCGGAGTTGAAGATAAATTTGTTTTGGTTAATCTGATTCTGTAATAAATTCTCACAGTCGTACACTTGTACAAGGACCATTAATCTAGTTCAAGTAAATGTGTCGTAAATGGTGTATGTATTCAATTCGACAGATGCATGTATATTGAATGTATTGTAGTTGTATATAAATTTAAGTGCCACTTTAATTACGCACTACAGAATTATAATATTCCGATTGTCAACGTAGATAAAATTGGCATCGCTTTTGTAATAAGCAACCGAGAAATCTCATCAAGTTGTCCTTTAGGTATTTTTTGTTTTAGACACTTCATCCAATCTAAAATTTTTAAATAAATAAAAATTTAAATGACACGAACAGTAGCATCACGTCTAGCTGCAGTATTTCAACTGAAACAAGATTAAAAAATTCCATTGTCACATAAATTATAGTTTCCGTGCTGACCACAAACAGTGTCTTCCGAATTAAATCTAATCCAAATTATAATTCAACCACTAGTAACGGCTTGTCAACAAAAACAAATGTAAAACGCTCCAAATTCGCATTTACAACGTTACAAAAAAAAATGCTAGATTTTTTTATATTCTGCGATTTTGTATAACAACGTTTTGGACACGTACATATAAATTCAAAAATTCTTTCGACCAAACTAATTTCATGTAAAAATATGTTAATTTCAGATGTGTATAAAAAGCATAATAAAATTTTGCGAATCAATAACAAATTAAAGCATAGAAAAAGCAAAATATATTCTATAAATCTCTATAATAAATATAAAATACATAAACCAATTTTTTTCAACTCTTAATAATCTGATGTGTACTTATTGCTTTGTATAAATTTTATAACAAAAAAATTCAACTAACAATAAACAATATTTTATTTTGACTTTTTTGTGTAAAATTTATACCGAACCAAAAAACAGTCTTTAAGAAAAAGCCAGTTTTTTTATTAAACTGTCAACTTTTTAGCTTTTTTAAAATTGCCAGCTTTTTTTCGTTGACAAGATTCTTTTGTACTTCAATCAAGGGCGTTCGTGAATGAAAAGGAGTATAATTTTAATTTAATTTTGCTAGATATTTTTCCAAATTATATGGATTCTGAACTCTCAGGTAATTTCTTAATGTTTCTTGTAAGAGTCGAAATTATCTGATCGACGTGCATCAAGTTCATTTACAATTTCAAAGTTTAGTTAAAATGCTACAATTTAGATCTTTCGATTAGCTGGTTAAGTGTTGATTTTTTTCAAAACGTAATTGTATTTGCCTGTTTATTTGACAGTTACAACTTATTTTGGGATCAAATTTGGCTTCGATCGCCGCTTGAATGGTCATAAATTTATTCGCCATTGAAATTAGAATATCAAAATGTACAGGTATTAAATTTCTTCCACTGGATGCATTTTAGAGAAGTTGATAGAATTGGTCTAAAGTCGATCACCGCTACGCAGCATAAAGCAAAATAATGTAATTCCGCTAAAGTTAACGGAAATGTACAAACAATCTTATATTGTTGGCAAGCGTTCGATTATTAGAATTTTAGATGTAAATGTGCATACATATATATTAAATGATCATCGAATAAAGGAATATAATATAATAAGTCTTTTGCTTGATATTACTCAGAATCGTAAATCGATAAACACGGCATAATGCCTTGCATTCAGTGTTAATTAATTAAATGTGTGCGCAAAACCTATTATTTGTTTCGTGGTGAATAGTAAACCATTCAACCATTTGACAATCTGTTAGCATACAAAATATTTCTAATTATATTTAAATATAATATAAATATTAAAAAATTTAAATAAATACAAAAACTAATTATTTGTTACACCGACATATCATTTTTCTGAGTGTAACTTGAATTTTATATGTTACTCATAATTTCCGAAGATATGAATAACGCACCTAACTGACGTAAAAAGAATTTTTAAATAATATGTACTATAATATCATTTCGCGAGTGGCTTTGTTGGGGTGTGAACGTGTGTGGTTGCATTTAAATGTGAGGTTCAAGTTTGGATAAATATTTGGTCATGTAAGTTTTTCAAAAATTAAATTTTCATCAAATATGGGAAAATAGAAAATAAAGTAGGAGGGAGCCCCACCAACGGAATGAAAAAATATGCTGTTTGTTTGGGGTTGAGCGCATCAAGGATAAACCGAACTACAAAATTTTCCCCGTTTGCGCTCACCAGAGCCCAGCCGGCAATATTTTATATTTTAATTTGCAAACAACAAATATCTTCCTTTGGAATTATGAAAGACATCGTACTTACAGCAGAATAAAATGACTTTTTTTAAGTAGGTCCTGGTAGCAGCTGATTGAGTTTTTTTGTAGGTGAATTTTACTCTGTTGATGAATAGGGAAATATTCTCTATTTTGAGTAATGGATTGAAAAGCAGGCACTTTATCTCCAAAAATGTAAAAAGTAAAATTCCTAATTTTCACAAAATTCTGGCCTGAAAGAAAATTCTTAAGTTTTATTTGGAGAAAGAGCAAATTTTGGCAAAAAGTTATTATTTTTGCTATGGTAACCTAAGTAACAATTTGTGTTGAATATCAACTGCGAGCACGCTGTGTCAGCTTAAAATTCAGCTAGTGAGCTGCGTCAGCTGCTGATTTTTAGTAACGTCAGAAGCTGAATTGCTAATTTGGCGGCAAAAAACCAGCTGAAATTGCGCTGCGTCAGCTGTTGAAAATGCTGACTCAGCAGAAATTCAGCGCTGAATCAGCTAATATTCAGCGCTAAATCAGTTAATATTCAGCTGATATTCAGCATTTTGAATAGCTGACGCAGCGCAATTTCAGCGGGTTTTTTGCCACCAAATTAGCAATTCAATAGCAATTCAGCTTCTGGCATTACTAAAAATCACCAGCTGATGCAGCTCAATAGCTGCGCTATTAAAAAATTATTATAATTGATAATTATATTTATCTAATTAAATTGTCGCCCATAATTTATAGAACATTTTATTTTATTAATTTCATTAACATAAAAAAATATAAATATATTATATCTTTATTACATCGTTTATTTATTTATCATTTTATATCACTCGCAATATCTTATATCGTTAACGATATCCTAGAATAGAATCTGAAATATTACAGTAATTTTAAATTTATATATTATTATGTATAACTTTAAGTTAAGTTTAAACTTACATTTTTTTACGTCCGCCGCCTTGAGTGGGATTTGAACCTGAGATTTCCACCTTGAAAGCTTAACTGCCTAGGCTATGAAGCTATATAAAGCATTTTTGATTTTTTAAAAATATATTCAATCTATTTTTGTATGGAGTATTTGACCATCAGTTATCGAAAAATAATTAAATACACACCACTAATATTTCATGCTGGTTTTACAAAATTTTGAATTTTTAAATAAATACTTACGCAAAAACATTTTACTACAAATTCTAAATACCTTTTTTCTTATTTGTATAATCTCATTAGTTCGATTATAAAATTTTGGTTTCCCAAAATAATTTTGTTACAATTGATTTGCACATATAGTTACAAAATTGCGACAATTTTAATTTTATAAAAATTAATTTTTAAAAATACACTAAATTAGCTACAATGTTGTAAAAAGAAATAGTAGGCCTACACCTACCGTGTTAAATTCGACTACATTGAAATTTAAAAATAGCAAAAATTGTCTTTTTTTGGTTAATTATTAATACAAAAATTCCTAATTTTGCATAAATCGATTATAATCGGTAACATATTTTAAAAAATTGTTTTACTGTGAAAAAAAATATAAATAAAATTATTATAAATATGTCTGCACTGGGGATCGTAAATAAAATTCTGCTAAGTCCGTAGAAACGTGCACAAAATTTTATAAAATATTGAAAAATATTACTACGCGAAAGTATATGACTTACTAATGACAAAAATTAAAAAATTTAAAAATAAAGTTAAAAGATTGATGATATTTTTTTGAATTTCTTTTACCATGCGGTCGAATTTATGCGATTTTGCTTTTGTATGCGATTTATGTCTTAAAGCGAAAGCCCAATATTGCATTTGTAAATAAATTATAGATTTACATTGAAAATCATTTTGATTTTAATTAACACTATTTTTATTTATTTTTCAAGTTTGCACTGATAAAAATTAATACAAATTTTGTGCACCTTAAATGTTAGTCCATTTTTTAAATTACTAATCAATTCACAATATAAAATACAAATAATATAATTTGTATTATAAATGTTCGCTAAACGACAAAATATTGAAACTTTGAAGAATGCTTTAGAATAGCTTAAGCTCTTTAATTATTTTTCTACACTGCTGTGTTCATAAAATAATGAATAGATTTATAAAACACGTGTTCAACTGAACCGTAAATCTATCTTAATTGATTTTAATTAATTAATAGATTATACTTGTTGAATGTATACTTGTAATAATAATTATAATAATCTTCAATTTTGAAACGTGAGCTTAAAATTCAGCTAATTTGCCGAAGCTGAAAAACAGCTAAATTTGAAGCTGACGCTTCGAAACGTCAGCTTAAAATTCAGCTAATTTGCTGAAGCTGAAAAACAGCTAAATTTGAAGCTGACGCTTCGAAACGCCAGCTTAAAATTCAGCTAATTTGCTGAAGCTGAAAAACAGCTGAATTTGAAGCTGACAGACCGCAATGGCAGCAAATAATTTGCTGACCAAGTTTTTCAGTACAAAATGTTACTTGGGAATGAAACAAGTGACACTTTAACCGCAAGAGTAGAAAAGTGGCATTTTAACAACAGGGGTAGATAAAGTACTTTAATTTTACTGAAATTACTTTAAAGTTGCAAAAATATATTAGATTATTGCAAAACAAAAACTGTTAAATAATAATTTGATGAGTAATATTTTGTGTAAACACCGAGACTCGAAATAAAATTGAACTGTTAATTTTTGTTGGAAACAAAAATATTGATTTTATATTCAAAATAAGGCGAAAAACTCAAGGGGGCTGTAATTTTCAGTGAGTTTAAACGATGTAAACATCAATTATTCATTTCTTCTTGCCTTTTAGCATTTAAAAGAATTTTGTAGTGCGAGAAAACGTTATTTCACACGACACCCTTCAGATTTTACGATACGACGAAAGCATGACAGCTTTATTTCATAAACTTTTCTATCAAGAGACGTTATATTAAGCAACAAGTATGTACGTATATACATGGTGCAGAAATATGAATGCGGAACTTTAAATGTTATTTTAAAAATGTGTAAGCTTTTCTTTTCCACAAAACGTACGAGCTTTCGCGCTGTTAAAATATTAAACTGCGGTATTCTGAACTTTATTGCCTATTTAAGGACCCCTTTAGATCACCAGTTACGTGTGATATGTGGAAATTAGTTTTTCCTAAACTCATTCTATAAAAATTTGTTGAAATGGTCGATCGTAACATTATTCCGCATCCTTTCCTGTGTTATTATTTATTTTATTTTCTATATTTTCTCGTTGGATTCAGGTGGAGAGATTAAAATCAAAACGTATTTATTACAAAGAGGAAATTGTAACTTAAGAAATGTAAAGAACTTGTAAACAGGAATTCCGACCTAAAAGTTTTACGCTCTTAAAGTCAAATTAAAAGAATATTCATGAAACGAAATATTTTGTGTAACAATTAAAAAGGAATTTCATTTGAAAATAAATTCATCTTATTTGAGCGTAAGATGTATTTCAGTCCTTTCTTAAAATATCCTAATTGCTAATAAATAAGGACATATTCCGGTAGTTTGACACAAAAATTATTACTTTCTCATAATAGCTTTGAAATTCAAGTCCTTTCAGGTCTTGAAATTCTTAAACATAAATATACTGTCTGGTGGAAAATTTAAATTTTAATTAAAATAAAAAATACACAAAATATTTTTTTATTTTATTCGGTTTTAGCAATATTTTACATTGGTAATTTTAGATTTTCTATCTGTATGTACTTATTTATAAAGATTCAGTTAAAGTTGATTTTATTTTTAAGAAGTGTGTTTGATAATCCACTTTTGAAATATCTTGAGGCACTCGACTATTCCATTCAAATAAATATGTGGAATTCTGCATCGTAAAGCAATATCCTTAAGAATCGTTCGATTCACTACCACTGCTTCTTGCAGATACTCGTGAGAGAAAAAAATTTCTTGCATCTGAAGTTATCTAATATTTGAATAAAGATCAACTTAAATTTTCAGTTAAATACGTCAAGAGCACATAAAATCCCTTAAGTAAATTTTCAATTTTTATATTAAAAAATTTCCAAATGTAGAAATACTCCTGTACGGTGTTGGTTTAACCAGCAAAGGTGTCGAATTACACGCCAGTGTTTGCGTTTAATATTCGATTTAAATAATGAATCTGTAAGGGGTAAGGCTGTGTCTATGTCTATATCCGGTTGATCTAAAAGCTGCAAAAAGATGTTTTATCGTCTTCCCACTGAATAGCAAGATGTGAAATCTTTTGCAGAAGCTTTTTCTATGATAAAATAGTATATTTAATTTATGCTATTTACAAAGGTGTTGCCAAAGTGCCAAAGCTCACAATAAAATAATATTTAATTATCTGTTAATTCAATTTTCATTTTTTCAACGATTATTGTAATGGCTAATTTATTATCTTCGTATTTTAATTACCTTTGATATAAATTAATAACTGCTGCTACATGATTTTAGTTCACTTATCGTTGAGTCCAAATATATATTGACTTTTGATAAAACGACAGGACAGAAGCAAAACAGCATTAATTACTTTAGTAGAATTTATATTAAAACTAAATTTTCATTACCATTTATTTATTTTTGTTTTTATTATTTTTACAGTGGGAAGGAGTTTTAACAATATTAAACATAATTAAATTTTCTATAAAGGTTAATTTTGTGCGGTAAGTGGTTTAGAAGTTATGCCTAAAAGAAACGTAGTTAATTACGTATAATAATGTCTTTCTCCAGTTATACAATTTATTTTCGTTAGTAGTAGTGCTATGAGAATTCTGGACCACCGTTTTCCATAAGAAATACCAAGAGTTGTAAAAAAATTATAATCTCAAAGTAATTTTATTAATCCCATTAAGGACTCACAATGTTTTAATTAATAATATTGATATTATACTCGTACAATTTTTTCTCATTTGAGAACGAATGTTTTCCAATAAATTTCCGGATACGGTAAAATCATACTTTTGTAATTTCCTGCTTTCCTAATAACCTTAGCTAAAATATCTACCAACAGAAGTTTTCAGTCATAAAGTTCTGCATCTAAATCAATAAACAAAATTAATTTTGCATGCTTCGTAAAGGCATTAATTATGTATGAAATGTCGAAAATCATTACCGATAGCAATATTCTGTTGCTTTTAGATTAATATTATTATTACCACTAACAAAAACTAAATTTTACTACTTTTAAACGCAATCAAGTACTGCTAACTTAGTTACCGCTGGTTTCAGAAAACTTTTAACGATCCGATTAAACTAAATAGTGATTTCTGTCGGTTAATAATTTATTCTAGCATCTAGTAAATAAATAATTGAGGTGAAAATAACAGGTTAGATTTCCGTCACAGACAATCTGAATTGTAGAATTTATCGATAACATTTTTGTTCATTGAGAAAAATGTAGTGTGAAAATTTAAAAATAAGTCCTTAATTATCCTGTAATTAAAGAGTTTTTGTGAAAATTAACGAGAGAAAAAAATTAAAACAATTCTAAATACAGGTAGTTGGCATAATGCTAAAACTACAGCTTTTCCCAAAAGCACAAAGCGGAATAGCTTAAAATCGCATTAAGTTTTCCTTAGGATTAGCGTTACAAATTCCTTATTCGCAGCCATCGTTATTCCCAGGAAGTGATGTGGTGCATCTGGATCGTATTTTAGTATGCTAAAGTAACCGATTCTCTTAGATAACTAACCTCCACCATCAACTAATTTTAAATGATTAATTCACTTTAATTTAACAAATTAAGTAATTCCGTTTGAACTTTTCATAAAAATCCCCCAAGCAGAGTTTCATTTCGGACGGTAAGTAGGCCGCTGCGTTACGGAAATATTGCAATTTTTTCTTTATTGTAAAGGAAAATAATTGTCACGAGTTTTCCTTTGTGTAGGAAATAGTAAATAAATATCGCTGTCGATGAAAAACCTTACATTTATAAATCGTTAATGTCATATTATATTTTATAAAATATTTTAAGAAAACATGCGTATTCGTCATTCTTTGTGTGACATGCGTAACTTATAATATGACTGTCACAATGAATTGAACTTGACCACGTTAAGTACAATAATTTATGTCAACAATTTTTCATTTTCTTTGAAAAATGTGAAATATTATTGCAGATTGTGTTCTTGCGCATTTTTCACCAGGTTTGTAGTAATTTTAATAAATGTTAACGGAGCAACGAAGTCATCTGTCGAAATCTTACTCTTTATTAATCTCTCATCTTAAAAAGTTTTAATTAAACGTTGCAGGTTTATGCATATACTATTTTGTATGCAATATAAACTTGACAAGATAATATACATAGTTGTATAGCAACCCCGTGGATTATTTAATTAACGTCCATGATCTTAAGCACTTGCTAGCTTTCTAAAGCATACAGATACCTTATGTAGTTAACACCAATTTTGTTTAATTAAAAGTTTTCAAAAATTTAATCATTCTTAATTACTGCAAGTAAATTTTAAACGAATCATTATGTCTTCATAAGAATTTGCATAAATAACTTCGTTGCAGCTCAATATTTAAAAATTTAATGAATATTTCTTATTACCTTAAGATTTACTAGAACAGAGGCAATCGGGCAACAAAATATTATTACAAGAAATAATAATAATATAAGCTACGGTCCTTGTTAGAACCAGCCTCCTAGCAATGTGATAAAACATGTTCGTTTTTAGAGCTAATAAGATTTTTCTTACGTAACGAAAAAAGCTTGTTTTATATAATTTAATTACTTAGCAAAGACAGTGGCAAATTCACATTCCAATTAAATTTAAATAACAGCTTAAATAATAACAGGTTATGATCCCAGAACAGTCATACATTAAAATTAAAAACAATTGCTTGCGTACTTTTCAATGCGATAACTTGCTTAGCTACGTCTCTGAAGAAATATCGTCAACATAATTGGTATACTAGTATACTAGCCTGGTATACTAGCTAGTTGATAATAATAAAGCTTCACCGCGGCATTACATACACAGCGCTGCAAAAACAGTAAAAACAAAAAAAAATATGGTTCCAATTCAAGAAATTAATGACACCATATTTTTTTACCTTACCTTTCACAAAGTGCGATCCATTAAGACAGTAAGATCCATTTAACAACGCACCGCTGTGAAATATTATCAAAAGGACTATGAAACAACAAATCCATCGTGTGCGGCTTTGTGAATGTTACTACCAGATGTGTCTACTCAGATTGATTAATTTATCTATAGTCTGTCACCTACTATAACAGTTACTCAGTTCATTACAGCATAATTTAGGTTTTAGTTGAGCAGAATGTACAATTTAACGTGGAATTCGAACCATGACACGGACAAATCTGATTAAACTGAACATATACTACCGGAATACAAACTTCATCTTTTACCCTCTCGTTATCGATTGCGCCCAGATGTGCTATTGCAAAACTATCGCAACGCTATTTCATAGCGGTTCGCAAGTGTATGTGAATTGAGTTCCAATTTGAACATTACTTTGATGTAAAGTGACGTCTTAACAGAATTAACTACACGGATGGATCTGGGTCATGAAAGCAATTTGTACAACAGTCTCAGATGAAGGGACGCCGCAGGCGATTTTTTAAAGAACTTCAAATATACTTATACGGTCTCAAGAGAGTTTACAAAAGAATACCGTCATTGATGGAGTGTCATTATTGGCAACTGCCACACAATCTAAATGGCTGAAGAAGTAAACAAGATCTAGTATTTAGTTTATTTCATTATTTAATTCCGAATTTAATTTTAGAATAGGAATTAAACCTATACTTATGTATGTGCATGAAAACTAAAACTTTTATGACGAAATTTCCCAGTAGATTCTTAAACTCTTCAAATGAGAAATAATGGCATGCTAAAATGTATACCACGGGAATTGCGATTTTTTCTTATAAAATTTAAAGTTTGTAATGAAAACACAATTTAGCACAAATTTGAAAATTCTCGGACAAAAGTGTCTTGAGATTGCAAATATGTTGAAATGTATTTGAAGTTTAAAAAGTTTCCAACTCGATAAGCCGCTAATATTCGTCTATTTTCCGAAAATCCTTCTATTACTTTCCAAACTTTAATCTTTCCCATTTTTAAGGAAAATTAACAATGTTCGTTGTTGTTGCGCGAAAGACTTAACTAACAATGTTTCCACGCTTTAATACGCAGTCCATCTAATAATATCTAATTGAATAGTTTTCCTCGCTACATAATCCAGACATAATCCTTTAGTTTTGAAACCACCACATCGTCAAATTAATAACCGGAAAGCTTTCAGTGGTTCGTAAATTTCAATTTAAAATTCCGAGGTATTGATTGAACTTTATGCTGACACCTCGACACGAAACTGTCGTTTTTTTACGTTGACAACAACTTTTACTTTCAATAAATTCGAAATAAAATTGTATTGTTTTTTAAAACTCGTAAACGAAATATATAGTGATTCAAAAAATAAAACTGTATACCTATACACATTTTGATAATATTTTAAACTTTATTGTATTTTTCTTGTATTCCTACGTGACAGAGGTGGACCGACGATGTGGATAATGCCAAAAAGTTTTGTCTTTGTTTTGATCTTTTAAAACTTATTCTTTAAGAATTTTTATAAGTTTACATTTGGAAGGAAGCCCCACGTTGAGCGCCATTTGTTATCTTTCCGCTTGAATAAAATGCAATGTTTTATAAATTCTTTCTTTTTGATATTTTCTAATTGTTTGAAATTTTATTATTATTGTGTGCCAACAGTTACTCCGATTGTGAACATTGTTCTTTTCGTTGATAGTAGATGGAAGCATCTAATTTAAAAATTATTTAATAAAGAAATAATTTAACAGCAGGCTTTCGTTCAAACATCCAATTGTTTATCTAATGTCCGGTTCGTAAATAAAATTTGCGATTTACCCCCATTTATCCCAATATAATTTACATGGGGTTACGTAAATTTATTTATTATTTTAATTACCAACGCCTCATGGTGTTGGAAGAAGTAAGAAAAATAAAAACTTATTAAATATATAATAAATTATAAATTTAAATGTTTCGATTACCATATTTATATATGTTAATATCTTTAATGTTATGTACAGATTTTTGATTATATTATAAACTTTAACAATGTAAACATACAATATTAAACCCATTAGTTCAGAAGATATTGGTTATATTTCATACATAATGCACTTGTAATAACATTGTAACTAAAAGCATTATTAATAATACGAATATATATGTATTTCCAAATTTTCTTTTTTCCAAGTGCAATAAGCAATTATTGTTTTATTTTAATTTATATCAATTCGTATTAATTAGTAGTTATAATTAAAAATCGGTGTAGTAGCTGACGTGGGTAATGCTATTAAATGGCGCTGCGATCGTCAATCGCTTATTTGACAATTAATTATTTTGTAAGCTTGATTGAATTTATTGAAGATCCGGAGCTAATTTATTGCGCACTGACTACTCTTCACACATTCCTTTGTTACTTGCTTAATTTTTTTATATGATTTGCACTTTCGCATTAAACATTTGTAAAATTCTGAAAGATCAAACTGAGAACAAAAAATTGAAAACCGACCAGGAAATAAAAAGAAGGCCGATAAAAAATACATATTAAATCAAAATTGAACAATAAAAGACGATTTTTTTTCATGCGCTTTCGACAGTTTTGAAATATGTCGATTTAATATTTATTTTACGGGTTAATAATTTATATACATACATATTTTAGATAAAAAATACAGTGGAAAATATTGAAAAACTCAAAGTGCTATGTGAAAAATTGGTGGTGCAATTGACAAAAGTATTAAAATCTATGGTAAAATTACAAAAATTTATTTGAATATAAAAGAGTTCGTTAAACAAGCTAATTTGCAGTTAGTTCAAATTTATTGTAATTTAGAAAAAAACAAAATGGTTTTGTTTGCATCGGTTAGTTAATATTTATAAAAATACCAATTGAGCTTTTATATTCATATTCATCATTCTGATATTTACTGGTTTTAAAATAATAAAGGTAATAAATAAAATTATTAATTCACTTCAAAGTTAAATTTAGTCGGGTATAATTAAATTGTACTTTATTACCTATAGTGAATTTATTATTAATTATATTTTATTTTATTGTTCTCTAAAATTGAAAGCAAATAAACCAAATTATTGTTGTGCAAATCTATAATTTCGAAACTGAGCTTAAAATTAAACTGCGCCTGTTTCATATTTAGATGAAGCAACGAATTTACAATTTACATTAGAGGTCGATTCTACGTTTCTATCAGATAATAAATCAGAGCAGCACAATACGCATTTACAAGTACAGTGCGAGATTGTGTTTGTTAGTTAATTGCAAAATGTAAACTAATTCGCAGTTCTATAGATAAGAAAGTAAACAAATTTACATCGTATACTTTTTAATGCTGGTAATTAAGTTGAAAAGGAAGCTTTGAAGCTTGAAAATTAACCTAACTATTTTTAGTTTAACTAAATTTGATACTTCTTTCACTAATCAACGCATACCGTTTCATCTTTGCTTCTCAGAGCAAGGGTTGATGCTGCCTTACGAGAGTCATGAAAATGAAAAATTCAATTTGATATTTTGGATTTAAAATGTGAGTGACTTTTTTTTTTTTTTTTAAATTATCCTTACAAACGAAGCTATTTTTTTTAAATATTATTTAAATATTTAAATATTCATTATAGCAGGAAATGTCAAGTTATCCAATTATACATATTCTTTCATAAAACTTGAAAGGGTTGCTTTAAGTAAAAAGTTTTTTATTACTGCATTGTTGTAAAAGGTTATAAAATGTTGAAAAATTAAGTTTCAAAGTCAACGAGATTTGTGTTTTAATTAAAAAGTCAACTACTAAACAGCATTGTAACAATTTTTAATAAGTTTGCTTTAATTTAAAAAAACAATGCAGGAATAAACGAAACGTATTTTAATTTTAAATGCAATAATAAGTACAAATCCTGTAACAAGCTACATTATTTAATTTATTTATTTCCGTTTGATGTAATTTTGCAAGTTTATTTTTATTCTTTATTGATCAACTGGTAGATTATGTTCTTGCATGGTTTTTACAATTTACTCTTGAGTTTCTTTAACCTGTCTGCATTCTATCAACGTCGAACACGAAATTTTCTGTGATGCGTTTTCCACTCGAACATCTTTTTTGCTACTTTATTTCCGTAAATTATACCTGCGTGGTTTGATTTTTAAAAGTTTTTAATTGAAACTGAAAATATTACAGTCGTCAAAACATTAATTACAAATAATGTAAGTTTTGTATTTTTTAAGATCTATTTAACCGTAAAATAGAAAATAACTTAAAAAAGTTGTGGTATTTAGTAATATGTGATGTTATAATAATAAAACCTAACAAAATGTTAAAATAATAAATTTTAACTGTTAAGTAAATAATTACATACTACAAAGAAACATAATATTTAAAGAAACCAAAAAACGTAGTAAAAATTTTGAAGTTCCTTTCAAATTTAGTTTTCGAAGTGATAGATGGCGTTGTATGTCTCTACTTCAACCCCTCCTTTGTATAGGAAATTTAGAATCCATTTTCATTTAATTAACCTAAAGTTTCATTTAGACACATGGCGTGGTTAGTTTGGTTATTTGGTAAGCGCAACATTTAAAGTTTGGTTAATTTCTTAATTTTTAGTTTTAAAAATTTTTTTAATTTTGTTTGGTATATTTGCTCTTACTTCTTGTTATTTTTACTGTTATACATGACTGATGATCGGAAATAATCGTGAAATAAAGGCCTTTACATTATGTTACAGTGTTTTTTTTAATTTTAAGTAATTTTTATCATTTCTATAGCGTAATTTTTTCAGATTTCTATATTCTTGTTTATTAAAATATTCCTTGTTAAATGTGAATTATTGTTATTTTGGTTTCTTTAAATATTATGTTTCTTTGTAGTATGTAATTATTTGCTTAACAGTTAAAATTTATTATTTTAACATTTTGTTAGGTTTTATTCTTTATCTATTTTACCGGTTAACGAACTTTATTCGCTTGTCATGTAATATACTATTACGGGATTATCTTGCTAAACGTATAGTTTATTTTTAATTTCACGACACTTTAATAACAAAACCCACCACAGCATTAGCAATAAATTAGAATAATTTTAAACGAATTTTTTTTTATTTAAAAATAAATTTTGAAAATACGTACATTTATTTTTGTGTAATCACGGTAACTTGCTGTATAATGAATAAACAATGCTAGTTGAGATTAAAGCCCTCACCACGAATATTATGTAAATCACAAAAGTTGCTGCAGCATTGGTACAAATTCACAAATGAATGCAGTTTTCATCATACAAATCTCATTTAGCTCGACTCGTACAAAAGTGTTCAAAATATTTATTTCTGTCGTATCAAATATGATATTTCAACATACTGCAGGCAATTTATTATTTTGCAATTTATAGAAACATATTTTTAACTTGTTTATCTTATACTTTAATTATATTTCATTGTTGGTTCTGTTGTATTTCTCGATGTTAACTCTCTTTAATTAATTAAACAAACAATAATTATTTAGCAATGCTCCTTATTTACGCATGCTAGTATAAAACTCATCATCTATCCGTGATTTTGTACTGTGAAGATGTAATTTATAAATATTTTAACGCTAGCTAAATTTAGTTAATGGCGGTTAACAACGTTAATACATTTCTTAAATTACAAAAATTAAGTGTAATCGAATGGTACATTCACCTGCGTAACATTCATGATCCCCTTAAATTTATATTAAATATTGAATACCAGTTAATATTAGGGTAAGTCTGGAATATAGTTCGAGTTAGTAATGGAAATTGAAAGTAATTTTTTCACCTAAAAATTACCTAAAGCTGTAAATGTATATTTGTCTTTCCTCTCAAGATACTGCTTTATGCATGCAAATAGAACAATTCATCTGTTTACCTCACATGAAGAACCCTATATTCATTATTCATTCATATTGCACCTTTCCTAATACCTACTATAAAGTAGGTTAGCTCTTGTTTATTGTTCTTCGCATAATTGAATGGAAATACAAATCACTACTATGTATATTAAATATTAACATTTGAATGGAATGTTTACTTTTTCATTCTACGAGGTTAACATGTCAAACTTGTTAATACATTTCAATTTAGTTCACTTATTTATTTAACTCGCGATGAAAACCCCAGGAATTTCCTCGAGCAGCAATCACACCAAGCCCCGAATGTGGTAGATTTTTAAATTCTGCATTTTCTTCCCACTAAGATAGCTCGGGCTCAAAAATTGTTTTAACATTTAGTTATGATAACTTTGTGAAATTTGCCACTCCTTACAAATTGTACTAAATAAATTATTCACGGCAGTTTCGAGACTTGGGAGGTTTAATTGAGAAGTATTGCTTTGCTACGTTCAAGTGCTTTGGTGATTAAAATGGATGAATTGTAAATGCATGGCTAATATACTCGACTATCGCATTCAATTTCAATAAATTTCTAGTACGACACATATTCACCAATCAGGCATTTTTAGTTCGTATTGAAAAAATAAACTTCGATGATTGGTTAACCTGCAGAAATCTATATTTCCCTTTCTGAAAAGCTATTTGGTCCCCGCCATAAAGAGATGAGAAAACAATGAAAACATTGAAATTAAAATTTTGTTAATCCGCTAATGCGCGTCAGTATTAGAATCGAACAAAATTTAAGCTCGATAATATTACAATAGATTTACAACAGCGTCAGTGAAATGAAAAATGTTGTTATTAATATTTATTTTGTAATAAATTTTAAAGTTAACACATATCCTTTTTTTTAAAGAGTGTAGTAAAGCTAATTTATTCCGAGGTTCTAGCTTTCAACAATTGAAAATGTAAGCGCATTCGTTTAAAATGCATGTTAAGCAAACTGCATAATTTTACCATTTACTGAAAGCTCCAATGCATCGTTTAGTTCGACATTAAACGCATGCTTCGGTATCGATTTGATTTATACCTTTCCGGTCAACACTTTATTTACCTTATATTTTAAAAAGCCACATACTGAAATATGTTGTAGTTTTCTTTCAGTTAAAACAAAAATTGCCGGCGTAACTCTGTACAACTTGTAAAAATAGAAAAGGAGAATTTAAGTTGTCTTCGAGTTGAAGAAAAATTTACTGCAAAACTTGTTACCCACTGAGAACAATAAGTATAATTTATGATTACCAAGAATTGTTTACTATAGAATGCAACAATTAGAAAAAAACAAAATAAAATGGTTTTCTTATTCTTCAAGATAGTACACCGAAACGCTTTTAATTCTAAATTGCTATGCTGAAAAATAATAATTATTAAATTGCTTTTAGGGAAAGAAGGAATAAATTTTTTAAGGGTTATCCAAAGATTTGCATGATGAACGATTATCGTGAAAACCTTAACTTATTGTAAAATTTAATTCGCTTTAGTAACAAACAAATAAATAATAAAGTTTTGATATCTTTTCGAGACGGCACATTTAAATTTCCCTAGTGGCCACTATAAATTACGTAAGAAAATAGGAAAATTATATTCAAACGTTATAAGTGCGTAGTTGAAACGAGACAATAGCAACATATTTTATATTTTATTTTCGTAATAGCTTATAAAGAATTGTACTTCAGCACCATCTTAGTTGAAAAATTTAAGCAGTGAATATTTTTTTAGGTAAATACCAATTTTATAACTTTAATCCTTTTTATAATCTTTGAAACAGTAAAACTTTAGTATGCTTAGATATCAAGTTTTCCTCTCACTGATTTCATATTCAGCAACTTCAGAAAATGCTGTAAAATAAAGATGCCGTGTGAATACTAATAAAACTAAAATTCCTGCTATCTTTTAAGTTTATTATACGCAATTGTTATCAGGATAAAATATTTAATGCCACATGCGTTTTAAATAAAACAATATAAAATACTTTTTAATGTTCGTCATCAAATTCGGTTATAAAACCAAAATTACACTTCGCTGAAAAGTTTGTTTCCAAACTTTTCCACCATCGGAAAGTATTATATTCACTTTTTAGCCGATCATGAATTTATTATTGCCGAATTGGAACGTGCAGTGCAGAAAATCTCAACTTGCTCGATTCATTTTCTCCTGTATATCACATTGAATCTGCGATAGCCAATCGTTGTGCTTTGATGACCGCACGAAAAAGGTAAAAATATTCAGCACCCCTGGGACCACAAGTTCAGACGTATGCAAATACGAGGTCTGACAGAAAGAGGTCACAAATTTACATTAGAATTCAGAATTTGTGAGAATGTTTTTTCACATTTTTATATGATAAGTAACTTATGTTGTTAATAATTTTGACCGAATCGCTAGAAATCTGTTCGTGGTAGCTGCATTCGTAGCTAACAGAACCATTGTATTAGTTTCTGCGGTATTTGGGTATTTAAGTACAAACCATTTTGCATTATTAATAGCATTACTAATTATAGGTAGAAATAAAAAATATGGAACAATATTAATTTTTAAAATGGAACCACAAATTGTTCTCAAAAATAATCTAACGATTTAGATAATTACGATTGTTGCAACAAAATATGTAGCGCTCTGATGGTCAGCTACTATTGAAGCAATCTACATATTGTACTATTAATTTACGCTGTGAATCAAGTAGTGAATAATTTAAATCGGTTTCTATAGAAGTGAATTTTTATGTACTTTTTATTTTGGATGCGGTGTTTATTTTCGTATCCACCCGAATTTTTCTTTTGTTGACTTAGGACGCAAAGAGTAACACCCGGTTGTTTAGTTGTATAGTACAACAAAATGACAACAGAATGTCGTGTCAATTTGGAAACAATGCAGTTGTAGCAATAAAATGTAAAATGAAAACACAACTTTTTAAACCTGACGAGAAAATCTAGTAATATAATGAAAAAAGTTTAAAATTGTCGACTTAAAAATAATTATTTATAAAAATATTAAATACGTATACCTATAGTTATAATCGGTCTAGGTCATTTCGCCATCGCAAACAAATTTTTAAGAGATGACAAAATAATACATAATATATTACAGTTTAACAGAATAATTACGAATGAAACGCCAAAAATTGAAAAAATATCCAATGTGAGGAATAATAATTAGATAAAATAAATTTAAATTCTCGATTGTAGAATGTAAATAAACCTATTCGAGGTGCAATAATATAAATATTTCGAATTTTATTGTTTAATTAATCTGTTCATTTTAATATATTGTATGTACTGTATGTCAAAAAACGAGCGAGCGAACCTTACAGTACTCGGATATGATGTGCAACATTAGACATCTAACCTTGCTAGTAAGCAACATTATTATTTGAAATAATTAATAATTATAAATCATTTAAAAATCACAAAGTAGATGGAACGGCATTACGTTACCGGTAACCGTAACCACAATCTGCAACAGATAATCCGAATTAAAACAATTTTATTAGATGAACTCTCAGAGCGTTTTGCGTTATGTGCTTGCAACATACAATACGCAAATACAAACGACCATTTCAAAATTTACCATCATTTACGACTCCTTTATCCCAACCCAACAATGACAATACTTAACAAATACTCAACTGCTATGCCAATAAATGGAGTATTCCTGTACACTGAGGTGACGCGTGTGAAAACCGTTACCATTCCATAAAAGGGTGGCTGTAAAGCGCCGAAACTACGAAAGCATATCTTCTATTATTGGTTTCATCATGTTCAACATCCGAACACTTCGACATATTTGACATATTTGCTAGTATTATAAAAACACAAATTGTATAACCATAAAAAAAAAGTGGTCACTTATCTGTTCCCGTTGTAATTGCTACTATCTATGATCTATCTACCTACTGTCTATAATGGGCTACCAACCGCAAAATACGAAAACGTGGTCACTTACCTGTTTCCGTTGTAATTGCTACTATCTATGACTTATCTACCTACTGTCTATAATGGGCTACCAACCGCAAAATACAAAAATTTTATAGTATAAACACCTACTATCTTTTTTCATAAAAAATGAAAAATGTTATTGGTTCTTTTTGAAACATAATTAGAAAAAATATTATTCGATACTCGTGGAAAACTACCTTTTTCCTAACTTGTATCGAAAATATCTATTACTTTATTGCAGAAAAAATACCTTAGGTTTTCTAAGAGATATATTAAAACCAGAACAAGGACAAATTTGTCAAGAAAGGTTCCAAAAACCACAAAAACACAAAAATAGTATTAGGAAAAAATGGTTTTTTGATTGTATTGGAGAATTTTGTTAACTAGGGGGTTTGTGACAGTTGTAGTCTTTTCGTAAATTTTAAACCTAGGTCTACCAGCTGGTTAAAGATTAAGACGTTGATGATTTCCAAATTGACGTTTGCTTGGAAGTTGGAGAGACCGATAACACTATGCAACAAATTGGAAACAAATTTTTTTCACTGGGTTTACAGTATGTAATTATAATATCTTACCCCAAACTCAATTAAAATTTCTAAATAAAATAGTCACATCACGTCACGTTTCATAGTGAAAAGCGTTTATTGATTGTTGGAAATTATACTTAATTTGCGACTTAAAACATTATTTTTCATTAAAATGCTTATATTTTTTTAGAACGATTGGTGTTCCTCTTATAGTTAGTCCTCGCAGTATCCCTCTAAAGGCACAAACAGACGTCTGCAAGCTTGGGGGGTTTCCATCTACCCTGATAAGGCTTCTCAAACTCCGCGATTTCCTGGTGAAACCGCTCGCCATGTTCATCGCTAACTACGCCCATATTGAAAAAATTGATTTTCAACGAGATATTGCATCCGAGTTTATAATAAGCATTCAGTATCAACTCTATGCCTTTATGGAAATCTAGTGACTTATGGTTTCTAAGAAAATTTTTTGTGACATCGATGAAAGCCAACCATGCCTTTTTTTCTATTAAACTGAGACTGGATTCAAAATTGACCTTTTTTGACTTTGGCATCACTAGCAGAGCCGAAAATGGTTTTTATTGCTTTTTGAACTGAATTGACCACAAACATATCAAAAGAAGTTAGAAAAGTTAGCACAAACGCACGGCATATTATAAATTAATGTGTAATCTAACTGTTTTAATGACGTTTGTACATAAAGATGATATATATCTATGATTAACTGCAAGTAAGCATCGAGCAAGATAAAAAACAAAACACTACAATATATATGTTTTGAGATGTGATATTTAATTGAAACTTTTATTTTTTTTATATACTAGGTATACCTAATATGAGTCACTGTTCGAGATATTGGTGAATTTTTTAGTGTTTCATAGTGTAATCACGCGAAGGTTTGCTGGATTAAAACTGACAGTACTGATTTTTTTATAATGAAACATTGTTATATTATAATCAAATAAGACAACCTTCATAAATATATGTTATTGGGGTTGCATAACTGACTGTTTTGTATGAGTATATCAATATTTTGAGTCTTTTTTATCGTTTAGAGCAGTGGTTTCCAAACTTTTTTGTCTCGTAGACCCCTTGCTATGTTTTTCGGTTTTGAGCAGACCCCCTACTTACATGCTATTGAAAATTAAAACATACCATATTAAAATTTATTATCTGTTATCTGTTAGGAAAAAATTAATGCTTTTACTGGAAGAGATAAACCTGATACTTTGTTCACAAATTTTCAATATTTTGTATCAATTTAGTTAGCTTTAATCTCAAACCTAAAGAGATATGATAAGAGATTGGCAACCGCGCTGAAACCCCTTTCCACTAGGCACGAGGAAAGGAGGATAATTTAAATTTAACCCAGGAGCGTATCAGGTACTATAATAGTTTTATATTGTCGTGTTTCGAAACCATAAAAAACATAATTCATTATTATTTTGTAAAATTATTTTAAAGTTTAATTTTGTTTTATTAATTATTTATTTATCATATTGTATAAAATGTTGGTTATATTATTAGCTGTAAATAAGGTGGGAGAAAGATAAAGAAAAGAGAGTGCAGTTTGAAGATTGTACAAGACTTGGGCTCACGCTTTCACGTCGAATAGACGGGCGGACGAACATCATTCCCGCAATAATAATTTAATTTTGATTGTTAATAAAACAAAAGTGAGTTTATTAAAAATGAAAATTGTTTTGTTTGTTTTCATTGTGGTGAAGTGGGTGTTGAGAACATAAAAATTAGAAGAAATTGTGATAATTTTGGTGGTTCAGCGCATTAAAATTACATCGCAACAAATTTGTTTGACCAGACGCCAGCTGGAATACCATATGCAAAGCGAGCGCGCACGTGAAACCAAAGTCCAATACCACATGAAAGGTAACAAAAGAAAGAGCAATTTTAATTTACAATTTAAAAAAAAAACTACAAGCGCTCATAGCTATTAAATAATCTGTGTAACCTCAGCAATTTTCGCAAGAGGGTGAAAATGCATGAATTTGTAAAATCTGGGGGCATAGCAATATATTATTAGGTAACTACTACTATGAGATCCACTATTGTTGACCCTCATTTACATCTCATGGATCCCCAATATTTTTTTTTGCTGGCATCCCTTGCAGTCCGTCGTCGACCCCGGGGGTCGATATAGACCACTTTGGGAACCACTGGTTTAGAGAGACCGATAATCACGCAAAGGTTTGCTGGATTAAAAATTACAGTAATGATTTTTTTATAATAAAAATAATAAAAAAATTTTATTATAATCAAATGAAATAATTATTATAATCAAATAAGGCAACCTTCATAAATATATGTTATTGGGGTTGCATAACTGACTGCTTTGTGTGAGTATATCAATATTTTAAGTGTTTTTTAGCTTTCATCTACCATTTATGTTTAATTCTAAAGGCATCTTTAGCCGCCGGTATATTCTGTAATGAATGTTGTATTGAAATTATGATAGATAACAAAAACTACACATTCCTAAACTACATAGATTCAAGTTACGTTAATCTACAAGTAAGAATTAACTGTACTATGTAGCGCTTGTAATATCAACCATTCTGTGATATAATACTAATTATAGCCCTAAGTGATTCAGCTTATTATCCTAATATAGAGTATCGTATTCAATCGCCTATGTAGCTTACAAAACATCATTCATCATGCAATATAGTACACCCAAAGACACATGGATTAACATAATAATTAGAGTAATAAGTCAATCCTCGTGTGCAAATAATTAAATAAACATACAATACAAATTACCGGTCGGTTGCAACTTTTTCATTTAGTTTATCTTATTCGAGTTTTTTTAAAAGAGTAATTCAAGTTTGATTAACTTGTTAAATATTATAGAATTAACGTATAAATGGGCGATAGATGAATTTAAATAATATTTATTTATACTATGGTTGATCTGCTTTAAATGTTTATTATAAATGTAATTCGCCATTCGATTATTGCAAATCAACAAGATATTTCTGATGGATAGTTAATTAAATTCAAAATGTATAAATTTAAATAGCATTAATTCTCCAACACCTAAATGACTTCCACCTTTAAAAGCATTGTGTGCCTTTCTCATGTGGAACACTTTGTACGTCGTCTTTTCAGATCTGCCAATAAAAATTTGCAAATCCTCTCCAAAAATTCACTTTAAATTGTAAATAAAATGGTTTGATTTAGGTAGAATACAATTTTATTGTAATCAAATTTTGAGGTCTCGAAAAACCTATAAAAATTTTCCCGCGTTTCCTCGCATCCGCTCATCGCTTTTTTGCTTTAGTTAATTCATTTAATTACTTTTTCAAAGTTTGTTTGCAAAAGAAACTAAAAAAAAATATTTTCTTAAGACTAATAGTTTGTTTAGTTTTATTTTCATTTATTATATTACACGTTGGTTTTATGCTAAAGAAAAGCCTGAATTTTCTATAGTAAATAAGTTTTTATAAAGACAAAAGTTTTGTCTTTTCAAATAAACTTAATTTCTTTTGACATTTTTCTCCTCAAATTTAGTCCTTAGAGAATTTTGTTACAAACGCTGTTATATAAAAGTTTACTCTTATTTACTACTTTCCTATTATCATCAAGATCGATTTTCCTGGTTGGTTTGATGAAAAATTAAATTTTAATTACTTATGTGAAATTCAAATTAAAATGATTTACATTTAAATCAAATGTTTCAATCTCTCGAGTTAATATTGGCTGAAAGTCAAGTTAAGGGCTACATAAACAAATTTTGCAAAATCAAATAAGACGATTTCGAAATCCTATTATTATATCTATAGCACCAGAAATATCCTAAGGCGTTTTCAATCCCCTAGGAACACTTGAATTTTGACAGAATCGATCTCGTGACTCTGACCAGACTCACCAGATCTTAGGCGATGTGATTACTATGGGGTTTGACTCTTGTCGATGTCTGCAACAGATTTCAGATTACTATCTATTAATTATAAAAAATCATCTTGTTTTAGCTTCATTCAGCAATTGTTTTGGTTTCTTTCAAAATTTATACTTAAATATGGCCTGATAGTATTTTATTAACGTAATAAATTTCATCGTAAATAAATCAGGGTTATTTATAAATTTTGAAAGTTATAAAGTTATTAAAAATATATTATTTATGCCAAATCGCTATTTATTACTTTTATCTACTGGCCTACAAGATTTATTAAATAGAAACAAAATAACATCATATCAGCTTGACCAAAACCATATTTCATTTGCTATTGTTACGAAAATCGGTAGTCGTTTTAGAAAACCGTAAAAATGATGTAGACATTGTGTGATACAAATATGCCATTGAAATATATGCCTTTTCAAAAAATTTATGACTGATTATAATAGCGGACAAATTTTAAATTGCAAAATTATAAAAACCTTTAGGGTAAACAACCGGTGTGTCAGCAACGTGTCAAATTCTGATTGGGCATAAATAAATTATTAATTTTTTGTGCTATTACGATGATACTCTTTTGCTTTTGTAAATTACTGGTATTACATTTTAAATAACTATGGGAACTTTACAAAACTTATCTTATAGAGTATTCAGCCCTTTTTAATTACCTACATTGAAGCGTGCTTCGTAAATTCTCATCCTATTTACACCTACCCTTGTTTATAGTAAATCCAAACTGTGTTAATGGAAAATCTAAACAACCCTTTTTGTTAATAAGTAACAAAATTTTATATAGTAGACAAGAAATATACTTAATAATTGATTGCTTTCTCTACGGATAGGTTTATTTATGTTATTTTTGGAAAAAGTTGTTTAAAAACACCGATACATGATTTTAAATTTTTTTAATTAACTCGCAAATTTATATTTAGTTGGGTTTTCAAAAAAAAATTTTATTTTATTTTATTGAAAAATAGAGTGGGGATGGGTAGCGCCCAATTGCCTCCCTGCACCAACCGCCACTGTGTACTATTACTCATACTAACTTATTATTATGTGTGTTTGTTTATGGTAAAAGTTTTGTAAAACTTCTAAATCTGAACGGTTTTTCTATATTTATTATTAATTTAAAACCAACTTTCTTTGAAAAATGAAAATATAAAATTTTATAATAACAAAAATAATACATTTTATAAATGTTATTACTTTTATACAAACAGTGACGAATTCTAAAATTAAACATCTGTTTATTTTGTTCAACCTTTGTAAAAATTTATGTTTAATTCACTGAAAATTTGTAAAAAAAATTAATAAAAAATAAAAATTAAATATAGGTTTAAGAGAAAATATTCTGGGTTTTGTTTGTTATTAATCATTAATTTATTGAATTTACTCAATCTGCCTGTGTTTGTTCAATTAAAACATCGCTAATTCGTTTAAAAACGAATCTACCCTCAATAATTTTTTAATTAAAAGGCTCATTTTTAATATGAAGACAATGTTAAGTAAATATCAAAATTTTATTTTTTATGCTTACACCTCCAGCCACCTTAACCTTATAATCTTAAAAAGCAGCCGCTCTTTGTGATACCTGATATTCGAGCTTCTATAGAAAATTCTCTTCAAGAAAAAGACGAGAAGAAAATTACGCTTTTGATAATAGCATATTGATTTCCAGATTGTTTTACTTTTAATATAATAAAATTAAAAAAATAATAAGATGTACAATGAGTACTATCGTAATATCAACGGGGTACATAATTACTTGGAATTTTTTTACATTTACTGGTTACTACCAGACCAAATTTGTAATGCAACTTATTTGTCGAGTTTGTTGTAAAAAATAAATATTTTGACTTGAATTTGCAGGTAATAATTATTTATTTATATTCCCTTTGTTATAGGAGCTGGTCACCAATGTTAGATGTGTGTGATTTAACTCTCTAAACTCGCTTTTTAATTAATATCTTGATCGGATAATAATTTGTTCATTAAATAATATCTTGATTTGAATAAATAATTTCTATTCATTATAAATTACATAAATTTGGACTAAGAACAATTATAACAATGGTTATGATAATATTGAACATTTGCGTCTTATCTAATCGGATCGTGTATTTTAACTGATGTGCTCTCTTATCAATAAGCTTCATGGTAACGGATGGTTTTTGTTTTATCAAAACTTATTGATAAGATGAGAGAAATGGTGTGGCTTGCCGCCACAATACTCCCCCTTTTAGTAAAGGCAAGAAAAAGGAAGAACAAAATTAATGAAAAGTAAGGAATGATAAAAAAATAAAGAAAATATAAGTTTTAAAACTGACTAAAAGATTTAACAAGCAATGTAGGCAGGTTTTAAGTGATCAATCGAAACTGATTTTTCTTTATTATTAATTTTGAGGTTGAAATATTTGTCGTTTCTGTTGACTACTAAATAGAGTCCTGAATATGCTGGTATCAAAACACTTTTAATAGTATTATTCTTGAGAAACACATGAGAGCAAGATTTTAAATCTTTAAAAACAAATATCGAACGTTTAGCGCGGTTTTGTGGTTGAACAGGGCGTATGTTTTCAAAAAAATGTTCTAGTGTTTGGATAAAATCGTCTGTAGTGGCGGAGTTTTTATTTGCATTAAAAAAATCTGCCGGTACTCGAATTGTCGTTCCGTACACTAGTTGCGAAATTGTACATTTTAAATCTTTCTTAAAAACCGTTCTATAACCTAATAAAATTAGAGGCATCACATATACCCAATTGCAACTCTGGTAGCAATGTATTGCATTTTTCAGTGATCGATGCAAGCGTTCGATCATTCCGTTGCAAGCAGGATGGTAAGGTGTGGTGCGACTATGCTGAATGCCTAACAATGATGAAAATTGTTTGAACAATGTAGATTCGAATTGGCGTCCTTGATCTGTAGTGATCTTAAGCGGAACGCCAAATCGAGATATCCATAAAAAAAGAAAATTTGAAGCAACCGTCTCGGCAGTGGCATCTTGTAGGGATCACTTCCATCCATCTTGTGTACCGGTCGATGCAAGTAAGTGCATAATTATAGCCTTGGCAACATGGAAGAGGACCTATGAGATCCATATGAACGTGCTCGAAACGTTCGGAAGGGAGCGAAAAAGTTTGCAGAGGCGCACAAACATGTTTTGTAATTTTGGCTTTTTGGCAGTGTATGCAAGTTTTTGCCCATAGTGAAACATCTTTATTCATCGATGGCCACATGTAACGACTGCGTACCATTTTAACTGTTGCTCTTATTCCGGGGTGAGACAAATTATGAAGAGTGTTAAAAATTCGTTTTCTCCAAGTGAGTGGAACTAAAGGTCTCGAAATATTTGTCGATGTGTCGCAATATACTAAATTCTTCGTACCAAATATTGGTAATTGCGTTAATTTGATATTCGAGTGCGAAATGAGAATCTTCAAGTCTGGATCTTGTAGTTGGTTCTGAGCTAAAGATTCGAAATCTATTGCAGTGGGGAAATTTATTGTGTTAATTTATGTCAGTTGAGAATTGACTAATGAAATCAAAATATCTGGTTTGACGCGGTGTCAAATTATTTAAATTTTTTGTAAAAGCGAAAGATAATGGCTTGTGGTCCAAAAAAATTGTAAACAATCTTTCTTCCAGCATGTGACGATGAAGTTGAACGGATAAGTAAATAGCTAGAAGTTCTCGATCGTAAGTACAGTACTTCATTTGCGCTGGAGATAATTTTTTAGAAAAGAAGTGAAGAGGTTCCCAGTTTGTACCACTATATTGCTGTAGCTCAGATCCAACCGCGGTGGAGGACGCGTCTACTAATAATGACAGTGGAAAATCACTTGATGGATGTGCAAGTGTTACTTGCTGAGCGAGTACTTTTTTGCAGGTTTTAAACGCTTTAATTGAATCTGCGTTCCACAGCAGAGTGAATTTATCATTTTTCTAGTTTCCATGATGCATGGCATGTAATGGTGCTTGAATGGAAGCAATATCGGGTAAAAACCGGTGATAAAAATTGAGTACGCCTAAGAAGCGTCGTAACTCCACTACTGTGGTGGTTTGAAGAAAATCTAAAATATGTTGTGTTTTTTATGGTAAAGCTTGAATACCTATTTTAGAAATTAAATGTCCTAAAAATTCTACTGAAGTTTGTGCGAAAATTGATTTATCTACATTGAGTATGATACCGAATTCGTGTAAGCGAGCAAAAATTTGTTCTAAATGACTTAAATGTTTTTCTAAATTTGCAGAAGCGATTAACATGTCGTCTATATAAATAGAACAGAAATCGAACTTTCCTAATATGGAATTCATGAACCGCTGGAATGACTGCGCCGCGTTGCGAAGGCCAAAAGTCATCGACGGAAATTCAAATAATCCAAATGAAGTTGTAATAGCTGTCTTTTTTATGTCGTCTTCATTCATAGGAATCTGATGATATGCTCTTACTAAATCTAAAGTGGTAAAAATCTTTTTTCCGTGTATATTATGCGTAACATCTTGGATGTTTGTAATGGGGTAACGGTCTGGGACTGTAATGGCATTTAGACGACGGTAGTCCCCGCAAGGCCTCCAATCACCGTTCTTTTTCTTAACCATATGTAGCGGTGAACCAAAATCTGAAGAGGAAAGTCTACAAATACCGTTTGCTAACATAAACTGAAACTCTTTCTTAGCGCACCTTAATTTTTCAGGGTCCAAACGTCTTGGTTTCGAAAATACAGGTGGTCCAGTAACGTGTATGGAATGAGTGATGTTGTGTTTTGGTGTCGCCTTGAAAGTTGAAAGTTTTTGAAGTAATTTAAAAATTGCCGCTTGCCGCCACACCTTCAATCTTTTATTTTACGCGGACTGATTATAATGTGCGTTTAAATAGGAGTTTTAGGATTATGAAAATGCACAAGGTTACTGATTTTGAACGCAGTCATCGGTTATTAATTTTATTCGGGCAATATGTGACAGGTCTTAGGCAAGTATAGTAAAAAAAATTTCCAATATTACAGAATTTAAAAATATTTTTAAATTTTAATTTAATGGAGGGCTCTAAAGTTCCCGTAAAAAACACCCTAAAGGGAAACATTGTCACGTATACGTTTTATAATAAATGAAGTGGAAAAACGGAACTAAATGTAAGCAAATTTTTTCAACCTTCCACTACCTGGAAACGTTGAATTTTTTATCAATAAAAATTTACAATAAAAAAAATCAAACCAGTTGAACACTAAATTCGTGTAGTTAACCTATTCCTAGCTAGTTATCCGTAGAAGTCAATTTTGCATATCGTACATTGAGTTTATTGCTGTTGGAAACTCAAATAGTTGTCATCTATATGCACCTATTACATTTTTAAACATTTAAAACTTTTGTGTTGTAAAAACACGCAATTAAACAAATTCAAAAAGTTTGTCTGCAATTTAAAAAAACAGGATCTCTTGTTTTATTGGCGTAATAAAACCAAACATTCGTTTCTAGAATAACGTATTTTGGAAATAAAATGAAGATTAAAGTTAGGTAGGTCATAAATCACCCTGTATAAAATACAAGTAGGGATTTGCCACTAAAATCTTCCACTGTGCGCAAAAGTTGTAGAGGAATCGTTTTTCTTCAACATTAAATAGCAATAAAATCAATATTTGTGTTAATGATAGGGACACTTTAGTTAGGGTATTTGAAGTACTGTGTACATAGAGTAAGAAATGAGAGAAATTCTAACGCGTGTAGGATAAGCTATAAGCCAGAAGCCTCAGCAGTCGTGTTAACCCAAAAGTAAACTTTGCTGTTTGTTTTAATTCTTGTAGGAAAACGTACTTTTTTTTTATTTAACCTTAATTTTATTTCTCTATATTAGTTAAACATAGATTCGAAAAAATTTAACGGATGTTTTAAGTTTGTTCATATAAAGTAAATTTAATTTCATTTGAGAGAAATGGTTATTCCAAGTTATTTATTTTAATTTTTTCCAACTTGAAAAAACAACCTGTGAACCCAGACGAAAAAAAACGTGGTCCATTTAAATTACGTTATACATCCTTTATGTTGTTGATGAATATTACATGAAAAACTACAAGGGAGCCAAGTTCCCACTATATAAATTCTTAAGCTCTTTACACAAACAAACGGGTAAGGGTGCAACAAGAAATTTGTATGAAACATTTATCAGGTTTGAAATAAATCCTATGATTTTTGCTACTACAGGCGTTAAATTCTGAGATTAAGCGGTCACGAAATATGGAAATTGAAATTATAAGCACGTTAAAAAGTTAAACAATAGAAATTTTAACTGTTCCAAAGCTTCGTACAAATTTTAACCAAAAACACAATTAAGAACTAATCAAATAAAATTTTAAACTTTTAAATTTCACCCTCTTCAAAAATTCTTTTAAAATAACTTCTACAAAATTAGATACTTTGTATATATTGTTGTCGTTACGATAACACTTACATTTAAATTTTTAATGTACCAGCCAACCCTTAACGTTTTTAAAATTCTATTTTCAATTTTTATAGCGGTTTACTTTTTATATTTTTCATGGAGGTCTTAAAATGACAGTACAAAAATAATAAATTGTTAGACATTTACGGCTAACGGAGTAATCTGCTTGAAAATATTTCAAATACTTTTAAGGGTAATTCTCTGAAGTGCTTTCCACAAAGATGTGCCTACCGAATTTTAATGGAAATCCTTTTAAAAATAAATTTAAATATAAAGGAATTAATTTTTTTCTGTAATTCAATAATTTATTCATTAAGACAAAAATTATCTCGTCTTGTTGCAGAAAGATTTTCAGATGAACTGAAAAACACCTTTACACCCGTAAAGGGTAGGTACACAAAATTTTTCTTCTATCACTGAACCAATATCAATTGAGCCGATGGAAAATTAACTTTCTTTATGGTTTATTTATTTTAATTTAGCTGATTGGTTACTGAAAATAAGTGCTTCCTGTAATTGCCTCTTAAATTATTCAAACACGCAACAATACAATAAAAGAGAATTCTTAATGTAAACTTTAGTTATTGTTTTAATAAATACAATTTAATCATCTTGAAAACTTTTTTGTTTATTCTTTTAATTCAAACTTTTTTTTTTTAATTCAAAGTAAAGTATTTATTGAAAACTTATCGAAAGCATCGGAAAAATTTAAAATTTTTTTCGGGCTCTAACGTCTTCGTCTCAAAAAATGTCAATAAACTGTTTTTTTGCAATATCTTTCTTATTATTGGTCCTACGGTAAAAAAACTTACTATCAATATTATAAAATAGATAATTTTCTACAACTTTTATCTGTAATCTTTTATTGTAAGTTAAATAGTTTTTAACTTACAGCGGTTAAAGTACAAATATTTTCGCAAATTACTGAAACCACTTGTTTTATCCGAATTTTTTTAAAATTAATTTTAAAAAAGGCAACCTCCATAAACGCAAGTTAATGGAGTTGCATAACTGACTGTCCCCCCTCCTGATGCATATTGCAACATCATAGAGATGTACATATTGTCGTGTTTTGAAACCATAAAAATCATAATTCATTTATTTTGTAAATTATTTAAAAGTTTAAATTTGTTTAGTATTTATTTGTATCATATTGTATAAAATAGTTAAAATTATGCTATGTAAATAAAGTGGGGAGAACGAAAAATAAAGTGAAGAGAGAGGGGCTTCAATAGACAGATGCCTTCGCGTCGAATAGACGACCCTCAATAATAATTCTTAATTTTAATTGTTAATAAAACAAAAGTAAGTTGATTTAAAATGAAAATTGTTTTTGTTTGTTTTAATTGTGGTGAAGTGGGTGTTTAGAACATAAAAATTGGAAGAATTTGTAATAATATTTGGTTATACGTCGCAGTAAAATTTGTTAGACCAGCTGCAATACTACATATGGAGAGCGCACGTAAAAGTTACAAGTAAAATACCACATGAAAGGTAACAAATTTGAGCATTTTAATTTACAATTTAAAAAAACAATTTGAAGAGCTCATAGCTAAATAAAATAATCTGTGTTACCTCAGCAAATTTCACAAGAGGTTGAAAATGCATAAATTTGTAAAGTTGGGGCAGAGCAATATATTGCAGTGTTCGCTCTTAATTATTAGGGTTAACTTTTTAATTTTATTTGAGATTATAAATAAATTTTATTTATTCCTTATTGGATATTATATTTTTATTTCTCCTGCGATAAATAACCAGTCGCCTTATCACTACAGTTGGTATTATTTTTCCCTTTATCGTTGCAATGTACAATTTAGCATTTATTTGGGAGTCAATTTAATTTATTTCCAGCAATCAATATTCCATATCATAAATTTTTAATTAGACTTTCTAACAATCAAAACTTTAAATTCCAAAAATTTTTTTTTGTCTTCTAAAATTAAAAAGGTTAGAACCACCATAAGGGTATAAGTGCATGTTTCTGAAGAAATTAAGCTAAAATTATAGATAAGTTCCTATTTTGTTTGGTGGCTTAAGGAAACAGGTACTTTTGAAACTTGTAATGCCAACTGTGTACCTTAAATATACTATTGTGCACAAGCTGGTCATTTATTGTAATAACTTTGAACGGAAATATCTGTAAATGTAAGTTTTAACACTTCAACCCTTATGGTTTAATCAATTATAAAAATTCTAACTCCAATTTAAATTAAAAAAAAAAAATTCTCATATCAACAAAATTCTTGATGCCTATATTCAAATAAAATTAGAAAATAATAAAATAAAACAAATTTTGTATAAAATACAGCCCAGAGCCGATTAACAATTTCTGAAAGCATTTTTTTATTTACCAAATCAGTAAACAATTTTTTATAGATATTCTGAAATGGGGGTCTGGGGGGTCTCTGTACTACAGTAATTGTACTCTTGTCCCCCCCGTCATCTCAGTAATTAGAGAGAAACTCTTAGAGCAAGTAAAGCAATCTTAAATGCATTGCCGGAAATCTTCGCAAATTTCCGAATAGACATGGTTCTGGAATAGATTAGTTTTGAACTCAGCAATTGCATTCGGAAAATTTCGCTTTTCTTTTTACAATCTTAGCGTGTGACCGGTTTTGGGATTACCCAAAAGGGATTTTTCACTCTTAGATGAATATACTGACTTGCGATAAACCATAAAGTCAAATCAAGTTATAATTTGTGTTAACAAAAATATGTGTTTGATTTTAGAGATAATCCCTTTCTTTTATATTTTTAATTAAGTACTAGAAAGTTAATACGGTTAGAGGAGAAAATAAACCAATAGTAAACTATATTTTTACAATCAATACTACAAGAAAAGTATAAAGTTAACTGTAATAAAACTAGTGCATTAATTTTAGTTGGAATATCCGATTCCAATAACCGAATTGATAATAATTTATTTAAGAATAAACTTACTGTATTAATAAAATTCCAAAAATGTTTCTAAAATTAAACATTTTATCATTTTTACTTTTTACCTATTCTTAAATTTGTAAGAACCCATGCAAAATGTAAATTTCATCTTCAAATTGAAATGAATTCTTGAAAACTGGAGAGAAACAGCATTTTTTTTGCAAAGAATAGTTTGTAATGTTTCCCCTTTTCTCACAATAATTTTTCGGATATTATGGTCAGATCATTTATTTTAAATGGTATCTAACGTTTTTATTTAACTACCCAATTCTATATGAAATTATTGGCAAGCGAATAACAAGCTTAAATCACTTAAATCGTTAAGTGTTGTTTCAATAATGGCGAATAGCAATAAATCAGTTGATTAAGTAAACCATTGTTGTTTTATAAAAAGAATTCTTCCTTATTTTTTCTGGTATAATAAAAACAATGTAAAAACCAAGCCCAATTTTGTCTTTATAACAAAAAGGGATATTTTCAAGATAAAAAATCTGACGAAAACAAAATAAAGCTTTCCTTTTTATTTCTGTTAGCAAATAAAAAACAGTCGGAAGAAATTGAGTCAATTGTCTAAATAATGGTAAGCAATCGAAGGTAAATAATGTTCGTTCGTTCGCAGTTGAACCCAAAAAGTGGATAGATACTTCATTAGGGTTCTTTCCCATGTTCTTCATTGATTTAGTTTTTGACCTAGCAATAATAAGTTTTAAATTCGTTAAAATAATTCTAAACTTTCATTTTTAAACTTTATTGTCCGTAAATTTTTATATCGTAATCGTATCCTCGTCTACGCAAACAGCTAATAGCAAACTTTACAAAAGTATATCCAACTCCACCGCTTAAAATTTTGCACTCACTGTCACTTGGATGAGTTGAATTACCATGTAAATCTTTACAAAGTATACAGCTTATAACTTTTATATCACTCGGGCGCTGTAGATCTATAAGCGTCTCCGGAAAGGAAACAAGTTCAAGTTTGAAGTGCCTCGTAGGATCCTGTTTGATCCTTCGGTGGTAAATGAGAACGTCTAAAAATAGTTTTTCTTTACTTTTCTAATTAATTTAAACAATTTCTTCTATTTTTATTGCTCCCTCTACTGCAACCTACCGTCACTCACTAATCTGCAACTGCCATACGAAGCACAAATTATTATTTGCACTTTGTTGACCAACGCAAATAATACAAAAATAATTAAAACCGAAGTCATTTTGATAATTTTTACACTTGTTAATTGCTTTATGCAAATTAACGCGGCACGAAATGCTTTTATACGCGTAAATCATCAACAACATTTTAGTGCGATAAGTAAAATATTCTTGTCTCACGTTTGGATGCTACCAGATTAATTATTTTAATCCATTTCATTGCAGTGGCGTTGCTATCGAACGGCAGACAAAGGTAGCACGGGTAACTCATAAATTAAAAATAAAATACTGGCGACGGCTCGATAGTAAAATCACATATGAAACGCTGTAAACTCGCATTTGCAACGTTGCAGTACAGCATAGTTTTTTATAATATGTGTAATTTATTGTATTCATTGTATTCAGGGCTTATGTCTGGTACTCTATAATAGCATGAAAACAAGTTGGTAAATACAAAACTAAAGTTGGAAATTCCATCCAGGACAATAATTAATGAAACTAACTTTTTTAATTTTTTAAAATAACCTTTACCGATTAGATTTTTAATTAGCAATTAGTAGCTCAATTTTTAACCTGAGCACTAGGAAAGCTCGTACACTTGTTAACATGAATTTTTTATGTCGAAGTTAAAATTTTAAACGCACCCCTTACAAAAACTCACAAAAAAGTTTCGTTAGATCTTATATAAGTGGCTTAAACTAAATTTCGAACTTTACACAGAAAGTTTTAAACGCCAATACTTTATACCAGAATGCATAAATTTATTTTTGAAATTTGTAAATTAATAAATTTTGGACTTAGGGAATTTAATCGTCATCAAACTTGGTAAATATTTTTGACGCATGGTTTATTAGCTATTTTGTATGAAATTGCAAGAATTACAAGTTTCAATTTAAAATTTTCTTTGCGAGAATTTCTAATTAATATTTAAGAATTTTTGGTTAGAAGTTATCGAATATAAAAAAATCGTTCGTTCAAAAATAGGGGAATTTGGAAAACCTTATTGGAAGTTTTTTTGCTTTGCAATAAAATAAAAGTTTAATCGATAAGCAGCTTTGAAAACTCACTTCGATAAAATTAGGAAAGCTTGAAATCAAAGAAGTTTTGATGAAATTAAGAATCAAACTTTTCGAATTTTCTTCTATTAAAACTGTAAGGAACCTTAATAATGTACACGGGTAGTTCAATACTTCTAGGCATATTTACACAAAAATATATTAGTATAAAAAATAGAGAATTTTCAAGTTGGTAGGCTTAAAAAGAAATTAATTAAGCGTCATTAATAATAAAAAAATAATTAAGTAAATTTTCATTTATTTTATTAATTAATTTATGTCAAATATATTAATTAAAACGAGGTTTTAAACAAGAAATGTAATTTTTTAAATTAATTTAAAAGCTTAAAAAATTAATGTGAAACATGAGATAATTAATTTTTGAACTGAAATATTATACAATAAGTTAAATAAATAAATCGCCTGCGGCGCTATTAACGAACGGTTTCAAATATTAATATTAAAGTTATACAAATACAACTTTGTTAGATATAAACTAGTTTTTATTTATGTAAAAATTAATTTCGTTTGTAAAAGTTATAAACTAGTATAACTGTAGCTATGAGTAATTCCCCCCACTCCACTTCTTAACTTTATCCTGTATCCACACAGACAAACAATTATAAATTAAACATAAATAAAAATATGGTTAATTTGAGAAATAATAGTTTACCTATCTAGTAATTTATTAGAACTTCGTAACCACAGAATTCTTCTACCGATGACAATCCAATTCCCCCCTTCCCAATCTTAGTGAGTAATATTTGTAAGTAGCAAATTACGCTTCCAGAATTACCTAGTTGCTAGACTTGAACCACCCAAGTTAAGTAGAACTTTTCTACAAATTTTACGTTCAAGCAGAGACCGCTTTGTCCAGTCAAATATATTGCAGTTTTGATGTTGCAGATTCAGAAATTAGCAGAATCGTTATAAAGTAAAGAAATTCTGGTTGGTATGTTAACATTAATATATCTTCCTTTCAATAAATAATTTAATAATTATTTAATAATTTAATAAATAATTTTAATTTAATAAAATAGCGGCTTGCCTAAGCAATACAAAGCCGTCAAAAATGTACATAAACGGTATCGATATTTACATAACGGTACGACATTGATTTGCCCAATTTATCGTTACTGTTTTAAGGTGTCATTTATGTACTGATACGGTACAGATATTTTCGTAACGGTATAGCATCGATTTACTACCGCTTTAGCCGTTACTGTTTTGATGTATCAATTATGTACATTAATGTACAAGAATTTTCGTAACAGTAAGATATTGATTTGTCCAATTTTCCGTTACTAAATTGGTGAATCAGTTATGAACATATTATGAGTTGATTTTTTATGAACAGAATATTTAGAAATTTACAGTGTCGTCTGGGTACATAAAATTTACGTTCCTAATAGGCACTGATTTTTAATTAAAATAAATAATTAAAAAATATAAACAAAACCGACATTGGTGTTGCTTGGGTGTAGTTTAACTAGAATATAGTACCCCCCCCCTCCAGTGCAATACATAAGTAATAGACATATTTGCACTAAAACATTTACACAAATTATCGGTCTGAATCCGGGGATACTCTGAAACTGAGTAATTGTGTTAAAAGTAATTCTTATCATAGGTGAACATTTTAATTCTACTAGGGAGGTATTTTATAATAATTAATAATGGTAGATAATCGTCCACTTTACACCATGAACCGAAAGAGTAAAGCAGTAACTATTATGCTTCTTTTTTAAAACCTCATCTTTATCAATGTACTTAACTTGAAGTGAATTTTAATTTATTTTATTAATTAATTTATGTCAAATACATTAATTAAAACGAGGTTTTAAACAGAAAATGTCATTTTTTAAAATAATGTAAAAACTTAAAAATGTAATGTAAAGCATGGGATGATTAATTTTTAAAAAACAGATAGGTAACTGAAATATTATACTATAAGTTAAGTAAATAACTCGCCTGCGGCGCTATTAAGCAATGGATTCAAATATTAGTATTAAAGTTATACAAATATAATAACTTTGTTGGATATAAGCTAGTTATTTTTATGTAAAAATGAATTTCGTTTGTAAAAGTTATAAATCAGTAGAACTGTAGCTCTGAATAATTCCCCCCAACTTGGGGGGGGAGGGGGACTTTATTCTATGTCCACACAGATAAACAATTATAATTATAATAATATACTGTCGTGTTTCAAAAACCATAACAACATTAATTTCATTTATTTTGTAAATAATTTTAAAGTTTAAATTTGTTTAGTAATTATTTATTTATTTTATTTATCATTGTACAAAAAAAATGTTTGTTAAATTTGCTGTATAAATAAGGTGGGAGAGATATAGACAAAAGAGTGGGGCTTGAAGGTTGTAGTACAAGACTTGGGCTCATGCCTTGACGTCGAGTAGTCGAGCGGACAAACATCATTCCCTCAATGAAAATTAAAATTGTTAATTCTTTAAATTGTGGTAAAGTGCAAATTGTAAAATACAAGTGAATAAAATTAAAAATTTGAAGAACTTGTGGTAATATTCGATGCATTAGAATTACATCGCAACAAATGTGTTTGACAAGACGCCAGCTGGAATATCATATGCGAAGCGAGCGCGCATGTGAAGCAAAAGTTCAATATTACATGCAAGGTAAAACAAACATGAGCATTAAATTTTAATTTGACGATTTTAAAAATTACATAGCTCATAGCTAAAAATAATAATCTGTGTTACCTCAGCGAATTACACTAGAGGGTGAAAATACATGAAAGTTGGAGGCATAGCAATACAATACATTAAAATATGGTTAATTTGAAGAAAAAATAGTTCACCTACCTAGTAATTAGAGCTGTAGTAACTACAAGATTCTTCTACTGATGGTAATCTCCCCTCCCCCCCATGTCAATGAGTAATATTTTTTGTAAGTTGCAAATTACGCTTTCAGACGTCTACCTAGTTGCTAGACTTAAACCACCCAAGTAGGTAGGTCAAATTGGGCTTTTTTACAAATTTGACGCCCAAGCAGGGACCGCTTTGCCCACTCAAACATTTTATAGTTTTGTTGTCGTTGCAGATTTAGAAATTTGCAGAAGCATTATAAAGTAAGGGAATTCTGGTTGACAAGTGAACATTAAAATCTCTTCCTTCCGTTTTTCAAGTTTTTTTTACTTCTCTTTGATTTTCTTCGGGTAACTTATAATGTTAACCAGTACAATAAAAATATAACAGAATAAATGTTACAATTTCTCAATGGTAGCTTTGTAGTTTAACTACAATATAGTACTTCCCCTCCCCCCTGGAAGCGTATTATTACAAGAGTAAAGTAGTAACTTATGCCGTCAGGAGCATGACTCAATATTATGGGCTGAAAATATAAAATGAAAAAATTAGTTTATTAGGAAATTTTTAACACGGACTGTGGGAAGTGTACAAACTTCAATTGCAGAGAAGGTACTTAATACCTTAAAAATGTCGTCAGTCATATTTTAGTTCAGTGACATTAATCGATAATTTTTGTACTAAATATTTCGAGAAAATAACCTAAAAAAGTTTTAAAATTTTTTAAGTATTTTTGTGGTATTTAGTAGTATGTGATGTTAAAATAATAAAACCTAACAAACTCATATTCATTTACTTAACCTAAAATTTCATTTAGACACATGACGCCGTTTAGTTTGGTTATTTGGCTAGGACAACATTTAAAGTTTGGTTAATTTCCTTGATTTTTTAATTTTTAAAACCTTTTTCAATTTTTGGTATATTTGCTCGCACTTCTTGTTATTTTTACTGTTACACATGACTGATGATCCAAAATAATCGTGAAATAAGGGCCTTTATATTATGTTACAGAGTTCTTTATTTTTAAAATTTTTTTTATTTCTATAGCGTAATTTTTTCAGAATTCTATTTTCTTGTTTATTCAAATTTTCTAAGTTCAACCCTGTTAAATGTGAATTATTGTCATTTTAGTTTCTTTAAATATTATGTTTCTTTGTAGTATGTATTATTTACTTAACAGTTAAAATTTTTATTATTTTAACATTTTGTTAGGTTTTATTATTTTTACTAAATATTTCCCTTACCAAACTATTTAATTTGCTAAAAACTAGTCAGCATTATAGAAAGCCACTCTAAAATTTTCCACTCCAAGGATTTTGTTCTAAAATGTTTCATTTATTTCTATCCGCCCTTGCACACCGCAATCGAGAGCTGTGCTACTTTGGTTGGACGATAACAAACCAATTTTTTGTAGTTGCAGTATTTTATATTCGTAGCCCTTAGATTAATTTTAGTTGTTTAATATGAAAACGTATAATCGCTTTAAAATGTACAAGGATTTTAATTCCAACTTTTACGTATGTTCTACAATAAACATCATGGTCTGTTAAACATTTACTGCAATCGGCTTTGGCGAATTCGAGCATAAGTAACGAACACTTAATTCTCGATATTTAACACATGACAACACAAGTTTTAACTCTGTTGGCATTTAATTAAACTTTTAGATAAGTACTTGAAACAACATCACATCGGGTACTTTTTGAAAATTTCTCAACTTAGCCTTCAAATTTTTAAATCCTGGTACATTTGAGCGAACCCACCTTATCTTATCGGCGTTGATTTTTACTTCATTATTCATTATCTAGCAGTGCTGATAAGAAAATCGTTATGAACTAACTACCTACCACACGAATCGGTCTGTTTTACGTGCTTTTGATAATACAACAAATTTTCCATTATTTTGTGAAAATAAACTTTGAATGTGCACGTACGTGTACCCGCAACCGCGTACGCGTGTTTAATTAAATAAACAGGTCTGCTAAAATGTTTCACAATGTGTTAAACAATGAAATTTACCTGTGTCCAACAGTTCCACGTGGAACGTGCAATTGGGAAGGACATGCATCGACCATTGTCGAACATTTCCAAATAGAACACGAAGAACTCTTAATCAGATCAAATTCCATTAAAGTTAACGTTACTCAAGAATCCGAACAGAACAAACTCATGATATACGGAAATGAGACATTCCTTGTTCAAACGACGGTTTGCTTACCTAGTACAAAATTATCGATACGTTTAAGATTGTTAGGAACGGAGGAAGAATCTGCAAAAATTAGATACAATGTGGAAATTTCGTATGACCAATTCGCATTTACCAACGAAAACTCTTCTTTCGAATACAATCCAGTCCACAGCACTAAATATGGAATTCAAGTGGATTTTAAATCAATTTCTTTAATGTGCAACCGGCGAATTGAATATTTGACCATAACTTTCAATGTGCAAAAATTGAAAACCACCAGGAGTGTCTCTTTAGTAAAATCTTTGAGTTTTACAGGAGTTAACGAAGACGAACGCGTCCAGGATTACGTACCGGATATTGATAAAAATTACAATTTCACCCAAGACGCGGATGAATATTTGGAATTTGTCGCAACAACGGACTACGATAAATTCCTGAGTTGTTCCAACTGTTACATCAGCATGATTCCGCCCATTTACATGTGCTCGAACGACCACGGAGTGTGCTACAATTGCAAAGAGAGTGATTGTTTTATTTGCAACGAAAAAATCACGACGATGAGGAACACCGACTTAGAAATGTTCTCCAAAACCATCGATCACGTCTGTCGATACCAAAGTCATGGCTGCAGGGAAAAATTCAAATACGACCGAATTCGAAAACACGAAATACATTGCGATTTTTACCCGTACAGGTGCGAATTTTGTAACTTCGAGGGAAAACTGGCCGATCTCAAAAGTCACTTCAAAATAACACACCCTTCGACTAAAGTTTACGAAACGATGGTAAAAATTCAATTTCCGAAAAGTTCAAATTTTGTGATCCTTAATAAAAGTGGCGCATTTTATTGCTTCTCAGTAGCAAACGAATTGTATATCGAATGGCAAATTAGTTATTGTGGTCCGAAAGAACGGAGTTTTAGTTGTGAAATACAAATTACTAGAAAGAAAAGTCAAAACTTCAAAAGTTATTTTCTTAAACGAGCCGGAAATGTTTTTCGTTTTGCCGTATCTCTTGACGAATTGAAGAAGGGAAATCTTAAGGACAAATATGCAGTTTTATATATTACCACTTATTAATTTTTTTTATAATTAGGTTAATAAATTATTCGATAAAAAAATAGCTTTTAGCTAATTGAACCTCATTAACCAACTTTAACTTTTTGTTACGTCTTTATAATGCTTGACTAAGTTAAGGGTGGTTGTGGGATTGAAAGGTGTGAATACTTATCAAGAAACATCAACACTTTAAAAAAAAGGAGTATATTTTAAAATATTCAAAAGACGACGTTTTTAATTATTTTATCGATTACAAGAATAGAAATTATCTAAAATATTGATTTGTATTTCGCAATAAAATAATTTATATTATTTAACATTAATAATTGCTGCCGTGATCAACTTTACAGTGACTTCGGTGCGATCGTCCTTCATTCAGATGTTGGAAATTCGACCAAGAAATAATTGATTTAATAAAATATTTACATTTATTCTATCTTAACCGTTGATAAAAGATACTTTTTGTTTTTGACAAGTTTTTGAATAAATTTTTAAACCAAGTCCAACTCCTTGGGACCCCAGTTTAAATAATAAATAAGCTTTTAAACGTCTATAGCACCGAATACTATTAATATTTTAGTTTTAATTATTTTGTAATTATTTCAAGAGCATTTGCTCATCTACAAATAAGATTATAATCCTTTATCGTCTAAAATCAACGGATTTCAAGTTATAATAATTAAATTAAAAGAACAAAAAAACCTGTCGAACCCTTTATATTTTAAACAGAACTATCTTGCAAAACCAAGTAATTTTTTGAAAAACAGAAAATGAAGGTAGCACAGAAAAATTAATCACAAAATTATTAAAAATTTTAATTTGGTTGAATACATTTGTTTCCATATCAAAACGCTTTTAGCGTTCGAGTGTCATTGTTGTAAAATACATCAGTTTCGCATTAATAAATTGCTTTGTTTTAATCGCTTTGTGCATAAATTTTGCAGATTTTGTTTACCAACGAGGCAAAATTTACAAGAGACGATATAAACAATTGCAGGAATTAACATCGATAGGTAATAGAAAATTCCAGAGCAAAATTTGAATCCTGGATCAGCGACGTTCTAATGTGAACCGATTGTGAAGAATTTGTCCTTATTTTTTTTCCGAACTTACGACTAAATATTTAGAATTTTTAGGAGATGACTTTTCGTTTCGGCCGGCAATATTATCCGATTTAACTCTTGGCTGCCCTTAAAACTATGATTTTCAGCAATAGGAGAAAGTCCTCCGGCAGAGATGAATTAATGAAAATAAGACTGTGCAACATCTTTTTATAAAAATACGTCTGTGTTAAAAATGAGGGTGACCATTTTAGAAAATTACTAAAATAAATTTTGTGAATCTATTTATTTTTTCGTTCTTGCCTTAATATTCGGATTTTCTGTAAAATTAAGTGATTTTCCAAAAAATTTTGCTAAAACAAAATTGTAGCCCGTTAAATTTTCCATCCAAATTTTACAAATTGTATTTTATTAGACGATAAAGCGATAAAGTGAAAATCACTGATTTATTACTATAAAAATTAATAATTTTGGTTCTATCGCAGTTTGAAGGCAGAAATTCAAAAAATTCTTTGTAAAGTCGCGAATTTTAATCACTAGAAAATATTTTAGAGCGAAATGCAAAATTAATTTTATACTGCGTACATTTTGACAAAGTGATTTTTTTAAACCTGCTTACACAAAAACACTCAAAAATAAAATGTTTTTAGTACAGATAGATTTTATTATCCAATATGAAGTTAAAAGGGCCACTAGAAACAATTCGAATTAGTAAAGTTCTATTAAAAGGATTTTAAATTCAAGAAACCTAACAAAAGTTCGTATTAACCACAAATCCGAAATAAAAACTTTCGAATTGATCAAATTCGAATGTATAATAATGTACGTAATATCTAAAGGTATTAGATTTGCACATTGAATTATAGATAACAATAAATTTTATATTACGTATCATAATAAATTAGTCACATTTTACAAAATTGCAACTTATCTAAGATTAACAGTCGTTAAGTTTTGGGGCGTAGCACGGAATTTAAAAATATTTTAATAAAATTATGATAGGATTTGGTCTAAAATATAAAAATTAAATTTTGAATATTATTTAAAAATACGCATAAAAACGACCAAAAACTGCAAGTCTCCACTCGATTGGCTGTTTTCATAAGATTAGCTCCGCCCACAACGTGTTTTTGTTTCAAAAAATTTAAAATAATCTTAGAGAGCGACCGAACTTCAAAATTACAGAGCTACAAAGACGCAGATTTTTGTTTTTAATTTAAATCATTAGCAATGCTGAAATTCAGGTGTGGGTGGCCCCGACCACTTAAAACCAGCGCGGTACGTATTTACACACGTACACGCACGGTCAACACATTGAAAATTTAAACAACTTTTACGTGAAAAATCTTTATTTGAAATAAGGAAAAAATTATGTAGATCCTTTGTTTAATCACTTCATTATAATGTCATTTTGAAATTTCTACAAGAATTTCTATAGTATCTAAAAAAAGCTCGGGTGCCAATTAGCGTGCTACACCCTAACTTTTGTACGTTTTTCTTTATTGTCCTCATTTTTCCTCTTATTATTGTCACAAAGAAATTTGAAATTCAAAAGTAATAATAATCAAATAAAATTAATTAATTGCACTTTTCTATCACATCATAATTTTTTCAAGTTTTTTGCAACTCCCCCTACAATACCGGTGTGTAAGTATGAAACCGGAATTTTTGTACAGAAAATACACGTTTATTGTAATGATATGATACAAAGTAACTTATTCAAAGTATTGTCCGTCGCTATCTATACATTTTTCCCATCTTTCTGGCAATTTGTGGATTCCGCGCCCAAAGAACTGTTGCTTTTTTGAGGCAAACCAGTCATCGAGCCATTTTTGTACATCTTCGTAAGAAGTAAAGCGTTGCTCAGCAAGTGCGTGTCCAATCGATGCAAACAAGTAGTAATCGGACGGGGCAAGGTCCGGTGAGTAAGGCGCGTGCTGAAGAATCTCCCAAGGGAACGACTAGATCGTTTCCTGGACCTGTTTTGCTTTGTGTGCTGGTGCATTGTCATGCAGCAAAATCACCTTGTGTTGTCTTTGTTGGTATTCTGGTCGTTTTTCACGCAAAACTCGATCCAAATTGGTCATTTGTTGTCGGTAGCGTTGAGTATTGACAGTTTCCCCAGGTTTCAGCAGCTCGTAGTAGATTACGCCTTTCTGATCCCACCAAACACACAGCATTGTCTTTCGTCCGTAGCGGTTTGGTCTTGCCGTCGATGTTGATGGTTCACCCGGAGTAACCCATGACTTTTTGCGCTTAGGATTCTCGAAATATATCCACTTTTCATCGCCAGTCACAATTCGATGTAAAAATGACTTTCTTTTGAACCTGGCGAGCAGCATTTCGCATGATGTTTTGCGGTTTTCCTGCTGTCTTTCGTTGAGTTTATATGGAACCCATTTCCCCACCTTTTGTATCTTTCCCATGGCTTTCAACCGAAGGGAGATGGCTTCTCGGGTCACCTTTAACTGATCCGCCAGTTGTTGTTGTGTTTGAGCGTCGTGTTCGTCCAACAAGGCTTGCAGGTCAGTGTCTTCAAACTTTTTCGGTGGTCTTCCACGTTCTTCGTTCCTCACGTCAAAATCGCCACTTTTGAACCGTTTGAACCACTCGAAACACTGTGTTTTACCGAGAGCATGCTCACCGAACGCCTCCACAAGCATTCGATGCGATTCGGCTGCGGTTTTCTTCAGATGAAAACAGAAAAGTAGTGCTGTCCGCAAATCGTAATTTGTTGGCACAAAACTCGACATGTTTATCTCTAATAAACTAATGCTACTGAATGAAACTCGTGTTATTGTGAGTTGGAAATCTTTGTCGGATATCAAAACAATAACAAGACACCGCTGACGTGACGTGTCGGTAACTGCATCGACATCTAGCACCACCTATAGGCAAATTCCGGTTTCATACTTACACACCTGGTAAATATTACTTTTATTAAAGAACTAAAAACTCCAAGAAAAAGTTTATTGCAGTGAGTTATCTAAAGGTCTTGAACTTTATCCTGAATCCCTGATTTTAGAAAAACTAAATCAAACAATCCAACCTTCATACAAGGATGTCAACGGGGTTGCAGGTATGAAAATCGCTTTTTCATTACATGTCAATTCGTACCTTTAAATGAAAAACATACGAAAGCGAATTCGTATTATTTGTTTTCTACAAAACTTTTTTTTATTAAGCCAGCTACTTTTGAGTCCATATATTATTTCGAAAATAAATATTGATGTACTAAATATATAATCGTTTTGAATTTTAGAGTTTAATTAATTTTTATTTATTTTTCTTGTACATATTATATTTTTGATTTTCAACTTTATAATAATTTTATTATCAAATAATTTGATATTAAGTTCTTTCGTTCTGGTAATGATTTTTTTTTTTTTATAGTTTTATTTCATAATAAATTACATTAAACTCCAAGACGAAGAATACTTTATAAAATACAAATTTGCCATTACATTTTTATAACGTAAACATTTAAAATCAAATTACGAAAAACAGATTGTACAAATATTTGTAAAGAGATAATAAAATTTTATTATGGGCGAGCAGTCATGGTTATTTATATTTTAAAAATTTATTATGTAGGTTAACATTTACATTTATAACCCACAACTGCAATTTAAAATTAATTTTGCTGTAAATACCAAAAACAGAACGTAGGCTTTCAAAATTTTATTCTTTACTTAAAAACTAAAATGAAGTTCTTTTGTAAAAAATGCTGTTGTTAATAAGTGGGTACAAAAATTTTTTTTTTCGCTCTACACTCAGAAAAATGATTTGTCGTTGTGCAAAGATAGTTAATTTTGTGTTAATGAAGCAACATATTTTTTGTTCATTGTTCATTTTTGACAGTTAGTGACACCGTGTCTTTTAGTAAATCAAAGGATTTACAAATATTAGCTTCGATATCCTTCCTACAGAAAAGGGTTATAATATTTTACATGTGTTATACGCTTCCCAACTTCGATATTTTAAGCTTAATTAATAAATTACGCAGCGTTGATGGTAATTCACATAAACGTAAACTAAATGTAAGCTACGCTATTTATAAATTGACGTAAACCATATGTACGTAAGTAATTAAGCACATAACTCTATGCGCTTTTAATCACTCGAGTTTTATTTTGATATAATTAATTAAGTTTCAATTTTCTAACTTTTGTGCAAAAACATTAATAATCTGGGATTTAATTAACAGTAAAATCTGTTCTAATTAAAACAAAGCGAGGCTTTATTTTTTCATTCAATAAGGTCTATTAGTCTTGTCTAATTAATATCGTTTCAATCTGAGGAAGGTAAATAGCAACCGAAATCGGTAAAACTGACATTATTCGAATTTTTCAAATTTGATTGATTTTTAATGGAAATATAAGCAAGGGTAAGCGACGACGCAAGTTTAATAAATTACAGAAATAAATTTTCATCTCGTAGTTGGCTTTCCGTTTCATCAATTTGAACGTTGTACCTACTCAAAATGTTGTAACTCCGCTTTATTTTTCAAATAAAATGTTGTAAAAGTAGCTTAATTTAAGTTAATTAAACCATTCCAATTTTCATTTTAAAACATCGTAATCGCCTTTAATTTTTTTATAAAATGACCGTAAAGTTTAGCACAATAGAATTTTACATTTTAAAATTTAACTAAACCTATTTTATAGTTTCCATGACATAACAATGGAAACTATTAAACGGATAATGCAGTTTGAATGACAAATAAAAACGAAAATTTATGGAACTCGGTTTCATATAATCCAAACGATAAAATTCTATTACCGATACGATTTTATATATTTTATAAATTATTTTTTATATTAATATACTATAAAATAGCCTCCATCTTTTAAAACATTCCAACCAAACAATTTCAAAAAAATCACCTGGCTACGGCACTGTGTTCTCAACTCTTTTAGTGTTTAATAATACTGCTATATTTTAATTGTATTCTTTTATTAGACTTTAACCTTAGCTTAATAGAGATGTAAAAAATTGTAAGTATATTTGTGAAATAATTAAAAATTATAACAAAAAGAAATACAAAAGATTAATTTAATATGTAAATTTATAACTTGTACAATTTAAAGCTTTTTCATAAAAAAAAAATTATGCTATTATTAAAAAATAATTGTATAATCAATAATTATATACAATAAAGTGAATTTAAATAGAATTTATATTATAATAACGATGAGATTATACGTTAGTATTCTTAAATAAAGAAACAATTTTAGAAGTTATTCAATAAGAAATTATTAGGACTTGTAATAATTACAGCAAAAAGAAAATATAAAGAATTTTCTACAATAGAAAATTGGAACTGTATTGATAAGCTAACGATTGGCTTCTGTTGTTAAAAGTCGTAAAAGTTAAAAGTAAAAATCAATGGTAATTTAAGTTAATATACTTTTTTAGAAAAACTTACAATTCTTAAGATGTATAAACAATTTAATGTTAATAATAATAAATAATAATACAGAATAAATTTAATAACAAAGTTGACGCGGAAATACCCTTTAAGTGCAGTGGCGGTCCGTGAGTAAGTAATTTGGGGAGACTGGAAGTCTGAAGTATTAAAAAGTACATATTGTACATATTGTCTTGTTTCGAAACCATAAAAATTATAATTCATTTATTTTGTAAATTATTTTAAAGTTTAATTTTGTTTTATTATTTATTTATTTATCATATTGTATATAAAAATGTTGGTTAAAAATTTTTGCTATATAAATAAGGTGGGTAGAACGAAAGAATAGAAAAGAGAGGGGCTTGAATAGAGACACTTGGGCTGACGCCTTCGCGTTGAGTGGACGAACGGATGTTCGTCATTCCCGAAATGATAAGTTTAATTTTGATTATTAATTATTACAAGTGATTAAATTTGGATTGGTGATTGTTTTATTTCATAATTAATTAATGCAAGTGAATAAAATTAAAAAGTGGAAGAATTTGGGATAATATTTGGTTATTTGTTGAAATACGTCGCAGAAAAATTTGTTAGACCAGCTGCAATAGTACATGCGGAGCAAACGTGCACGTGAAAGTATAAGACCACATGAAAGGTAACAAATTTGAGCATTTTAATTTACGATTAAAAAAACAATTTAAAGAGCTCATAGCTAAAAAAAAAATAATCTGTGTAACCTCAGCAATTTTCACAAGAGGGTGAAAATGCATAAATTTGTAAAGTTGTGGGCATAGCAATATGTATTATGTACATAATAATTCTTGAGTTTAAAACTGAAGTTACACAAATTAAAGAATACATACTTACATAGAAAAATATTTGAAAAATAAAATGAACAAATACCAGGTTTGCACTTAGAATACTAAATAAACAAAAAAATAAATTTTGAAAACATTAAGTTATAAAAATGATGAGAATTTAAAATAAAAACTTTGTAATACGATATAAAGGCCCTTATTTCACAATTATTATCGATCTTCTTCATTTATATCGTATTATAAAGTTTTTATTTTAAATTCTCATCATTTTTATAACGTAATTTTTCAAAATTTATTTTCATCTTCAAATTTTTTATAGTTCAAACCTGTTAAATGTTAATTATTGTTTGTTTTTATTGCTTTTTAAATATTATTTTTCTATGTAAGTATGTATTCTTTACTTAACAGTTAAAATTTCTTTATTTTAATATTTTTGTTTAGTTTGTTTATTTTAACATTACATACTACTAACTACCACACTTATCGACTTAAAAATTCATTTTTTAGTTTATTTTCTATTATGAAGTTACACACTCTATTATATCATTTTGTATCGTCTTAGATGTTCATTTAAATATTATTGATAACAAAGAATATGCTTTAAGTAATTTAGTATACCAACTACCGTGAAATTTTTTAGTAATTTACCTTTTTTATATTTCAATAAAAGGTTAAAATAAAGGGTGTTAGTGTATTATATTTTAATTTATCGTTTATTTTCATTGATGAAAATAATTTAAGAAGTATAATAAAGCAATAAATGCATAAAAACGTAGAACTTGTACTAGCAAATACATAAGTTATTTTGCATAAACTTTGAAGAGACTAGACCCAACGTTGGAATATTTGCTGTATGCAATTACTCCACTTCTTTACGCTTGTACGATATACGTTAAGTATTGATAGCATTTAGCATAAGTGCACTTTAAGTATGAGTCTTTCGTAAAAACGTCACTTGCAACTGGCAGCCGTCGTTATCTTATCATATTAGCAATTCAGCATCACTATTAAGTTTTAACAGCAGTTGTTGATTTCAAAAGCTTTTCTTTAGATAATCATTATGTAAAAATATATTGAGATGACCCTAACTATGCAAATCTATAATATTTGCTTAATCCCAAAATTACTCTAGCTGGGTATCCATTATTTAACATGAGACTCTTCAGTGTTTAAAAAAATTGTTAATTAAAAAATGCTCATTCTTTTGTTTTACCTTGCATGTGGTATTCGACTTTGACTTCACGTGCGCGCTCGCTTTGCATATGATATTGCAGCTGGCTTCAGTACGCCTGGTTAAACAAATTTTTTGCAATGTAATTTTTATACGCATTGACCAAAATTTTCACTAATTCTTCAATTTTATTATTTTGTTTTTACTTCACTTTATCAATTAACTAAAAACATCAAATCAACTTAAGTTATTTTATTGATTTTAAACAATTAACAATTTTAAATTATTATTGCGGGAATGATGTTCGTCCGCCCGTCTATTCGACGTGAAGGCATGAGCCCAAGTGTTCCTATTCAAGCCCCACTCTTTTCTACTTTTTCGTTCTTCACACCTTTATTTATACAGCAAATAATTTAACTAATTATTTTATACAATATGATAAATAAATAAATAATAAAACAAATTCAAACTTTAAAATTATTTACAAAGTAAATGAAATTATGTTGTTATGGTTTTCGAAACACGACAATATATTAAAAAATTAAAATACCACATAATTTTTCATTCAAATAAGTTTCTATGGAAATGTTATTAAAAATTATGATTTTTAATAAAACATTTTTTTTCTTTTTGGTGGATAACTTTTTCTGAGCAGACGCAGTCTCAAAGACTACCATGACGGGCCGTCACTGTTTAAATGTTAATTATATGTTTTAGATGCTTATGAAAATTTTTTAAAGTCTACAGTTTCGGAATCCGACCATGATACCGATAATTTATTATCTTAGAGTTACTGAGATTTGACCTCAAAGTTCAAAATTTTTACCACCAAACTAAAGAATGTCATTAGGTATTTTTATGTTTCAATATTGCATAAAATGATCCCAAAAGCTTAAAAAGCAAACTTTAAATCGACACCAAGGTTATTTGCTGTTGAAAATTAAAACAGCTGAAGTGTTTGAATACAACAAATATGATATTTAAATAAAACACAAAACCAATTTCCAATATGCATTAAAATGTCGCTAATTTAAGTAAAAACAAAGCGCCCCTCCTTTATCTCCTGCTGCTGAAACTTTCAAATTATTCGAGTACTAAAGGTCATGGCGACCGATATACCGCCTGTCCTGCTAGTTATAATAATATAGACATAAGAGAGGATCGTAAACGTCAGGGAAATCGAAAACTGTTCTTGAAAGAAGTTAAACTATAAAACAACGACGTTAACTCATCAATTTAAATTTAATTCGACAAGGGTGAATGTTTCAACGAAGTATCAAAATATTGATTTTACAGAAAATGAAATGTCGGACAAAATTATGTTTAGTTTTTCTTCTACAGTAAATATTACAGTTCTTGAGATATTTTAAATTTAACAAAAAACGTGACAAAAGTTTATTTTCTATCCGAAAGTGAATGCGTACCTATATTGCTATGCCCCCAACTTTTACAAATTTATGTATTTTCACCCTCTTGTGAAATTTGCTGGGGTAACACAGATTATTTTATTTAGCTATGAGCTCTTCAAATTGTTTTTTAAATCGTAAATTAAAATGCTCAAATTTGTTACCTTTCATGTGGTATTAGAGTTTGGCTTCACGTGCGCGCTCGCTTCGCATGTGGTATTTCAGCTGGTCTAACAAATTTGCTGTGACGTATTTCAACAAATAACCAAATATTATCACAAATTCTTCCACTTTTTAATTTTATTCACTTGCATTAATTAGTTATGAAATAAAACAATCACCAATCCAAATTTAATCACTTTTAATAATTAATAATCAAAATTAAACATATCATTTTGGGAATGATAAACATCCGTTCGTCCACTCGACGCGAGGGCGTCAGCCCAAGTCTGTCTATTCAAGCCCCACTCTCTTCACTTTATCTTTTTCATTCTCCCCACCTCATTTACATAGCAAACATTTTTAACCAACAATTTTATATACAATATTATAAATAAATAAATAACACAAAATTAAACTTTAAATAATTTACAAAATAATAAAATTATGATTTTTATGGTTTCGAAACACGACAATATATTAGTACAACATTGAGACAATATTGTGTGATTGCCATAATATTTCTTACAATAATGTACAATATCGCACCAATTTTAATTAACAATCAAAGTTATATAAATATCTACTTTTTTGTATGCTTTACCAGTTGCTTAGAGCTTACCACCACTTCAGACACATGGCTTTATAACATAAATAACTATTTTGGTATAATAAAATTCATAAAATTTTGATGAAAATTTCTTGCAGATCTTACAAAGATTTTTCTACGTTTCGTAACTTTATCATGAAGTTCTTATGGTAGAATCAAATCTTCACCGGGCAAAGTACTTAAAAATGATTTTTAAAACCCCATAACGCATAACTACTGAAAATAAATGTATGCTGCTCTAGGATTTTTTTTTTCAACAAAATTATTTCTATAAAATTTTTCGTATTTCTTACGTTTGTCACGGTTTTGAGTGGAAAGTTGTGGCGCGGCGTACTTTTGAAAAGTTTTTACATATTATTTCCAGGCCCGATATTCGTGTAACTTTTGTTTATATTATTTGAAACTGTTATTTTATCGAATGGTTTTAATTTAATGAAAGCTAATTTAATGAGTTCCATTTACCGCATGAAATAGCATTTAATTAAGTTTTTTTAACTTTTAAAGTTTTTTGTTCGGTTGTTTTTATATTTTGTTAAGTTTCTTTGTAAATTATTTTTGAGAATATTTAGATTTTTCTTCAAATGATAGAACGATTTCAAAAAGTTTCCAAAGAGATATCAAACGACTTTTTGATATAAAAAAAAATATATAAAAATTCATAAAAAGACAATCTGTTTGATCAAGCTGCATATTTCTCTTGAAAACAAATATAAAGTGGACATTTATCAACACTTGAGTTAGAAAGGTTTTTTATGTAGAAAACCCGGGATCGTAAAATATAGTACAAGAAAACAAATCAAAGTTATTGAAGTTTACTGTATATCTATTTCCTATATCTTAATATTCTAAATCGGCACTCATGAAAATTTTATTGTCTATTTTACATTTTTATATTTATAAATTTTAGGCGGCGTTTTTGCTAACATTCTCCATTCGCCGTAAATCTATAAAAGTCACTTTCTCTTTTTTAAACAAATAGAAAAGCTTCTCAATCAATATTGACACGCGTTCCGCCCACCGTACCAAAATGTTCTTTGAAATCCAGCTATTAATGCTTCATTCTTTTATTACATCTCCTTTAGTGCCTATTTTTCACTAATATCTTAACTTGCGGATCAATAAAAGTTAATTGGAAGTTGAAATTAAGAGAAATTCTAGTTCTGGCAAGTTTCATTTCGATAAGGAAACACTACACGAACAAGTATACTCCAGAGTACGCCAAACTGGGAATTTTCCACCGACGGCAACATACGATTAAAATAAATAAAATTTTAATTCCACTTGTTCGTTTTTGTGGCAAAAATATTTTACACTTGCTCTATGGCGGCTTAAATTTAATTAATCTTAGTCGGTCCTATCATAAAACACTCAACATTAATAAATTACGACTACAGTGCACAAGAAAGTTATTGAGTGAAAATTCAAAATCTCAAGATGATACGTTTAAGTTTCAACAATGTGTTCATCACTTGAGTACATAAAGCTATAACTGTATGCTTGTAAAACCATGCACTCCATTGAAAATTACGTTATCAAAGTTTACACAAGAGAAAATATTTTAGGTTTTTGTCACCCAACTTCAATCTCGACAATACTTTTCACTACAAAGTATCTCGTGCAGTGATGATTAAATTGCATGGTAATAAAAGACAACTTCGTGAAACTTATAAAATGGGACGTCAAATTAACGACTGCCTTTACATCCCATTCCATTTTAGAATAGTAAAATATTTTAACAGTTTCCTTTATTTGCACGCACCACACTACACATCCGAAATACGTTATACTTACGCTGGCAAACGCAGTACAAATTATATTCTCACTTAATCTAATATTTGCTTTGGTTAATTATTGAAGTTTGCCATTTCTCTGCTTTTCATTGTATATCCTACTGAAAAAATATGAAAAATTTCCTACCATTCCGACGACGGCTACAGGCGTTTCGTCGCGGTTTCTACCTTTAATAAAAACTCTGAAGAAGTAAAGCAAATAATTTTTTCAACTAATAAAACAAATGACATACTCAACTTAAGTTTTCTTATAACATCTTTTCGGAGTCATTTGAAAGCTCTTCGGAACTTTTCCATTTCTCCACTTAATTTAATTTCAAGCGCATGTAAGCGATCTTTTCACTTCTTAGTGCAGTGTGTGTAATACGATCGCCCTGAAAAAATATTACTTATATAATAACAATAATAATTTAAGATTCTCTCTTCAAAATTTTTATACATTTTATATACTTACATAATATAATACAGTCGGAACAAAATGTGTAAATACAATTTAGAACATAGAAAACACAAATATTCCTTACAAACTTGTGCAAAGGTTGGCAATATTTCATAGTATTTTTTAATTATATATTAGTTTATATATAGTTCTTTGGTTACTTTGAGCTAATTTTGGAGATTTTTGGCATTAGATGGTCCGAGTCTATAAGATGAAACCCGGAACTAAGAATTATAAGCATTACTCACAAGGCCAACTGGATGAAGCTTTTCAGAGAATTTTATTTAAGTTTTTAATAAGTACTGCAAAATTATATTTAGGTATAAACGTACAAGAACTTATTTTTTTGTCGTTTTTTATACAAGCATAATATGTATTTTTTAGCGAAATAAACACCTAATACAATAAGATGATTTCGATCAAAGCAGCCCTCAAAACAATATCTGTTATAATTCAAAAACTACAACACCGATTTTAACGTGAGGCAAAAGTAATTACTCTACACAGGTTCTCTGCATTTTAAACGTATTTCCAAGGGGAGGTTAAAAAAGACCCCACTCGAGCTGTAAAGTTGATCAGCAAGCTATTTTTTTAATGCGCGTATTACAAAAAAATAATTTCTCTTTAGGATAAAATCGTCTCTGCATGCCATCACCAATCGTTTGATATTTTTTAACTTTAAAGTTATAAACAATCGAATCTAATTATATGCGAAATACAGATTAAATTGATCAAAATCACCCCTTTTTATCTGAAATCTTCAAGCACCATAAGAATTTTCCGTAAAAATTAATAAGAAACCGCCGAATGAGCTTAAGATTTCTAAATTTTGAATACTGAAGTAAAAAAAACTTTGAAAGGATTAACCTTTCAATTTTTTAAAATAACATAAAAAAATTATGTGGTTTCTTTATTGCGTCTATCGACTAATTTTAATGAGTAAAGCTCGGACAACACACCAGGGCCAGCGGAAGCGAGTAAAACTGTGAAAAAATGCGAAAGAAGCAGAGAGAAAGCGAAAATCGACTTTCATACATTAAACCCACATAAAATCATAAATATCATACTTACGTGAAATCTACAAGCGCTATTTGGATTTTCTCGTAAAAATAAATAAGGAACCGTCCAAAAACCTTATGATTTCGAATTTTCGATTTTTGAGGTGAAAAAAATTCCTTGCTTTTTTTCAAAAATTTTCTCGTAAAAAGAATAAATCGTAAAAAAATAATTAAATAAAACGTAATAAAATAATGTGGTGCTTTATTGCATAATATTACAAATTTCGATGCGTAGAGTTCGAAAAACGCGCTAGATCCTGGCGCAAACACTTTAATCCGTCGCTAATTGCGAAGTAAAAGAAAGTCAAAGTGGCATCGCATTTGCTTTCTTTAAAGCCAGATAAAATTTAAAATATCATACTTACGTGGAATCTGCCTGCGCCAATCAAATTTTCTGCTCATAATATCCAACAAAATATCGAAAAAGTATCCGATTTGAGACTTTCACTTTTTGGGGTAAAAAAATTCAAAGGGGTTAGCCGTAGCTTTTTTTCAAAAATCGTGAAAATATCGAGTGGTGTTTCTAGTGCATAAATCGACAAATTTCGATGCGTAGATTTCGAAAATCGCGCTGGTTCCTGGCGCAAACACTTTAATCCGTCGCAAAATGCGCAGTAAAGGAAGCTCAAATTGGCATCGCATTTGCTTACTTTGCAGTCAGATAAAATTTAAAATATCATACTTACGAGGAATATGCCTGCGCAAATCAAATTTTCTGCTCAAATTTTTCACGAAAATATCGAAAAAGCATCCGATTTAAGAATTTCACTTTTTGGGGTCAAAAAAATTCAAAAAAGTTAAGCTTAAATTTTTTTCAAAAATCGTGAAAATATTCAGTGGTGTTTTTAGTGCATAAATCGACTAATTTCAATGCGTAGAGTTCGAAAAACGAGCTGGATCCTGGCGCAAACACTTTAATCCGTCGCAAGATGCGAAGTAAAGTAGGGTCAAGTTGGCATCGCATTTGCTTACTTGGAAGCCAGATAAAATTTAAAATATCATACTTACGAGGAATCTGCTTGCGCCAATCGAATTTTCTGCACAAAATATACAAGAAAATATCGAAAAAGCATTCGATTTGAGACTTTCACTTTTAGGGGTCAAAAAAATTCAAAGGGATTTTTAGATTTTTTAGATTTTTTTCAAAAATCGTGAAAATATTTAGTGGTGGTTTTAGTGCATAAATCGACTAATATCGATGCGTAGAGTTCGAAAAACGCGCTGGATCCTGGCGCAAACACTTTAATCCGTCGCAAAATGCGAAGTAAAGTAGGGTCAAGTTGACATCGCATTTGCTTACTTTAAAGCCAGATAAAATTTAAAATATCATACTTACGAAGAATCTCCTTGCGCCAATCGAATTTTCTGCTCAAAATATACAAGAAAATATCGAAAAAGCATTCGATTTGAGACTTTCACTTTTTGGGGTCAAAAAAATTCAAAGGGGTTAACCTTAGGTTTTTTTCAAAAATCGAGAAAATATTCAGTGGTGGTTTTAGTGCATAAATCGACTAATTTCGATGCGTAGAGTTCAAAAAACGCGCTGGATCCTGGCGCAAACACTTTAATCCGTCGCAAAATGCGAAGTAAAGTAGGGTCAAGTTGGCATCGCATTTCCTTACTTTGAAGCCAGATAAAATTTAAAATATCATACTTATGAAGAATCTCCTTGCCCCAATCGAATTTTCTGCACAAAATATACAAGAAATTATCGAAAAAGCATTCGATTTGAGACTTTCACTTTTAGGGGTCAAAAAAATTCAAAGGGGTTAACCTTAGGTTTTTTTCAAAAATCGTTAAAATACACAGTGGTGCTTTTAGTGCATAAATCGACTAATTTCGATGCGTAGAGTTCGAAAAACGCGCTGGATCCTGGCGCAAACACTTTAATCCGTCGCAAAATGCGAAGTAAAGTAGGGTCAAGGTGGCATCGCATTTGCTTACTTGGAAGCCAGATAAATATTAAAATATCATACTTACGAAGAATCTGCTTGCGCCAATCGAATTTTCTGCACAAAATATACAAGAAAATATCGAAAAAGCATTCGATTTGAGGCATTAACTTTTAGGGGTCAAAAAAATTCAAAGGGGTTAACATTAGGTTTTTTTCAAAAATCGTGAAAATATTCAGTGGTGTTTTTAGTGCATAAATGGACTAATTTCGATGCGTAGAGTTCGAAAAACGCGCTGGATCCTGGCGCAAACACTTTAATCCGTCGCAAAATGCGAAGTAAAGTAGGGTCAAGTTGGCATCGCATTTGCTTACTTTAAAGCCAGATAAAATTTAAAGTATTATACTTACGAGGAATCTGCTTGCGCCAATCGAATTTTCTGAACAAAATATACAAGAAAATATCGAAAAAGCATTCGATTTGAGACTTTCACTTTTTGGGGTCAAAAAATTCAAAGGGGTTAACCTTAGGTTTTTTTCACAAACCGTGAAAATATTCAGTGGTGTTTTTAGTGCATAAATCGACTAATTTCGATGCGTAGAGTTCGAAAAACGCGCTGGATCCTGGCGCAAACACTTTAATCCGTCTCAAAATGCGAAGTAAAGGAGGATCAGATTTGCATCGCATTTGCTTACTTTCAAGCCAGATAAAATTTAAAATATCATACTTACGATGAATCTGTCTGCGCCAATCGAATTTTCTGCTCAAAGTATACAAGAAAATATCAAAAAGCATCCGATATGAGACTTTCACTTTTTGGGGTCAAAAAAATTCAAAGGGGTTAACCTTAGGTTTTTTTCAAAAACCGTGAAAATATTCAGTGGTGTTTTTATCGACGAAATCGACTAATTTCGATGCGTAGAGTTCGAAAAACGCGCTGGATCCTGGCGCAAACACTTTAATCCGTCTCAAAATGCGAAGTAAAGGAGGCTCAGATTTGCATCGCATTTGCTTACTTTCAAGCCAGATAAAATTTAAAATATCATACTTACGATGAATCTGTCTGCGCCAATCGAATTTTCTGCTCAAAGTATACAAGAAAATATCAAAAAGCATCCGATATGAGACTTTCACTTTTTGGGGTCAAAAAAATTCAAAGGGATTTTTAGATTTTTTAGATTTTTTTCAAAAATCGTGAAAATATTCAGTGGTGGTTTTAGTGCATAAATCGACTAATTTCGATGCGTAGAGTTCGAAAAACGCGCTGGATCCTGGCGCAAACACTTTAATCCGTCGCAAAATGCGAAGTAAAGTAGGGTCAAGTTGACATCGCATTTGCTTACTTTAAAGCCAGATAAAATTTAAAATATCATACTTACGAAGAATCTCCTTGCGCCAATCGAATTTTCTGCTCAAAATATACAAGAAAATATCGAAAAAGCATTCGATTTGAGACTTTCACTTTTTGGGGTCAAAAAAATTCAAAGGGGTTAACCTTAGGTTTTTTTCAAAAATCGAGAAAATATTCAGTGGTGGTTTTAGTGCATAAATCGACTAATTTCGATGCGTAGAGTTCAAAAAACGCGCTGGATCCTGGCGCAAACACTTTAATCCGTCGCAAAATGCGAAGTAAAGTAGGGTCAAGTTGGCATCGCATTTCCTTACTTTGAAGCCAGATAAAATTTAAAATATCATACTTATGAAGAATCTCCTTGCCCCAATCGAATTTTCTGCACAAAATATACAAGAAATTATCGAAAAAGCATTCGATTTGAGACTTTCACTTTTAGGGGTCAAAAAAATTCAAAGGGGTTAACCTTAGGTTTTTTTCAAAAATCGTTAAAATACACAGTGGTGCTTTTAGTGCATAAATCGACTAATTTCGATGCGTAGAGTTCGAAAAACGCGCTGGATCCTGGCGCAAACACTTTAATCCGTCGCAAAATGCGAAGTAAAGTAGGGTCAAGGTGGCATCGCATTTGCTTACTTGGAAGCCAGATAAATATTAAAATATCATACTTACGAAGAATCTGCTTGCGCCAATCGAATTTTCTGCACAAAATATACAAGAAAATATCGAAAAAGCATTCGATTTGAGGCATTAACTTTTAGGGGTCAAAAAAATTCAAAGGGGTTAACCTTAGGTTTTTTTCAAAAATCGTGAAAATATTCAGTGGTGTTTTTAGTGCATAAATGGACTGATTTCGATGCGTAGAGTTCGAAAAACGCGCTGGATCCTGGCGCAAACACTTTAATCCGTCGCAAAATGCGAAGTAAAGTAGGGTCAAGTTGGCATCGCATTTGCTTACTTTAAAGCCAGATAAAATTTAAAGTATTATACTTACGAGGAATCTGCTTGCGCCAATCGAATTTTCTGAACAAAATATACAAGAAAATATCGACAAAGCATTCGATTTGAGACTTTCACTTTTTGGGGTCAAAAAATTCAAACGGGTTAACCTTAGGTTTTTTTCAAAAATCGTGAAAATATTCAGTGGTGGTTTTAGTGCATAAATCGACTAATTTCGATGCGTAGAGTTCGAAAAACGCGCTGGATCCTGGCGCAAACACTTTAATCCGTCGCAAAATGCGAAGTAAAGTAGGGTCAAGTTGGCATCGCATTTGTTTACATTGACGTCAGATAAAATTTAAAATATCATACTTACGATGAATCTGTCTGCGCCAATCGAATTTTCTGCTCAAAGTATATAAGAAAATATCGAAAGAGCATCCGATTTGAGACTTTCACTTTTTGGGGTCAAAAAAATTCAAAGGGGTTAACCTTAGGTTTTTTTCACAAACCGTGAAAATATTCAGTGGTGTTTTTATCGACGAAATCGACTAATTTCGATGCGTAGAGTTCGAAAAACGCGCTGGATCCTGGCGCAAACACTTCAATCCGTCTCAAAATGCGAAGTAAAGGAGGCTCTGATTTGCATCGCATTTGCTTACTTTCAAGCCAGATAAAATTTAAAATATCATACTTACGATGAATCTGTCTGCGCCAATCGAATTTTCTGCTAAAAGTATACAAGAAAATATCGAAAAAGCATCCGATTTGAGACTTTCACTTTTTGGGGTCAAAAAAATTCAAAGGGGTTAACCTTAGGTTTTTTTCAAAAACCGTGAAAATATTCAGTGGTGTTTTTATCGACGAAATCGACTAATTTCGATGCGTAGAGTTCGAAAAACGCGCTGGATCCTGGCGCAAACACTTTAATCCGTCTCAAAATGCGAAGTAAAGGAGGCTCAGATTGGCATCGCATTTGCTTACTTTCAAGCCAGATAAAATTTAAAATATCATACTTACGATGAATCTGTCTGCGCCAATCGAATTTTCTGCTCAAAGTATACAAGAAAATATCGAAAAAGCATCCGATTTGAGACTTTCACTTTTTGGGGTCAAAAAAATTCAAAGGGGTTAACCTTAGGTTTTTTTCAAAAACCGTGAAAATATTCAGTGGTGTTTTTATCGACGAAATCGACTAATTTCGATGCGTAGAGTTCGAAAAACGCGCTGGATCCTGGCGCAAACACTTTAATCCGTCTCAAAATGCGAAGTAAAGGAGGTTCAGATTTGCATCGCATTTGCTTACTTTCAAGCCAGATAAAATTTAAAATATCATACTTACGATGAATCTGTCTGCGCCAATCGAATTTTCTGCTCAAAGTATACAAGAAAATATCGAAAAAGCATCCGATTTGAGACTTTCACTTTTTGGGGTCAAAAAAATTCAAAGGGGTTAACCTTAGGTTTTTTTCAAAAACCGTGTAAATATTCAGTGGTGTTTTTATCGACGAAATCGACTAATTTCGATGCATAGAGTTCGAAAAACGCGCTGGATCCTGGCGCAAACACTTTAATCCGTCCCAAAATGCGAAGTAAAGGAGGATCAGATTTGCATCGCATTTGCTTACTTTCAAGCCAGATAAAATTTAAAATATCATAGTTACGATGAATCTGTCTGCGCCAATCGAATTTTCTGCTCAAAGTATACGAGAAGATATCGAAAAAGCATCCGATTTGAGACTTTCACTTTTTGGGGTCAAAAAAATTCATAGGGGTTAACCTTAGGTTTTTTTCAAAAACCGTGAAAATATTCAGTGGTGTTTTTATCGACGAAATCGACTAATTTCGATGCGTAGAGTTCGAAAAACGCGCTGGACCCTGGCGCAAACACTTTAATCCGTCTCAAAATGCGAAGTAAAGGAGGCTCAGATTTGCATCGCATTTGCTTACTTTCAAGCCAGATAAAATTTAAAATATCATACTTACGATGAATCTGTCTGCGCCAATCGAATTTTCTGCTCAAAGTATACAAGAAAATATCGAAAAAGCATCCGATTTGAGACTTTCACTTTTTGGGGTCAAAAAAATTCAAAGGGGTTAACCTTAGGTTTTTTTCAAAAACCGTGAAAATATTCAGTGGTGTTTTTATCGACGAAATCGACTAATTTCGATGCGTAGAGTTCGAAAAACGCGCTGGATCCTGGCGCAAACACTTTAATCCGTCTCAAAATGCGAAATAAAGGAGGATCAGATTTGCATCGCATTTGCTTACTTTCAAGTCAGATAAAATTTAAAATATCATACTTACGATGAATCTGTCTGCGCCAATCGAATTTTCTGCGCAAAGTATACAAGAAAATATCGAAAAAGCATCCGATTTGAGACTTTCACTTTTTGGGGTCAAAAAAATTCAAAAACCTTAGGTTTTTTTCAAAAACCGTGAAAATATTCAGTGGTGTTTTTATCGACGAAATCGACTAATTTCGATGCGTAGAGTTCGAAAAACGCGCTGGATCCTGGCGCAAACACTTTAATCCGTCTCAAAATGCGAAGTAAAAGGGGCTCAGATTTGCATCGCATTTGCTTACTTTCAAGCCAGATAAAATTTAAAATATCATACTTACGATGAATCTGTCTGCGCCAATCGAATTTTCTGCTCAAAGTATACAAGAAAATATCGAAAAAGCATCCGATTTGAGACTTTCACTTTTTGGGGTCAAAAAAATTCAAAGGGGTTAACCTTAGGTTTTTTTCAAAAACCGTGAAAATATTCAGTGGTGTTTTTATCGACGAAATCGACTAATTTCGATGCGTAGAGTTCGAAAAACGCGCTGGATCCTGGCGCAAACACTTTAATCCGTCTCAAAATGCGAAGTAAAGGAGGCTCAGATTTGCATCGCATTTGCTTACTTTCAAGCCAGATAAAATTTAAAATATCATACTTACGATGAATCTGTCTGCGCCAATCGAATTTTCTGCTCAAAGTATACAAGAAAATATCGAAAAAGCATCCGATTTGAGACTTTCACTTTTTGGGGTCAAAAAAATTCAAAGGGGTTAACCTTAGGTTTTTTTCAAAAGCCGTGAAAATATTCAGTGGTGTTTTTATCGACGAATTCGACTAATTTCGATGCGTAGAGTTCGAAAAACGCGCTGGATCCTGGCGCAAACACTTTAATCCGTCTCAAAATTCGAAGTAAATGAGGCTCAGATTTGCATCGCATTTGCTTACTTTCAAGCCAGATAAAATTTAAAATATCATACTTACGATGAATCTGTCTGCGCCAATCGAATTTTCTGCTCAAAGTATACAAGAAAATATCGAAAAAGCATCCGATTTGAGACTTTCACTTTTTGGGGTCAAAAAAATTCAAAGGGGTTAACCTTAGGTTTTTTTCAAAAACCGTGAAAATATTCAGTGGTGTTTTTATCGACGAAATCGACTAATTTCGATGCGTAGAGTTCGAAAAACGCGCTGGATCCTGGCGCAAACACTTTAATCCGTCTCAAAATGCGAAGTAAAGGAGGCTCAGATTTGCATCGCATTTGCTTACTTTCAAGCCAGATAAAATTTAAAATATCATACTTACGATGAATCTGTCTGCGCCAATCGAATTTTCTGCTCAAAGTATACAAGAAAATATCGAAAAAGCATCCGATTTGAGACTTTCACTTTTTGGGGTCAAAAAAATTCAAAGGGGTTAACCTTAGGTTTTTTTCAAAAACCGTGAAAATATTCAGTGGTGTTTTTATCGACGAAATCGACTAATTTCGATGCGTAGAGTTCGAAAAACGCGCTGGATCCTGGCGCAAACACTTTAATCCGTCTCAAAATGCGAAGTAAAGGAGGCTCAGATTTGCATCGCATTTGCTTACTTACAAGCCAGATAAAATTTAAAATATCATACTTACGATGAATCTGTCTGCGCCAATCGAATTTTCTGCTCAAAGTATACAAGAAAATATCGAAAAAGCATCCGATTTGAGACTTTCACTTTTTGGGGTCAAAAAAATTCAAAGGGGTTAACCTTAGGTTTTTTTCAAAAACCGTGAAAATATTCAGTGGTGTTTTTATCGACGAATTCGACTAATTTCGATGCGTAAAGTTCGAAAAACGCGCTGGATCCTGGCGCAAACACTTTAATCCGTCTCAAAATGCGAAGTAAAGGAAGCTCAGATTTGCATCGCATTTGCTTACTTTCAAGCCAGATAAAATTTAAAATATCATACTTACGATGAATCTGTCTGCGCCAATCGAATTTTCTGCTCAAAGTATACAAGAAAATATCGAAAAAGCATCCGATTTGAGACTTTCACTTTTTGGGGTCAAAAAAATTCAAAGGGGTTAACCTTAGGTTTTTTTCAAAAACCGTGAAAATATTCAGTGGTGTTTTTATCGACGAAATCGACTAATTTCGATGCGTAGAGTTCGAAAAACGCGCTGGATCCTGGCGCAAACACTTTAATCCGTCTCAAAATGCGAAGTAAAGGAGGCTCAGATTTGCATCGCATTTGCTTACTTTCAAGCCAAATAAAATTTAAAATATCATACTTACGATGAATCTGTCTGCGCCAATCGAATTTTCTGCTCAAAGTATACATGAAAATATCGAAAAAGCATCCGATTTGAGACTTTCACTTTTTGGGGTCAAAAAAAATTAAAGGGGTTAACCTTAGGTTTTTTTCAAAAGCCGTGAAAATATTCAGTGGTGTTTTTATCGACGAAATCGACTAATTTCGATGCGTAGAGTTCGAAAAACGCGCTGGATCCTGGCGCAAACACTTTAATCCGTCTCAAAATGCGAAGTAAAGGAGGCTCAGATTTTCATCGCATTTGCTTACTTTCAAGCCAGATAAAATTTAAAATATCATACTTACGATGAATCTGTCTGCGCCAATCGAATTTTCTGCTCAAAGTATACAAGAAAATATCGAAAAAGCATCCGATTTGAGACTTTCACTTTTTGGGGTCAAAAAAATTCAAAGGGGTTAACCTTAGGTTTTTTTCAAAAACCGTGAAAATATTCAGTGGTGTTTTTATCGACGAATTCGACTAATTTCGATGCGTAGAGTTCGAAAAACGCGCTGGATCCTGGCGCAAACACTTTAATCCGTCTCAAAATGCGAAGTAAAGGAGGATCAGATTTGCATCGCATTTGCTTACTTTCAAGCCAGATAAAATTTAAAATATCATACTTACGATGAATCTGTCTGCGCCAATCGAATTTTCTGCTCAAAGTATACAAGAATATATCGAAAAAGCATCCGATTTGAGACTTTCACTTTTTGGGGTCAAAAAAATTCAAAGGGGTTAACCTTAGGTTTTTTTCAAAAACCGTGAAAATATTCAGTGGTGTTTTTATCGACGAAATCGACTAATTTCGATGCGTAGAGTTCGAAAAACGCGCTGGATCCTGGCGCAAACACTTTAATCCGTCTCAAAATGCGAAGTAAAGGAGGCTCAGATTTGCATCGCATTTGCTTACTTACAAGCCAGATAAAATTTAAAATATCATACTTACGATGAATCTGTCTGCGCCAATCGAATTTTCTGCTCAAAGTATACAAGAAAATATCGAAAAAGCATCCGATTTGAGACTTTCACTTTTTGGGGTCAAAAAAATTCAAAGGGGTTAACCTTAGGTTTTTTTCAAAAACCGTGAAAATATTCAGTGGTGTTTTTATCGACGAAATCGACTAATTTCGATGCGTAGAGTTCGAAAAACGCGCTGGATCCTGGCGCAAACACTTTAATCCGTCTCAAAATGCGAAGTAAAGGAGGCTCAGATTTGCATCGCATTTGCTTACTTTCAAGCCAGATAAAATTTAAAATATCATACTTACGATGAATCTGTCTGCGCCAATCGAATTTTCTGCTCAAAGTATACAAGAAAATATAGAAAAAGCATCCGATTTGAGACTTTCACTTTTTGGGGTCAAAAAAATTCAAAGGGGTTAACCTTGGGTTTTTTTCAAAAACCGTGAAAATATTCAGTGGTGTTTTTATCGACAAAATCGACTAATTTCGATGCGTAGAGTTCGAAAAACGCGCTGGATCCTGGCGCAAACACTTTAATCCGTCTCAAAATGCGAAGTAAAGGAGGCTCAGATTTACATCGCATTTGCTTACTTTCAAGCCAGATAAAATTTAGAATATCATACTTACGATGAATCTGTCTGCGCCAATCGAATTTTCTGCTCAAAGTATACAAGAAAATATCGAAAAAGCATCCGATTTGAGACTTTCACTTTTTGGGGTCAAAAAAATTCAAAGGGGTTAACCTTAGGTTTTTTTCAAAAACCGTGAAAATATTCAGTGGTGTTTTTATCGACGAATTCGACTAATTTCGATGCGTAGAGTTCGAAAAACGCGCTGGATCCTGGCGCAAACACTTTAATCCGTCTCAAAATGCGAAGTAAAGGAGGATCAGATTTGCATCGCATTTGCTTACTTTCAAGCCAGATAAAATTTAAAATATCATACTTACGATGAATCTGTCTGCGCCAATCGAATTTTCTGCTCAAAGTATACAAGAATATATCGAAAAAGCATCCGATTTGAGACTTTCACTTTTTGGGGTCAAAAAAATTCAAAGGGGTTAACCTTAGGTTTTTTTCAAAAACCGTGAAAATATTCAGTGGTGTTTTTATCGACGAAATCGACTAATTTCGATGCGTAGAGTTCGAAAAACGCGCTGGATCCTGGCGCAAACACTTTAATCCGTCTCAAAATGCGAAGTAAAGGAGGCTCAGATTTGCATCGCATTTGCTTACTTACAAGCCAGATAAAATTTAAAATATCATACTTACGATGAATCTGTCTGCGCCAATCGAATTTTCTGCTCAAAGTATACAAGAAAATATCGAAAAAGCATCCGATTTGAGACTTTCACTTTTTGGGGTCAAAAAAATTCAAAGGGGTTAACCTTAGGTTTTTTTCAAAAACCGTGAAAATATTCAGTGGTGTTTTTATCGACGAAATCGACTAATTTCGATGCGTAGAGTTCGAAAAACGCGCTGGATCCTGGCGCAAACACTTTAATCCGTCTCAAAATGCGAAGTAAAGGAGGCTCAGATTTGCATCGCATTTGCTTACTTTCAAGCCAGATAAAATTTAAAATATCATACTTACGATGAATCTGTCTGCGCCAATCGAATTTTCTGCTCAAAGTATACAAGAAAATATAGAAAAAGCATCCGATTTGAGACTTTCACTTTTTGGGGTCAAAAAAATTCAAAGGGGTTAACCTTGGGTTTTTTTCAAAAACCGTGAAAATATTCAGTGGTGTTTTTATCGACAAAATCGACTAATTTCGATGCGTAGAGTTCGAAAAACGCGCTGGATCCTGGCGCAAACACTTTAATCCGTCTCAAAATGCGAAGTAAAGGAGGCTCAGATTTACATCGCATTTGCTTACTTTCAAGCCAGATAAAATTTAGAATATCATACTTACGATGAATCTGTCTGCGCCAATCGAATTTTCTGCTCAAAGTATACAAGAAAATATCGAAAAAGCATCCGATTTGAGACTTTCACTTTTTGGGGTCAAAAAAATTCAAAGGGGTTAACCTTAGGATTTTTTCAAAAACCGTGAAAATATTCAGTGGTGTTTTTAACGACGAAATCGACTAATTTCGATGCGTAGAGTTCGAAAAACGCGCTGGATTCTGGCGCAAACACTTTAATCCGTCTCAAAATGCGAAGTAAAGGAGGCTCAGATTTGCATCGCATTTGCTTACTTGCAAGCCAGATAAAATTTAAAATATCATACTTACGATGAATCTGTCTGCGCCAATCGAATTTTCTGCTCAAAGTATACAAGAAAATATCGAAAAAGCATCCGATTTGAGACTTTCACTTTTTGGGGTCAAAAAAATTCAAAGGGGTTAACCTTAGGTTTTTTTCAAAAACCGTGAAAATATTCAGTGGTGTTTTTATCGACGAAATCGACTAATTTCGATGCGTAGAGTTCGAAAAACGCGCTGGATCCTGGCGCAAACACTTTAATCCGTCTCAAAATGCGAAGTAAAGGAGGCTCAGCTTTGCATCGCATTTGCTTACTTTCAAGCCAGATAAAATTTAAAATATCATACTTACGATGAATCTGTCTGCGCCAATCGAATTTTCTGCTCAAAGTATACAAGAAAATATCGAAAAAGCATCCGATTTGAGACTTTCACTTTTTGGGGTCAAAAAAATTCAAAGGGGTTAACCTTAGGTTTTTTTCAAAAACCGTGAAAATATTCAGTGGTGTTTTTATCGACGAAATCGACTAATTTCGATGCGTAGAGTTCGAAAAACGCGCTGGATCCTGGCGCAAACACTTTAATCCGTCTCAAAATGCGAAGTAAAGGAGGCTCAGATTTGCATCGCATTTGCTTACTTACAAGCCAGATAAAATTTAAAATATCATACTTACGATGAATCTGTCTGCGCCAATCGAATTTTCTGCTCAAAGTATACAAGAAAATATCGAAAAAGCATCCGATTTGAGACTTTCACTTTTTGGGGTCAAAAAAATTCAAAGGGGTTAACCTTAGGTTTTTTTCAAAAACCGTGAAAATATTCAGTGGTGTTTTTATCGACGAAATCGACTAATTTCGATGCGTAGAGTTCGAAAAACGCGCTGGATCCTAGCGCAAACACTTTAATCCGTCTCAAAATGCGAAGTAAAGGAGGCTCAGATTTGCATCGCATTTGCTTACTTTCAAGCCAGATAAAATTTAAAATATCATACTTACGATGAATCTGTCTGCGCCAATCGAATTTTCTGCTCAAAGTATACAAGAAAATATAGAAAAAGCATCCGATTTGAGACTTTCACTTTTTGGGGTCAAAAAAATTCAAAGGGGTTAACCTTGGGTTTTTTTCAAAAACCGTGAAAATATTCAGTGGTGTTTTTATCGACAAAATCGACTAATTTCGATGCGTAGAGTTCGAAAAACGCGCTGGATCCTGGCGCAAACACTTTAATCCGTCTCAAAATGCGAAGTAAAGGAGGCTCAGATTTGCATCGCATTTGCTTACTTTCAAGCCAGATAAAATTTAGAATATCATACTTACGATGAATCTGTCTGCGCCAATCGAATTTTCTGCTCAAAGTATACAAGAAAATATCGAAAAAGCATCCGATTTGAAACTTTCACATTTTGGGGTCAAAAAAATTCAAAGGGGTTAACCTTAGGTTTTCTTCAAAAACCGTGAAAATATTCAGTGGTGTTTTTATCGACGAAATCGACTAATTTCGATGCGTAGAGTTCCAAAAACGCGCTGGATCCTGGCGCAAACACTTTAATCCGTCTCAAAATGCGAAGTAAAGGAGGCTCAGATTTGCATCGCATTTGCTTACTTTCAAGCCAGATAAAATTTAGAATATCATACTTACGATGAATCTGTCTGCGCCAATCGAATTTTCTGCTCAAAGTATACAAGAAAATATCGAAAAAGCATCCGATTTGAAACTTTCACATTTTGGGGTCAAAAAAATTCAAAGGGGTTAACCTTAGGTTTTCTTCAAAAACCGTGAAAATATTCAGTGGTGTTTTTATCGACAAAATCGACTAATTTCGATGCGTAGAGTTCCAAAAACGCGCTGGATCCTGGCGCAAACACTTTAATCCGTCTCAAAATGCGAAGTAAAGGAGGCTCAGATTTGCATCGCATTTGCTTACTTTCAAGCCAGATAAAATTTAAAATATCATACTTACGATGAATCTGTCTGCGCCAATCGAATTTTCTGCTCAAAGTATACAAGAAAATATCGAAAAAGCATCCGATTTGAGACTTTCACTTTTTGGGGTCAAAAAAATTCAAAGGGGTTAACCTTAGGTTTTTTTCAAAAACCGTGAAAATATTCAGTGGTGTTTTTATCGACGAAATCGACTAATTTCGATGCGTAGAGTTCGAAAAACGCGCTGGACCCTGGCGCAAACACTTTAATCCGTCTCAAAATGCGAAGTAAAGGAGGCTCAGATTTGCATCGCATTTGCTTACTTTCAAGCCAGATAAAATTTAAAATATCATACTTACGATGAATCTGTCTGCGCCAATCGAATTTTCTGCTCAAAGTATACAAGAAAATATCGAAAAAGCATCCGATTTGAGACTTTCACTTTTTGGGGTCAAAAAAATTCAAAGGGGTTAACCTTAGGTTTTTTTCAAAAACCGTGAAAATATTCAGTGGTGTTTTTATCGACGAAATCGACTAATTTCGATGCGTAGAGTTCGAAAAACGCGCTGGATCCTGGCGCAAACACTTTAATCCGTCTCAAAATGCGAAGTAAAGGAGGCTCAGATTTGTATCGCATTTGCTTACTTTCAAGCCAGATAAAATTTAAAATATCATACTTACGATGAATCTGTCTGCGCCAATCGAATTTTCTGCTCAAAGTATACAAGAAAATATCGAAAAAGCATCCGATTTGAGACTTTCACTATTTGGGGTCAAAAAAATTCAAAGGGGTTAACCTTAGGTTTTTTTCAAAAACCGTGAAAATATTCAGTGGTGTTTTTATCGACGAAATCGACTAATTTCGATGCGTAGAGTTCGAAAAACGCGCTGGATCCTGGCGCAAACACTTTAATCCGTCTCAAAATGCGAAGTAAAGGAGGCTCAGATTTGCATCGCATTTGCATACTTTCAAGCCAGATAAAATTTAAAATATCATACTTACGATGAATCTGTCTGCGCCAATCGAATTTTCTGCTCAAAGTATACAAGAAAATATCGAAAAAGCATCCGATTTGAGACTTTCACTTTTTGGGGTCAAAAAAATTCAAATGGGTTAACCTTAGGTTTTTTTCAAAAACCGTGTAAATATTCAGTGGTGTTTTTATCGACGAAATCGACTAATTTCGATGCGTAGAGTTCGAAAAACGCGCTGGATCCTGGCGCAAACACTTTAATCCGTCTCAAAATGCGAAGTAAAGGAGGATCAGATTTGCTTCGCATTTGCTTACTTTCAAGCCAGATAAAATTTAAAATATCATACTTACGATGAATCTGTCTGCGCCAATCGAATTTTCTGCTCAAAGTATACAAGAAAATATCGAAAAAGCATCCGATTTGAGACTTTCACTTTTTGGGGTCAAAAAAATTCAAAGGGGTTAACCTTAGGTTTTTTTCAAAAACCGTGAAAATATTCAGTGGTGTTTTTATCGACGAAATCGACTAATTTCGATGCGTAGAGTTCGAAAAACGCGCTGGATCCTGGCGCAAACACTTTAATCCGTCTCAAAATGCGAAGTAAAGGAGGCTCAGATTTGCATCGCATTTGCTTACTTACAAGCCAGATAAAATTTAAAATATCATACTTACGATGAATCTGTCTGCGCCAATCGAATTTTCTGCTCAAAGTATACAAGAAAATATCGAAAAAGCATCCGATTTGAGACTTTCACTTTTTGGGGTCAAAAAAATTCAAAGGGGTTAACCTTAGGTTTTTTTCAAAAACCGTGAAAATATTCAGTGGTGTTTTTATCGACGAAATCGACTAATTTCGATGCGTAGAGTTCGAAAAACGCGCTGGATCCTAGCGCAAACACTTTAATCCGTCTCAAAATGCGAAGTAAAGGAGGCTCAGATTTGCATCGCATTTGCTTACTTACAAGCCAGATAAAATTTAAAATATCATACCTACGATGAATCTGTCTGCGCCAATCGAATTTTCTGCTCAAAGTATACAAGAAAATATCGAAAAAGCATCCGATTTGAGACTTTCACTTTTTGGGGTCAAAAAAATTCAAAGGGGTTAACCTTAGGTTTTTTTCAAAAACCGTGAAAATATTCAGTGGTGTTTTTATCGACGAAATCGACTAATTTCGATGCGTAGAGTTCGAAAAACGCGCTGGATCCTGGCGCAAACACTTTAATCCGTCTCAAAATGCGAAGTAAAGGAGGCTCAGATTTGCATCGCATTTGCTTACTTTCAAGCCAAATAAAATTTAAAATATCATACTTACGATGAATCTGTCTGCGCCAATCGAATTTTCTGCTCAAAGTATACAAGAAAATATCGAAAAAGCATCCGATTTGAGACTTTCACTTTTTGGGGTCAAAAAAAATTAAAGGGGTTAACCTTAGGTTTTTTTCAAAAGCCGTGAAAATATTCAGTGGTGTTTTTATCGACGAAATCGACTAATTTCGATGCGTAGAGTTCGAAAAACGCGCTGGATCCTGGCGCAAACACTTTAATCCGTCTCAAAATGCGAAGTAAAGGAGGCTCAGATTTTCATCGCATTTGCTTACTTTCAAGCCAGATAAAATTTAAAATATCATACTTACGATGAATCTGTCTGCGCCAATCGAATTTTCTGCTCAAAGTATACAAGAAAATATCGAAAAAGCATCCGATTTGAGACTTTCACTTTTTGGGGTCAAAAAAATTCAAAGGGGTTAACCTTAGGTTTTTTTCAAAAACCGTGAAAATATTCAGTGGTGTTTTTATCGACGAATTCGACTAATTTCGATGCGTAGAGTTCGAAAAACGCGCTGGATCCTGGCGCAAACACTTTAATCCGTCTCAAAATGCGAAGTAAAGGAGGATCAGATTTGCATCGCATTTGCTTACTTTCAAGCCAGATAAAATTTAAAATATCATACTTACGATGAATCTGTCTGCGCCAATCGAATTTTCTGCTCAAAGTATACAAGAATATATCGAAAAAGCATCCGATTTGAGACTTTCACTTTTTGGGGTCAGAAAAATTCAAAGGGGTTAACCTTAGGTTTTTTTCAAAAACCGTGAAAATATTCAGTGGTGTTTTTATCGACGAAATCGACTAATTTCGATGCGTAGAGTTCGAAAAACGCGCTGGATCCTGGCGCAAACACTTTAATCCGTCTCAAAATGCGAAGTAAAGGAGGCTCAGATTTGCATCGCATTTGCTTACTTACAAGCCAGATAAAATTTAAAATATCATACTTACGATGAATCTGTCTGCGCCAATCGAATTTTCTGCTCAAAGTATACAAGAAAATATCGAAAAAGCATCCGATTTGAGACTTTCACTTTTTGGGGTCAAAAAAAATCAAAGGGGTTAACCTTAGGTTTTTTTCAAAAACCGTGAAAATATTCAGTGGTGTTTTTATCGACGAAATCGACTAATTTCGATGCGTAGAGTTCGAAAAACGCGCTGGATCCTGGCGCAAACACTTTAATCCGTCTCAAAATGCGAAGTAAAGGAGGCTCAGATTTGCATCGCATTTGCTTACTTTCAAGCCAGATAAAATTTAAAATATCATACTTACGATGAATCTGTCTGCGCCAATCGAATTTTCTGCTCAAAGTATACAAGAAAATATAGAAAAAGCATCCGATTTGAGACTTTCACTTTTTGGGGTCAAAAAAATTCAAAGGGGTTAACCTTGGGTTTTTTTCAAAAACCGTGAAAATATTCAGTGGTGTTTTTATCGACAAAATCGACTAATTTCGATTCGTAGAGTTCGAAAAACGCGCTGGATCCTGGCGCAAACACTTTAATCCGTCTCAAAATGCGAAGTAAAGGAGGCTCAGATTTACATCGCATTTGCTTACTTTCAAGCCAGATAAAATTTAGAATATCATACTTACGATGAATCTGTCTGCGCCAATCGAATTTTCTGCTCAAAGTATACAAGAAAATATCGAAAAAGCATCCGATTTGAAACTTTCACATTTTGGAATCAAAAAAATTCAAAGGGGTTAACCTTAGGATTTTTTCAAAAACCGTGAAAATATTCAGTGGTGTTTTTATCGACGAAATCGACTAATTTCGATGCGTAGAGTTCGAAAAACGCGCTGGATTCTGGCGCAAACACTTTAATCCGTCTCCAAATGCGAAGTAAAGGAGGCTCAGATTTGCATCGCATTTGCTTACTTTCAAGCCAGATAAAATTTAAAATATCATACTTACGATGAATCTGTCTGCGCCAATCGAATTTTCTGCTCAAAGTATACAAGAAAATATCGAAAAAGCATCCGATTTGAGACTTTCACTTTTTGGGGTCAAAAAAATTCAAAGGGGTTAACCTTAGGATTTTTTCAAAAACCGTGAAAATATTCAGTGGTGTTTTTAACGACGAAATCGACTAATTTCGATGCGTAGAGTTCGAAAAACGCGCTGGATTCTGGCGCAAACACTTTAATCCGTCTCAAAATGCGAAGTAAAGGAGGCTCAGATTTGCATCGCATTTGCTTACTTTCAAGCCAGATAAAATTTAAAATATCATACTTACGATGAATCTGTCTGCGCCAATCGAATTTTCTGCTCAAAGTATACAAGAAAATATCGAAAAAGCATCCGATTTGAGACTTTCACTTTTTGGGGTCAAAAAAATTCAAAGGGGTTAACCTTAGGTTTTTTTCAAAAACCGTGAAAATATTCAGTGGTGTTTTTATCGACGAAATCGACTAATTTCGATGCGTAGAGTTCGAAAAATGCGCTGGATCCTGGCGCAAACACTTTAATCCGTCTCAAAATGCGAAGTAAAGGAGGCTCAGATTTGCATCGCATTTGCTTACTTGCAAGCCAGATAAAATTTAAAATATCATACTTACGATGAATCTGTCTGCGCCAATCGAATTTTCTGCTCAAAGTATACAAGAAAATATCGAAAAAGCATCCGATTTGAGACTTTCACTTTTTGGGGTCAAAAAAATTCAAAGGGGTTAACCTTAGGTTTTTTTCAAAAACCGTGAAAATATTCAGTGGTGTTTTTATCGACGAAATCGACTAATTTCGATGCGTAGAGTTCGAAAAACGCGCTGGATCCTGGCGCAAACACTTTAATCCGTCTCAAAATGCGAAGTAAAGGAGGCTCAGCTTTGCATCGCATTTGCTTACTTTCAAGCCAGATAAAATTTAAAATATCATACTTACGATGAATCTGTCTGCGCCAATCGAATTTTCTGCTCAAAGTATACAAGAAAATATCGAAAAAGCATCCGATTTGAGACTTTCACTTTTTGGGGTCAAAAAAATTCAAAGGGGTTAACCTTAGGTTTTTTTCAAAAACCGTGAAAATATTCAGTGGTGTTTTTATCGACGAAATCGACTAATTTCGATGCGTAGAGTTCGAAAAACGCGCTGGATCCTGGCGCAAACACTTTAATCCGTCTCAAAATGCGAAGTAAAGGAGGCTCAGATTTGCATCGCATTTGCTTACTTTCAAGCCAGATAAAATTTAAAATATCATACTTACGATGAATCTGTCTGCGCCAATCGAATTTTCTGCTCAAAGTATACAAGAAAATATCGAAAAAGCATCCGATTTGAGACTTTCACTTTTTGGGGTCAAAAAAATTCAAAGGGGTTAACCTTAGGTTTTTTTCAAAAACCGTGAAAATATTCAGTGGTGTTTTTATCGACGAAATCGACTAATTTCGATGCGTAGAGTTCGAAAAACGCGCTGGATCCTGGCGCAAACACTTTAATCCGTCTCAAAATGCGAAGTAAAGGAGGCTCAGATTTGCATCGCATTTGCATACTTTCAAGCCAGATAAAATTTAAAATATCATACTTACGATGAATCTGTCTGCGCCAATCGAATTTTCTGCTCAAAGTATACAAGAAAATATCGAAAAAGCATCCGATTTGAGACTTTCACTTTTTGGGGTCAAAAAAATTCAAATGGGTTAACCTTAGGTTTTTTTCAAAAACCGTGTAAATATTCAGTGGTGTTTTTATCGACGAAATCGACTAATTTCGATGCGTAGAGTTCGAAAAACGCGCTGGATCCTGGCGCAAACACTTTAATCCGTCTTAAAATGCGAAGTAAAGGAGGATCAGATTTGCTTCGCATTTGCTTACTTTCAAGCCAGATAAAATTTAAAATATCATACTTACGATGAATCTGTCTGCGCCAATCGAATTTTCTGCTCAAAGTATACAAGAAAATATCGAAAAAGCATCCGATTTGAGACTTTCACTTTTTGGGGTCAAAAAAATTCAAAGGGGTTAACCTTAGGTTTTTTTCAAAAACCGTGAAAATATTCAGTGGTGTTTTTATCGACGAAATCGACTAATTTCGATGCGTAGAGTTCGAAAAACGCGCTGGATCCTAGCGCAAACACTTTAATCCGTCTCAAAATGCGAAGTAAAGGAGGCTCAGATTTGCATCGCATTTGCTTACTTACAAGCCAGATAAAATTTAAAATATCATACTTACGATGAATCTGTCTGCGCCAATCGAATTTTCTGCTCAAAGTATACAAGAAAATATCGAAAAAGCATCCGATTTGAGACTTTCACATTTTGGGGTCAAAAAAATTCAAAGGGGTTAACCTTAGGTTTTTTTCAAAAACCGTGAAAATATTCAGTGGTGTTTTTATCGACGAAATCGACTAATTTCGATGCGTAGAGTTCGAAAAACGCGCTGGATCCTAGCGCAAACACTTTAATCCGTCTCAAAATGCGAAGTAAAGGAGGCTCAGATTTGCATCGCATTTGCTTACTTTCAAGCCAGATAAAATTTAAAATATCATACTTACGATGAATCTGTCTGCGCCAATCGAATTTTCTGCTCAAAGTATACAAGAAAATATAGAAAAAGCATCCGATTTGAGACTTTCACTTTTTGGGGTCAAAAAAATTCAAAGGGGTTAACCTTGGGTTTTTTTCAAAAACCGTGAAAATATTCAGTGGTGTTTTTATCGACAAAATCGACTAATTTCGATGCGTAGAGTTCGAAAAACGCGCTGGATCCTGGCGCAAACACTTTAATCCGTCTCAAAATGCGAAGTAAAGGAGGCTCAGATTTGCATCGCATTTGCTTACTTTCAAGCCAGATAAAATTTAGTATATCATACTTACGATGAATCTGTCTGCGCCAATCGTATTTTCTGCTCAAAGTATACAAGAAAATATCGAAAAAGCATCCGATTTGAAACTTTCACATTTTGGGGTCAAAAAAATTCAAAGGGGTTAACCTTAGGTTTTCTTCAAAAACCGTGAAAATATTCAGTGGTGTTTTTATCGACGAAATCGACTAATTTCGATGCGTAGAGTTCCAAAAACGCGCTGGATCCTGGCGCAAACACTTTAATCCGTCTCAAAATGCGAAGTAAAGGAGGCTCAGATTTGCATCGCATTTGCTTACTTTCAAGCCAGATAAAATTTAGAATATCATACTTACGATGAATCTGTCTGCGCCAATCGAATTTTCTGCTCAAAGTATACAAGAAAATATCGAAAAAGCATCCGATTTGAAACTTTCACATTTTGGGGTCAAAAAAATTCAAAGGGGTTAACCTTAGGTTTTCTTCAAAAACCGTGAAAATATTCAGTGGTGTTTTTATCGACGAAATCGACTAATTTCGATGCGTAGAGTTCGAAAAACGCGCTGGATCCTGGCGCAAACACTTTAATCCGTCTCAAAATGCGAAGTAAAGGAGGCTCAGATTTGCATCGCATTTGCTTACTTTCAAGCCAGATAAAATTTAAAATATCATACTTACGATGAATCTGTCTGCGCCAATCGAATTTTCTGCTCAAAGTATACAAGAAAATATCGAAAAAGCATCCGATTTGAAACTTTCACTTTTTGGGGTCAAAAAAATTCAAAGGGGTTAACCTTAGGTTTTTTTCAAAAACCGTGAAAATATTCAGTGGTGTTTTTATCGACGAAATCGACTAATTTCGATGCGTAGAGTTCGAAAAACGCGCTGGATTCTGGCGCAAACACTTTAATCCGTCTCAAAATGCGAAGTAAAGGAGGCTCAGCTTTGCATCGCATTTGCTTACTTTCAAGCCAGATAAAATTTAAAATATCATACTTACGATGAATCTGTCTGCGCCAATCGAATTTTCTGCTCAAAGTATACAAGAAAATATCGAAAAAGCATCCGATTTGAGACTTTCACTTTTTGGGGTCAAAAAAATTCAAAGGGGTTAACCTTAGGTTTTTTTCAAAAACCGTGAAAATATTCAGTGGTGTTTTTATCGACGAAATCGACTAATTTCGATGCGTAGAGTTCGAAAAACGCGCTGGATTCTGGCGCAAACACTTTAATCCGTCTCAAAATGCGAAGTAAAGGAGGCTCAGATTTGCATCGCATTTGCTTACTTACAAGCCAGATAAAATTTAAAATATCATACTTACGATGAATCTGTCTGCGCCAATCGAATTTTCTGCTCAAAGTATACAAGAAAATATCGAAAAAGCATCCGATTTGAGACTTTCACTTTTTGGGGTCAAAAAAATTCAAAGGGGTTAACCTTGGGTTTTTTTCAAAAACCGTGAAAATATTCAGTGGTGTTTTTATCGACAAAATCGACTAATTTCGATGCGTAGAGTTCGAAAAACGCGCTGGATCCTGGCGCAAACACTTTAATCCGTCTCAAAATGCGAAGTAAAGGAGGCTCAGATTTGCATCGCATTTGCTTACTTTCAAGCCAGATAAAATTTAGAATATCATACTTACGATGAATCTGTCTGCGCCAATCGAATTTTCTGCTCAAAGTATACAAGAAAATATCGAAAAAGCATCCGATTTGAAACTTTCACATTTTGGGGTCAAAAAAATTCAAAGGGGTTAACCTTAGGTTTTCTTCAAAAACCGTGAAAATATTCAGTGGTGTTTTTATCGACGAAATCGACTAATTTCGATGCGTAGAGTTCGAAAAACGCGCTGGATTCTGGCGCAAACACTTTAATCCGTCTCCAAATGCGAAGTAAAGGAGGCTCAGATTTGCATCGCATTTGCTTACTTTCAAGCCAGATAAAATTTAAAATATCATACTTACGATGAATCTGTCTGCGCCAATCGAATTTTCTGCTCAAAGTATACAAGAAAATATCGAAAAAGCATCCGATTTGAGACTTTCACTTTTTGGGGTCAAAAAAATTCAAAGGGGTTAACCTTAGGATTTTTTCAAAAACCGTGAAAATATTCAGTGGTGTTTTTAACGACGAAATCGACTAATTTCGATGCGTAGAGTTCGAAAAACGCGCTGGATTCTGGCGCAAACACTTTAATCCGTCTCAAGATGCGAAGTAAAGGAGGCTCAGATTTGCATCGCATTTGCTTACTTTCAAGCCAGATAAAATTTAAAATATCATACTTACGATGAATCTGTCTGCGCCAATCGAATTTTCTGCTCAAAGTATACAAGAAAATATCGAAAAAGCATCCGATTTGAGACTTTCACTTTTTGGGGTCAAAAAAATTCAAAGGGGTTAACCTTAGGTTTTTTTCAAAAACCGTGAAAATATTCAGTGGTGTTTTTATCGACGAAATCGACTAATTTCGATGCGTAGAGTTCGAAAAACGCGCTGGATCCTGGCGCAAACACTTTAATCCGTCTCAAAATGCGAAGTAAAGGAGGCTCAGATTGGCATCGCATTTGCTTACTTTCAAGCCAGATAAAATTTAAAATATCATACTTACGATGAATCTGTCTGCGCCAATCGAATTTTCTGCTCAAAGTATACAAGAAAATATCGAAAAAGCATCCGATTTGAGACTTTCACTTTTTGGGGTCAAAAAAATTCAAAGGGGTTAACCTTAGGTTTTTTTCAAAAACCGTGAAAATATTCAGTGGTGTTTTTATCGACGAAATCGACTAATTTCGATGCGTAGAGTTCGAAAAACGCGCTGGATCCTGGCGCAAACACTTTAATCCGTCTCAAAATGCGAAGTAAAGGAGGTTCAGATTTGCATCGCATTTGCTTACTTTCAAGCCAGATAAAATTTAAAATATCATAGTTACGATGAATCTGTCTGCGCCAATCGAATTTTCTGCTCAAAGTATACGAGAAGATATCGAAAAAGCATCCGATTTGAGACTTTCACTTTTTGGGGTCAAAAAAATTCATAGGGGTTAACCTTAGGTTTTTTTCAAAAACCGTGAAAATATTCAGTGGTGTTTTTATCGACGAAATCGACTAATTTCGATGCGTAGAGTTCGAAAAACGCGCTGGACCCTGGCGCAAACACTTTAATCCGTCTCAAAATGCGAAGTAAAGGAGGCTCAGATTTGCATCGCATTTGCTTACTTTCAAGCCAGATAAAATTTAAAATATCATACTTACGATGAATCTGTCTGCGCCAATCGAATTTTCTGCTCAAAGTATACAAGAAAATATCGAAAAAGCATCCGATTTGAGACTTTCACTTTTTGGGGTCAAAAAAATTCAAAGGGGTTAACCTTAGGTTTTTTTCAAAAACCGTGAAAATATTCAGTGGTGTTTTTATCGACGAAATCGACTAATTTCGATGCGTAGAGTTCGAAAAACGCGCTGGACCCTGGCGCAAACACTTTAATCCGTCTCAAAATGCGAAATAAAGGAGGATCAGATTTGCATCGCATTTGCTTACTTTCAAGTCAGATAAAATTTAAAATATCATACTTACGATGAATCTGTCTGCGCCAATCGAATTTTCTGCGCAAAGTATACAAGAAAATATCGAAAAAGCATCCGATTTGAGACTTTCACTTTTTGGGGTCAAAAAAATTCAAAAACCTTAGGTTTTTTTCAAAAACCGTGAAAATATTCAGTGGTGTTTTTATCGACAAAATCGACTAATTTCGATGCGTAGAGTTCGAAAAACGCGCTGGATCCTGGCGCAAACACTTTAATCCGTCTCAAAATGCGAAGTAAAGGAGGCTCAGATTTACATCGCATTTGCTTACTTTCAAGCCAGATAAAATTTAGAATATCATACTTACGATGAATCTGTCTGCGCCAATCGAATTTTCTGCTCAAAGTATACAAGAAAATATCGAAAAAGCATCCGATTTGAGACTTTCACTTTTTGGGGTCAAAAAAATTCAAAGGGGTTAACCTTAGGATTTTTTCAAAAACCGTGAAAATATTCAGTGGTGTTTTTAACGACGAAATCGACTAATTTCGATGCGTAGAGTTCGAAAAACGCGCTGGATTCTGGCGCAAACACTTTAATCCGTCTCAAAATGCGAAGTAAAGGAGGCTCAGATTTGCATCGCATTTGCTTACTTTCAAGCCAGATAAAATTTAAAATATCATACTTACGATGAATCTGTCTGCGCCAATCGAATTTTCTGCTCAAAGTATACAAGAAAATATCGAAAAAGCATCCGATTTGAGACTTTCACTTTTTGGGGTCAAAAAAATTCAAAGGGGTTAACCTTAGGTTTTTTTCAAAAACCGTGAAAATATTCAGTGGTGTTTTTATCGACGAAATCGACTAATTTCGATGCGTAGAGTTCGAAAAATGCGCTGGATCCTGGCGCAAACACTTTAATCCGTCTCAAAATGCGAAGTAAAGGAGGCTCAGATTTGCATCGCATTTGCTTACTTGCAAGCCAGATAAAATTTAAAATATCATACTTACGATGAATCTGTCTGCGCCAATCGAATTTTCTGCTCAAAGTATACAAGAAAATATCGAAAAAGCATCCGATTTGAGACTTTCACTTTTTGGGGTCAAAAAAATTCAAAGGGGTTAACCTTAGGTTTTTTTCAAAAACCGTGAAAATATTCAGTGGTGTTTTTATCGACGAAATCGACTAATTTCGATGCGTAGAGTTCGAAAAACGCGCTGGATCCTGGCGCAAACACTTTAATCCGTCTCAAAATGCGAAGTAAAGGAGGCTCAGCTTTGCATCGCATTTGCTTACTTTCAAGCCAGATAAAATTTAAAATATCATACTTACGATGAATCTGTCTGCGCCAATCGAATTTTCTGCTCAAAGTATACAAGAAAATATCGAAAAAGCATCCGATTTGAGACTTTCACTTTTTGGGGTCAAAAAAATTCAAAGGGGTTAACCTTAGGTTTTTTTCAAAAACCGTGAAAATATTCAGTGGTGTTTTTATCGACGAAATCGACTAATTTCGATGCGTAGAGTTCGAAAAACGCGCTGGATCCTGGCGCAAACACTTTAATCCGTCTCAAAATGCGAAGTAAAGGAGGCTCAGATTTGCATCGCATTTGCTTACTTTCAAGCCAGATAAAATTTAAAATATCATACTTACGATGAATCTGTCTGCGCCAATCGAATTTTCTGCTCAAAGTATACAAGAAAATATCGAAAAAGCATCCGATTTGAGACTTTCACTTTTTGGGGTCAAAAAAATTCAAAGGGGTTAACCTTAGGTTTTTTTCAAAAACCGTGAAAATATTCAGTGGTGTTTTTATCGACGAAATCGACTAATTTCGATGCGTAGAGTTCGAAAAACGCGCTGGATCCTGGCGCAAACACTTTAATCCGTCTCAAAATGCGAAGTAAAGGAGGCTCAGATTTGCATCGCATTTGCATACTTTCAAGCCAGATAAAATTTAAAATATCATACTTACGATGAATCTGTCTGCGCCAATCGAATTTTCTGCTCAAAGTATACAAGAAAATATCGAAAAAGCATCCGATTTGAGACTTTCACTTTTTGGGGTCAAAAAAATTCAAATGGGTTAACCTTAGGTTTTTTTCAAAAACCGTGTAAATATTCAGTGGTGTTTTTATCGACGAAATCGACTAATTTCGATGCGTAGAGTTCGAAAAACGCGCTGGATCCTGGCGCAAACACTTTAATCCGTCTCAAAATGCGAAGTAAAGGAGGATCAGATTTGCTTCGCATTTGCTTACTTTCAAGCCAGATAAAATTTAAAATATCATACTTACGATGAATCTGTCTGCGCCAATCGAATTTTCTGCTCAAAGTATACAAGAAAATATCGAAAAAGCATCCGATTTGAGACTTTCACTTTTTGGGGTCAAAAAAATTCAAATGGGTTAACCTTAGGTTTTTTTCAAAAACCGTGAAAATATTCAGTGGTGTTTTTATCGACGAAATCGACTAATTTCGATGCGTAGAGTTCGAAAAACGCGCTGGATCCTGGCGCAAACACTTTAATCCGTCTCAAAATGCGAAGTAAAGGAGGCTCAGATTTGCATCGCATTTGCTTACTTACAAGCCAGATAAAATTTAAAATATCATACTTACGATGAATCTGTCTGCGCCAATCGAATTTTCTGCTCAAAGTATACAAGAAAATATCGAAAAAGCATCCGATTTGAGACTTTCACTTTTTGGGGTCAAAAAAATTCAAAGGGGTTAACCTTAGGATTTTTTCAAAAACCGTGAAAATATTCAGTGGTGTTTTTAACGACGAAATCGACTAATTTCGATGCGTAGAGTTCGAAAAACGCGCTGGATTCTGGCGCAAACACTTTAATCCGTCTCAAAATGCGAAGTAAAGGAGGCTCAGATTTGCATCGCATTTGCTTACTTTCAAGCCAGATAAAATTTAAAATATCATACTTACGATGAATCTGTCTGCGCCAATCGAATTTTCTGCTCAAAGTATACAAGAAAATATCGAAAAAGCATCCGATTTGAGACTTTCACTTTTTGGGGTCAAAAAAATTCAAAGGGGTTAACCTTAGGTTTTTTTCAAAAACCGTGAAAATATTCAGTGGTGTTTTTATCGACGAAATCGACTAATTTCGATGCGTAGAGTTCGAAAAACGCGCTGGATCCTGGCGCAAACACTTTAATCCGTCTCAAAATGCGAAGTAAAGGAGGCTCAGATTTGCATCGCATTTGCTTACTTTCAAGCCAGATAAAATTTAAAATGTCATACTTACGATGAATCTGTCTGCGCCAATCGAATTTTCTGCTCAAAGTATACAAGAAAATATCGAAAAAGCATCCGATTTGAGACTTTCACTTTTTGGGGTCAAAAAAATTCAAAGGGGTTAACCTTAGGTTTTTTTCAAAAACCGTGAAAATATTCAGTGGTGTTTTTATCGACGAAATCGACTAATTTCGATGCGTAGAGTTCGAAAAACGCGCTGGATCCTGGCGCAAACACTTTAATCCGTCTCAAAATGCGAAGTAAAGGAGGCTCAGATTTGCATCGCATTTGCTTACTTTCAAGCCAGATAAAATTTAAAATATCATACTTACGATGAATCTGTCTGCGCCAATCGAATTTTCTGCTCAAAGTATACAAGAAAATATCGAAAAAGCATCCGATTTGAGACTTTCACTTTTTGGGGTCAAAAAAATTCAAAGGGGTTAACCTTAGGTTTTTTTCAAAAACCGTGTAAATATTCAGTGGTGTTTTTATCGACGAAATCGACTAATTTCGATGCGTAGAGTTCGAAAAACGCGCTGGATCCTGGCGCAAACACTTTAATCCGTCTCAAAATGCGAAGTAAAGGAGGCTCAGATTTGCATCGCATTTGCTTACTTTCAAGCCAGATAAAATTTAGAATATCATACTTACGATGAATCTGTCTGCGCCAATCGAATTTTCTGCTCAAAGTATACAAGAAAATATCGAAAAAGCATCCGATTTGAAACTTTCACATTTTGGGGTCAAAAAAATTCAAAGGGGTTAACCTTAGGTTTTCTTCAAAAACCGTGAAAATATTCAGTGGTGTTTTTATCGACGAAATCGACTAATTTCGATGCGTAGAGTTCCAAAAACGCGCTGGATCCTGGCGCAAACACTTTAATCCGTCTCAAAATGCGAAGTAAAGGAGGCTCAGATTTGCATCGCATTTGCTTACTTTCAAGCCAGATAAAATTTAGAATATCATACTTACGATGAATCTGTCTGCGCCAATCGAATTTTCTGCTCAAAATATACAAGAAAACATCGAAAAAGCATCCGATTTGAGACTTTCACTTTTTGGGGTCAAAAAAACTCAAAGGGGTTAACCTTAGGTTTTTTTCAAAAACCGTGAAAATATTCAGTGGTGTTTTTATCGACGAAATCGACTAATTTCGATGCGTAGAGTTCGAAAAACGCGCTGGAACCTGGCGCAAACAGTTTAATCCGTCTCAAAATGCGAAGTAAAGGAAGCTCAGATTTGCATCGCATTTGCTTACTTTCAAGCCAGACAAAATTTAAAATATCATACTTACGATGAATCTGTCTGCGCCAATCGAATTTTCTGCTCAAAGTATACAAGAAAATATCGAAAAAGCATCCGATTTGAGACTTTCACTTTTTGGGGTCAAAAAAATTCAAAGGGGTTAACCTTAGGTTTTTTTCAAAAACCGTGAAAATATTCAGTGGTGTTTTTATCGACGAAATCGACTAATTTCGATGCGTAGAGTTCGAAAAACGCGCTGGATCCTGGCGCAAACACTTTAATCCGTCTCAAAATGCGAAGTAAAGGAGGCTCAGATTTGCATCGCATTTGCTTACTTTCAAGCCAGATAAAATTTAAAATATCATACTTACGATGAATCTGTCTGCGCCAATCGAATTTTCTGCTCAAAGTATACAAGAAAATATCGAAAAAGCATCCGATTTGAGACTTTCACTTTTTGGGGTCAAAAAAATTCAAAGGGGTTAACCTTAGGTTTTTTTCAAAAACCGTGAAAATATTCAGTGGTGTTTTTATCGACGAAATCGACTAATTTCGATGCGTAGAGTTCGAAAAACGCGCTGGATCCTGGCGCAAACACTTTAATCCGTCTCAAAATGCGAAGTAAAGGAGGCTCAGATTTGCATCGCATTTGCTTACTTTCAAGCCAGATAAAATTTAAAATGTCATACTTACGATGAATCTGTCTGCGCCAATCGAATTTTCTGCTCAAAGTATACAAGAAAATATCGAAAAAGCATCCGATTTGAGACTTTCACTTTTTGGGGTCAAAAAAATTCAAAGGGGTTAACCTTAGGTTTTTTTCAAAAACCGTGAAAATATTCAGTGGTGTTTTTATCGACGAAATCGACTAATTTCGATGCGTAGAGTTCGAAAAACGCGCTGGATCCTGGCGCAAACACTTTAATCCGTCTCAAAATGCGAAGTAAAGGAGGCTCAGATTTGCATCGCATTTGCTTACTTTCAAGCCAGATAAAATTTAAAATATCATACTTACGATGAATCTGTCTGCGCCAATCGAATTTTCTGCTCAAAGTATACAAGAAAATATCGAAAAAGCATCCGATTTGAGACTTTCACTTTTTGGGGTCAAAAAAATTCAAAGGGGTTAACCTTAGGATTTTTTCAAAAACCGTGAAAATATTCAGTGGTGTTTTTAACGACGAAATCGACTAATTTCGATGCGTAGAGTTCGAAAAACGCGCTGGATTCTGGCGCAAACACTTTAATCCGTCTCAAAATGCGAAGTAAAGGAGGCTCAGATTTGCATCGCATTTGCTTACTTTCAAGCCAGATAAAATTTAAAATATCATACTTACGATGAATCTGTCTGCGCCAATCGAATTTTCTGCTCAAAGTATACAAGAAAATATCGAAAAAGCATCCGATTTGAGACTTTCACTTTTTGGGGTCAAAAAAATTCAAAGGGGTTAACCTTAGGTTTTTTTCAAAAACCGTGAAAATATTCAGTGGTGTTTTTATCGACGAAATCGACTAATTTCGATGCGTAGAGTTCGAAAAACGCGCTGGATCCTGGCGCAAACGCTTTAATCCGTCTCAAAATGCGAAGTAAAGGAGGCTCAGATTTGCATCGCATTTGCTTACTTGCAAGCCAGATAAAATTTAAAATATCATACTTACGATGAATCTGTCTGCGCCAATCGAATTTTCTGCTCAAAATATACAAGAAAACATCGAAAAAGCATCCGATTTGAGACTTTCACTTTTTGGGGTCAAAAAAATTCAAAGGGGTTAACCTTAGGTTTTTTTCAAAAACCGTGAAAATATTCAGTGGTGTTTTTATCGACGAAATCGACTAATTTCGATGCGTAGAGTTCGAAAAACGCGCTGGATCCTGGCGCAAACACTTTAATCCGTCTCAAAATGCGAAGTAAAGGAGGCTCAGATTTGCATCGCATTTGCTTACTTTCAAGCCAGATAAAATTTAAAATGTCATACTTACGATGAATCTGTCTGCGCCAATCGAATTTTCTGCTCAAAGTATACAAGAAAATATCGAAAAAGCATCCGATTTGAGACTTTCACTTTTTGGGGTCAAAAAAATTCAAAGGGGTTAACCTTAGGTTTTTTTCAAAAACCGTGAAAATATTCAGTGGTGTTTTTATCGACGAAATCGACTAATTTCGATGCGTAGAGTTCGAAAAACGCGCTGGATCCTGGCGCAAACACTTTAATCCGTCTCAAAATGCGAAGTAAAGGAGGCTCAGATTTGCATCGCATTTGCTTACTTTCAAGCCAGATAAAATTTAAAATATCATACTTACGATGAATCTGTCTGCGCCAATCGAATTTTCTGCTCAAAGTATACAAGAAAATATCGAAAAAGCATCCGATTTGAGACTTTCACTTTTTGGGGTCAAAAAAATTCAAAGGGGTTAACCTTAGGTTTTTTTCAAAAACCGTGTAAATATTCAGTGGTGTTTTTATCGACGAAATCGACTAATTTCGATGCGTAGAGTTCGAAAAACGCGCTGGATCCTGGCGCAAACACTTTAATCCGTCTCAAAATGCGAAGTAAAGGAGGCTCAGATTTGCATCGCATTTGCTTACTTTCAAGCCAGATAAAATTTAGAATATCATACTTACGATGAATCTGTCTGCGCCAATCGAATTTTCTGCTCAAAGTATACAAGAAAATATCGAAAAAGCATCCGATTTGAAACTTTCACATTTTGGGGTCAAAAAAATTCAAAGGGGTTAACCTTAGGTTTTCTTCAAAAACCGTGAAAATATTCAGTGGTGTTTTTATCGACGAAATCGACTAATTTCGATGCGTAGAGTTCCAAAAACGCGCTGGATCCTGGCGCAAACACTTTAATCCGTCTCAAAATGCGAAGTAAAGGAGGCTCAGATTTGCATCGCATTTGCTTACTTTCAAGCCAGATAAAATTTAGAATATCATACTTACGATGAATCTGTCTGCGCCAATCGAATTTTCTGCTCAAAATATACAAGAAAACATCGAAAAAGCATCCGATTTGAGACTTTCACTTTTTGGGGTCAAAAAAACTCAAAGGGGTTAACCTTAGGTTTTTTTCAAAAACCGTGAAAATATTCAGTGGTGTTTTTATCGACGAAATCGACTAATTTCGATGCGTAGAGTTCGAAAAACGCGCTGGATCCTGGCGCAAACACTTTAATCCGTCTCAAAATGCGAAGTAAAGGAGGCTCAGATTTGCATCGCATTTGCTTACTTTCAAGCCAGATAAAATTTAAAATGTCATACTTACGATGAATCTGTCTGCGCCAATCGAATTTTCTGCTCAAAGTATACAAGAAAATATCGAAAAAGCATCCGATTTGAGACTTTCACTTTTTGGGGTCAAAAAAATTCAAAGGGGTTAACCTTAGGTTTTTTTCAAAAACCGTGAAAATATTCAGTGGTGTTTTTATCGACGAAATCGACTAATTTCGATGCGTAGAGTTCGAAAAACGCGCTGGATCCTGGCGCAAACACTTTAATCCGTCTCAAAATGCGAAGTAAAGGAGGCTCAGATTTGCATCGCATTTGCTTACTTTCAAGCCAGATAAAATTTAAAATATCATACTTACGATGAATCTGTCTGCGCCAATCGAATTTTCTGCTCAAAGTATACAAGAAAATATCGAAAAAGCATCCGATTTGAGACTTTCACTTTTTGGGGTCAAAAAAATTCAAAGGGGTTAACCTTAGGTTTTTTTCAAAAACCGTGTAAATATTCAGTGGTGTTTTTATCGACGAAATCGACTAATTTCGATGCGTAGAGTTCGAAAAACGCGCTGGATCCTGGCGCAAACACTTTAATCCGTCTCAAAATGCGAAGTAAAGGAGGCTCAGATTTGCATCGCATTTGCTTACTTTCAAGCCAGATAAAATTTAGAATATCATACTTACGATGAATCTGTCTGCGCCAATCGAATTTTCTGCTCAAAGTATACAAGAAAATATCGAAAAAGCATCCGATTTGAAACTTTCACATTTTGGGGTCAAAAAAATTCAAAGGGGTTAACCTTAGGTTTTCTTCAAAAACCGTGAAAATATTCAGTGGTGTTTTTATCGACGAAATCGACTAATTTCGATGCGTAGAGTTCCAAAAACGCGCTGGATCCTGGCGCAAACACTTTAATCCGTCTCAAAATGCGAAGTAAAGGAGGCTCAGATTTGCATCGCATTTGCTTACTTTCAAGCCAGATAAAATTTAGAATATCATACTTACGATGAATCTGTCTGCGCCAATCGAATTTTCTGCTCAAAGTATACAAGAAAACATCGAAAAAGCATCCGATTTGAGACTTTCACTTTTTGGGGTCAAAAAAACTCAAAGGGGTTAACCTTAGGTTTTTTTCAAAAACCGTGAAAATATTCAGTGGTGTTTTTATCGACGAAATCGACTAATTTCGATGCGTAGAGTTCGAAAAACGCGCTGGAACCTGGCGCAAACAGTTTAATCCGTCTCAAAATGCGAAGTAAAGGAAGCTCAGATTTGCATCGCATTTGCTTACTTTCAAGCCAGACAAAATTTAAAATATCATACTTACGATGAATCTGTCTGCGCCAATCGAATTTTCTGCTCAAAGTATACAAGAAAATATCGAAAAAGCATCCGATTTGAGACTTTCACTTTTTGGGGTCAAAAAAATTCAAAGGGGTTAACCTTAGGTTTTTTTCAAAAACCGTGAAAATATTCAGTGGTGTTTTTATCGACGAAATCGACTAATTTCGATGCGTAGAGTTCGAAAAACGCGCTGGATCCTGGCGCAAACACTTTAATCCGTCTCAAAATGCGAAGTAAAGGAGGCTCAGATTTGCATCGCATTTGCTTACTTTCAAGCCAGATAAAATTTAAAATATCATACTTACGATGAATCTGTCTGCGCCAATCGAATTTTCTGCTCAAAGTATACAAGAAAATATCGAAAAAGCATCCGATTTGAGACTTTCACTTTTTGGGGTCAAAAAAATTCAAAGGGGTTAACCTTAGGTTTTTTTCAAAAACCGTGAAAATATTCAGTGGTGTTTTTATCGACGAAATCGACTAATTTCGATGCGTAGAGTTCGAAAAACGCGCTGGATCCTGGCGCAAACACTTTAATCCGTCTCAAAATGCGAAGTAAAGGAGGCTCAGATTTGCATCGCATTTGCTTACTTTCAAGCCAGATAAAATTTAAAATGTCATACTTACGATGAATCTGTCTGCGCCAATCGAATTTTCTGCTCAAAGTATACAAGAAAATATCGAAAAAGCATCCGATTTGAGACTTTCACTTTTTGGGGTCAAAAAAATTCAAAGGGGTTAACCTTAGGTTTTTTTCAAAAACCGTGAAAATATTCAGTGGTGTTTTTATCGACGAAATCGACTAATTTCGATGCGTAGAGTTCGAAAAACGCGCTGGATCCTGGCGCAAACACTTTAATCCGTCTCAAAATGCGAAGTAAAGGAGGCTCAGATTTGCATCGCATTTGCTTACTTTCAAGCCAGATAAAATTTAAAATATCATACTTACGATGAATCTGTCTGCGCCAATCGAATTTTCTGCTCAAAGTATACAAGAAAATATCGAAAAAGCATCCGATTTGAGACTTTCACTTTTTGGGGTCAAAAAAATTCAAAGGGGTTAACCTTAGGATTTTTTCAAAAACCGTGAAAATATTCAGTGGTGTTTTTAACGACGAAATCGACTAATTTCGATGCGTAGAGTTCGAAAAACGCGCTGGATTCTGGCGCAAACACTTTAATCCGTCTCAAAATGCGAAGTAAAGGAGGCTCAGATTTGCATCGCATTTGCTTACTTTCAAGCCAGATAAAATTTAAAATATCATACTTACGATGAATCTGTCTGCGCCAATCGAATTTTCTGCTCAAAGTATACAAGAAAATATCGAAAAAGCATCCGATTTGAGACTTTCACTTTTTGGGGTCAAAAAAATTCAAAGGGGTTAACCTTAGGTTTTTTTCAAAAACCGTGAAAATATTCAGTGGTGTTTTTATCGACGAAATCGACTAATTTCGATGCGTAGAGTTCGAAAAACGCGCTGGATCCTGGCGCAAACACTTTAATCCGTCTCAAAATGCGAAGTAAAGGAGGCTCAGATTTGCATCGCATTTGCTTACTTGCAAGCCAGATAAAATTTAAAATATCATACTTACGATGAATCTGTCTGCGCCAATCGAATTTTCTGCTCAAAATATACAAGAAAACATCGAAAAAGCATCCGATTTGAGACTTTCACTTTTTGGGGTCAAAAAAACTCAAAGGGGTTAACCTTAGGTTTTTTTCAAAAACCGTGAAAATATTCAGTGGTGTTTTTATCGACGAAATCGACTAATTTCGATGCGTAGAGTTCGAAAAACGCGCTGGAACCTGGCGCAAACAGTTTAATCCGTCTCAAAATGCGAAGTAAAGGAAGCTCAGATTTGCATCGCATTTGCTTACTTTCAAGCCAGACAAAATTTAAAATATCATACTTACGATGAATCTGTCTGCGCCAATCGAATTTTCTGCTCAAAGTATACAAGAAAATATCGAAAAAGCATCCGATTTGAGACTTTCACTTTTTGGGGTCAAAAAAATTCAAAGGGGTTAACCTTAGGTTTTTTTCAAAAACCGTGAAAATATTCAGTGGTGTTTTTATCGACGAAATCGACTAATTTCGATGCGTAGAGTTCGAAAAACGCGCTGGATCCTGGCGCAAACACTTTAATCCGTCTCAAAATGCGAAGTAAAGGAGGCTCAGATTTGCATCGCATTTGCTTACTTTCAAGCCAGATAAAATTTAAAATATCATACTTACGATGAATCTGTCTGCGCCAATCGAATTTTCTGCTCAAAGTATACAAGAAAATATCGAAAAAGCATCCGATTTGAGCCTTTCACTTTTTGGGGTCAAAAAAATTCAAAGGGGTTAACCTTAGGTTTTTTTCAAAAACCGTGAAAATATTCAGTGGTGTTTTTATCGACGAAATCGACTAATTTCGATGCGTAGAGTTCGAAAAACGCGCTGGATCCTGGCGCAAACACTTTAATCCGTCTCAAAATGCGAAGTAAAGGAGGCTCAGATTTGCATCGCATTTGCTTACTTTCAAGCCAGATAAAATTTAAAATGTCATACTTACGATGAATCTGTCTGCGCCAATCGAATTTTCTGCTCAAAGTATACAAGAAAATATCGAAAAAGCATCCGATTTGAGACTTTCACTTTTTGGGGTCAAAAAAATTCAAAGGGGTTAACCTTAGGTTTTTTTCAAAAACCGTGAAAATATTCAGTGGTGTTTTTATCGACGAAATCGACTAATTTCGATGCGTAGAGTTCGAAAAACGCGCTGGATCCTGGCGCAAACACTTTAATCCGTCTCAAAATGCGAAGTAAAGGAGGCTCAGATTTGCATCGCATTTGCTTACTTTCAAGCCAGATAAAATTTAAAATATCATACTTACGATGAATCTGTCTGCGCCAATCGAATTTTCTGCTCAAAGTATACAAGAAAATATCGAAAAAGCATCCGATTTGAGACTTTCACTTTTTGGGGTCAAAAAAATTCAAAGGGGTTAACCTTAGGTTTTTTTCAAAAACCGTGAAAATATTCAGTGGTGTTTTTATCGACGAAATCGACTAATTTCGATGCGTAGAGTTCGAAAAACGCGCTGGATCCTGGCGCAAACACTTTAATCCGTCTCAAAATGCGAAGTAAAGGAGGCTCAGATTTGCATCGCATTTGCTTACTTTCAAGCCAGATAAAATTTAAAATGTCATACTTACGATGAATCTGTCTGCGCCAATCGAATTTTCTGCTCAAAGTATACAAGAAAATATCGAAAAAGCATCCGATTTGAGACTTTCACTTTTTGGGGTCAAAAAAATTCAAAGGGGTTAACCTTAGGTTTTTTTCAAAAACCGTGAAAATATTCAGTGGTGTTTTTATCGACGAAATCGACTAATTTCGATGCGTAGAGTTCGAAAAACGCGCTGGATCCTGGCGCAAACACTTTAATCCGTCTCAAAATGCGAAGTAAAGGAGGCTCAGATTTGCATCGCATTTGCTTACTTTCAAGCCAGATAAAATTTAAAATATCATACTTACGATGAATCTGTCTGCGCCAATCGAATTTTCTGCTCAAAGTATACAAGAAAATATCGAAAAAGCATCCGATTTGAGACTTTCACTTTTTGGGGTCAAAAAAATTCAAAGGGGTTAACCTTAGGTTTTTTTCAAAAACCGTGTAAATATTCAGTGGTGTTTTTATCGACGAAATCGACTAATTTCGATGCGTAGAGTTCGAAAAACGCGCTGGATCCTGGCGCAAACACTTTAATCCGTCTCAAAATGCAAAGTAAAGGAGGATCAGATTTGCATCGCATTTGCTTACTTTCAAGCCAGATAAAATTTAAAATATCATACTTACGATGAATCTGTCTGCGCCAATCGAATTATCTGCTCAAAGTATACAAGAAAATATCGAAAAAGCATCCGATTTGAGACTCTCACTTTTTGGGGTCAAAAAAATTCAAAGGGGTTAACCTTAGGTTTTTTTCAAAAACCGTGAAAATATTCAGTGGTGTTTTTATCGACGAATTCGACTAATTTCGATGCGTAGACTTCGAAAAACGCGCTGAATCCTGGCGCAAACACTTTAATCCGTCTCAAAATGCGAAGTAAAGGAGGCTCAGATTTGCATCGCATTTGCTTACTTTCAAGCCAGATAAAATTTAAAATATCATACTTACGATGAATCTGTCTGCGCCAATCGAATTTTCTGCTCAAAGTATACAAGAAAATATCGAAAAATCATCCGATTTGAGACTTTCACTATTTGGGGTCATAAAAATTCAAAGGGGTTAACCTTAGGTTTTATTCAAAAACCGTGAAAATATTCAGTGGTGTTTTTATCGACGAAATCGACTAATTTCGATGCGTAGAGTTCGAAAAACGCGCTGGATCCTGGAGCAAACACTTTAATCCGTCTCAAAATGCGAAGTAAAGGAGGATCAGATTTGCATCGCATTTGCTTACTTTCAAGCCAGATAAAATTTAAAATATCATACTTACAATGAATCTGTCTGCGCCAATCGAATTTTCTGCTCAAAATATACAAGAAAACATCGAAAAAGCATCCGATTTGAGACTTTCACTTTTTGGGGTCAAAAAAACTCAAAGGGGTTAACCTTAGGTTTTTTTCAAAAACCGTGAAAATATTCAGTGGTGTTTTTATCGACGAAATCGACTAATTTCGATGCGTAGAGTTCGAAAAACGCGCTGGATCCTGGCGCAAACAGTTTAATCCGTCTCAAAATGCGAAGTAAAGGAAGCTCAGATTTGCATCGCATTTGCTTACTTTCAAGCCAGATAAAATTTAAAATATCATACTTACGATGAATCTGTCTGTGCCAATCGAATTTTCTGCTCAAAGTATAACAAGAAAATATCGAAAAAGCATCCGATTTGAGACTTTCACTTTTTGGGGTCAAAAAAATTCAAAGGGGTTAACCTTAGGTTTTTTTCAAATACCGTGAAAATATTCAGTGGTGTTTTTATCGACGAAATCGACTAATTTCGATGCGTAGAGTTCGAAAAACGCGCTGGATCCTGGCGCAAACACTTTAATCCGTCTCAAAATGCGAAGTAAAGGAGGCTCAGATTTGCATCGCATTTGCTTACTTTCAAGCCAGATAAAATTTAAAATATCATACTTACGATGAATCTGTCTGCGCCAATCAAATTTTCTGCTCAAAGTATACAAGAAAATATCGAAAAAGCATCCGATTTGAGACTTTCACTTTTTGGGGTCAAAAAAATTCAAAGGGGTTAACCTTAGGTTTTTTTCAAAAACCGTGAAAATATTCAGTGGTGTTTTTATCGACGAAATCGACTAATTTCGATGCGTAGAGTTCGAAAAACGCGCTGGATCCTGGCGCAAACACTTTAATCCGTCTCAAAATGCGAAGTAAAGGAGGCTCAGATTTGCATCGCATTTGCTTACTTTCAAGCCAGATAAAATTTAAAATATCATACTTACGATGAATCTGTCTGCGCCAATCGAATTTTCTGCTCAAAGTATACAAGAAAATATCGAAAAAGCATCCGATTTGAGACTTTCACTTTTTGGGGTCAAAAAAATTCAAAGGGGTTAACCCTAGGTTTTTTTCAAAAACCGTGTAAATATTCAGTGGTGTTTTTATCGACGAAATCGACTAATTTCGATGCGTAGAGTTCGAAAAACGCGCTGGATCTTGGCGCAAACACTTTAATCCGTCTCAAAATGCGAAGTAAAGGAGGATCAGATTTGCATCGCATTTGCTTACTTTCAAGCCAGATAAAATTTAAAATATCATACTTACGATGAATCTGTCTGCGCCAATCGAATTATCTGCTCAAAGTATACAAGAAAATATCGAAAAAGCATCCGATTTGAGACTCTCACTTTTTGGGGTCAAAAAAATTCAAAGGGGTTAACCTTAGGTTTTTTTCAAAAACCGTGAAAATATTCAGTGGTGTTTTTATCGACGAATTCGACTAATTTCGATGCGTAGAGTTCGAAAAACGCGCTGAATCCTGGCGCAAACACTTTAATCCGTCTCAAAATGCGAAGTAAAGGAGGCTCAGATTTGCATCGCATTTGCTTACTTTCAAGCCAGATAAAATTTAAAATATCATACTTACGATGAATCTGTCTGCGCCAATCGAATTTTCTGCTCAAAGTATACAAGAAAATATCGAAAAAGCATCCGATTTGAGACTTTCACTTTTTGGGGTCAAAAAAATTCAAAGGGGTTAACCTTAGGTTTTTTTCAAAAACCGTGAAAATATTCAGTGGTGTTTTTATCGACGAAATCGACTAATTTCGATGCGTAGAGTTCGAAAAACGCGCTGGATCCTGGCGCAAACACTTTAATCCGTCTCAAAATGCGAAGTAAAGGAGGCTCAGATTTGCATCGCATTTGCTTACTTTCAAGCCAGATAAAATTTAAAATATCATACTTACGATGAATCTGTCTGCGCCAATCGAATTTTCTGCTCAAAGTATACAAGAAAATATCGAAAAAGCATCCGATTTGAGACTTTCACTTTTTGGGGTCAAAAAAATTCAAAGGGGTTAACCTAAGGTTTTTTTCAAAAACCGTGAAAATATTCAGTGGTGTTTTTATCGACGAAATCGACTAATTTCGATGCGTAGAGTTCGAAAAACGCGCTGGATCCTGGCGCAAACACTTTAATCCGTCTCAAAATGCGAAGTAAAGGAGGCTCAGATTTGCATCGCATTTGCTTACTTTCAAGCCAGATAAAATTTAAAATATCATACTTACGATGAATCTGTCTGCGCCAATCGAATTTTCTGCTCAAAGTATACAAGAAAATATCGAAAAAGCATCCGATTTGAGACTTTCACTTTTTGGGGTCAAAAAAATTCAAAGGGGTTAACCTTAGGTTTTTTTCAAAAACCGTGAAAATATTCAGTGGTGTTTTTATCGACGAAATCGACTAATTTCGATGCGTAGAGTTCGAAAAACGCGCTGGATCCTGGCGCAAACACTTTAATCCGTCTCAAAATGCGAAGTAAAGGAGGCTCAGATTTGCATCGCATTTGCTTACTTTCAAGCCAGATAAAATTTAAAATGTCATACTTACGATGAATCTGTCTGCGCCAATCGAATTTTCTGCTCAAAGTATACAAGAAAATATCGAAAAAGCATCCGATTTGAGACTTTCACTTTTTGGGGTCAAAAAAATTCAAAGGGGTTAACCTTAGGTTTTTTTCAAAAACCGTGAAAATATTCAGTGGTGTTTTTATCGACGAAATCGACTAATTTCGATGCGTAGAGTTCGAAAAACGCGCTGGATCCTGGCGCAAACACTTTAATCCGTCTCAAAATGCGAAGTAAAGGAGGCTCAGATTTGCATCGCATTTGCTTACTTTCAAGCCAGATAAAATTTAAAATATCATACTTACGATGAATCTGTCTGCGCCAATCGAATTTTCTGCTCAAAGTATACAAGAAAATATCGAAAAAGCATCCGATTTGAGACTTTCACTTTTTGGGGTCAAAAAAATTCAAAGGGGTTAACCTTAGGTTTTTTTCAAAAACCGTGTAAATATTCAGTGGTGTTTTTATCGACGAAATCGACTAATTTCGATGCGTAGAGTTCGAAAAACGCGCTGGATCCTGGCGCAAACACTTTAATCCGTCTCAAAATGCAAAGTAAAGGAGGATCAGATTTGCATCGCATTTGCTTACTTTCAAGCCAGATAAAATTTAAAATATCATACTTACGATGAATCTGTCTGCGCCAATCGAATTATCTGCTCAAAGTATACAAGAAAATATCGAAAAAGCATCCGATTTGAGACTCTCACTTTTTGGGGTCAAAAAAATTCAAAGGGGTTAACCTTAGGTTTTTTTCAAAAACCGTGAAAATATTCAGTGGTGTTTTTATCGACGAATTCGACTAATTTCGATGCGTAGACTTCGAAAAACGCGCTGAATCCTGGCGCAAACACTTTAATCCGTCTCAAAATGCGAAGTAAAGGAGGCTCAGATTTGCATCGCATTTGCTTACTTTCAAGCCAGATAAAATTTAAAATATCATACTTACGATGAATCTGTCTGCGCCAATCGAATTTTCTGCTCAAAGTATACAAGAAAATATCGAAAAATCATCCGATTTGAGACTTTCACTATTTGGGGTCATAAAAATTCAAAGGGGTTAACCTTAGGTTTTATTCAAAAACCGTGAAAATATTCAGTGGTGTTTTTATCGACGAAATCGACTAATTTCGATGCGTAGAGTTCGAAAAACGCGCTGGATCCTGGAGCAAACACTTTAATCCGTCTCAAAATGCGAAGTAAAGGAGGATCAGATTTGCATCGCATTTGCTTACTTTCAAGCCAGATAAAATTTAAAATATCATACTTACAATGAATCTGTCTGCGCCAATCGAATTTTCTGCTCAAAATATACAAGAAAACATCGAAAAAGCATCCGATTTGAGACTTTCACTTTTTGGGGTCAAAAAAACTCAAAGGGGTTAACCTTAGGTTTTTTTCAAAAACCGTGAAAATATTCAGTGGTGTTTTTATCGACGAAATCGACTAATTTCGATGCGTAGAGTTCGAAAAACGCGCTGGATCCTGGCGCAAACAGTTTAATCCGTCTCAAAATGCGAAGTAAAGGAAGCTCAGATTTGCATCGCATTTGCTTACTTTCAAGCCAGATAAAATTTAAAATATCATACTTACGATGAATCTGTCTGTGCCAATCGAATTTTCTGCTCAAAGTATAACAAGAAAATATCGAAAAAGCATCCGATTTGAGACTTTCACTTTTTGGGGTCAAAAAAATTCAAAGGGGTTAACCTTAGGTTTTTTTCAAATACCGTGAAAATATTCAGTGGTGTTTTTATCGACGAAATCGACTAATTTCGATGCGTAGAGTTCGAAAAACGCGCTGGATCCTGGCGCAAACACTTTAATCCGTCTCAAAATGCGAAGTAAAGGAGGCTCAGATTTGCATCGCATTTGCTTACTTTCAAGCCAGATAAAATTTAAAATATCATACTTACGATGAATCTGTCTGCGCCAATCGAATTTTCTGCTCAAAGTATACAAGAAAATATCGAAAAAGCATCCGATTTGAGACTTTCACTTTTTGGGGTCAAAAAAATTCAAAGGGGTTAACCTTAGGTTTTTTTCAAAAACCGTGAAAATATTCAGTGGTGTTTTTATCGACGAAATCGACTAATTTCGATGCGTAGAGTTCGAAAAACGCGCTGGATCCTGGCGCAAACACTTTAATCCGTCTCAAAATGCGAAGTAAAGGAGGCTCAGATTTGCATCGCATTTGCTTACTTTCAAGCCAGATAAAATTTAAAATATCATACTTACGATGAATCTGTCTGCGCCAATCGAATTTTCTGCTCAAAGTATACAAGAAAATATCGAAAAAGCATCCGATTTGAGACTTTCACTTTTTGGGGTCAAAAAAATTCAAAGGGGTTAACCTTAGGTTTTTTTCAAAAACCGTGTAAATATTCAGTGGTGTTTTTATCGACGAAATCGACTAATTTCGATGCGTAGAGTTCGAAAAACGCGCTGGATCTTGGCGCAAACACTTTAATCCGTCTCAAAATGCGAAGTAAAGGAGGATCAGATTTGCATCGCATTTGCTTACTTTCAAGCCAGATAAAATTTAAAATATCATACTTACGATGAATCTGTCTGCGCCAATCGAATTATCTGCTCAAAGTATACAAGAAAATATCGAAAAAGCATCCGATTTGAGACTCTCACTTTTTGGGGTCAAAAAAATTCAAAGGGGTTAACCTTAGGTTTTTTTCAAAAACCGTGAAAATATTCAGTGGTGTTTTTATCGACGAATTCGACTAATTTCGATGCGTAGAGTTCGAAAAACGCGCTGAATCCTGGCGCAAACACTTTAATCCGTCTCAAAATGCGAAGTAAAGGAGGCTCAGATTTGCATCGCATTTGCTTACTTTCAAGCCAGATAAAATTTAAAATATCATACTTACGATGAATCTGTCTGCGCCAATCGAATTTTCTGCTCAAAGTATACAAGAAAATATCGAAAAAGCATCCGATTTGAGACTTTCACTTTTTGGGGTCAAAAAAATTCAAAGGGGTTAACCTTAGGTTTTTTTCAAAAACCGTGAAAATATTCAGTGGTGTTTTTATCGACGAAATCGACTAATTTCGATGCGTAGAGTTCGAAAAACGCGCTGGATCCTGGCGCAAACACTTTAATCCGTCTCAAAATGCGAAGTAAAGGAGGCTCAGATTTGCATCGCATTTGCTTACTTTCAAGCCAGATAAAATTTAAAATATCATACTTACGATGAATCTGTCTGCGCCAATCGAATTTTCTGCTCAAAGTATACAAGAAAATATCGAAAAAGCATCCGATTTGAGACTTTCACTATTTGGGGTCATAAAAATTCAAAGGGGTTAACCTTAGGTTTTTTTCAAAAACCGTGAAAATATTCAGTGGTGTTTTTATCGACGAAATCGACTAATTTCGATGCGTAGAGTTCGAAAAACGCGCTGGATCCTGGAGCAAACACTTTAATACGTCTCAAAATGCGAAGTAAAGGAGGATCAGATTTGCATCGCATTTGCTTACTTTCAAGCCAGATAAAATTTAAAATATCATACTTACGATGAATCTGTCTGCGCCAATCGAATTTTCTGCTCAAAGTATACAAGAAAATATCGAAAAAGCATCCGATTTGAGACTTTCACTTTTTGGGGTCAAAAAAATTCAAAGGGGTTAACCTTAGGTTTTTTTCAAAAACCGTGAAAATATTCAGTGGTGTTTTTATCGACGAAATCGACTAATTTCGATGCGTAGAGTTCGAAAAACGCGCTGGATCCTGGCGCAAACACTTTAATCCGTCTCAAAATGCGAAGTAAAGGAGGCTCAGATTTGCATCGCATTTGCTTACTTTCAAGCCAGATAAAATTTAAAATATCATACTTACGATGAATCTGTCTGCGCCAATCGAATTTTCTGCTCAAAGTATACAAGAAAATATCGAAAAAGCATCCGATTTGAGACTTTCACTTTTTGGGGTCAAAAAAATTCAAAGGGGTTAACCTTAGGTTTTTTTCAAAAACCGTGAAAATATTCAGTGGTGTTTTTATCGACGAAATCGACTAATTTCGATGCGTAGAGTTCGAAAAACGCGCTGGATCCTGGCGCAAACAGTTTAATCCGTCTCAAAATGCGAAGTAAAGGAGGCTCAGATTTGCATCGCATTTGCTTACTTTCAAGCCAGATAAAATTTAAAATATCATACTTACGATGAATCTGTCTGCGCCAATCGAATTTTCTGCTCAAAGTATACAAGAAAATATCGAAAAAGCATCCGATTTAAAACATTCACTTTTTGGGGTCAAAAAAATTCAAAGGGGTTAACCTAAGGTTTTTTTCAAAAACCGTGAAAATATTCAGTGGTGTTTTTATCGACGAAATCGACTAATTTCGATGCGTAGAGTTCGAAAAACGCGCTGGATCCTGGCCCAAACACTTTAATCCGTCTCAAAATGCGAAGTAAAGGAGGCTCAGATTTGCATCGCATTTGCTTACTTTCAAGCCAGATAAAATTTAAAATATCATACTTACGATGAATCTGTCTGCGCCAATCGAATTTTCTGCTCAAAGTATACAAGAAAATATCGAAAAAGCATCCGATTTAAAACATTCACTTTTTGGGGTCAAAAAAATTCAAAGGGGTTAACCTTAGGTTTTTTTCAAAAACCGTGAAAATATTCAGTGGTGTTTTTATCGACGAAATCGACTAATTTCGATGCGTAGAGTTCGAAAAACGCGCTGGATCCTGGCGCAAACACTTTAATCCGTCTCAAAATGCGAAGTAAAGGAGGCTCAGATTTGCATCGCATTTGCTTACTTTCAAGCCAGATAAAATTTAAAATATCATACTTACGATGAATCTGTCTGCGCCAATCGAATTTTCTGCTCAAAGTATACAAGAAAATATCGAAAAAGCATCCGATTTGAGACTTTCACTTTTTGGGGTCAAAAAAATTCAAAGGGGTTAACCTTAGGTTTTTTTCAAAAACCGTGAAAATATTCAGTGGTGTTTTTATCGACGAAATCGACTAATTTCGATGCGTAGAGTTCGAAAAACGCGCTGGATCCTGGCGCAAACAGTTTAATCCTAATCAAAATGCGAAGTAAACGAGGTTCAGATTTGCATCGCATTTGCTTACTTTCAAGCCAGATAAAATTTAAAATATCATACTTACGATGAATCTGTCTGCGCCAATCGAATTTTCTGCTCAAAGTATACAAGAAAATATCGAAAAAGCATCCGATTTGAGACTTTCACTTTTTGGGGTCAAAAAAATTCAAAGGGGTTAACCTTAGGTTTTTTTCAAAAACCGTGAAAATATTCAGTGGTGTTTTTATCGACGAAATCGACTAATTTCGATGCGTAGAGTTCGAAAAACGCGCTGGATCCTGGCGCAAACACTTTAATCCGTCTCAAAATGCGAAGTAAAGGAGGCTCAGATTTGCATCGCATTTGCTTACTTTCAAGCCAGATAAAATTTAAAATATCATACTTACGATGAATCTGTCTGCGCCAATCGAATTTTCTGCTCAAAGTATACAAGAAAATATCGAAAAAGCATCCGATTTGAGACTTTCACTTTTTGGGGTCAAAAAAATTCAAAGGGGTTAACCTTAGGTTTTTTTCAAAAACCGTGTAAATATTCAGTGGTGTTTTTATCGACGAAATCGACTAATTTCGATGCGTAGAGTTCGAAAAACGCGCTGGATCCTGGCGCAAACACTTTAATCCGTCTCAAAATGCAAAGTAAAGGAGGATCAGATTTGCATCGCATTTGCTTACTTTCAAGCCAGATAAAATTTAAAATATCATACTTACGATGAATCTGTCTGCGCCAATCGAATTATCTGCTCAAAGTATACAAGAAAATATCGAAAAAGCATCCGATTTGAGACTCTCACTTTTTGGGGTCAAAAAAATTCAAAGGGGTTAACCTTAGGTTTTTTTCAAAAACCGTGAAAATATTCAGTGGTGTTTTTATCGACGAATTCGACTAATTTCGATGCGTAGACTTCGAAAAACGCGCTGAATCCTGGCGCAAACACTTTAATCCGTCTCAAAATGCGAAGTAAAGGAGGCTCAGATTTGCATCGCATTTGCTTACTTTCAAGTCAGATAAAATTTAAAATATCATACTTACGATGAATCTGTCTGCGCCAATCGAATTTTCTGCTCAAAGTATACAAGAAAATATCGAAAAATCATCCGATTTGAGACTTTCACTATTTGGGGTCATAAAAATTCAAAGGGGTTAACCTTAGGTTTTATTCAAAAACCGTGAAAATATTCAGTGGTGTTTTTATCGACGAAATCGACTAATTTCGATGCGTAGAGTTCGAAAAACGCGCTGGATCCTGGAGCAAACACTTTAATCCGTCTCAAAATGCGAAGTAAAGGAGGATCAGATTTGCATCGCATTTGCTTACTTTCAAGCCAGATAAAATTTAAAATATCATACTTACAATGAATCTGTCTGCGCCAATCGAATTTTCTGCTCAAAATATACAAGAAAACATCGAAAAAGCATCCGATTTGAGACTTTCACTTTTTGGGGTCAAAAAAACTCAAAGGGGTTAACCTTAGGTTTTTTTCAAAAACCGTGAAAATATTCAGTGGTGTTTTTATCGACGAAATCGACTAATTTCGATGCGTAGAGTTCGAAAAACGCGCTGGATCCTGGCGCAAACAGTTTAATCCGTCTCAAAATGCGAAGTAAAGGAAGCTCAGATTTGCATCGCATTTGCTTACTTTCAAGCCAGATAAAATTTAAAATATCATACTTACGATGAATCTGTCTGTGCCAATCGAATTTTCTGCTCAAAGTATAACAAGAAAATATCGAAAAAGCATCCGATTTGAGACTTTCACTTTTTGGGGTCAAAAAAATTCAAAGGGGTTAACCTTAGGTTTTTTTCAAATACCGTGAAAATATTCAGTGGTGTTTTTATCGACGAAATCGACTAATTTCGATGCGTAGAGTTCGAAAAACGCGCTGGATCCTGGCGCAAACACTTTAATCCGTCTCAAAATGCGAAGTAAAGGAGGCTCAGATTTGCATCGCATTTGCTTACTTTCAAGCCAGATAAAATTTAAAATATCATACTTACGATGAATCTGTCTGCGCCAATCGAATTTTCTGCTCAAAGTATACAAGAAAATATCGAAAAAGCATCCGATTTGAGACTTTCACTTTTTGGGGTCAAAAAAATTCAAAGGGGTTAACCTTAGGTTTTTTTCAAAAACCGTGAAAATATTCAGTGGTGTTTTTATCGACGAAATCGACTAATTTCGATGCGTAGAGTTCGAAAAACGCGCTGGATCCTGGCGCAAACACTTTAATCCGTCTCAAAATGCGAAGTAAAGGAGGCTCAGATTTGCATCGCATTTGCTTACTTTCAAGCCAGATAAAATTTAAAATATCATACTTACGATGAATCTGTCTGCGCCAATCGAATTTTCTGCTCAAAGTATACAAGAAAATATCGAAAAAGCATCCGATTTGAGACTTTCACTTTTTGGGGTCAAAAAAATTCAAAGGGGTTAACCTTAGGTTTTTTTCAAAAACCGTGTAAATATTCAGTGGTGTTTTTATCGACGAAATCGACTAATTTCGATGCGTAGAGTTCGAAAAACGCGCTGGATCTTGGCGCAAACACTTTAATCCGTCTCAAAATGCGAAGTAAAGGAGGATCAGATTTGCATCGCATTTGCTTACTTTCAAGCCAGATAAAATTTAAAATATCATACTTACGATGAATCTGTCTGCGCCAATCGAATTATCTGCTCAAAGTATACAAGAAAATATCGAAAAAGCATCCGATTTGAGACTCTCACTTTTTGGGGTCAAAAAAATTCAAAGGGGTTAACCTTAGGTTTTTTTCAAAAACCGTGAAAATATTCAGTGGTGTTTTTATCGACGAATTCGACTAATTTCGATGCGTAGAGTTCGAAAAACGCGCTGAATCCTGGCGCAAACACTTTAATCCGTCTCAAAATGCGAAGTAAAGGAGGCTCAGATTTGCATCGCATTTGCTTACTTTCAAGCCAGATAAAATTTAAAATATCATACTTACGATGAATCTGTCTGCGCCAATCGAATTTTCTGCTCAAAGTATACAAGAAAATATCGAAAAAGCATCCGATTTGAGACTTTCACTTTTTGGGGTCAAAAAAATTCAAAGGGGTTAACCTTAGGTTTTTTTCAAAAACCGTGAAAATATTCAGTGGTGTTTTTATCGACGAAATCGACTAATTTCGATGCGTAGAGTTCGAAAAACGCGCTGGATCCTGGCGCAAACACTTTAATCCGTCTCAAAATGCGAAGTAAAGGAGGCTCAGATTTGCATCGCATTTGCTTACTTTCAAGCCAGATAAAATTTAAAATATCATACTTACGATGAATCTGTCTGCGCCAATCGAATTTTCTGCTCAAAGTATACAAGAAAATATCGAAAAAGCATCCGATTTGAGACTTTCACTATTTGGGGTCATAAAAATTCAAAGGGGTTAACCTTAGGTTTTTTTCAAAAACCGTGAAAATATTCAGTGGTGTTTTTATCGACGAAATCGACTAATTTCGATGCGTAGAGTTCGAAAAACGCGCTGGATCCTGGAGCAAACACTTTAATCCGTCTCAAAATGCGAAGTAAAGGAGGATCAGATTTGCATCGCATTTGCTTACTTTCAAGCCAGATAAAATTTAAAATATCATACTTACGATGAATCTGTCTGCGCCAATCGAATTTTCTGCTCAAAGTATACAAGAAAATATCGAAAAAGCATCCGATTTGAGACTTTCACTTTTTGGGGTCAAAAAAATTCAAAGGGGTTAACCTTAGGTTTTTTTCAAAAACCGTGAAAATATTCAGTGGTGTTTTTATCGACGAAATCGACTAATTTCGATGCGTAGAGTTCGAAAAACGCGCTGGATCCTGGCGCAAACACTTTAATCCGTCTCAAAATGCGAAGTAAAGGAGGCTCAGATTTGCATCGCATTTGCTTACTTTCAAGCCAGATAAAATTTAAAATATCATACTTACGATGAATCTGTCTGCGCCAATCGAATTTTCTGCTCAAAGTATACAAGAAAATATCGAAAAAGCATCCGATTTGAGACTTTCACTTTTTGGGGTCAAAAAAATTCAAAGGGGTTAACCTTAGGTTTTTTTCAAAAACCGTGAAAATATTCAGTGGTGTTTTTATCGACGAAATCGACTAATTTCGATGCGTAGAGTTCGAAAAACGCGCTGGATCCTGGCGCAAACACTTTAATCCGTCTCAAAATGCGAAGTAAAGGAGGCTCAGATTTGCATCGCATTTGCTTACTTTCAAGCCAGATAAAATTTAAAATATCATACTTACGATGAATCTGTCTGCGCCAATCGAATTTTCTGCTCAAAGTATACAAGAAAATATCGAAAAAGCATCCGATTTAAAACATTCACTTTTTGGGGTCAAAAAAATTCAAAGGGGTTAACCTAAGGTTTTTTTCAAAAACCGTGAAAATATTCAGTGGTGTTTTTATCGACGAAATCGACTAATTTCGATGCGTAGAGTTCGAAAAACGCGCTGGATCCTGGCCCAAACACTTTAATCCGTCTCAAAATGCGAAGTAAAGGAGGCTCAGATTTGCATCGCATTTGCTTACTTTCAAGCCAGATAAAATTTAAAATATCATACTTACGATGAATCTGTCTGCGCCAATCGAATTTTCTGCTCAAAGTATACAAGAAAATATCGAAAAAGCATCCGATTTAAAACATTCACTTTTTGGGGTCAAAAAAATTCAAAGGGGTTAACCTTAGGTTTTTTTCAAAAACCGTGAAAATATTCAGTGGTGTTTTTATCGACGAAATCGACTAATTTCGATGCGTAGAGTTCGAAAAACGCGCTGGATCCTGGCGCAAACACTTTAATCCGTCTCAAAATGCGAAGTAAAGGAGGCTCAGATTTGCATCGCATTTGCTTACTTTCAAGCCAGATAAAATTTAAAATATCATACTTACGATGAATCTGTCTGCGCCAATCGAATTTTCTGCTCAAAGTATACAAGAAAATATCGAAAAAGCATCCGATTTGAGACTTTCACTTTTTGGGGTCAAAAAAATTCAAAGGGGTTAACCTTAGGTTTTTTTCAAAAACCGTGAAAATATTCAGTGGTGTTTTTATCGACGAAATCGACTAATTTCGATGCGTAGAGTTCGAAAAACGCGCTGGATCCTGGCGCAAACAGTTTAATCCTAATCAAAATGCGAAGTAAACGAGGTTCAGATTTGCATCGCATTTGCTTACTTTCAAGCCAGATAAAATTTAAAATATCATACTTACGATGAATCTGTCTGCGCCAATCGAATTTTCTGCTCAAAGTATACAAGAAAATATCGAAAAAGCATCCGATTTGAGACTTTCACTTTTTGGGGTCAAAAAAATTCAAAAGGGTTAACCTTAGGTTTTTTTCAAAAACCGTGAAAATATTCAGTGGTGTTTTTATCGACGAAATCGACTAATTTCGATGCGTAGAGTTCGAAAAACGCGCTGGATCCTGGCGCAAACACTTTAATCAAATTCAAAATGCGAAGGAAAGGAAACTCAGATTTGCATCGCATTTGCTTACTTTCAAGCCAGATAAAATTTAAAATCTCATACTTACGATGAATCTGTCTGCGCCAATCGAAATTTCTGCTCAAAGTATACAAGAAAACATCGCAAAAGCATCCGATTTGAGACTTTCACTTTTTGGGGTCAAAAAAATTCAAAGGGGTTAACCTTAGGTTTTTTTCAAAAACCGTGAAAATATTCAGTGGTGTTTTTATCGACGAAATCGACTAATTTCGATGCGTAGAGTTCGAAAAACGCGCTGGATCCTGGAGCAAACACTTTAATCCGTCTCAAAATGCGAAGTAAAGGAGGATCAGATTTGCATCGCATTTGCTTACTTTCAAGCCAGATAAAATTTAAAATATCATACTTACGATAAATCTGTCTGCGCCAATCGAATTTTCTGCTCAAAGTATACAAGAAAACATCGAAAAGGCATCCGATTTGAGACTTTTGGGGTCAAAAAAATTCAAAGGGGTTAACCTTAGGTTTTTTTCAAAAACCGTGAAAATATTCAGGGGTGTTTTTATCGACGAAATCGACTAATTTCGATGCGTAGAGTTCGAAAAACGCGCTGAATCCTGGCGCAAACACTTTAATCCGTCTCAAAATGCGAAGTAAAGGAGGCTCAGATTTGCATCGCATTTGCTTACTTTCAAGCCAGATAAAATTTAAAATATCATACTTACGATGAATCTGTCGGCGCCAATCGAATTTTCTGCTCAAAGTATACAAGAAAATATTGAAAAAGCATCCGATTTGAGACTTTCACTTTTTGGGGTCAAAAAAATTCAAAGGGGTTAACCTTAGGTTTTTTTCAAAAACCGTGAAAATATTCAGTGGTGTTTTTATCGACGAAATCGACTAATTTCGATGCGTAGAGTTCGAAAAACGCGCTGGATCCTGGCGCAAACACTTTAATCCGTCTCAAAATGCGAAGTAAAGGAGGCTCAGATTTGCATCCCATTTGCTTACTTTCAAGCCAGATAAAATTTAAAATATCATACTTACGATGAATCTGTCTGCGCCAATCGAATTTTCTGCTCAAAGTATACAAGAAAATATCGAAAAAGCATCCGATTTGAGACTTTCACTTTTTAGGGTCAAAAAAATTCAAAGGGGTTAACCTTAGGTTTTTTTCAAAAACCGTGAAAATATTCAGTGGTGTTTTTATCGACGAAATCGACTAATTTCGATGCGTAGAGTTCGAAAAACGCGCTGGATCCTGGCGCAAACACTTTAATCCGTCTCAAAATGCGAAGTAAAGGAGGCTCAGATTTGCATCGCATTTGCTTACTTTCAAGCCAGATAAAATTTAAAATATCATACTTACGATGAATCTGTCTGCGCCAATCGAATTTTCTGCTCAAAGTATACAAGAAAATATCGAAAAAGCATCCGATTTGAGACTTTCACTTTTTGGGGTCAAAAAAATTCAAAGGGGTTAACCTTAGGTTTCTTTCAAAAACCGTGAAAATATTCAGTGGTGTTTTCATCGTCGAAATCGACTAATTTCGATGCGTAGAGTTCGAAAAACGCGCTGGATCCTGGCGCAAACACTTTAATCCGTCTCAAAATGCGAAGTAAAGGAGGCTCAGATTTGCATCGCATTTGCTTACTTTCAAGCCAGATAAAATTTAAAATATCATACTTACGATGAATCTGTCTGCGCCAATCGAATTTTCTGCTTAAAGTATACAAGAAAATATCGAAAAAGCATCCGATTTGAGACTTTCACTTTTTGGGGTCAAAAAAATTCAAAGGGGTTAACCTTAGGTTTTTTTCAAAAACCGTGAAAATATGCAGTTGTGTTTTTATCGACGAAATCGACTAATTTCGATGCGTAGAGTTCGAAAAACGCGCTGGATCCTGGCCCAAACACTTTAATCCGTCTCAAAATGCGAAGTAAAGGAGGCTCAGATTTGCATCGCATTTGCTTACTTTCAAGCCAGATAAAATTTAAAATATCATACTTACGATGAATCTGTCTGCGCCAATCGAATTTTCTGCTCAAAGTATACAAGAAAATATCGAAAAAGCATCCGATTTGAGACTTTCACTTTTTGGGGTCAAAAAAATTCAAAGGGGTTAACCTTAGGTTTTTTTCAAAAACCGTGAAAATATTCAGTGGTGTTTTTATCGACGAAATCGACTAATTTCGATGCGTAGAGTTCGAAAAACGCGCTGGATCCTGGCGCAAACACTTTAATCCGTCTCAAAATGCGAAGTAAAGGAGGCTCAGATTTGCATCGCATTTGCTTACTTTCAAGCCAGATAAAATTTAAAATATCATACTTACGATGAATCTGTCTGCGCCAATCGAATTTTCTGCTCAAAGTATACAAGAAAATATCGAAAAAGCATCCGATTTGAGACTTTCACTTTTTGGGGTCAAAAAAATTCAAAGGGGTTAACCTTAGGTTTTTTTCAAAAACCGTGAAAATATTCAGTGGTGTTTTTATCGACGAAATCGACTAATTTCGATGCGTAGAGTTCGAAAAACGCGCTGGATCCTGGCGCAAACACTTTAATCCGTCTCAAAATGCGAAGTAAACGAGGTTCAGATTTGCATCGCATTTGCTTACTTTCAAGCCAGATAAAATTTAAAATATCATACTTACGATGAATCTGTCTGCGCCAATCGAATTTTCTGCTCAAAGTATACAAGAAAATATCGAAAAAGCATCCGATTTGAGACTTTCACTTTTTGGGGTCAAAAAAATTCAAAAATGTTAACCTTAGGTTTTTTTCAAAAACCGTGAAAATATTCAGTGGTGTTTTTATCGACGAAATCGACTAATTTCGATGCGTAGAGTTCGAAAAACGCGCTGGATCCTGGCGCAAACACTTTAATCAAATTCAAAATGCGAAGGAAAGGAAACTCAGATTTGCATCGCATTTGCTTACTTTCAAGCCAGATAAAATTTAAAATCTCATACTTACGATGAATCTGTCTGCGCCAATCGAAATTTCTGCTCAAAGTATACAAGAAAACATCGCAAAAGCATCCGATTTGAGACTTTCACTCCTTGGAGTCAAAAAAATTTAAAGGGGTTAACCTTAGGTTTTTTTCAACAACCGTGAAAATATTCAGTGGTGTTTTTATCGACAAAATCGACTAATTTCGATGCGTAGAGTTCGAAAAACGCGCTGGATCCTGGCGCAAACACTTTAATCCGTCTCAAAATGCGAAGTAAAGGAGGCTCAGATTTGCATCGCATTTGCTTACTTTCAAGCCAGATAAAATTTAAAATATCATACTTACGATGAATCTGTCTGCGCCAATCGAATTTTCTGCTCAAAGTATACAAGAAAATATCGAAAAGCATCCGATTTGAGACTTTCACTTTTTGGGGTCAAAAAAATTCAATGGGGTTAACCTTAGGTTTTTTTCAAAAACCGTGAAAATATTCAGTGGTGTTTTTATCGACGAAATCGACTAATTTCGATGCGTAGAGTTCGAAAAACGCGCTGGATCCTGGAGCAAACACTTTAATCCGTCTCAAAATGCGAAGTAAAGGAGGATCAGATTTGCATCGCATTTGCTTACTTTCAAGCCAGATAAAATTTAAAATATCATACTTACGATAAATCTGTCTGCGCCAATCGAATTTTCTGCTCAAAGTATACAAGAAAACATCGAAAAGGCATCCGATTTGAGACTTTTGGGGTCAAAATAATTCAAAGGGGTTAACCTTAGGTTTTTTTCAAAAACCGTGAAAATATTCAGGGGTGTTTTTATCGACGAAATCGACTAATTTCGATGCGTAGAGTTCGAAAAACGCGCTGAATCCTGGCGCAAACACTTTAATCCGTCTCAAAATGCGAAGTAAAGGAGGCTCAGATTTGCATCGCATTTGCTTACTTTCAAGCCAGATAAAATTTAAAATATCATACTTACGATGAATCTGTCTGCGCCAATCGAATTTTCTGCTCAAAGTATACAAGAAAATATCGAAAAAGCATCCGATTTGAGACTTTCACTTTTTGGGGTCAAAAAAATTCAAAGGGGTTAACCTTAGGTTTTTTTCAAAAACCGTGAAAATATTCAGTGGTGTTTTTATCGACGAAATCGACTAATTTCGATGCGTAGAGTTCGAAGAACGCGCTGGATCCTGGCGCAAACACTTTAATCCGTCTCAAAATGCGAAGTAAAGGAGGCTCAGATTTGCATCGCATTTGCTTACTTTCAAGCCAGATAAAATTTAAAATATCATACTTACGATGAATCTGTCTGCGCCAATCGAATTTTCTGCTCAAAGTATACAAGAAAATATCGAAAAAGCATCCGATTTGAGACTTTCACTTTTTGGGGTCAAAAAAATTCAAAGGGGTTAACCTTAGGTTTTTTTCAAAAACCGTGAAAATATTCAGTGGTGTTTTTATCGACGAAATCGACTAATTTCGATGCGTAGAGTTCGAAAAACGCGCTGGATCCTGGCGCAAACACTTTAATCCGTCTCAAAATGCGAAGTAAAGGAGGCTCAGATTTGCATCGCATTTGCTTACTTTCAAGCCAGATAAAATTTAAAATATCATACTTACGATGAATCTGTCTGCGCCAATCGAATTTTCTGCTCAAAGTATACAAGAAAATATCGAAAAAGCATCCGATTTGAGACTTTCACTTTTTGGGGTCAAAAAAATTCAAAGGGGTTAACCTTAGGTTTTTTTCAAAAACCGTGAAAATATTCAGTGGTGTTTTTATCGACGAAATCGACTAATTTCGATGCGTAGAGTTCGAAAAACGCGCTGGATCCTGGCGCAAACACTTTAATCCGTCTCAAAATGCGAAGTAAAGGAGGCTCAGATTTGCATCGCATTTGCTTACTTTCAAGCCAGATAAAATTTAAAATATCATACTTACGATGAATCTGTCTGCGCCAATCGAATTTTCTGCTCAAAGTATACAAGAAAATATCGAAAAAGCATCCGATTTGAGACTTTCACTTTTTGGGGTCAAAAAAATTCAATGGGGTTAACCTTAGGTTTTTTTCAAAAACCGTGAAAATATTCAGTGGTGTTTTTATCGACGAAATCGACTAATTTCGATGCGTAGAGTTCGAAAAACGTGCTGGATCCTGGAGCAAACACTTTAATCCGTCTCAAAATACGAAGTAAAGGAGGATCAGATTTGCATCGCATTTGCTTACTTTCAAGCCAGATAAAATTTAAAATATCATACTTACGATGAATCTGTCTGCGCCAATCGAATTTTCTGCTCAAAGTATACAAGAAAACATCGAAAAGGCATCCGATTTGAGACTTTTGGGGTCAAAAAAATTCAAAGGGGTTAACCTTAGGTTTTTTTCAAAAACCGTGAAAATATTCAGTGGTGTTTTTATCGACGAAATCGACTAATTTCGATGCGTAGAGTTCGAAAAACGCGCTGGATCCTGGCGCAAACAGTTTAATCCGTCTCAAAATGCGAAGTAAACGAGGTTCAGATTTGCATCGCATTTGCTTACTTTCAAGCCAGATAAAATTTAAAATATCATACTTACGATGAATCTGTCTGCGCCAATCGAATTTTCTGCTCAAAGTATACAAGAAAATATCGAAAAAGCATCCGATTTGAGACTTTCACTTTTTGGGGTCAAAAAAATTCAAAAGGGTTAACCTTAGGTTTTTTTCAAAAACCGTGAAAATATTCAGTGGTGTTTTTATCGACGAAATCGACTAATTTCGATGCGTAGAGTTCGAAAAACGCGCTGGATCCTGGCGCAAACACTTTAATCAAATTTAAAATGCGAAGGAAAGGAAACTCAGATTTGCATCGCATTTGCTTACTTTCAAGCCAGATAAAATTTAAAATCTCATACTTACGATGAATCTGTCTGCGCCAATCGAAATTTCTGCTCAAAGTATACAAGAAAACATCGCAAAAGCATCCGATTTGAGACTTTCACTTTTTGGGGTCAAAAAAATTCAAAAGGGTTAACCTTAGGTTTATTTCAAAACCCGTGAAAATATTCAGTGGTGTTTTTATCGACAAAATCGACTAATTTCGATGCGTAGAGTTCGAAAAACGCGCTGGATCCTGGCGCAAACACTTTAATCCGTCTCAAAATGCGAAGTAAAGGAGGCTCAGATTTGCATCGCATTTGCTTACTTTCAAGCCAGATAAAATTTAAAATATCATACTTACGATGAATCTGTCTGCGCCAATCGAATTTTCTGCTCAAAGTATACAAGAAAATATCGAAAAAGCATCCGATTTGAGACTTTCACTTTTTGGGGTCAAAAAAATTCAAAGGGGTTAACCTTAGGTTTTTTTCAAAAACCGTGAAAATATTCAGTGGTGTTTTTATCGACGAAATCGACTAATTTCGATGCGTAGAGTTCGAAAAACGCGCTGGATCCTGGCGCAAACACTTTAATCCGTCTCAAAATGCGAAGTAAAGGAGGCTCAGATTTGCATCGCATTTGCTTACTTTCAAGCCAGATAAAATTTAAAATATCATACTTACGATGAATCTGTCTGCGCCAATCGAATTTTCTGCTCAAAGTATACAAGAAAATATCGAAAAAGCATCCGATTTGAGACTTTCACTTTTTGGGGTCAAAAAAATTCAATGGGGTTAACCTTAGGTTTTTTTCAAAAACCGTGAAAATATTCAGTGGTGTTTTTATCGACGAAATCGACTAATTTCGATGCGTAGAGTTCGAAAAACGTGCTGGATCCTGGAGCAAACACTTTAATCCGTCTCAAAATACGAAGTAAAGGAGGATCAGATTTGCATCGCATTTGCTTACTTTCAAGCCAGATAAAATTTAAAATATCATACTTACGATGAATCTGTCTGCGCCAATCGAATTTTCTGCTCAAAGTATACAAGAAAACATCGAAAAGGCATCCGATTTGAGACTTTTGGGGTCAAAAAAATTCAAAGGGGTTAACCTTAGGTTTTTTTCAAAAACCGTGAAAATATTCAGTGGTGTTTTTATCGACGAAATCGACTAATTTCGATGCGTAGAGTTCGAAAAACGCGCTGGATCCTGGCGCAAACACTTTAATCCGTCTCAAAATGCGAAGTAAACGAGGTTCAGATTTGCATCGCATTTGCTTACTTTCAAGCCAGATAAAATTTAAAATATCATACTTACGATGAATCTGTCTGCGCCAATCGAATTTTCTGCTCAAAGTATACAAGAAAATATCGAAAAAGCATCCGATTTGAGACTTTCACTTTTTGGGGTCAAAAAAATTCAAAAGGGTTAACCTTAGGTTTTTTTCAAAAACCGTGAAAATATTCAGTGGTGTTTTTATCGACGAAATCGACTAATTTCGATGCGTAGAGTTCGAAAAACGCGCTGGATCCTGGCGCAAACACTTTAATCAAATTTAAAATGCGAAGGAAAGGAAACTCAGATTTGCATCGCATTTGCTTACTTTCAAGCCAGATAAAATTTAAAATCTCATACTTACGATGAATCTGTCTGCGCCAATCGAAATTTCTGCTCAAAGTATACAAGAAAACATCGCAAAAGCATCCGATTTGAGACTTTCACTTTTTGGGGTCAAAAAAATTCAAAAGGGTTAACCTTAGGTTTATTTCAAAACCCGTGAAAATATTCAGTGGTGTTTTTATCGACAAAATCGACTAATTTCGATGCGTAGAGTTCGAAAAACGCGCTGGATCCTGGCGCAAACACTTTAATCCGTCTCAAAATGCGAAGTAAAGGAGGCTCAGATTTGCATCGCATTTGCTTACTTTCAAGCCAGATAAAATTTAAAATATCATACTTACGATGAATCTGTCTGCGCCAATCGAATTTTCTGCTCAAAGTATACAAGAAAATATCGAAAAAGCATCCGATTTGAGACTTTCACTTTTTGGGGTCAAAAAAATTCAATGGGGTTAACCTTAGGTTTTTTTCAAAAACCGTGAAAATATTCAGTGGTGTTTTTATCGACGAAATCGACTAATTTCGATGCGTAGAGTTCGAAAAACGCGCTGGATCCTGGAGCAAACACTTTAATCCGTCTCAAAATGCGAAGTAAAGGAGGATCAGATTTGCATCGCATTTGCTTACTTTCAAGCCAGATAAAATTTAAAATATCATACTTACGATGAATCTGTTTGCGCCAATCGAATTTTCTGCTCAAAGTATACAAGAAAACATCGAAAAGGCATCCGATTTGAGACTTTTGGGGTCAAAAAAATTCAAAGGGGTTAACCTTAGGTTTTTTTCAAAAACCGTGAAAATATTCAGTGGTGTTTTTATCGACGAAATCGACTAATTTCGATGCGTAGAGTTCGAAAAACGCGCTGGATCCTGGCGCAAACACTTTAATCAGTCTCAAAATGCGAAGTAAAGGAGGCTCAGATTTGCTTCGCATTTGCTTACTTTCAAGCCAGATAAAATTTAAAATATCATACTTACGATGAATCTGTCTGCGCCAATCGAATTTTCTGCTCAAAGTATACAAGAAAATATCGAAAAAGCATCCGATTTGAGACTTTCACTTTTTGGGGTCAAAAAAATTCAAAGGGGTTAACCTTAGGTTTTTTTCAAAAACCGTGAAAATATTCAGTGGTGTTTTTATCGACGAAATCGACTAATTTCGATGCGTAGAGTTCGAAAAACGCGCTGGATCCTGGCGCAAACACTTTAATCCGTCTCAAAATGCGAAGTAAAGGAGGCTCAGATTTGCATCGCATTTGCTTACTTTCAAGCCAGATAAAATTTAAAGTATCATACTTACGATGAATCTGTCTGCGCCAATCGAATTTTCTGCTCAAAGTATACAAGAAAATATCGAAAAAGCATCCGATTTGAGACTTTCACTTTTTGGGGTCAAAAAAATTAAAAGGGGTTAACCTTAGGTTTTTTTCAAAAACCGTGAAAATATTCAGTGGTGTTTTTATCGACGAAATCGACTAATTTCGATGCGTAGAGTTCGAAAAACGCGCTGGATCCCGGCGCAAACACTTTAATCCGTCTCAAAATGCGAAGTAAAGGAGGCTCAGATTTGCATCGCATTTGCTTACTTTCAAGCCAGATAAAATTTAAAATATCATACTTACGATGAATCTGTCTGCGCCAATCGAATTTTCTGCTCAAAGTATACAAGAAAATATCGAAAAAGCATCCGATTTGAGACTTTCACATTTTGGGGTCAAAAAAATTCAAAGGGGTTCTTAACCTTAGGTTTTTTTCAAAAACCGTGAAAATATTCAGTGGTGTTTTTATCGACGAAATCGACTAATTTCGATGCGTAGAGTTCGAAAAACGCGCTGGATCCTGGCGCAAACACTTTAATCCGTCTCAAAATGCGAAGTAAAGGAGGCTCAGATTTGCATCGCAGTTGCTTACTTTCAAGCCAGATAAAATTTAAAATATCATACTTACGATGAATCTGTCTGCGCCAATCGAATTTTCTGCTCAAAGTATACAAGAAAATATCGAAAAAGCATCCGATTTGAGACTTTCACTTTTTGGGGTCAAAAAAATTCAAAGGGGTTAACCTTAGGTTTTTTTCAAAAACCGTGAAAATATTCAGTGGTGTTTTTATCGACGAAATCGACTAATTTCGATGCGTAGAGTTCGAAAAACGCGCTGGATCCTGGCGCAAACACTTTAATCCGTCTCAAAATGCGAAGTAAAGGAGGCTCAGATTTGCATCGCATTTGCTTACTTTCAAGCCAGATAAAATTTAAAATATCATACTTACGATGAATCTGTCTGCGCCAATCGAATTTTCTGCTCAAAGTATACAAGAAAATATCGAAAAAGCATCCGATTTGAGACTTTCACTTTTTGGGGTCAAAAAAATTCAAAGGGGTTAACCTTAGGTTTTTTTCAAAAACCGTGAAAATATTCAGTGGTGTTTTTATCGACGAAATCGACTAATTTCGATGCGTAGAGTTCGAAAAACGCGCTGGATCCTGGCGCAAACACTTTAATCCGTCTCAAAATGCGAAGTAAAGGAGGATCAGATTTGCATCGCATTTGCTTACTTTCAAGCCAGATAAAATTTAAAATATCATACTTACGATGAATCTGTCTGCGCCAATCGAATTTTCTGCTCAAAGTAAACAAGAAAATATTGAAAAAGCATCCGATTTGAGCCTTTCACTTTTTGGGGTCAAAAAAATTCAAAGGGGTTAACCTTAGGTTTTTTTCAAAAACCGTGAAAATATTCAGTGGTGTTTTTATCGACGAAATCGACTAATTTCGATGCGTAGAGTACGAAAAACGCGCTGGATCCTGGCGCAAACACTTTAATCCGTCTCAAAATGCGAAGTAAAGGAGGATCAGATTTGCATCGCATTTGCTTACTTTCAAGCCAGATAAAATTTAAAATATCATACTTACGATGAATCTGTCTGCGCCAATCGAATTTTCTGCTCAAAGTATACAAGAAAATATCGAAAAAGCATCCGATTTGAGACTTTCACTTTTTGGGGTCAAAAAAATTCAAAGGGGTTAACCTTAGGTTTTTTTCAAAAACCGTGAAAATATTCAGTGGTGTTTTTATCGACGAATTCGACTAATTTCGATGCGTAGAGTTCGAAAAACGCGCTGGATCCTGGCGCAAACACTTTAATCCGTCTCAAAATGCGAAGTAAAGGAGGCTCAGCTTTGCATCGCATTTGCTTACTTTCAAGCCAGATAAAATTTAAAATATCATACTTACGATGAATCTGTCTGCGCCAATCGAATTTTCTGCTCAAAGTATACAAGAAAATATCGAAAAAGCATCCGATTTGAGACTTTCACTTTTTGGGGTCAAAAAAATTCAAAGGGGTTAACCTTAGGTTTTTTTCAAAAACCGTGAAAATATTCAGTGGTGTTTTTATCGACGAAATCGACTAATTTCGATGCGTAGAGTTCGAAAAACGCGCTGGATCCTGGCGCAAACACTTTAATCCGTCTCAAAATGCGAAGTAAAGGAGGCTCAGATTTGCATCGCATTTGCTTACTTTCAAGCCAGATAAAATTTAAAATATCATACTTACGATGAATCTGTCTGCGCCAATCGAATTTTCTGCTCAAAGTATACAAGAAAATATCGAAAAAGCATCCGATTTGAGACTTTCACTTTTTGGGGTCAAAAAAATTCAAAGGGGTTAACCTTAGGTTTTTTTCAAAAACCGTGAAAATATTCAGTGGTGTTTTTATCGACGAAATCGACTAATTTCGATGCGTAGAGTTCGAAAAACGCGCTGGATCCTGGCGCAAACACTTTAATCCGTCTCAAAATGCGAAGTAAAGGAGGATCAGATTTGCATCGCATTTGCTTACTTGCAAGCCAGATAAAATTTAAAATATCATACTTACGATGAATCTGTCTGCGCCAATCGAATTTTCTGCTCAAAGTATACAAGAAAATATCGAAAAAGCATCCGATTTTGACTTTCACTTTTTGGGGTCAAAAAAATTCAAAGGGGTTAACCTTAGGTTTTTTTCAAAAACCGTGAAAATATTCAGTGGTGTTTTTATCGACGAAATCGACTAATTTCGATGCGTAGAGTTCGAAAAACGCGCTGGATCCTGGCGCAAACACTTTAATCCGTCTCAAAATGCGAAGTAAAGGAGGCTCAGATTTGCATCGCATTTGCTTACTTTCACGCCAGATAAAATTTAAAATATCATACTTACGATGAATCTGTCTGCGCCAATCGAATTTTCTGCTCAAAGTATACAAGAAAATATCGAAAAAGCATCCGATTTGAGACTTTCACTTTTTGTGGTCAAAAAAATTCAAAGGGGTTAACCTTAGGTTTTTTTCAAAAACCGTGTAAATATTCAGTGGTGTTTTTATCGACGAAATCGACTAATTTCGATGCGTAGAGTTCGAAAAACGCGCTGGATCCTGGCGCAAACACTTTAATCCGTCTCAAAATGCGAAGTAAAGGAGGATCAGATTTGCATCGCATTTGCTTACTTTCACGCCAGATAAAATTTAAAATATCATACTTACGATGAATCTGTCTGCGCCAATCGAATTTTCTGCTCAAAGTATACAAGAAAACATCGAAAAGGCATCCGATTTGAGACTTTTGGGGTCAAAAAAATTCAAAGGGGTTAACCTTAGGTTTTTTTCAAAAACCGTGTAAATATTCAGTGGTGTTTTTATCGACGAAATCGACTAATTTCGATGCGTAGAGTTCGAAAAACGCGCTGGATCCTGGCGCAAACACTTTAATCCGTCTCAAAATGCGAAGTAAAGGAGGATCAGATTTGCATCGCATTTGCTTACTTTCACGCCAGATAAAATTTAAAATATCATACTTACGATGAATCTGTCTGCGCCAATCGAATTTTCTGCTCAAAGTATACAAGAAAATATCGAGAAAGCATCCGATTTGAGACTTTCACTTTTTGGGGTCAAAAAAATTCAAAGGGGTTAACCTTAGGTTTTTTTCAAAAACCGTGAAAATATTCAGTGGTGTTTTTATCGACGAAATCGACTAATTTCGATGCGTAGAGTTCGAAAAACGCGCTGGATCCTGGCGCAAACAGTTTAATCCGTCTCAAAATGCGAAGTAAAGGAGGCTCAGATTTGCATCGCATTTGCTTACTTTCAAGCCAGATAAAATTTAAAATATCATACTTACGATGAATCTGTCTGCGCCAATCGAATTTTCTGCTCAAAGTATAAAAGAAAATATCGAAAAAGCATCCGATTTGAGACTTTCACTTTTTGGGGTCAAAAAAATTCAAAGGGGTTAACCTTAGGTTTTTTTCAAAAACCGTGAAAATATTCACTTGTGTTTTTATCGACGAAATCGACTAATTTCGATGCGTAGAGTTCGAAAAACGCGCTGGATCCTGGCGCAAACACTTTAATCCGTCTCAAAATGCGAAGTAAAGAAGGCTCAGATTTGCATCGCATTTGCTTACTTTCAAGCCAGATAAAATTTAAAATATCATACTTACGATGAATCTGTCTGCGCCAATCGAATTTTCTGCTGAAAGTATACAAAAAAATATCGAAAAAGCATCCGATTTGAGACTTTCACTTTTTGGGGTCAAAAAAATTCAAAGGGGTTAACCTTAGGTTTTTTTCAAAAACCGTGAAAATATTCAGTGGTGTTTTTATCGACGAAATCGACTAATTTCGATGCGTAGAGTTCGAAGAACGCGCTGGATCCTGGCGCAAACACTTTAATCCGTCTCAAAATGCGAAGTAAAGGAGGCTCAGATTTGCATCGCATTTGCTTACTTTCAAGCCAGATAAAATTTAGAATCTCATACTTACGATGAATCTGTCTGCGCCAATCGAAATTTCTGCTCAAAGTATACAAGAAAACATCGAAAAAGCATCCGGTTTGAGACTTTCACTTTTTGGGGTCAAAAAAATTCAAAGGGGTTAACCTTAGGTTTTTTTCAAAAACCGTGTAAATATTCAGTGGTGTTTTTATCGACGAAATCGACTAATTTCGATGCGTAGAGTTCGAAAAACGCGCTGGATCCTGGCGCAAACACTTTAATCCGTCTCAAAATGCGAAGTAAAGGAGGCTCAGATTTGCATCGCATTTGCTTACTTTCAAGCCAGATAAAATTTAAAATATCATACTTACGATGAATCTGTCTGCGCCAATCGAATTTTCTGCTCAAAGTATACAAGAAAATATCGAAAAAGCATCCGATTTGAGACTTTCACTTTTTGGGGTCAAAAAAATTCAAAGGGGTTAACCTTAGGTTTTTTTCAAAAACCGTGAAAATATTCAGTGGTGTTTTTATCGACGAATTCGACTAATTTCGATGCGTAGAGTTCGAAAAACGCGCTGGATCCTGGCGCAAACACTTTAATCCGTCTCAAAATGCGAAGTAAAGGAGGCTCAGATTTGCATCGCATTTGCTTACTTTCAAGCCAGATAAAATTTAAAATATCATACTTACGATGAATCTGTCTGCGCCAATCGAATTTTCTGCTCAAAGTATACAAGAAAATATCGAAAAAGCATCCGATTTGAGACTTTCACTTTTTGGGGTCAAAAAAATTCAAAGGGGTTAACCTTAGGTTTTTTTCAAAAACCGTGAAAATATTCAGTGGTGTTTTTATCGACGAAATCGACTAATTTCGATGCGTAGAGTTCGAAAAACGCGCTGGATCCTGGCGCAAACACTTTAATCCGTCTCAAAATGCGAAGTAAAGGAGGCTCAGATTTGCATCGCATTTGCTTACTTGCAAGCCAGATAAAATTTAAAATATCATACTTACGATGAATCTGTCTGCGCCAATCGAATTTTCTGCTCAAAGTATACAAGAAAATATCGAAAAAGCATCCGATTTGAGACTTTCACTTTTTGGGGTCAAAAAAATTCAAAGGGGTTAACCTTAGGTTTTTTTCAAAAACCGTGAAAATATTCAGTGGTGTTTTTATCGACGAAATCGACTAATTTCGATGCGTAGAGTTCGAAGAACGCGCTGGATCCTGGCGCAAACACTTTAATCCGTCTCAAAATGCGAAGTAAAGGAGGCTCAGATTTGCATCGCATTTGCTTACTTTCAAGCCAGATAAAATTTAGAATCTCATACTTACGATGAATCTGTCTGCGCCAATCGAAATTTCTGCTCAAAGTATACAAGAAAACATCGAAAAAGCATCCGGTTTGAGACTTTCACTTTTTGGGGTCAAAAAAATTCAAAGGGGTTAACCTTAGGTTTTTTTCAAAAACCGTGTAAATATTCAGTGGTGTTTTTATCGACGAAATCGACTAATTTCGATGCGTAGAGTTCGAAAAACGCGCTGGATCCTGGCGCAAACACTTTAATCCGTCTCAAAATGCGAAGTAAAGGAGGATCAGATTTGCATCGCATTTTTTACTTTCAAGCCAGATAAAATTTAAAATATCATACTTACGATGAATCTGTCTGCGCCAATCGAATTATCTGCTCAAAGTATACAAGAAAATATCGAAAAAGCATCCGATTTGAGACTCTCACTTTTTGGGGTCAAAAAAATTCAAAGGGGTTAACCTTAGGTTTTTTTCAAAAACCGTGAAAATATTCAGTGGTGTTTTTATCGACGAAATCGACTAATTTCGATGCGTAGAGTTCGAAAAACGCGCTGGATCCTGGCGCAAACACTTTAATCCGTCTCAAAATGCGAAGTAAAGGAGGCTCAGATTTGCATCGCATTTGCTTACTTTCAAGCCAGATAAAATTTAAAATATCATACTTACGATGAATCTGTCTGCGCCAATCGAATTTTCTGCTCAAAGTATATAAGAAAATATCGAAAAAGCATCCGATTTGAGACTTTCACTTTTTGGGGTCAAAAAAATTCAAAGGGGTTAACCTTAGGTTTTTTTCAAAAACCGTGAAAATATTCAGTGGTGTTTTTATCGACGAAATCTACTAATTTCGATGCGTAGAGTTCGAAAAACGCGCTGGATCCTGGCGCAAACACTTTAATCCGTTTCAAAATGCGAAGTAAAGGAGGCTCAGATTTGCATCGCATTTGCTTACTTTCAAGCCAGATAAAATTTAAAATATCATACTTACGATGAATCTGTCTGCGCCAATCGAATTTTCTGCTCAAAGTATACAAGAAAATATCGAAAAAGCATCCGATTTGAGACTTTCACTTTTTGGGGTCAAAAAAATTCAAAGGGGTTAACCTTAGGTTTTTTTCAAAAACCGTGAAAATATTCAGTGGTGTTTTTATCGACGAAATCGACTAATTTCGATGCGTAGAGTTCGAAAAACGCGCTGGATCCTGGCGCAAACACTTTAATCCGTCTCAAAATGCGAAGTAAAGGAGGCTCAGATTTGCATCGCATTTGCTTACTTTCAAGCCAGATAAAATTTAAAATATCATACTTACGATGAATCTGTCTGCGCCAATCGAATTTTCTGCTCAAAGTATACAAGAAAATATCGAAAAAGCATCCGATTTGAGACTTTCACTTTTTGGGGTCAAAAAAATTCAAAGGGGTTAACCTTAGGTTTTTTTCAAAAACCGTGAAAATATTCAGTGGTGTTTTTATCGACGAAATCGACTAATTTCGATGCGTAGAGTTCGAAAAACGCGCTGGATCCTGGCGCAAACACTTTAATCCGTCTCAAAATGCGAAGTAAAGGAGGCTCAGATTTGCATCGCATTTGCTTACTTTCAAGCCAGATAAAATTTAAAATATCATACTTACGATGAATCTGTCTGCGCCAATCGAATTTTCTGCTCAAAGTATACAAGAAAATATCGAAAAAGCATCCGATTTGAGACTTTCACTTTTTGGGGTCAAAAAAATTCAAAGGGGTTAACCTTAGGTTTTTTTCAAAAACCGTGAAAATATTCAGTGGTGTTTTTATCGACGAAATCGACTAATTTCGATGCGTAGAGTTCGAAAAACGCGCTGGATCCTGGCGCAAACACTTTAATCCGTCTCAAAATGCGAAGTAAAGGAGGCTCAGATTTGCATCGCATTTGCTTACTTTCAAGCCAGATAAAATTTAAAATATCATACTTACGATGAATCTGTCTGCGCCAATCGAATTTTCTGCTCAAAGTATATAAGAAAATATCGAAAAAGCATCCGATTTGAGACTTTCACTTTTTGGGGTCAAAAAAATTCAAAGGGGTTAACCTTAGGTTTTTTTCAAAAACCGTGAAAATATTCAGTGGTGTTTTTATCGACGAAATCTACTAATTTCGATGCGTAGAGTTCGAAAAACGCGCTGGATCCTGGCGCAAACACTTTAATCCGTTTCAAAATGCGAAGTAAAGGAGGCTCAGATTTGCATCGCATTTGCTTACTTTCAAGCCAGATAAAATTTAAAATATCATACTTACGATGAATCTGTCTGCGCCAATCGAATTTTCTGCTCAAAGTATACAAGAAAATATCGAAAAAGCATCCGATTTGAGACTTTCACTTTTTGGGGTCAATAAAATTCAAAGGGGTTAACCTTAGGTTTTTTTCAAAAACCGTGAAAATATTCAGTGGTGTTTTTATCGACGAAATCGACTAATTTCGATGCGTAGAGTTCGAAAAACGCGCTGGATCCTGGCGCAAACACTTTAATCCGTCTCAAAATGCGAAGTAAAGGAGGCTCAGATTTGCATGGCATTTGCTTACTTTCAAGCCAGATAAAATTAAAAATATCATACTTACGATGAATCTGTCTGCGCCAATCGAATTTTCTGCTCAAAGTATACAAGAAAATATCGAAAAAGCATCCGATTTGAGACTTTCACTTTTTGGGGTCAAAAAAATTCAAAGGGGTTAACCTTAGGTTTTTTTCAAAAACCGTGAAAATATTCAGTGGTGTTTTTATCGACGAAATCGACTAATTTCGATGCGTAGAGTTCGAAAAACGCGCTGGATCCTGGCGCAAACACTTTGATCCGTCTCAAAATGCGAAGTAAAGGAGGCTCAGATTTGCATCGCATTTGCTTACTTTCAAGCCAGATAAAATTTAAAATATCATACTTACGATGAATCTGTCTGCGCCAATCGAATTTTCTGCTCAAAGTATACAAGAAAATATCGAAAAAGCATCCGATTTGAGACTTTCACTTTTTGGGGTCAAAAAAATTCAAAGGGGTTAACCTTAGGTTTTTTTCAAAAACCGTGAAAATATTCAGTGGTGTTTTTATCGACGAAATCGACTAATTTCGATGCGTAGAGTTCGAAAAACGCGCTGGATCCTGGCGCAAACACTTTAATCCGTCTCAAAATGCGAAGTAAAGGAGGCTCAGATTTGCATCGCATTTGCTTACTTTCAAGCCAGATAAAATTTAAAATATCATACTTACGATGAATCTGTCTGCGCCAATCGAATTTTCTGCTCAAAGTATACAAGAAAATATCGAAAAAGCATCCGATTTGAGACTTTCACTTTTTGGGGTCAAAAAAATTCAAAGGGGTTAACCTTAGGTTTTTTTCAAAAACCGTGAAAATATTCAGTGGTGTTTTTATCGACGAAATCGACTAATTTCGATGCGTAGAGTTCGAAAAACGCGCTGGATCCTGGCGCAAACACTTTAATCCGTCTCAAAATGCGAAGTAAAGGAGGCTCAGATTTGCATCGCATTTGCTTACTTTCAAGCCAGATAAAATTTAAAATATCATACTTACGATGAATCTGTCTGCGCCAATCGAATTTTCTGCTCAAAGTATACAAGAAAATATCGAAAAAGCATCCGATTTGAGACTTTCACTTTTTGGGGTCAAAAAAATTCAAAGGGGTTAACCTTAGGTTTTTTTCAAAAACCGTGAAAATATTCAGTTGTGTTTTTATCGACGAAATCGACTAATTTCGATGCGTAGAGTTCGAAAAACGCGCTGGATCCTGGCGCAAACACTTTAATCCGTCTCAAAATGCGAAGTAAAGGAGGCTCAGATTTGCATCGCATTTGCTTACTTTCAAGCCAGATAAAATTTAAAATATCATACTTACGATGAATCTGTCTGCGCCAATCGAATTTTCTGCTCAAAGTATACAAGAAAATATCGAAAAAGCATCCGATTTGAGACTTTCACTATTTGGGGTCAAAAAAATTCAAAGGGGTTAACCTTAGGTTTTTTTCAAAAACCGTGAAAATATTCAGTGGTGTTTTTATCGACGAAATCGACTAATTTCGATGCGTAGAGTTCGAAAAACGCGCTGGATCCTGGCGCAAACACTTTAATCCGTCTCAAAATGCGAAGTAAAGGAGGCTCAGATTTGCATCGCATTTGCTTACTTTCAAGCCAGATAAAATTTAAAATATCATACTTACGATGAATCTGTCTGCGCCAATCGAATTTTCTGCTCAAAGTATACAAGAAAATATCGAAAAAGCATCCGATTTGAGACTTTCACTTTTTGGGGTCAAAAAAATTCAAAGGGGTTAACCTTAGGTTTTTTTCAAAAACCGTGAAAATATTCAGTGGTGTTTTTATCGACGAAATCGACTAATTTCGATGCGTAGAGTTCGAAAAACGCGCTGGATCCTGGCGCAAACACTTTAATCCGTCTCAAAATGCGAAGTAAAGGAGGCTCAGATTTGCATCGCATTTGCTTACTTTCAAGCCAGATAAAATTTAAAATATCATACTTACGATGAATCTGTCTGCGCCAATCGAATTTTCTGCTCAAAGTATACAAGAAAATATCGAAAAAGCATGCGATTTGAGACTTTCACTTTTTGGGGTCAAAAAAATTCAAAGGGGTTAACCTTAGGTTTTTTTCAAAAACCGTGAAAATATTCAGTTGTGTTTTTATCGACGAAATCGACTAATTTCGATGCGTAGAGTTCGAAAAACGCGCTGGATCCTGGCGCAAACACTTTAATCCGTCTCAAAATGCGAAGTAAAGGAGGCTCAGATTTGCATCGCATTTGCTTACTTTCAAGCCAGATAAAATTTAAAATATCATACTTACGATGAATCTGTCTGCGCCAATCGAATTTTCTGCTCAAAGTATACAAGAAAACATCGAAAAAGCATCCGATTTGAGACTTTCACTTTTTGGGGTCAAAAAAATTCAAAGGGGTTAACCTTAGGTTTTTTTCAAAAACCGTGAAAATATTCAGTGGTGTTTTTATCGACGAAATCGACTAATTTCGATGCGTAGAGTTCGAAAAACGCGCTGGATCCTGGCGCAAACACTTTAATCCGTCTCAAAATGCGAAGTAAAGGAGGCTCAGATTTGCATCGCATTTGCTTACTTTCAAGCCAGATAAAATTTAAAATATCATACTTACGATGAATCTGTCTGCGCCAATCGAATTTTCTGCTCAAAGTATACAAGAAAATATCGAAAAAGCATCCGATTTGAGACTTTCACTTTTTGGGGTCAAAAAAATTCAAAGGGGTTAACCTTAGGTTTTTTTCAAAAACCGTGAAAATATTCATTTGTGTTTTTATCGACGAAATCGACTAATTTCGATGCGTAGAGTTCGAAAAACGCGCTGGATCCTGGCGCAAACACTTTAATCCGTCTCAAAATGCGAAGTAAAGGAGGCTCAGATTTGCATCGCATTTGCTTACTTTCAAGCCAGATAAAATTTAAAATATCATACTTACGATGAATCTGTCTGCGCCAATCGAATTTTCTGCTCAAAGTATACAAGAAAATATCGAAAAAGCATCCGATTTGAGACTTTCACTTTTTGGGGTCAAAAAAATTCAAAGGGGTTAACCTTAGGTTTTTTTCAAAAACCGTGAAAATATTCAGTTGTGTTTTTATCGACGAAATCGACTAATTTCGATGCGTAGAGTTCGAAAAACGCGCTGGATCCTGGCGCAAACACTTTAATCCGTCTCAAAATGCGAAGTAAAGGAGGCTCAGATTTGCATCGCATTTGCTTACTTTCAAGCCAGATAAAATTTAAAATATCATACTTACGATGAATCTGTCTGCGCCAATCGAATTTTCTGCTCAAAGTATACAAGAAAATATCGAAAAAGCATCCGATTTGAGACTTTCACTATTTGGGGTCAAAAAAATTCAAAGGGGTTAACCTTAGGTTTTTTTCAAAAACCGTGAAAATATTCAGTGGTGTTTTTATCGACGAAATCGACTAATTTCGATGCGTAGAGTTCGAAAAACGCGCTGGATCCTGGCGCAAACACTTTAATCCGTCTCAAAATGCGAAGTAAAGGAGGCTCAGATTTGCATCGCATTTGCTTACTTTCAAGCCAGATAAAATTTAAAATATCATACTTACGATGAATCTGTCTGCGCCAATCGAATTTTCTGCTCAAAGTATACAAGAAAATATCGAAAAAGCATCCGATTTGAGACTTTCACTTTTTGGGGTCAAAAAAATTCAAAGGGGTTAACCTTAGGTTTTTTTCAAAAACCGTGAAAATATTCAGTGGTGTTTTTATCGACGAAATCGACTAATTTCGATGCGTAGAGTTCGAAAAACGCGCTGGATCCTGGCGCAAACACTTTAATCCGTCTCAAAATGCGAAGTAAAGGAGGCTCAGATTTGCATCGCATTTGCTTACTTTCAAGCCAGATAAAATTTAAAATATCATACTTACGATGAATCTGTCTGCGCCAATCGAATTTTCTGCTCAAAGTATACAAGAAAATATCGAAAAAGCATGCGATTTGAGACTTTCACTTTTTGGGGTCAAAAAAATTCAAAGGGGTTAACCTTAGGTTTTTTTCAAAAACCGTGAAAATATTCAGTTGTGTTTTTATCGACGAAATCGACTAATTTCGATGCGTAGAGTTCGAAAAACGCGCTGGATCCTGGCGCAAACACTTTAATCCGTCTCAAAATGCGAAGTAAAGGAGGCTCAGATTTGCATCGCATTTGCTTACTTTCAAGCCAGATAAAATTTAAAATATCATACTTACGATGAATCTGTCTGCGCCAATCGAATTTTCTGCTCAAAGTATACAAGAAAACATCGAAAAAGCATCCGATTTGAGACTTTCACTTTTTGGGGTCAAAAAAATTCAAAGGGGTTAACCTTAGGTTTTTTTCAAAAACCGTGAAAATATTCAGTGGTGTTTTTATCGACGAAATCGACTAATTTCGATGCGTAGAGTTCGAAAAACGCGCTGGATCCTGGCGCAAACACTTTAATCCGTCTCAAAATGCGAAGTAAAGGAGGCTCAGATTTGCATCGCATTTGCTTACTTTCAAGCCAGATAAAATTTAAAATATCATACTTACGATGAATCTGTTTGCGCCAATCGAATTTTCTGCTCAAAGTATACAAGAAAATATCGAAAAAGCATCCGATTTGAGACTTTCACTATTTGGGGTCAAAAAAATTCAAAGGGGTTAACCTTAGGTTTTTTTCAAAAACCGTGAAAATATTCAGTGGTGTTTTTATCGACGAAATCGACTAATTTCGATGCGTAGAGTTCGAAAAACGCGCTGGATCCTGGCGCAAACACTTTAATCCGTCTCAAAATGCGAAGTAAAGGAGGCTCAGATTTGCATCGCATTTGCTTACTTTCAAGCCAGATAAAATTTAAAATATCATACTTACGATGAATCTGTCTGCGCCAATCGAATTTTCTGCTCAAAGTATACAAGAAAATATCGAAAAAGCATCCGATTTGAGACTTTCACTTTTTGGGGTCAAAAAAATTCAAAGGGGTTAACCTTAGGTTTTTTTCAAAAACCGTGAAAATATTCAGTGGTGTTTTTATCGACGAAATCGACTAATTTCGATGCGTAGAGTTCGAAAAACGCGCTGGATCCTGGAGCAAACACTTTAATCCGTCTCAAAATGCGAAGTAAAGGAGGATCAGATTTGCATCGCATTTGCTGACTTTCAAGCCAGATAAAATTTAAAATATCATACTTACGATGAATCTGTCTGCGCCAATCGAATTTTCTGCTCAAAGTATACAAGAAAATATCGAAAAAGCATCCGATTTGAGACTTTCACTTTTTGGGGTCAAAAAAATTCAAAGGGGTTAACCTTAGGTTTTTTTCAAAAACCGTGAAAATATTCAGTGGTGTTTTTATCGACGAAATCGACTAATTTCGATGCGTAGAGTTCGAAAAACGCGCTGGATCCTGGCGCAAACACTTTAATCCGTCTCAAAATGCGAAGTAAAGGAGGCTCAGATTTGCATCGCATTTGCTTACTTTCAAGCCAGATAAAATTTAAAATATCATACTTACGATGAATCTGTCTGCGCTAATCGAATTTTCTGCTCAAAGTATACAAGAAAATATCGAAAAAGCATCCGATTTGAGACTTTCACTTTTTGGGGTCAAAAAAATTCAAAGGGGTTAACCTTAGGTTTTTTTCAAAAACCGTGAAAATATTCAGTGGTGTTTTTATCGACGAAATCGACTAATTTCGATGCGTAGAGTTCGAAAAACGCGCTGGATCCTGGCGCAAACACTTTAATCCGTCTCAAAATGCGAAGTAAAGGAGGCTCAGATTTGCATCGCATTTGCTTACTTTCAAGCCAGATAAAATTTAAAATATCATACTTACGATGAATCTGTCTGCGCCAATCGAATTTTCTGCTCAAAGTATACAAGAAAATATCGAAAAAGCATCCGATTTGAGACTTTCACTTTTTGGGGTCAAAAAAATTCAAAGGGGTTAACCTTAGGTTTTTTTCAAAAACCGTGAAAATATTCAGTGGTGTTTTTATCGACGAAATCGACTAATTTCGATGCGTAGAGTTCGAAAAACGCGCTGGATCCTGACGCAAACACTTTAATCCGTCTCAAAATGCGAAGTAAAGGAGGCTCAGATTTGCATCGCATTTGCTTACTTTCAAGCCAGATAAAATTTAAAATATCATACTTACGATGAATCTGTCTGCGCCAATCGAATTTTCTGCTCAAAGTATACAAGAAAATATCGAAAAAGCATCCGATTTGAGACTTTCACTTTTTGGGGTCAAAAAAATTCAAAGGGGTTAACCTTAGGTTTTTTTCAAAAACCGTGAAAATATTCAGTGGTGTTTTTATCGACGAAATCGACTAATTTCGATGCGTAGAGTTCGAAAAACGCGCTGGATCCTGGCGCAAACACTTTAATCCGTCTCAAAATGCGAAGTAAAGGAGGCTCAGATTTGCATCGCATTTGCTTACTTTCAAGCCAGATAAAATTTAAAATATCATACTTACGATGAATCTGTCTGCGCCAATCGAATTTTCTGCTCAAAGTATACAAGAAAATATCGAAAAAGCATCCGATTTGAGACTTTCACTATTTGGGGTCAAAAAAATTCAAAGGGGTTAACCTTAGGTTTTTTTCAAAAACCGTGAAAATATTCAGTGGTGTTTTTATCGACGAAATCGACTAATTTCGATGCGTAGAGTTCGAAAAACGCGCTGGATCCTGGCGCAAACACTTTAATCCGTCTCAAAATGCGAAGTAAAGGAGGCTCAGATTTGCATCGCATTTGCTTACTTTCAAGCCAGATAAAATTTAAAATATCATACTTACGATGAATCTGTCTGCGCCAATCGAATTTTCTGCTCAAAGTATACAAGAAAATATCGAAAAAGCATCCGATTTGAGACTTTCACTTTTTGGGGTCAAAAAAATTCAAAGGGGTTAACCTTAGGTTTTTTTCAAAAACCGTGAAAATATTCAGTGGTGTTTTTATCGACGAAATCGACTAATTTCGATGCGTAGAGTTCGAAAAACGCGCTGGATCCTGGCGCAAACACTTTAATCCGTCTCAAAATGCGAAGTAAAGGAGGCTCAGATTTGCATCGCATTTGCTTACTTTCAAGCCAGATAAAATTTAAAATATCATACTTACGATGAATCTGTCTGCGCCAATCGAATTTTCTGCTCAAAGTATACAAGAAAATATCGAAAAAGCATCCGATTTGAGACTTTCACTATTTGGGGTCAAAAAAATTCAAAGGGGTTAACCTTAGGTTTTTTTCAAAAACCGTGAAAATATTCAGTGGTGTTTTTATCGACGAAATCGACTAATTTCGATGCGTAGAGTTCGAAAAACGCGCTGGATCCTGGCGCAAACACTTTAATCCGTCTCAAAATGCGAAGTAAAGGAGGCTCAGATTTGCATCGCATTTGCTTACTTTCAAGCCAGATAAAATTTAAAATATCATACTTACGATGAATCTGTCTGCGCCAATCGAATTTTCTGCTCAAAGTATACAAGAAAATATCGAAAAAGCATCCGATTTGAGACTTTCACTTTTTGGGGTCAAAAAAATTCAAAGGGGTTAACCTTAGGTTTTTTTCAAAAACCGTGAAAATATTCAGTGGTGTTTTTATCGACGAAATCGACTAATTTCGATGCGTAGAGTTCGAAAAACGCGCTGGATCCTGGCGCAAACAGTTTAATCCGTCTCAAAATGCGAAGTAAAGGAGGCTCAGATTTGCATCGCATTTGCTTACTTTCAAGCCAGATAAAATTTAAAATATCATACTTACGATGAATCTGTCTGCGCCAATCGAATTTTCTGCTCAAAGTATACAAGAAAATATCGAAAAAGCATCCGATTTGAGACTTTCACTTTTTGGGGTCAAAAAAATTCAAAGGGGTTAACCTTAGGTTTTTTTCAAAAACCGTGAAAATATTCAGTGGTGTTTTTATCGACGAAATCGACTAATTTCGATGCGTAGAGTTCGAAAAACGCGCTGGATCCTGGCGCAAACACTTTAATCCGTCTCAAAATGCGAAGTAAAGGAGGCTCAGATTTGCATCGCATTTGCTTACTTTCAAGCCAGATAAAATTTAAAATATCATACTTACGATGAATCTGTCTGCGCCAATCGAATTTTCTGCTCAAAGTATACAAGAAAATATCGAAAAAGCATCCGATTTGAGACTTTCACTATTTGGGGTCAAAAAAATTCAAAGGGGTTAACCTTAGGTTTTTTTCAAAAACCGTGAAAATATTCAGTGGTGTTTTTATCGACGAAATCGACTAATTTCGATGCGTAGAGTTCGAAAAACGCGCTGGATCCTGGCGCAAACACTTTAATCCGTCTCAAAATGCGAAGTAAAAAGGCTCAGATTTGCATCGCATTTGCTTACTTTCAAGCCAGATAAAATTTAAAATATCATACTTACGATGAATCTGTCTGCGCCAATCGAATTTTCTGCTCAAAGTATACAAGAAAATATCGAAAAAGCATCCGATTTGAGACTTTCACTTTTTGGGGTCAAAAAAATTCAAAGGGGTTAACCTTAGGTTTTTTTCAAAAACCGTGAAAATATTCAGTGGTGTTTTTATCGACGAAATCGACTAATTTCGAAAAATATCATACTTACGATGAATCTGTCTGCGCCAATCGAATTTTCTGCTCAAAGTATACAAGAAAATATCGAAAAAGCATCCGATTTGAGACTTTCACTTTTTGGGGTCAAAAAAATTCAAAGGGGTTAACCTTAGGTTTTTTTCAAAAACCGTGAAAATATTCAGTGGTGTTTTTATCGACGAAATCGACTAATTTCGATGCGTAGAGTTCGAAAAACGCGCTGGATCCTGGCGCAAACACTTTAATCCGTCTCAAAATGCGAAGTAAAGGAGGCTCAGATTTGCATCGCATTTGCTTACTTTCAAGTCAGATAAAATTTAAAATATCATACTTACGATGAATCTGTCTGCGCCAATCGAATTTTCTGCTCAAAGTATACAAGAAAATATCGAAAAAGCATCCGATTTGAGACTTTCACTATTTGGGGTCAAAAAAATTCAAAGGGGTTAACCTTAGGTTTTTTTCAAAAACCGTGAAAATATTCAGTGGTGTTTTTATCGACGAAATCGACTAATTTCGATGCGTAGAGTTCGAAAAACGCGCTGGATCCTGGCGCAAACACTTTAATCCGTCTCAAAATGCGAAGTAAAGGAGGCTCAGATTTGCATCGCATTTGCTTACTTTCAAGCCAGATAAAATTTAAAATATCATACTTACGATGAATCTGTCTGCGCCAATCGAATTTTCTGCTCAAAGTATACAAGAAAATATCGAAAAAGCATCCGATTTGAGACTTTCACTTTTTGGGGTCAAAAAAATTCAAAGGGGTTAACCTTAGGTTTTTTTCAAAAACCGTGAAAATATTCAGTGGTGTTTTTATCGACGAAATCGACTAATTTCGATGCGTAGAGTTCGAAAAACGCGCTGGATCCTGGAGCAAACACTTTAATCCGTCCCAAAATGCGAAGTAAAGGAGGATCAGATTTGCATTGCATTTGCTTACTTTCAAGCCAGATAAAATTTCAAATATCATACTTACGATGAATCTGTCTGCGCCAATCGAATTTTCTGCTCAAAGTATACAAGAAAATATCGAAAAAGCATCCGATTTGAGACTTTCACGTTTTGGGGTCAAAAAAATTCAACGGGGTTAACCTTAGGTTTTTTTCAAAAACCGTGAAAATATTCAGTGGTGTTTTTATCGACGAAATCGACTAATTTCGATGCGTAGAGTTCGAAAAACGCGCTGGATCCTGGCGCAAACAGTTTAATCCGTCTCAAAATGCGAAGTAAAGGAGGCTCAGATTTGCATCGCATTTGCTTACTTTCAAGCCAGATAAAATTTAAAATATCATACTTACGATGAATCTGTCTGCGCCAATCGAATTTTCTGCTCAAAGTATACAAGAAAAAATCGAAAAAGCATCCGATTTGAGACTTTCACTTTTTGGGGTCAAAAAAATTCAAAGGGGTTAACCTTAGGTTTTTTTCAAAAACCGTGAAAATATTCAGTGGTGTTTTTATCGACGAAATCGACTAATTTCGATGCGTAGAGTTCGAAAAACGCGCTGGATCCTGGCGCAAACACTTTAATCCGTCTCAAAATGCGAAGTAAAGGAGGCTCAGATTTGCATCGCATTTGCTTACTTTCAAGCCAGATAAAATTTAAAATATCATACTTACGATGAATCTGTCTGCGCCAATCGAATTTTCTGCTCAAAGTATACAAGAAAATATCGAAAAAGCATCCGATTTGAGACTTTCACTTTTTGGGGTCAAAAAAATTCAAAGGGGTTAACCTTAGGTTTTTTTCAAAAACCGTGAAAATATTCAGTGGTGTTTTTATCGACGAAATCGACTAATTTCGATGCGTAGAGTTCGAAAAACGCGCTGGATCCTGGCGCAAACACTTTAATCCGTCTCAAAATGCGAAGTAAAGGAGGCTCAGATTTGCATCGCATTTGCTTACTTTCAAGCCAGATAAAATTTAAAATATCATACTTACGATGAATCTGTCTGCGCCAATCGAATTTTCTGCTCAAAGTATACAAGAAAATATTGAAAAAGCATCCGATTTGAGACTTTCACTTTTAGGGGTCAAAAAAATTCAAAGGGGTTAACCTTAGGTTTTTTTCAAAAACCGTGAAAATATTCAGTGGTGTTTTTATCGACGAAATCGACTAATTTCGATGCGTAGAGTTCGAAAAACGCGCTGGTTCCTGGAGCAAACACTTTAATCCGTCTCAAAATGCGAAGTAAAGGAGGATCAGATTTGCATCGCATTTGCTTACTTTCAAGCCAGATAAAATTTAAAATATCATACTTACGATGAATCTGTCTGCGCCAATCGAATTTTCTGCTCAAAGTATACAAGAAAATATCGAAAAAGCATCCGATTTGAGACTTTCATTTTTTGGGGTCAAAAAAATTCAAAGGGGTTAACCTTAGGTTTTTTTCAAAAACCGTGAAAATATTCAGTGGTGTTTTTATCGACGAAATCGACTAATTTCGATGCGTAGAGTTCGAAAAACGCGCTGGATCCTGGCGCAAACAGTTTAATCCGTCTCAAAATGCGAAGTAAAGGAGGCTCAGATTTGCATCGCATTTGCTTACTTTCAAGCCAGATAAAATTAAAAATATCATACTTACGATGAATCTGTCTGCGTTAATCGAATTTTCTGCTCAAAGTATACAAGAAAATATCGAAAAATCATCCGATTTGAGACTTTTACTTTTTGGGGTCAAAAAAATTCAAAGGGGTTAACCTTAAGTTCTTTTCAAAAACCGTGAAAATATTCAGTGGTGTTTTTATCGACGAAATCGACTAATTTCGATGCGTAGAGTTCGAAAAACGCGCTGGATCCTGGCGCAAACACTTTAATCCGTCTCAAAATGCGAAGTAAAGGAGGCTCAGATTTGCATCGCATTTGCTTACTTTCAAGCCAGATAAAATTTAAAATATCATACTTACGATGAATCTGTCTGCGCCAATCGAATTTTCTGCTCAAAGTATACAAGAAAATATCGAGAAAGCATCCGATTTGAGACTTTCACTTTTTGGGGTCAAAAAAATTCAAAGGGGTTAACCTTAGGTTTTTTTCAAAAACCGTGAAACTATTCAGTGGTGTTTTTATCGACGAAATCGACTAATTTCGATGCGTAGAGTTCGAAAAACGCGCTGGATCCTGGCGCAAACACTTTAATCCGTCTCAAAATGCGAAGTAATGAGGGCTCAGATTTGCATCGCATTTGCTTACTTTCAAGCCAAATAAAATTTAAAATATCATACTTACGATGAATCTGTCTGCGCCAATCGAATTTTCTGCTCAAAGTATACAAGAAAATATCGAAAAAGCATCCGATTTGAGACTTTCACTTTTTGGGGTCAAAAAAATTCAAAGGGGTTAACCTTAGGTTTTTTTCAAAAACCGTGAAAATATTCAGTGCTGTTTTTATCGACGAAATCGACTAATTTCGATGCGTAGAGTTCGAAAAACGCGCTGGATTCTGGCGCAAACAGTTTAATCCGTCTCAAAATGCGAAGTAAAGGAGGCTCAGATTTGCATCGCAATTGCTTACTTTCAAGCCAGATAAAATTTAAAATATCATACTTACGATGAATCTGTCTGCGCCAATCGAATTTTCGGCTTAAAGTATACAAGAAAATATCGAAAAAGCATCCGATTTGAGACTTTCACTTTTTGGGGTCAAAAAAATTCAAAGGGGTTAACCTTAGGTTTTTTTCAAAAACCGTGAAAATATTCAGTGGTGTTTTTATCGACGAAATCGACTAATTTCGATGCGTAGAGTTCGAAAAACGCGCTGGATCCTGGCGCAAACAGTTTAATCCGTCTCAAAATGCGAAGTAAAGGAGGCTCAGATTTGCATCGCATTTGCTTACTTTCAAGCCAGATAAAATTTAAAATATCATACTTACGATGAATCTGTCTGCGCCAATCGAATTTTCTGCTCAAAGTATACAAGAAAATAGCGAAAAAGCATCCGATTTGAGACTTTCACTTTTTGGGGTCAAAAAAATTCAAAGGGGTACCTTAGGTTTTTTTCAAAAACCGTGAAAATATTCAGTGGTGTTTTTATCGACGAAATCGACTAATTTCGATGCGTAGAGTTCGAAAAACGCGCTGGATCCTGGCGCAAACACTTTAATCTGTCTCAAAATGCGAAGTAAAGGAGGCTCAGATTTGCATCGCATTTGCTTACTTTCAAGCCAGATAAAATTTAAAATATCATACTTACGATGAATCTGTCTGCGCCAATCGAATTTTCTGCTCAAAGTATACAAGAAAATAGCGAAAAAGCATCCGATTTGAGACTTTCACTTTTTGGGTTCAAAAAAATTCAAAGGGGTTAACCTTAGGTTTTTTTCAAAAACCGTGAAAATATTCAGTGGTGTTTTTATCGACGAAATCGACTAATTTCGATGCGTAGAGTTCGAAAAACGCGCTGGATCCTGGCGCAAACAGTTTAATCCCTCTCAAAATGCGAAGTGAAGGAGGCTCAGATTTGCATCGCATTTGCTTACTTTCAAGCCAGATAAAATTTAAAATATCATACTTACGATGAATCTGTCTGCGCCAATCGAATTTTATGCTCAAAGTATACAAGAAAATATCGAAAAATCATCCGATTTGAGACTTTTACTTTTTGGGGTCAAAAAAATTCAAAGGGGTTAACCTTAAGTTCTTTTCAAAAACCGTGAAAATATTCAGTGGTGTTTTTATCGACGAAATCGACTAATTTCGATGCGTAGAGTTCGAAAAACGCGCTGGATCCTGGCGCAAACACTTTAATCCGTCTCAAAATGCGAAGTAAAGGAGGCTCAGATTTGCATCGCATTTGCTTACTTTCAAGCCAGATAAAATTTAAAATATCATACTTACGATGAATCTGTCTGCGCCAATCCAATTTTCTACTCAAAGTATACAAGAAAATATCGAAAAAGCATCCGATTTGAAACTTTCACTTTTTGGGGTCAAAAAAATTCAAAGGGGTTAACCTTAGGTTTTTTTCAAAAACCGTGAAAATATTCAGTGGTGTTTTTATCGACGAAATCGACTAATTTCGATGCGTAGAGTTCGAAAAACGCGCTGGATCCTGGCGCAAACAGTTTAATCCCTCTCAAAATGCGAAGTGAAGGAGGCTCAGATTTGCATCGCATTTGCTTACTTTCAAGCCAGATAAAATTTAAAATATCATACTTACGATGAATCTGTCTGCGCCAATCGAATTTTCTGCTCAAAGTATACAAGAAAATGTCGAAAAATCATCCGATTTGAGACTTTTACTTTTTGGGGTCAAAAAAATTCAAAGGGGTTAACCTTAAGTTCTTTTCAAAAACCGTGAAAATATTCAGTGGTGTTTTTATCGACGAAATCGACTAATTTCGATGCGTAGAGTTCGAAAAACGCGCTGGATCCTGGCGCAAACACTTTAATCCGTCTCAAAATGCGAAGTAAAGGAGGCTCAGATTTGCATCGCATTTGCTTACTTTCAAGCCAGATAAAATTTAAAATATCATACTTACGATGAATCTGTCTGCGCCAATCGAATTTTCTGCTCAAAGTATACAAGAAAATAGCGAAACAGCATCCGATTTGAGACTTTCACTTTTTGGGTTCAAAAAAATTCAAAGGGGTTAACCTTAGGTTTTTTTCAAAAACCGTGAAAATATTCAGTGGTGTTTTTATCGACGAAATCGACTAATTTCGATGCGTAGAGTTCGAAAAACGCGCTGGATCCTGGCGCAAACAGTTTAATCCCTCTCAAAATGCGAAGTGAAGGAGGCTCAGATTTGCATCGCATTTGCTTACTTTCAAGCCAGATAAAATTTAAAATATCATACTTACGATGAATCTGTCTGCGCCAATCGAATTTTCTGCTCAAAGTATACAAGAAAATATCGAAAAATCATCCGATTTGAGACTTTTACTTTTTGGGGTCAAAAAAATTCAAAGGGGTTAACCTTAAGTTCTTTTCAAAAACCGTGAAAATATTCAGTGGTGTTTTTATCGACGAAATCGACTAATTTCGATGCGTAGAGTTCGAAAAACGCGCTGGATCCTGGCGCAAACACTTTAATCCGTCTCAAAATGCGAAGTAAAGGAGGCTCAGATTTGCATCGCATTTGCTTACTTTCAAGCCAGATAAAATTTAAAATATCATACTTACGATGAATCTGTCTGCGCCAATCGAATTTTCTGCTCAAAGTATACAAGAAAATAGCGAAAAAGCATCCGATTTGAGACTTTCACTTTTTGGGTTCAAAAAAATTCAAAGGGGTTAACCTTAGGTTTTTTTCAAAAACCGTGAAAATATTCAGTGGTGTTTTTATCGACGAAATCGACTAATTTCGATGCGTAGAGTTCGAAAAACGCGCTGGATCCTGGCGCAAACACTTTAATCCGTCTCAAAATGCGAAGTAAAGGAGGCTCAGATTTGCATCGCATTTGCTTACTTTCAAGCCAGATAAAATTTAAAATATCATACTTACGATGAATCTGTCTGCGCCAATCGAATTTTCTGCTCAAAGTATACAAGAAAATATCGAAAAAGCATCCGATTTGAGACTTTCACTTTTTGGGGTCAAAAAAATTCAAAGGGGTTAACCTTAGGTTTTTTTCAAAAACCGTGAAAATATTCAGTGGTGTTTTTATCGACGAAATCGACTAATTTCGATGCGTAGAGTTCGAAAAACGCGCTGGATCCTGGCGCAAACACTTTAATCCGTCTCAAAATGCGAAGTAAAGGAGGCTCAGATTTGCATCGCATTTGCTTACTTTCAAGCCAGATAAAATTTAAAATATCATACTTACGATGAATCTGTCTGCGCCAATCGAATTTTCTGCTCAAAGTATACAAAAAAATATCGAAAAAGCATCCGATTTGAGACTTTCACATTTTGGGGTCAAAAAATTCAAAGGGGTTAACCTTAGGTTTTTTTCAAAAACCGTGAAAAAATTCAGTGGTGTTTTTATCGACGAAATCGACTAATTTCGATGCGTAGAGTTCGAAAAACGCGCTGGATCCTGGCGCAAACACTTTAATCCGTCTCAAAATGCGAAGTAAAGGAGGCTCAGATTTGCATCGCATTTGCTTACTTTCAAGCCAGATAAAATTTAAAATCTCATACTTACGATGAATCTGTCTGCGCCAATCGAATTTTCTGCTCAAAGTATACAAGAAAATATCGAAAAAGCATCCGATTTGAGACTTTCACTTTTTGGGGTCAAAAAAATTCAAAGGGGTTAACCTTAGGTTTTTTTCAAAAACCGTGAAAATATTCAGTGGTGTTTTTATCGACGAAATCGACTAATTTCGATGCGTAGAGTTCGAAAAACGCGCTGGATCCTGGCGCAAACACTTTAATCCGTCTCAAAATGCGAAGTAAAGGAGGCTCAGATTTGCATCGCATTTGCTTACTTTCAAGCCAGATAAAATTTAAAATATCATACTTACGATGAATCTGTCTGCGCCAATCGAATTTTCTGCTCAAAGTATACAAGAAAATATCGAAAAAGCATCCTATTTGAGACTTTCACTTTTTGGGGTCAAAAAAATTCAAAGGGGTTAACCTTAGGTTTTTTTCAAAAACCGTGAAAATATTCAGTGGTGTTTTTATCGACGAAATCGACTAATTTCGATGCGTAGAGTTCGAAAAACGCGCTGGATCCTGGCGCAAACAGTTTAATCCGTCTCAAAATGCGAAGAAAAGGAGGCTCAGATTTGCATCGCATTTGCTTACTTTCAAGCCAGATAAAATTTAAAATATCATACTTACGATGAATCTGTCTGCGCCAATCGAATTTTCTGCTCAAAGTATACAAGAAAATATCGAAAAAGCATCCGATTTGAGACTTTCACTTTTTGGGGTCAAAAAAATTCAAAGGGGTTAACCTTAGGTTTTTTTCAAAAACCGTGAAAATATTCAGTGGTGTTTTTATCGACGAATTCGACTAATTTCGATGCGTAGAGTTCGAAAAACGCGCTGGATCCTGGCGCAAACAGTTTAATCCGTCTCAAAATGCGAAGTAAAGGAGGCTCAGATGTGCATCGCATTTGCTTACTTTCAAGCCAGATAAAATTTAAAATATCTTACTTACGATGAATCTGTCTGCGCCAATCGAATTTTCTGCTCAAAGTATACAAGAAAATATCGAAAAAGCATCCGATTTGAGACTTTCACTTTTTGGGGTCAAAAAAATTCAAAGGGGTTAACCTTAGGTTTTTTTCAAAAACCGTGAAAATATTCAGTGGTGTTTTTATCGACGAAATCGACTAATTTCGATGCGTAGAGTTCGAAAAACGCGCTGGATCCTGGCGCAGACAGTTTAATCCCTCTCAAAATGCGAAGTAAAGGAGGCTCAGATTTGCATCGCATTTGCTTACTTTCAAGCCAGATAAAATTTAAAATATCATACTTACGATGAATCTGTCTGCGCCAATCGAATTTCTGCTCAAAGTATACAAGAAAATATCGAAAAAGCATCCGATTTGAGACTTTCACTTTTTGGGGTCAAAAAAATTCAAAGGGGTTAACCTTAGGTTTTTTTCAAAAACCGTGAAAATATTCAGTGGTGTTTTTATCGACGGAATCGACTAATTTCGATGCGTAGAGTTCGAAAAACGCGCTGGATCCTGGCGCAAACACTTTAATCCGTCTCAAAATGCGAAGTAAAGGAGGCTCAGATTTGCATCGCATTTGCTTACTTTCAAGCCAGATAAAATTTAAAATATCATACTTACGATGAATCTGTCTGCGCCACTCGAATTTTCTGCTCAAAGTATACAAGAAAATATCGAAAAAGCATCCGATTTGAGACTTTCACATTTTGGGGTCAAAAAAATTCAAAGGGGTTAACCTTAGGTTTTTTTCAAAAACCGTGAAAATATTCAGTGGTGTTTTTATCGACGAAATCGACTAATTTCGATGCGTAGAGTTCGAAAAACGCGCTGGATCCTGGCGCAAACACTTTAATCCGTCTCAAAATGCGAAGTAAAGGAGGCTCAGATTTGCATCGCATTTGCTTACTTTCAAGCCAGATAAAATTTAAAATATCATACTTACGATGAATCTGTCTGCGCCAATCGAATTTTCTGCTCAAAGTATACAAGAAAATATCGAAAAAGCATCCGATTTGAGACTTTCACTTTTTGGGGTCAAAAAAATTCAAAGGGGTTAACCTTAGGTTTTTTTCAAAAACCGTGAAAATATTCAGTGGTGTTTTTATCGACGAAATCGACTAATTTCGATGCGTAGAGTTCGAAAAACGCGCTGGATCCTGGCGCATACACTTTAATCCGTCTCAAAATGCGAAGTAAAGGTGGCTCAGATTTGCATCGCATTTGCTTACTTTCAAACCAGATAAAATTTAAAATATCATACTTACGATGAATCTGTCTGCGCCAATCGAATTTTCTGCTCAAAGTATACAAGAAAATATCGAAAAAGCATCCGATTTGAGACTTTCACGTTTTGGGGTCAAAAAAATTCGACAGGGTTAACCTTAGGTTTTTTTCAAAAACCGTGAAAATATTCAGTGGTGTTTTTATCGACGAAATCGACTAATTTCGATGCGTAGAGTTCGAAGAACGCGCTGGATCCTGGCGCAAACACTTTAATCCGTCGCAAAATGCGAAGTAAAGGAGGCTCAGATTTGCATCGCATTTGCTTACTTTCAAGCCAGATAAAATTTAAAATCTCATACTTACGATGAATCTGTCTGCGCCAATCGAATTTTCTGCTCAAAGTATACAAGAAAATTTCGAAAAAGCATCCGATTTGAGACTTTCACTTTTTGGGGTCAAAAAAATTCAAAGGGGTTAACCTTAGGTTTTTTTCAAAAACCGTGAAAATATTCAGTGGTGTTTTTATCGACGAAATCGACTAATTTCGATGCGTAGAGTTCGAAAAACGCGCTGGATCCTGGCGCAAACAGTTTAATCCGTCTCAAAATGCGAAGTAAAGGAGGCTCAGATTTGCATCGCATTTGCTTACTTTCAAGCCAGATAAAATTTAAAATATCATACTTACGATGAATCTGTCTGCGCCAATCGAATTTTCTGCTCAAAGTATACAAGAAAATAGCGAAAAAGCATCCGATTTGAGACTTTCACTTTTTGGGGTCAAAAAAATTCAAAGGGGTTAACCTTAGGTTTTTTTCAAAAACCGTGAAAATATTCAGTGGTGTTTTTATCGACGAAATCGACTAATTTCGATGCGTAGAGTTCGAAAAACGCGCTGGATCCTGGCGCAAACACTTTAATCCGTCTCAAAATGCGAAGTAAAGGAGGCTCAGATTTGCATCGCATTTGCTTACTTTCAAGCCAGATAAAATTTAAAATATCATACTTACGATGAATCTGTCTGCGCCAATCGAATTTTCTGCTCAAAGTATACAAGAAAATATCGAAAAAGCATCCGATTTGAGACTTTCACTTTTTGGGGTCAAAAAAATTCAAAGGGGTTAACCTTAGGTTTTTTTCAAAAACCGTGAAAATATTCAGTGGTGTTTTTATCGACGAAATCGACTAATTTCGATGCGTAGAGTTCGAAAGACGCGCTGGATCCTGGCGCAAACAGTTTAATCCGTCTCAAAATGCGAAGTAAAGGAGGCTCAGATTTGCATCGCATTTGCTTACTTTCAAGCCAGATAAAATTTAAAATATCATACTTACGATGAATCTGTCTGCGCCAATCGAATTTTCTGCTCAAAGTATACAAGAAAATATCGAAAAAGCATCCGATTTGAGACTTTCACTTTTTGGGGTCAAAAAAATTCAAAGGGGTTAACCTTAGGTTTTTTTCAAAACCCGTGAAAATATTCAGTGGTGTTTTTATCGACGAAATCGACTAATTTCGATGCGTAGAGTTCGAAAAACGCGCTGGATCCTGGCGCAAACACTTTAATCCGTCTCAAAATGCGAAGTAAAGGTGGCTCCGATTTGCATCGCATTTGCTTACTTTCAAACCAGATAAAATTTAAAATATCATACTTACGATGAATCTGTCTGCGCCAATCGAATTTTCTGCTCAAAGTATACAAGAAAATATCGAAAAAGCATCCGATTTGAGACTTTCACGTTTTGGGGTCAAAAAAATTCGACAGGGTTAACCTTAGGTTTTTTTCAAAAACCGTGAAAATATTCAGTGGTGTTTTTATCGACGAAATCGACTAATTTCGATGCGTAGAGTTCGAAAAACGCGCTGGATCCTGGCGCAAACAGTTTAATCCGTCTCAAAATGCGAAGTAAAGGAGGCTCAGATTTGCATCGCATTTGCTTACTTTCAAGCCAGATAAAATTTAAAATATCATACTTACGATGAATCTGTCTGCGCCAATCGAATTTTCTGCTCAAAGTATACAAGAAAATATCGAAAAAGCATCCGATTTGAGACTTTCACTTTTTGGGGTCAAAAAAATTCAAAGGGGTTAACCTTAGGTTTTTTTCAAAAACCGTGAAAATATTCAGTGGTGTTTTTATCGACGAAATCGACTAATTTCGATGCGTAGAGTTCGAAAAACGCGCTGGATCCTGGCGCAAACACTTTAATCCGTCTCAAAATGCGAAGTAAATGAGGCTCAGATTTGCATCGCATTTGCTTACTTTCAAACCAGATAAAATTTAAAATCTCATACTTACGATGAATCTGTCTGCGCCAATCGAATTTTCTGCTCAAAGTATACAAGAAAATATCGAAAAAGCATCCGATTTGAGACTTTCACTTTTTGGGGTCAAAAAAAATCAAAGGGGTTAACCTTAGGTTTTTTTCAAAAACCGTGAAAATATTCAGTGGTGTTTTTATCGACGAAATCGACTAATTTCGATGCGTAGAGTTCGAAAAACGCGCTGGATCCTGGCGCAAACACTTTAATCCGTCTCAAAATGCGAAGTAAAGGAGGCTCAGATTTGCATCGCATTTGCTTACTTTCAAGTCAGATAAAATTTAAAATATCATACTTACGATGAATCTGTCTGCGCCAATCGAATTTTCTGCTCAAAGTATACAAGAAAATATCGAAAAAGCATCCGATTTGAGACTTTCACTTTTTGGGGTCAAAAAAATTCAAAGGGGTTAACCTTAGGTTTTTTTCAAAAACCGTGAAAATATTCAGTGGTGTTTTTATCGACGAAATCGACTAATTTCGATGCGTAGAGTTCGAAAAACGCGCTGGTTCCTGGAGCAAACACTTTAATCCGTCTCAAAATGCGAAGTAAAGGAGGCTCAGATTTGCATCGCATTTGATTACTTTCAAGCCAGATAAAATTTAAAATATCATACTTACGATGAATCTGTCTGCGCCAATCGAATTTTCTGCTCAAAGTATACAAGAAAATTTCGAAAAAGCATCCGATTTGAGACTTTCACTTTTTGGGGTCAAATAAATTCAAAGGGGTTAACCTTAGGTTTTTTTCAAAAACCGTGAAAATATTCAGTGGTGTTTTTATCGACGAAATCGACTAATTTCGATGCGTAAAGTTCGAAAAACGCGCTGGATCCTGGCGCAAACAGTTTAATCCGTCTCAAAATGCGAAGTAAAGGAGGCTCAGATTTGCATCGCATTTGCTTACTTTCAAGCCAGATAAAATTTAAAATATCATACTTACGATGAATCTGTCTGCGCCAATCGAATTTTCTGCTCAAAGTATACAAGAAAATATCGAAAAAGCATCCGATTTGAGACTTTCACTTTTTGGGGTCAAAAAAATTCAAAGGGGTTAACCTTAGGTTTTTTTCAAAAACCGTGAAAATATTCAGTGGTGTTTTTATCGACGAAATCGACTAATTTCGATGCGTAGAGTTCGAAAAACGCGCTGGATCCTGGCGCAAACACTTTAATCCGTCTCAAAATGCGAAGTAAAGGTGGCTCAGATTTGCATCGCATTTGCTTACTTTCAAACCAGATAAAATTTAAAATATCATACTTACGATGAATCTGTCTGCGCCAATCGAATTTTCTGCTCAAAGTATACAAGAAAATATCGAAAAAGCATCCGATTTGAGACTTTCACGTTTTGGGGTCAAAAAAATTCGACAGGGTTAACCTTAGGTTTTTTTCAAAAACCGTGAAAATATTCAGTGGTGTTTTTATCGACGAAATCGACTAATTTCGATGCGTAGAGTTCGAAAAACGCGCTGGATCCTGGCGCAAACAGTTTAATCCTACTCAAAATGCGAAGTAAAGGAGGCTCAGATTTGCATCGCATTTGCTTACTTTCAAGCCAGATAAAATTTAAAATATCATACTTACGATGAATCTGTCTGCGCCAATCGAATTTTCTGCTCAAAGTATACAAGAAAATATCGAAAAAGCATCCGATTTGAGACTTTCACTTTTTGGGGTCAAAAAAATTCAAAGGGGTTAACCTTAGGTTTTTTTCAAAAACCGTGAAAATATTCAGTGGTGTTTTTATCGACGAAATCGACTAATTTCGATGCGTAGAGTTCGAAAAACGCGCTGGATCCTGGCGCAAACACTTTAATCCGTCTCAAAATGCGAAGTAAAGGAGGCTCAGATTTGCATCGCATTTGCTTACTTTCAAGCCAGATAAAATTTAAAATATCATACTTACGATGAATCTGTCTGCGCCAATCGAATTTTCTGCTCAAAGTATACAAGAAAATATCGAAAAAGCATCCGATTTGAGACTTTCACTTTTTGGGGTCAAAAAAATTCAAAGGGGTTAACCTTAGGTTTTTTTCAAAAACCGTGAAAATATTCAGTGGTGTTTTTATCGACGAAATCGACTAATTTCGATGCGTAGAGTTCGAAAAACGCGCTGGTTCCTGGAGCAAACACTTTAATCCGTCTCAAAATGCGAAGTAAAGGAGGCTCAGATTTGCATCGCATTTGATTACTTTCAAGCCAGATAAAATTTATAATATCATACTTACGATGAATCTGTCTGCGCCAATCGAATTTTCTGCTCAAAGTATACAAGAAAATTTCGAAAAAGCATCCGATTTGAGACTTTCACTTTTTGGGGTCAAAAAAATTCAAAGGGGTTAACCTTAGGTTTTTTTCAAAAACCGTGAAAATATTCAGTGGTGTTTTTATCGACGAAATCGACTAATTTCGATGCGTAGAGTTCGAAAAACGCGCTGGATCCTGGCGCAAACAGTTTAATCCGTCTCAAAATGCGAAGTAAAGGAGGCTCAGATTTGCATCGCATTTGCTTACTTTCAAGCCAGATAAAATTTAAAATATCATACTTACGATGAATCTGTCTGCGCCAATCGAATTTTCTGCTCAAAGTATACAAGAAAATATCGAAAAAGCATCCGATTTGAGACTTTTACTTTTTGGGGTCAAAAAAATTCAAAGGGGTTAACCTTAAGTTCTTTTCAAAAACCGTGAAAATATTCAGTGGTGTTTTTATCGACGAAATCGACTAATTTCGATGCGTAGAGTTCGAAAAACGCGCTGGATCCTGGCGCAAACAGTTTAATCCGTCTCAAAATGCGAAGTAAAGGAGGCTCAGATTTGCATCGCATTTGCTTACTTTCAAGCCAGATAAAATTTAAAATATCATACTTACGATGAATCTGTCTGCGCCAATCGAATTTTCTGCTCAAAGTATACGAGAAAATATCGAGAAAGCATCCGATTTGAGACTTTCACTTTTTGGGGTCAAAAAAATTCAAAGGGGTTAACCTTAGGTTTTTTTCAAAAACCGTGAAAATATTCAGTGGTGTTTTTATCGACGAAATCGACTAATTTCGATGCGTAGAGTTCGAAAAACGCGCTGGATCCTGGCGCAAACACTTTAATCCGTCTCAAAATGCGAAGTAATGGGGGCTCAGATTTGCATCGCATTTGCTTACTTTCAAGCCAAATAAAATTTAAAATATCATACTTACGATGAATCTGTCTGCGCAATCGAATTTTCTGCTCAAAGTATACAAGAAAATATCGAGAAAGCATCCGATTTGAGACTTTCACTTTTTGGGGTCAAAAAAATTCAAAGGGGTTAACCTTAGGTTTTTTTCAAAAACCGTGAAAATATTCAGTGGTGTTTTTATCGACGAAATCGACTAATTTCGATGCGTAGAGTTCGAAAAACGCGCTGGATCCTGGCGCAAACAGTTTAATCCGTCTCAAAATGCGAAGTAAAGGAGGCTCAGATTTGCATCGCATTTGCTTACTTTCAAGCCAGATAAAATTTAAAATATCATACTTACGATGAATCTGTCTGCGCCAATCGAATTTTCTGCTCAAAGTATACAAGAAAATATCGAGAAAGCATCCCATTTGAGACTTTCACTTTTTGGGGTCAAAAAAATTCAAAGGGGTTAACCTTAGGTTTTTTTCAAAAACCGTGAAAATATTCAGTGGTGTTTTTATCGACGAAATCGACTAATTTCGATGCGTAGAGTTCGAAAAACGCGCTGGATCCTGGCGCAAACACTTTAATCCGTCTCAAAATGCGAAGTAATGGGGGCTCAGATTTGCATCGCATTTGCTTACTTTCAAGCCAAATAAAATTTAAAATATCATACTTACGATGAATCTGTCTGCGGCAATCGAATTTTCTGCTCAAAGTATACAAGAAAATATCGAAAAAGCATCCGATTTGAGACTTTCACTTTTTGGGGTCAAAAAAATTCAAAGGGGTTAACCTTAGGTTTTTTTCAAAAACTGTGAAAATATTCAGTGCTGTTTTTATCGACGAAATCGACTAATTTCGATGCGTAGAGTTCGAAAAACGCGCTGGATTCTGGCGCAAACAGTTTAATCCGTCTCAAAATGCGAAGTAAAGGAGGCTCAGATTTGCATCGCATTTGCTTACTTTCAAGCCAGATAAAATTTAAAATATCATACTTACGATGAATCTGTCTGCGCCAATCGAATTTTCTGCTCAAAGTATACAAGAAAATATCGAAAAAGCATCCGATTTGAGACTTTCACTTTTTGGGGTCAAAAAAATTCAAAGGGGTTAACCTTAGGTTTTTCTCAAAAACCGTGAAAATATTCAGTGGTGTTTTTATCGACGAAATAGACTAATTTCGATGCGTAGAGTTCCAAAAACGCGCTGGATCCTGGCGCAAACACTTTAATCCGTCTCAAAATGCGAAGTAAAGGAGGCTCAGATTTGCATCGCATTTGCTTACTTTCAAGCCAGATAAAATTTAAAATATCATACTTACGATGAATCTGTCTGCGCCAATCGAATTTTCTGCTCAAAGTATACAAGAAAATAGCGAAAAAGCATCCGATTTGAGACTTTCACTTTTTGGGGTCAAAAAAATTCAAAGGGGTTAACCTTAGGTTTTTTTCAAAAACCGTGAAAATATTCAGTGGTGTTTTTATCGACGAAATCGACTAATTTCGATGCGTAGAGTTCGAAAAACGCGCTGGATCCTGGCGCAAACACTTTAATCCGTCTCAAAATGCGAAGTAATGGGGGCTCAGATTTGCATCGCATTTGCTTACTTTCAAGCCAAATAAAATTTAAAATATCATACTTACGATGAATCTGTCTGCGGCAATCGAATTTTCTGCTCAAAGTATACAAGAAAATATCGAAAAAGCATCCGATTTGAGACTTTCACTTTTTGGGGTCAAAAAAATTCAAAGGGGTTAACCTTAGGTTTTTTTCAAAAACTGTGAAAATATTCAGTGCTGTTTTTATCGACGAAATCGACTAATTTCGATGCGTAGAGTTCGAAAAACGCGCTGGATTCTGGCGCAAACAGTTTAATCCGTCTCAAAATGCGAAGTAAAGGAGGCTCAGATTTGCATCGCATTTGCTTACTTTCAAGCCAGATAAAATTTTAAATATCATACTTACGATGAATCTGTCTGCGCCAATCGAATTTTCTGCTCAAAGTATACAAGAAAATATCGAAAAAGCATCCGATTTGAGACTTTCACTTTTTGGGGTCAAAAAAATTCAAAGGGGTTAACCTTAGGTTTTTTTCAAAAACCGTGAAAATATTCAGTGGTGTTTTTATCGACGAAATCGACTAATTTCGATGCGTAGAGTTCGAAAAACGCGCTGGATCCTGGCGCAAACACTTTAATCCGTCTCAAAATGCGAAGTAAAGGAGGCTCAGATTTGCATCGCATTTGCTTACTTTCAAGCCAGATAAAATTTAAAATATCATACTTACGATGAATCTGTCTGCGCCAATCGAATTTTCTGCTCAAAGTATACAAGAAAATAGCGAAAAAGCATCCGATTTGAGACTTTCACTTTTTGGGGTCAAAAAAATTCAAAGGGGTTAACCTTAGGTTTTTTTCAAAAACCGTGAAAATATTCAGTGGTGTTTTTATCGACGAAATCGACTAATTTCGATGCGTAGAGTTCGAAAAACGCGCTGGATCCTGGCGCAAACACTTTAATCCGTCTCAAAATGCGAAGTAAAGGAGGCTCAGATTTGCATCGCATTTGCTTACTTTCAAGCCAGATAAAATTTAAAATATCATACTTACGATGAATCTGTCTGCGCCAATCGAATTTTCTGCTCAAAGTATACAAGAAAATATCGAAAAAGCATCCGATTTGAGACTTTCACTTTTTGGGGTCAAAAAAATTCAAAGGGGTTAACCTTAGGTTTTTTTCAAAAACTGTGAAAATATTCAGTGCTGTTTTTATCGACGAAATCGACTAATTTCGATGCGTAGAGTTCGAAAAACGCGCTGGATTCTGGCGCAAACAGTTTAATCCGTCTCAAAATGCGAAGTAAAGGAGGCTCAGATTTGCATCGCATTTGCTTACTTTCAAGCCAGATAAAATTTAAAATATCATACTTACGATGAATCTGTCTGCGCCAATCGAATTTTCTGCTCAAAGTATACAAGAAAATATCGAAAAAGCATCCGATTTGAGACTTTCACTTTTTGGGGTCAAAAAAATTCAAAGGGGTTAACCTTAGGTTTTTTTCAAAAACCGTGAAAATATTCAGTGGTGTTTTTATCGACGAAATCGACTAATTTCGATGCGTAGAGTTCGAAAAACGCGCTGGATCCTGGCGCAAACAGTTTAATCCGTCTCAAAATGCGAAGTAAAGGAGGCTCAGATTTGCATCGCATTTGCTTACTTTCAAGCCAGATAAAATTTAAAATATCATACTTACGATGAATCTGTCTGCGCCAATCGAATTTTCTGCTCAAAGTATACAAGAAAATAGCGAAAAAGCATCCGATTTGAGACTTTCACTTTTTGGGGTCAAAAAAATTCAAAGGGGTTAACCTTAGGTTTTTTTCAAAAACCGTGAAAATATTCAGTGGTGTTTTTATCGACGAAATCGACTAATTTCGATGCGTAGAGTTCGAAAAACGCGCTGGATCCTGGCGCAAACACTTTAATCCGTCTCAAAATGCGAAGTAAAGGAGGCTCAGATTTGCATCGCATTTGCTTACTTTCAAGCCAGATAAAATTTAAAATATCATACTTACGATGAATCTGTCTGCGCCAATCGAATTTTCTGCTCAAAGTATACAAGAAAATAGCGAAAAAGCATCCGATTTGAGACTTTCACTTTTTGGGGTCAAAAAAATTCAAAGGGGTTAACCTTAGGTTTTTTTCAAAAACCGTGAAAATATTCAGTGGTGTTTTTATCGACGAAATCGACTAATTTCGATGCGTAGAGTTCGAAAAACGCGCTGGATCCTGGCGCAAACAGTTTAATCCGTCTCAAAATGCGAAGTAAAGGAGGCTCAGATTTGCATCGCATTTGCTTACTTTCAAGCCAGATAAAATTTAAAATATCATACTTACGATGAATCTGTCTGCGCCAATCGAATTTTCTGCTCAAAGTATACAAGAAAATAGCGAAAAAGCATCCGATTTGAGACTTTCACTTTTTGGGGTCAAAAAAATTCAAAGGGGTTAACCTTAGGTTTTTTTCAAAAACCGTGAAAATATTCAGTGGTGTTTTTATCGACGAAATCGACTAATTTCGATGCGTAGAGTTCGAAAAACGCGCTGGATCCTGGCGCAAACACTTTAATCCGTCTCAAAATGCGAAGTAAAGGAGGCTCAGATTTGCATCGCATTTGCTTACTTTCAAGCCAGATAAAATTTAAAATGTCATACTTACGATGAATCTGTCTGCGCCAATCGAATTTTCTGCTCAAAGTATACAAAAAAATAACGAAAAAGCATCCGATTTGAGACTTTCACATTTTGGGGTCAAAAAATTCAAAGGGGTTAACCTTAGGTTTTTTTCAAAAACCGTGAAAATATTCAGTGGTGTTTTTATCGACGAAATCGACTAATTTCGATGCGTAGAGGTCGAAAAACGCGCTGGATCCTGGCGCAAACAGTTTAATCCGTCTCAAAATGCGAAGTAATGGAGGCTCAGATTTGCATCGCATTTGCTTACTTTCAAGCCAGATAAAATTTAAAATATCATACTTACGATGAATCTGTCTGCGCCAATCGAATTTTCTGCTCAAAGTATACAAGAAAATAGCGAAAAAGCATCCGATTTGAGACTTTCACTTTTTGGGGTCAAAAAAATTCAAAGGGGTTAACCTTAGGTTTTTTTCAAAAACCGTGAAAATATTCAGTGGTGTTTTTATCGACGAAATCGACTAATTTCGATGCGTAGAGTTCGAAAAACGCGCTGGATCCTGGCGCAAACACTTTAATCCGTCTCAAAATGCGAAGTAAAGGAGGCTCAGATTTGCATCGCATTTGCTTACTTTCAAGCCAGATAAAATTTAAAATATCATACTTACGATGAATCTGTCTGCGCCAATCGAATTTTCTGCTCAAAGTATACAAGAAAATAACGAAAAAGCATCCGATTTGAGACTTTCACTTTTTGGGGTCAAAAAAATTCAAAGGGGTTAACCTTAGGTTTTTTTCAAAAACCGTGAAAATATTCAGTGGTGTTTTTATCGACGAAATCGACTAATTTCGATGCGTAGAGTTCGAAAAACGCGCTGGATCCTGGCGCAAACACTTTAATCCGTCTCAAAATGCGAAGTAAAGGAGGCTCAGATTTGCATCGCATTTGCTTACTTTCAAGCCAGATAAAATTTAAAATATCATACTTACGATGAATCTGTCTGCGCCAATCGAATTTTCTGCTCAAAGTATACAAGAAAATATCGAAAAAGCATCCGATTTGAGACTTTCACTTTTTGGGGTCAAAAAAATTCAAAGGGGTTAACCTTAGGTTTTTTTCAAAAACCGTGAAAATATTCAGTGGTGTTTTTATCGACGAAATCGACTAATTTCGATGCGTAGAGTTCGAAAAACGCGCTGGATCCTGGCGCAAACACTTTAGTCCGTCTCAAAATGCGAAGTAAAGGAGGCTCAGATTTGCATCGCATTTGCTTACTTTCAAGCCAGATAAAATTTAAAATATCATACTTACGATGAATCTGTCTGCGCCAATCGAATTTTCTGCTCAAAGTATACAAGAAAATATCGAAAAAGCATCCGATTTGAGACTTTCACTTTTTGGGGTCAAAAAAATTCAAAGGGGTTTAACCTTAGGTTTTTTTCAAAAACCGTGAAAATATTCAGTGGTGTTTTTATCGACGAAATCGACTAATTTCGATGCGTAGAGTTCGAAGAACGCGCTGGATCCTGGCGCAAACACTTTAATCCGTCGCAAAATGCGAAGTAAAGGAGGCTCAGATTTGCATCGCATTTGCTTACTTTCAAGCCAGATAAAATTTAAAATATCATACTTACGATGAATCTGTCTGCGCCAATCGAATTTTCTGCTCAAAGTATACAAGAAAATATCGAAAAAGCATCCGATTTGAGACTTTCACTTTTTGGGGTCAAAAAAATTCAAAGGGGTTAACCTTAGGTTTTTTTCAAAAACCGTGAAAATATTCAGTGGTGTTTTTATCGACGAAATCGACTAATTTCGATGCGTAGAGTTCGAAAAACGCGCTGGATCCTGGCGCAAACAGTTTAATCCGTCTCAAAATGCGAAGTAAAGGAGGCTCAGATTTGCATCGCATTTGCTTACTTTCAAGCCAGATAAAATTTAAAATATCATACTTACGATGAATCTGTCTGCGCCAATCGAATTTTCTGCTCAAAGTATACAAGAAAATAGCGAAAAAGCATCCGATTTGAGACTTTCACTTTTTGGGGTCAAAAAAATTCAAAGGGGTTAACCTTAGGTTTTTTTCAAAAACCGTGAAAATATTCAGTGGTGTTTTTATCGACGAAATCGACTAATTTCGATGCGTAGAGTTCGAAAAACGCGCTGGATCCTGGCGCAAACACTTTAATCCGTCTCAAAATGCGAAGTAAAGGAGGCTCAGATTTGCATCGCATTTGCTTACTTTCAAGCCAGATAAAATTTAAAATATCATACTTACGATGAATCTGTCTGCGCCAATCGAATTTTCTGCTCAAAGTATACAAGAAAATAGCGAAAAAGCATCCGATTTGAGACTTTCACTTTTTGGGGTCAAAAAAATTCAAAGGGGTTAACCTTAGGTATTTTTCAAAAACCGTGAAAAAATTCAGTGGTGTTTTTATCGACGAAATCGACTAATTTCGATGCGTAGAGTTCGAAAAACGCGCTGGATCCTGGCGCAAACAGTTTAATCCGTCTCAAAATGCGAAGTAAAGGAGGCTCAGATTTGCATCGCATTTGCTTACTTTCAAGCCAGATAAAATTTAAAATATCATACTTACGATGAATCTGTCTGCGCCAATCGAATTTTCTGCTCAAAGTATACAAGAAAATAGCGAAAAAGCATCCGATTTGAGACTTTCACTTTTTGGGGTCAAAAAAATTCAAAGGGGTTAACCTTAGGTTTTTTTCAAAAACCGTGAAAATATTCAGTGGTGTTTTTATCGACGAAATCGACTAATTTCGATGCGTAGAGTTCGAAAAACGCGCTGGATCCTGGCGCAAACACTTTAATCCGTCTCAAAATGCGAAGTAAAGGAGGCTCAGATTTGCATCGCATTTGCTTACTTTCAAGCCAGATAAAATTTAAAATATCATACTTACGATGAATCTGTCTGCGCCAATCGAATTTTCTGCTCAAAGTATACAAAAAAATATCGAAAAAGCATCCGATTTGAGACTTTCACATTTTGGGGTCAAAAAATTCAAAGGGGTTAACCTTAGGTTTTTTTCAAAAACCGTGAAAATATTCAGTGGTGTTTTTATCGACGAAATCGACTAATTTCGATGCGTAGAGTTCGAAAAACGCGCTGGATCCTGGCGCAAACAGTTTAATCCGTCTCAAAATGCGAAGTAAAGGAGGCTCAGATTTGCATCGCATTTGCTTACTTTCAAGCCAGATAAAATTTAAAATATCATACTTACGATGAATCTGTCTGCGCCAATCGAATTTTCTGCTCAAAGTATACAAGAAAATAGCGAAAAAGCATCCGATTTGAGACTTTCACTTTTTGGGGTCAAAAAAATTCAAAGGGGTTAACCTTAGGTTTTTTTCAAAAACCGTGAAAATATTCAGTGGTGTTTTTATCGACGAAATCGACTAATTTCGATGCGTAGAGTTCGAAAAACGCGCTGGATCCTGGCGCAAACACTTTAATCCGTCTCAAAATGCGAAGTAAAGGAGGCTCAGATTTGCATCGCATTTGCTTACTTTCAAGCCAGATAAAATTTAAAATATCATACTTACGATGAATCTGTCTGCGCCAATCGAATTTTCTGCTCAAAGTATACAAGAAAATAACGAAAAAGCATCCGATTTGAGACTTTCACTTTTTGGGGTCAAAAAAATTCAAAGGGGTTAACCTTAGGTTTTTTTCAAAAACCGTGAAAATATTCAGTGGTGTTTTTATCGACGAAATCGACTAATTTCGATGCGTAGAGTTCGAAAAACGCGCTGGATCCTGGCGCAAACACTTTAGTCCGTCTCAAAATGCGAAGTAAAGGAGGCTCAGATTTGCATCGCATTTGCTTACTTTCAAGCCAGATAAAATTTAAAATATCATACTTACGATGAATCTGTCTGCGCCAATCGAATTTTCTGCTCAAAGTATACAAGAAAATATCGAAAAAGCATCCGATTTGAGACTTTCACTTTTTGGGGTCAAAAAAATTCAAAGGGGTTTAACCTTAGGTTTTTTTCAAAAACCGTGAAAATATTCAGTGGTGTTTTTATCGACGAAATCGACTAATTTCGATGCGTAGAGTTCGAAGAACGCGCTGGATCCTGGCGCAAACACTTTAATCCGTCGCAAAATGCGAAGTAAAGGAGGCTCAGATTTGCATCGCATTTGCTTACTTTCAAGCCAGATAAAATTTAAAATATCATACTTACGATGAATCTGTCTGCGCCAATCGAATTTTCTGCTCAAAGTATACAAGAAAATATCGAAAAAGCATCCGATTTGAGACTTTCACTTTTTAGGGTCAAAAAAATTCAAAGGGGTTAACCTTAGGTTTTTTTCAAAAACCGTGAAAATATTCAGTGGTGTTTTTATCGACGAAATCGACTAATTTCGATGCGTAGAGTTCGAAAAACGCGCTGGATCCTGGCGCAAACAGTTTAATCCGTCTCAAAATGCGAAGTAAAGGAGGCTCAGATGTGCATCGCATTTGCTTACTTTCAAGCCAGATAAAATTTAAAATATCATACTTACGATGAATCTGTCTGCGCATATCGAATTTTCTGCTCAAAGTATACAAGAAAATATCGAAAAAGCATCCGATTTGAGACTTTCACTTTTTGGGGTCAAAAAAATTCAAAGGAGTTAACCTTAGGTTTTTTTCAAAAACCGTGAAAATATTCAGTGGTGTTTTTATCGACGAAATCGACTAATTTCGATGCGTAGAGTTCGAAAAACGCGCTGGATCCTGGCGCAAACACTTTAATCCGTCTCAAAATGCGAAGTAAAGGAGGCTCAGATTTGCATCGCATTTGCTTACTTTCAAGCCAGATAAAATTTAAAATATCATACTTACGATGAATCTGTCTGCGCCAATCGAATTTTCTGCTCAAAGTATACAAGAAAATATCGAAAAAGCATCCGATTTGAGACTTTCACTTTTTGGGGTCAAAAAAATTCAAAGGGGTTAACCTTAGGTTTTTTTCAAAAACCGTGAAAATATTCAGTGGTGTTTTTATCGACGAAATCGACTAATTTCGATGCGTAGAGTTCGAAGAACGCGCTGGATCCTGGCGCAAACACTTTAATCCGTCGCAAAATGCGAAGTAAAGGAGGCTCAGATTTGCATCGCATTTGCTTACTTTCAAGCCAGATAAAATTTAAAATATCATACTTACGATGAATCTGTCTGCGCCAATCGAATTTTCTGCTCAAAGTATACAAGAAAATATCGAAAAAGCATCCGATTTGAGACTTTCACTTTTTGGGGTCAAAAAAATTCAAAGGGGTTAACCTTAGGTTTTTTTCAAAAACCGTGAAAATATTCAGTGGTGTTTTTATCGACGAAATCGACTAATTTCGATGCGTAGAGTTCGAAAAACGCGCTGGATCCTGGCGCAAACAGTTTAATCCGTCTCAAAATGCGAAGTAAAGGAGGCTCAGATATGCATCGCATTTGCTTACTTTCAATCCAGATAAAATTTAAAATATCATACTTACGATGAATCTGTCTGCGCCAATCGAATTTTCTGCTCAAAGTATACAAGAAAATATCGAAAAAGCATCCGATTTGAGACTTTCACTTTTTGGGGTCAAAAAAATTCAAAGGAGTTAACCTTAGGTTTTTTTCAAAAACCGTGAAAATATTCAGTGGTGTTTTTATCGACGAAATCGACTAATTTCGATGCGTAGAGTTCGAAAAACGCGCTGGATCCTGGCGCAAACAGTTTAATCCCTCTCAAAATGCGAAGTAAAGGAGGCTCAGATTTGCATCGCATTTGCTTACTTTCAATCCAGATAAAATTTAAAATATCATACTTACGATGAATCTGTCTGCGCCAATCGAATTTTCTGCTCAAAGTATACAAGAAAATATCGAAAAAGCATCCGATTTGAGACTTTCACTTTTTGGGGTCAAAAAAATTCAAAGGGGTTAACCTTAGGTTTTTTTCAAAAACCGTGAAAATATTCAGTGGTGTTTTTATCGACGAAATCGACTAATTTCGATGCGTAGAGTTCGAAAAACGCGCTGGATCCTGGCGCAAACAGTTTAATCCGTCTCAAAATGCGAAGTAAAGGAGGCTCAGATTTGCATCGCATTTGCTTACTTTCAAGCCAGATAAAATTTAAAATATCATACTTACGATGAATCTGTCTGCGCCAATCGAATTTTCTGCTCAAAGTATACAAGAAAATAGCGAAAAAGCATCCGATTTGAGACTTTCACTTTTTGGGGTCAAAAAAATTCAAAGGGGTTAACCTTAGGTTTTTTTCAAAAACCCTGAAAATATTCAGTTGTGTTTTTATCGACGAAATCGACTAATTTCTATGCGTAGAGTTCGAAAAACGCGCTGGATCCTGGCGCAAACACTTTAATCCGTCTCAAAATGCGAAGTAATGAGGGCTCAGATTTGCATCGCATTTGCTTACTTTCAATCCAGATAAAATTTAAAATATCATACTTACGATGAATCTGTCTGCGCCAATCGAATTTTCTGCTCAAAGTATACAAGAACATATCGAAAAAGCATCCGATTTGAGACTTTCACATTTTGGGGTCAAAAAAATTCAAAGGGGTTAACCTTAGGTTTTTTTCAAAAACCGTGAAAATATTCAGTGGTGTTTTTATCGACGAAATCGACTAATTTCGATGCGTAGAGTTCGAAAAACGCGCTGGATCCTGGCGCAAACACTTTAATCCGTCTCAAAATGCGAAGTAAAGGAGGCTCAGATTTGCATCGCATTTGCTTACTTTCAAGCCAGATAAAATTTAAAATCTCATACTTACGATGAATCTGTCTGCGCCAATCGAATTTTCTGCTCAAAGTATACAAGAAAATATCGAAAAAGCATCCGATTTGAGACTTTCACTTTTTGGGGTCAAAAAAATTCAAAGGGGTTAACCTTAGGTTTTTTTCAAAAACCGTGAAAATATTCAGTGGTGTTTTTATCGACGAAATCGACTAATTTCGATGCGTAGAGTTCGAAAAACGCGCTGGATCCTGGCGCAAACAGTTTAATCCGTCTCAAAATGCGAAGTAAAGGAGGCTCAGATTTGCATCGCATTTGCTTACTTTCAAGCCAGATAAAATTTAAAATATCATACTTACGATGAATCTGTCTGCGCCAATCGAATTTTCTGCTCAAAGTATACAAGAAAATATCGAAAAAGCATCCGATTTGAGACTTTCACTTTTTGGGGTCAAAAAAATTCAAAGGGGTTAACCTTAGGTTTTTTTCAAAAACCGTGAAAATATTCAGTGGTGTTTTTATCGACGAAATCGACTAATTTCGATGCGTAGAGTTCGAAAAACGCGCTGGATCCTGGCGCAAACACTTTAATCCGTCTCAAAATGCGAAGTAAAGGTGGCTCAGATTTGCATCGCATTTGCTTACTTTCAAACCAGATAAAATTTAAAATATCATACTTACGATGAATCTGTCTGCGCCAATCGAATTTTCTGCTCAAAGTATACAAGAAAATATCGAAAAAGCATCCGATTTGAGACTTTCACGTTTTGGGGTCAAAAAAATTCGACAGGGTTAACCTTAGGTTTTTTTCAAAAACCGTGAAAATATTCAGTGGTGTTTTTATCGACGAAATCGACTAATTTCGATGCGTAGAGTTCGAAAAACGCGCTGGATCCTGGCGCAAACAGTTTAATCCTACTCAAAATGCGAAGTAAAGGAGGCTCAGATTTGCATCGCATTTGCTTACTTTCAAGCCAGATAAAATTTAAAATATCATACTTACGATGAATCTGTCTGCGCCAATCGAATTTTCTGCTCAAAGTATACAAGAAAATATCGAAAAAGCATCCGATTTGAGACTTTCACTTTTTGGGGTCAAAAAATTTCAAAGGGGTTAACCTTAGGTTTTTTTCAAAAACCGTGAAAATATTCAGTGGTGTTTTTATCGACGAAATCGACTAATTTCGATGCGTAGAGTTCGAAAAACGCGCTGGATCCTGGCGCAAACACTTTAATCCGTTTCAAAATGCGAAGTAAAGGAGGCTCAGATTTGCATCGCATTTGCTTACTTTCAAGCCAGATAAAATTTAAAATATCATACTTACGATGAATCTGTCTGCGCCAATCGAATTTTCTGCTCAAAGTATACAAGAAAATATCGAAAAAGCATCCGATTTGAGACTTTCACTTTTTGGGGTAAAAAAAATTCAAAGGGGTTAACCTTAGTTTTTTTTCAAAAACCGTGAAAATATTCAGTGGTGTTTTTATCGACGAAATCGACTAATTTCGATGCGTAGAGTTCGAAAAACGCGCTGGATCCTGGCGCAAACACTTTAATCCGTCTCAAAATGCGAAGTAAAGGAGGCTCAGTTTTGCATCGCATTTGCTTACTTTCAAGCCAGATAAAATTTAAAATATCATACTTACGATGAATCTGTCTGCGCCAATCGAATTTTCTGCTCAAAGTATACAAGAAAATATCGAAAAAGCATCCGATTTGAGACTTTCACTTTTTGGGGTCAAAAAAATTCAAAGGGGTTAACCTTAGGTTTTTTTCAAAAACTGTGAAAATATTCAGTGGTGTTTTTATCGACGAAATCGACTAATTTCGATGCGTAGAGTTCGAAAAACGCGCTGGATCCTGGCGCAAACACTTTAATCCGTCTCAAAATGCGAAGTAAAGGAGGCTCAGATTTGCATCGCATTTGCTTACTTTCAAGCCAGATAAAATTTAAAATATCATACTTACGATGAATCTGTCTGCGCCAATCGAATTTTCTGCTCAAAGTATACAAGAAAATATAGAAAAAGCATCCGATTTGAGACTTTCACTTTTTAGGGTCAAAAAAATTCAAAGGGGTTAACCTTAGGTTTTTTTCAAAAACCGTGAAAATATTCAGTTGTGTTTTTATCGACGAAATCGACTAATTTCGATGCGTAGAGTTCGAAAAACGCGCTGGATCCTGGCGCAAACACTTTAATCCGTCTCAAAATGCGAAGTAAAAGAGGCTCAGATTTGCATCGCATTTGCTTACTTTCAAGCCAGATAAAATTTAAAATATCATACTTAGGATGAATCTGTCTGCGCCAATCGAATTTTCTGCTCAAAGTATACAAGAAAATATCGAAAAAGCATCCGATTTGAGACTTTCACTTTTTGGGGTCAAAAAAATTCAAAGGGGTTAACCTTAGGTTTTTTTCAAAAACCGTGAAAATATTCAGTGGTGTTTTTATCGACGAAATCGACTAATTTCGATGCGTAGAGTTCGAAAAACGCGCTGGATCCTGGCGCAAACACTTTAATCCGTCTCAAAATGCGAAGTAAAGGAGGATCAGATTTGCATCGCATTTGCTTACTTTCAAGACAGATAAAATTTAAAATATCATACTTACGATGAATCTGTCTTCGCCAATCGAATTTTCTGCTCAAAGTATACAAGAAAATATCGAAAAAGCATCCGATTTGAGACTTTCACTTTTTGGGGTCAAAAAAATTCAAAGGGGTTAACCTTAGGTTCTTTTCAAAAACCGTGAAAATATTCAGTGGTGTTTTTATCGACGAAATCGACTAATTTCGATGCGTAGAGTTCGAAAAACGCGCTGGATCCTGGCGCAAACACTTTAATCCGTCTCAAAATGCGAAGTAAAGGAGGCTCAGATTTGCATCGCATTTGCTTACTTTCAAGCCAGATAAAATTTAAAATATCATACTTACGATGAATCTGTCTGCGCCAATCGAATTTTCTGCTCAAAGTATACAAGAAAATATCGAGAAAGCATCCGATTTGAGACTTTCACTTTTTGGGGTCAAAAAAATTCAAAGGGGTTAACCTTAGGTTTTTTTCAAAAACCGTGAAAATATTCAGTGGTGTTTTTATCGACGAAATCGACTAATTTCGATGCGTAGAGTTCGAAAAACGCGCTGGATCCTGGCGCAAACACTTTAATCCGTCTCAAAATGCGAAGTAAAGGAGGCTCAGATTTGCATCGCATTTGCTTACTTTCAAGCCAGATAAAATTTAAAATATCATACTTACGATGAATCTGTCTGCGCCAATCGAATTTTCTGCTCAAAGTATACAAGAAAATATCGAGAAAGCATCCGATTTGAGACTTTCACTTTTTGGGGTCAAAAAAATTCAAAGGGGTTAACCTTAGGTTTTTTTCAAAAACCGTGAAAATATTCAGTGGTGTTTTTATCGACGAAATCGACTAATTTCGATGCGTAGAGTTCGAAAAACGCGCTGGATCCTGGCGCAAACACTTTAATCCGTCTCAAAATGCGAAGTAAAAGGGGCTCAGATTTGCATCGCATTTGCTTACTTTCAAGCCAGATAAAATTTAAAATATCATACTTACGATGAATCTGTCTGCGCCAATCGAATTTTCTGCTCAAAGTATACAAGAAAATATCGAAAAAGCATCCGATTTGAGACTTTCACTTTTTGGGGTCAAAAAAATTCAAAGGGGTTAACCTTAGGTTTTTTTCAAAAACCGTGAAAATATTCAGTGGTGTTTTTATCGACGAAATCGACTAATTTCGATGCGTAGAGTTCGAAAAACGCGCTGGATCCTGGCGCAAACACTTTAATCCGTGTCAAAATGCGAAGTAAAGGAGGCTCAGATTTGCATCGCATTTGCTTACTTTCAAGCCAGATAGAATTTAAAATATCATACTTACGATGAATCTGTCTGCGCCAATCGAATTTTCTGCTCAAAGTATACAAGAAAATATCGAAAAAGCATCCGATTTGAGACTTTCACATTTTGGGGTCAAAAAAATTCAAAGGGGTTAACCTTAGGTTTTTTTCAAAAACCGTGAAAATATTCAGTGGTGTTGTTATCGACGAAATCGACTAATTTCGATGCGTAGAGTTCGAAAAACGCGCTGGATCCTGGCGCAAACACTTTAATCCGTCTCAAAATGCGAAGTAAAGGAGGCTCAGATTTGCATCGCATTTGCTTACTTTCAAGCCAGATAAAATTTAAAATCTCATACTTACGATGAATCTGTCTGCGCCAATCGAATTTTCTGCTCAAAGTATACAAGAAAATATCGAAAAAGCATCCGATTTGAGACTTTCACTTTTTGGGGTCAAAAAAATTCAAAGGGGTTAACCTTAGGTTTTTTTCAAAAACCGTGAAAATATTCAGTGGTGTTTTTATCGACGAAATCGACTAATTTCGATGCCTAAAGTTCGAAAAACGCGCTGGATCCTGGCGCAAACAGTTTAATCCGTCTCAAAATGCGAAGTAAAGGAGGCTCAGATTTGCATCGCATTTGCTTACTTTCAAGCCAGATAAAATTTAAAATATCATACTTACGATGAATCTGTCTGCGCCAATCGAATTTTCTGCTCAAAGTATACAAGAAAATATCGAAAAAGCATCCGATTTGAGACTTTCACTTTTTGGGGTCAAAAAAATTCAAAGGGGTTAACCTTAGGTTTTTTTCAAAAACCGTGAAAATATTCAGTGGTGTTTTTATCGACGAAATCGACTAATTTCGATGCGTAGAGTTCGAAAAACGCGCTGGATCCTGGCGCAAACACTTTAATCCGTCTCAAAATGCGAAGTAAAGAAGGCTCAGATTTGCATCGCATTTGCTTACTTTCAAGCCAGATAAAATTTAAAATATCATACTTACGATGAATCTGTCTGCGCCAATCGAATTTTCTGCTCAAAGTATACAAGAAAATTTCGAAAAAGCATCCGATTTGAGACTTTCACTTTTTGGGGTCAAAAAAATTCAAAGGGGTTAACCTTAGGTTTTTTTCAAAAACCGTGAAAATATTCAGTGGTGTTTTTATCGACGAAATCGACTAATTTCGATGCGTAGAGTTCGAAAAACGCGCTGGATCCTGGCGCAAACACTTTAATCCGTCTCAAAATGCGAAGTAAAGGAGGCTCAGATTTGCATCGCATTTGCTTACTTTCAAGCCAGATAAAATTTAAAATATCATACTTACGATGAATCTGTCTGCGCCAATCGAATTTTCTGCTCAAAGTATACAAGAAAATTTCGAAAAAGCATCCGATTTGAGACTTTCACTTTTTGGGGTCAAAAAAATTCAAAGGGGTTAACCTTAGGTTTTTTTCAAAAACCGTGAAAATATTCAGTGGTGTTTTTATCGACGAAATCGACTAATTTCGATGCGTAGAGTTCGAAAAACGCGCTGGATCCTGGCGCAAACACTTTAATCCGTCTCAAAATGCGAAGTAAAGGAGGCTCAGATTTGCATCGCATTTGCTTACTTTCAAGCCAGATAAAATTTAAAATATCATACTTACGATGAATCTGTCTGCGCCAATCGAATTTTCTGCTCAAAGTATACAAGAAAATATCGAAAAAGCATCCGATTTGAGACTTTCACTTTTTGGGGTCAAAAAAATTCAAAGGGGTTAACCTTAGGTTTTTTTCAAAAACCGTGAAAATATTCAGTGGTGTTTTTATCGACGAAATCGACTAATTTCGATGCGTAGAGTTCGAAAAACGCGCTGGATCCTGGCGCAAACACTTTAATCCGTCTCAAAATGCGAAGTAAAGGCGGCTCAGATTTGCATCGCATTTGCTTACTTTCAAGCCAGATAAAATTTAAAATATCATACTTACGATGAATCTGTCTGCGCCAATCGAATTTTCTGCTCAAAGTATACAAGAAAATATCGAAAAAGCATCCGATTTGAGACTTTCACTTTTTGGGGTCAAAAAAATTCAAAGGGGTTAACCTTAGGTTCTTTTCAAAAACCGTGAAAATATTCAGTGGTGTTTTTATCGACGAAATCGACTAATTTCGATGCGTAGAGTTCGAAAAACGCGCTGGATCCTGGCCCAAACACTTTAATCCGTCTCAAAATGCGAAGTAAAGGAGGATCAGATTTGCATCGCATTTGCTTACTTTCAAGACAGATAAAATTTAAAATATCATACTTACGATGAATCTGTCTGCGCCAATCGAATTTTCTGCTCAAAGTATACAAGAAAATTTCGAAAAAGCATCCGATTTGAGACTTTCACTTTTTGGGGTCAAAAAAATTCAAAGGGGTTAACCTTAGGTTTTTTTCAAAAACCGTGAAAATATTCAGTGGTGTTTTTATCGACGAAATCGACTAATTTCGATGCGTAGAGTTCGAAAAACGCGCTGGATCCTGGCGCAAACACTTTAATCCGTCTCAAAATGCGAAGTAAAGGAGGCTCAGATTTGCATCGCATTTGCTTACTTTCAAGCCAGATAAAATTTAAAATATCATACTTACGATGAATCTGTCTGCGCCAATCGAATTTTCTGCTCAAAGTATACAAGAAAATATTGAAAAAGCATCCGATTTGAGACTTTCACTTTTTGGGGTCAAAAAAATTCAAAGGGGTTAACCTTAGGTTTTTTTCAAAAACCGTGAAAATATTCAGTGGTGTTTTTATCGACGAAATCGACTAATTTCGATGCGTAGAGTTCGAAAAACGCGCTGGATCCTGGCGCAAACACTTTAATCCGTCTCAAAATGCGAAGTAAAGGCGGCTCAGATTTGCATCGCATTTGCTTACTTTCAAGCCAGATAAAATTTAAAATATCATACTTACGATGAATCTGTCTGCGCCAATCGAATTTTCTGCTCAAAGTATACAAGAAAATATCTAAAAAGCATCCGATTTCAGACTTTCACTTTTTGGGGTCAAAAAAATTCAAAGGGGTTAACCTTAGGTTTTTTTCAAAAACCGTGAAAATATTCAGTGGTGTTTTTATCGACGAAATCGACTAATTTCGATGCGTAGAGTTCGAAAAACGCGCTGGATCCTGGCGCAAACACTTTAATCCGTTTCAAAATGCGAAGTAAAGGAGGATCAGATTTGCATCGCATTTGCTTACTTTCAAGACAGATAAAATTTAAAATATCATACTTACGATGAATCTGTCTGCGCCAATCGAATTTTCTGCTCAAAGTATACAAGAAAATATCGAAAAAGCATCCGATTTGAGACTTTCACTTTTTGGGGTCAAAAAAATTCAAAGGGGTTAACCTTAGGTTCTTTTCAAAAACCGTGAAAATATTCAGTGGTGTTTTTATCGACGAAATCGACTAATTTCGATGCGTAGAGTTCGAAAAACGCGCTGGATCCTGGCCCAAACACTTTAATCCGTCTCAAAATGCGAAGTAAAGGAGGATCAGATTTGCATCGCATTTGCTTACTTTCAAGACAGATAAAATTTAAAATATCATACTTACGATGAATCTGTCTGCGCCAATCGAATTTTCTGCTCAAAGTATACAAGAAAATATCGAAAAAGCATCCGATTTGAGACTTTCACTTTTTGGGGTCAAAAAAATTCAAAGGGGTTAACCTTAGGTTCTTTTCAAAAACCGTGAAAATAATCAGTGGTGTTTTTATCGACGAAATCGACTAATTTCGATGCGTAGAGTTCGAAAAACGCGCTGGATCCTGGCGCAAACACTTTAATCCGTCTCAAAATGCGAAGTAAAGGGGGCTCAGATTTGCATCGCATTTGCTTACTTTCAAGCCAGATAAAATTTAAAATATCATACTTACGATGAATCTGTCTGCGCCAATCGAATTTTCTGCTCAAAGTATACAAGAAAATATCGAAAAAGCATCCGATTTGAGACTTTCACTTTTTGGGGTCAAAAAAATTCAAAGGGGTTTAACCTTAGGTTTTTTTCAAAAACCGTGAAAATATTCAGTGGTGTTTTTATCGACGAAATCGACTAATTTCGATGCGTAGAGTTCGAAGAACGCGCTGGATCCTGGCGCAAACACTTTAATCCGTCTCAAAATGCGAAGTAAAGGAGGCTCAGATTTGCATCGCATTTGCTTACTTTCAAGCCAGATAAAATTTAAAATATCATACTTACGATGAATCTGTCTGCGCCAATCGAATTTTCTGCTCAAAGTATACAAGAAAATATCTAAAAAGCATCCGATTTGAGACTTTCACTTTTTGGGGTCAAAAAAATTCAAAGGGGTTAACCTTAGGTTTTTTTCAAAAACCGTGAAAATATTCAGTGGTGTTTTTATCGACGAAATCGACTAATTTCGATGCGTAGAGTTCGAAGAACGCGCTGGATCCTGGCGCAAACACTTTAATCCGTCTCAAAATGCGAAGTAAAGGGGGATCAGATTTGCATCGCATTTGCTTACTTTCAAGCCAGATAAAATTTAAAATATCATACTTACGATGAATCTGTCTGCGCCAATCGAATTTTCTGCTCAAAGTATACAAGAAAATATCGAGAAAGCATCTGATTTGAGACTTTCACTTTTTGGGGTAAAAAAAATTCAAAGGGGTTAACCTTAGGTTTTTTTCAAAAACCGTGAAAATATTCAGTGGTGTTTTTATCGACGAAATCGACTAATTTCGATGCGTAGAGTTCGAAAAACGCGCTGGATCCTGGCGCAAACACTTTAATCCGTCTCAAAATGCGAAGTAAAGGAGGCTCAGATTTGCATCGCATTTGCTTACTTTCAAGCCAGATAAAATTTAAAATATCATACTTACGATGAATCTGTCTGCGCCAATCGAATTTTCTGCTCAAAGTATACAAGAAAATATCTAAAAAGCATCCGATTTGAGACTTTCACTTTTTGGGGTCAAAAAAATTCAAAGGGGTTAACCTTAGGTTTTTTTCAAAAACCGTGAAAATATTCAGTGGTGTTTTTATCGACGAAATCGACTAATTTCGATGCGTAGAGTTCGAAGAACGCGCTGGATCCTGGCGCAAACACTTTAATCCGTCTCAAAATGCGAAGTAAAGGGGGATCAGATTTGCATCGCATTTGCTTACTTTCAAGCCAGATAAAATTTAAAATATCATACTTACGATGAATCTGTCTGCGCCAATCGAATTTTCTGCTCAAAGTATACAAGAAAATATCGAGAAAGCATCTGATTTGAGACTTTCACTTTTTGGGGTAAAAAAAATTCAAAGGGGTTAACCTTAGGTTTTTTTCAAAAACCGTGAAAATATTCAGTGGTGTTTTTATCGACGAAATCGACTAATTTCGATGCGTAGAGTTCGAAAAACGCGCTGGATCCTGGCGCAAACACTTTAATCCGTCTCAAAATGCGAAGTAAAGGAGGCTCAGATTTGCATCGCATTTGCTTACTTTCAAGCCAGATAAAATTTAAAATATCATACTTACGATGAATCTGTCTGCGCCAATCGAATTTTCTGCTCAAAGTATACAAGAAAATATCGAAAAAGCATCCGATTTGAGACTTTCACTTTTTGGGGTCAAAAAAATTCAAAGGGGTTTAACCTTAGGTTTTTTTCAAAAACCGTGAAAATATTCAGTGGTGTTTTTATCGACGAAATCGACTAATTTCGATGCGTAGAGTTCGAAGAACGCGCTGGATCCTGGCGCAAACACTTTAATCCGTCTCAAAATGCGAAGTAAAGGAGGCTCAGATTTGCATCGCATTTGCTTACTTTCAAGCCAGATAAAATTTAAAATATCATACTTACGATGAATCTGTCTGCGCCAATCGAATTTTCTGCTCAAAGTATACAAGAAAATATCGAAAAAGCATCCGATTTGAGACTTTCACTTTTTGGGGTCAAAAAAATTCAAAGGGGTTAACCTTAGGTTTTTTTCAAAAACCGTGAAAATATTCAGTGGTGTTTTTATCGACGAAATCGACTAATTTCGATGCGTAGAGTTCGAAAAACGCGCTGGATCCTGGCGCAAACACTTTAATCCGTCTCAAAATGCGAAGTAAAGGAGGCTCAGATTTGCATCGCATTTGCTTACTTTCAAGCCAGATAAAATTTAAAATATCATACTTACGATGAATCTGTCTGCGCCAATCGAATTTTCTGCTCAAAGTATACAAGAAAATATCGAAAAAGCATCCGATTTGAGACTTTCTCTTTTTGGGGTCAAAAAAATTCAAAGGGGTTAACCTTAGGTTTTTTTCAAAAACCGTGAAAATATTCAGTTGTGTTTTTATCGACGAAATCGACTAATTTCGATGCGTAGAGTTCGAAAAACGCGCTGGATCCTGGCGCAAACACTTTAATCCGTCTCAAAATGCGAAGTAAAGGAGGCTCAGATTTGCATCGCATTTGCTTACTTTCAAGCCAGATAAAATTTAAAATATCATACTTACGATGAATCTGTCTGCGCCAATCGAATTTTCTGCTCAAAGTATACAAGAAAATATCGAAAAAGCATCCGATTTGAGACTTTCTCTTTTTGGGGTCAAAAAAATTCAAAGGGGTTAACCTTAGGTTTTTTTCAAAAACCGTGAAAATATTCAGTGGTGTTTTCATCGACGAAATCGACTAATTTCGATGCGTAGAGTTCGAAAAACGCGCTGGATCCTGGCGCAAACACTTTAATCCGTCTCAAAATGCGAAGTAAAGGGGGCTCAGATTTGCATCGCATTTGCTTACTTTCAAGCCAGATAAAATTTAAAATATCATACTTACGATGAATCTGTCTGCGCCAATCGAATTTTCTGCTCAAAGTATACAAGAAAATATCGAAAAAGCATCCGATTTGAGACTTTCACTTTTTGGGGTCAAAAAAATTCAAAGGGGTTAACCTTAGGTTTTTTTCAAAAACCGTGAAAATATTCAGTGGTGTTTTTATCGACGAAATCGACTAATTTCGATGCGTAGAGTTCGAAAAACGCGCTGGATTCTGACGCAAACAGTTTAATCCGTCTCAAAATGCGAAGTAAAGCAGGCTCAGATTTGCATCGCATTTGCTTACTTTCAAGCCAGATAAAATTTAAAATATCATACTTACGATGAATCTGTCTGCGCCAATAGAATTTTCTGCTCAAAGTATACAAGAAAATAGCGAAAAAGCATCCGATTTGAGACTTTCACTTTTTGGGGTCAAAAAAATTCAAAGGGGTTAACCTTAGGTTTTTTTCAAAAACCGTGAAAATATTCAGTGGTGTTTTTATCGACGAAATTGACTAATTTCGATGCGTAGAGTTCAAAGAACGCGCTGGATCCTGGCGCAAACACTTTAATCCGTCTCAAAATGCGAAGTAAAGGAGGCTCAGATTTGCATCGCATTTGCTTACTTTCAAGCCAGATAAAATTTAAAATATCATACTTACGATGAATCTGTCTGCGCCAATCTAATTTTCTGCTCAAAGTATACAAGAAAATATCGAAAAAGCATCCGATTTGAGACTTTCACTTTTTGGGGTCAAAAAAATTCAAAGGGGTTAACCTTAGGTTTTTTTCAAAAACCGTGAAAATATTCAGTGGTGTTTTTATCGACGAAATCGACTAATTTCGATGCGTAGAGTTCGAAGAACGCGCTGGATCCTGGCGCAAACACTTTAATCCGTCTCAAAATGCGAAGTAAAGGAGGCTCAGATTTGCATCGCATTTGCTTACTTTCAAGCCAGATAAAATTTAAAATATCATACTTACGATGAATCTGTCTGCGCCAATCGAATTTTCTGCTCAAAGTATACAAGAAAATATCGAGAAAGCATCCGATTTGAGACTTTCACTTTTTGGGGTCAAAAAAATTCAAAGGGGTTAACCTTAGGTTTTTTTCAAAAACCGTGAAAATATTCAGTGGTGTTTTTATCGACGAAATCGACTAATTTCGATGCGTAGAGTTCGAAAAACGCGCTGGATCCTGGCGCAAACACTTTAATCCGTTTCAAAATGCGAAGTAAAGGAGGCTCAGATTTGCATCGCATTTGCTTACTTTCAAGCCAGATAAAATTTAAAATATCATACTTACGATGAATCTGTCTGCGCCAATCGAATTTTCTGCTCAAAGTATACAAGAAAATATCGAAAAAGCATCCGATTTGAGACTTTCACTTTTTGGGGTCAAAAAAATTCAAAGGGGTTAACCTTAGGTTTTTTTCAAAAACCGTGAAAATATTCAGTGGTGTTTTTATCGACGAAATCGACTAATTTCGATGCGTAGAGTTCGAAAAACGCGCTGGATCCTGGCGCAAACACTTTAATCCGTCTCAAAATGCGAAGTAAAGGAGGCTCAGATTTGCATCGCATTTGCTTACTTTCAAGCCAGATAAAATTTAAAATATCATACTTACGATGAATCTGTCTGCGCCAATCGAATTTTCTGCTCAAAGTATACAAGAAAATATCGAAAAAGCATCCGATTTGAGACTTTCTCTTTTTGGGGTCAAAAAAATTCAAAGGGGTTAACCTTAGGTTTTTTTCAAAAACCGTGAAAATATTCAGTTGTGTTTTTATCGACGAAATCGACTAATTTCGATGCGTAGAGTTCGAAAAACGCGCTGGATCCTGGCGCAAACACTTTAATCCGTCTCAAAATGCGAAGTAAAAAAGGCTCAGATTTGCATCGCATTTGCTTACTTTCAAGCCAGATAAAATTTAAAATAACATACTTACGATGAATCTGTCTGCGCCAATAGAATTTTCTGCTCAAAGTATACAAGAAAATATTGAAAAAGCATCCGATTTGAGACTTTCACTTTTTGGGGTCAAAAAAATTCAAAGGGGTTAACCTTAGGTTTTTTTCAAAAACCGTGAAAATATTCAGTGGTGTTTTTATCGACGAAATCGACTAATTTCGATGCGTAGAGTTCGAAAAACGCGCTGGATCCTGGCGCAAACACTTTAATCCGTTTCAAAATGCGAAGTAAAGGAGGCTCAGATTTGCATCGCATTTGCTTACTTTCAAGCCAGATAAAATTTAAAATATCATACTTACGATGAATCTGTCTGCGCCAATCAAATTTTCTGCTCAAAGTATACAAGAAAATATCGAAAAAGCATCCGATTTGAGACTTTCACTTTTTGGGGTCAAAAAAATTCAAAGGGGTTAACCTTAGGTTTTTTTCAAAAACCGTGAAAATATTCAGTGGTGTTTTTATCGACGAAATCGACTAATTTCGATGCGTAGAGTTCGAAAAACGCGCTGGATCCTGGCGCAAACACTTTAATCCGTCTCAAAATGCGAAGTAAAGGAGGCTCAGATTTGCATCGCATTTGCTTCTTTCAAGCCAGATAAAATTTAAAATATCATACTTACGATGAATCTGTCTGCGCCAATCGAATTTTCTGCTCAAAGTATACAAGAAAATATCGAAAAAGCATCCGATTTGAGACTTTCACTTTTTGGGGTCAAAAAAATTCAAAGGGGTTAACCTTAGGTTTTTTTCAAAAACCGTGAAAATATTCAGTGGTGTTTTTATCGACGAAATCGACTAATTTCGATGCGTAGAGTTCGAAAAACGCGCTGGATCCTGGCGCAAACACTTTAATCCGTCTCAAAATTCGAAGTAAAGGAGGCTCAGATTTGCATCGCAATTGCTTACTTTCAAGCCAGATAAAATTTAAAATATCATACTTACGATGAATCTGTCTGCGCCAATCGAATTTTCTGCTCAAAGTATACAAGAAAATATCGAAAAAGCATCCGATTTGAGACTTTCTCTTTTTGGGGTCAAAAAAATTCAAAGGGGTTAACCTTAGGTTTTTTTCAAAAACCGTGAAAATATTCAGTTGTGTTTTTATCGACGAAATCGACTAATTTCGATGCGTAGAGTTCGAAAAACGCGCTGGATCCTGGCGCAAACACTTTAATCCGTCTCAAAATGCGAAGTAAAAAAGGCTCAGATTTGCATCGCATTTGCTTACTTTCAAGCCAGATAAAATTTAAAATAACATACTTACGATGAATCTGTCTGCGCCAATAGAATTTTCTGCTCAAAGTATACAAGAAAATATTGAAAAAGCATCCGATTTGAGACTTTCACTTTTTGGGGTCAAAAAAATTCAAAGGGGTTAACCTTAGGTTTTTTTCAAAAACCGTGAAAATATTCAGTCGTGTTTTTATCGACGAAATCGACTAATTTCGATGCGTAGAGTTCGAAAAACGCGCTGGATCCTGGCGCAAACACTTTAATCCGTCTCAAAATGCGAAGTAAAGGAGGATCAGATTTGCATCGCATTTGCTTACTTTCAAGACAGATAAAATTTAAAATATCATACTTACGATGAATCTGTCTGCGCCAATCGAATTTTCTGCTGAAAGTATACAAGAAAATATCGAAAAAGCATCCGATTTGAGACTTTCACTTTTTGGGGTCAAAAAAATTCAAAGGGGTTAACCTTAGGTTTCTTTCAAAAACCGTGAAAATATTCAGTGGTGTTTTTATCGACGAAATCGACTAATTTCGATGCGTAGAGTTCGAAAAACGCGCTGGATCCTGGCGCAAACACTTTAATCCTCCTCAAAATGCGAAGTAAAGAAGGCTCAGATTTGCATCGCATTTGCTTACTTTCAAGCCAGATAAAATTTAAAATATCATACTTACGATGAATCTGTCTGCGCCAATCGAATTTTCTGCTCAAAGTATACAAGAAAATATCGAAAAAGCATCCGATTTGAGACTTTCACTTTTTGGGGTCAAAAAAATTCAAAGGGGTTAACCTTAGGTTTTTTTCAAAAACCGTGAAAATATTCAGTTGTGTTTTTATCGACGAAATCGACTAATTTCGATGCGTAGAGTTCGAAAAACGCGCTGGATCCTGGCGCAAACACTTTAATCCGTCTCAAAATGCGAAGTAAAGGAGGCTCAGATTTGCATCGCATTTGCTTACTTTCAAGCCAGATAAAATTTAAAATATCATACTTACGATGAATCTGTCTGCGCCAATCGAATTTTCTGCTCAAAGTATACAAGAAAATATCGAAAAAGCATCCGATTTGAGACTTTCACTTTTTGGGGTCAAAAAAATTCAAAGGGGTTAACCTTAGGTTTCTTTCAAAAACCGTGAAAATATTCAGTGGTGTTTTTATCGACGAAATCGACTAATTTCGATGCGTAGAGTTCGAAAAACGCGCTGGATCCTGGCGCAAACACTTTAATCCGTCTCAAAATTCGAAGTAAAGGTGGCTCAGATTTGCATCGCATTTGCTTACTTTCAAGCCAGATAAAATTTAAAATATCATACTTACGATGAATCTGTCTGCGCCAATCGAATTTTCTGCTCAAAGTATACAAGAAAATATCGAAAAAGCATCCGATTTAAAACTTTCACTTTTTGGGGTCAAAATAATTCAAAGGGGTTTTTTCAAAAACCGTGAAAATATTCAGTGGTATTTTTATCGACGAGATCGACTAATTTCGATGCGTAGAGTTCGAAAAACGCGCTGGATCCTGGCGCAAACACTTTAATCCGTCTCAAAATGCGAAGTAAAGGAGGCTCAGATTTGCATCGCATTTGCATACTTTCAAGCCAGATAAAATTTAAAATATCATACTTACGATGAATCTGTCTGCGCCAATCGAATTTTCTGCTCAAAGTATACAAGAAAATTTCGAAAAAGCATCCGATTTGAGACTTTCACTTTTTGGGGTCAAAAAAATTCAAAGGGGTTAACCTTAGGTTTTTTTCAAAAACCGTGAAAATATTCAGTGGTGTTTTTATCGACGAAATCGACTAATTTCGATGCGTAGAGTTCGAAAAACGCGCTGGATCCTGGCGCAAACACTTTAATCCGTCTCAAAATTCGAAGTAAAGGAGGCTCAGATTTGCATCGCATTTGCTTACTTTCAAGCCAGATAAAATTTAAAATATCATACTTACGATGAATCTGTCTGCGCCAATCGAATTTTCTGCTCAAAGTATACAAGAAAATATCGAAAAAGCATCCGATTTGAGACTTTCTCTTTTTGGGGTCAAAAAAATTCAAAGGGGTTAACCTTAGGTTTTTTTCAAAAACCGTGAAAATATTCAGTTGTGTTTTTATCGACGAAATCGACTAATTTCGATGCGTAGAGTTCGAAAAACGCGCTGGATCCTGGCGCAAACACTTTAATCCGTCTCAAAATGCGAAGTAAAAAAGGCTCAGATTTGCATCGCATTTGCTTACTTTCAAGCCAGATAAAATTTAAAATAACATACTTACGATGAATCTGTCTGCGCCAATAGAATTTTCTGCTCAAAGTATACAAGAAAATATTGAAAAAGCATCCGATTTGAGACTTTCACTTTTTGGGGTCAAAAAAAATCAAAGGGGTTAACCTTAGGTTTTTTTCAAAAACCGTGAAAATATTCAGTGGTGTTTTTATCGACGAAATCGACTAATTTCGATGCGTAGAGTTCGAAAAACGCGCTGGATCCTGGCGCAAACACTTTAATCCGTCTCAAAATGCGAAGTAAAGGAGGATCAGATTTGCATCGCATTTGCTTACTTTCAAGACAGATAAAATTTAAAATATCATACTTACGATGAATCTGTCTGCGCCAATCGAATTTTCTGCTGAAAGTATACAAGAAAATATCGAAAAAGCATCCGATTTGAGACTTTCACTTTTTGGGGTCAAAAAAATTCAAAGGGGTTAACCTTAGGTTTTTTTCAAAAACCGTGAAAATATTCAGTGGTGTTTTTATCGACGAAATCGACTAATTTCGATGCGTAGAGTTCGAAAAACGCGCTGGATCCTGGCGCAAACACTTTAATCCGTCTCAAAATGCGAAGTAAAGGAGGCTCAGATTTGCATTGCATTTGCTTACTTTCAAGCCAGATAAAATTTAAAATCTCATACTTACGATGAATCTGTCTGCGCCAATCGAAATTTCTGCTCAAAGTATACAAGAAAACATCGAAAAAGCATCCGATTTGAGACTTTCACTTTTTGGGGTCAAAAAAATTCAAAGGGGTTAACCTTAGGTTTTTTTCAAAAAGCGTGAAAATATGCAGTGGTGTTTTTAACGACGAAATCGACTAATTTCAATGAGTAGAGTTCGAAAAACGCGCTGGATCCTGGCGCAAACACTTTAATCCGTCTCAAAATGCGAAGTAAAGGAGGCTCAGATTTGCATCGCATTTGCTTACTTTCAAGCCAGATAAAATTTAAAATCTCATACTTACGATGAATCTGTCTGCGCTAATCGAATTTTCTGCTCAAAGTATACAAGAAAATATCGAAAAAGCATCCGATTTGAGACTTTCACTTTTTGGGGTCAAAAAAATTCAAAGGGGTTAACCTTAGGTTTTTTTCAAAAACCGTGCAAATATTCAGATGTGTTTTTATCGACGAAATCGACTAATTTCGATGCGTAGAGTTCGAAAAACGCGCTGGATCCTGGCGCAAACACTTTAATCCGTCTCAAAATGCGAAGTAAAGGAGGCTCAGATTTGCATCGCATTTGCTTACTTTCAAGCCAGATAAAATTTAAAATATCATACTTACGATGAATCTGTCTGCGTCAATCGAATTTTCTGCTCAAAGTATACAAGAAAATATCGAAAAAGCATCCGATTTGAGACTTTCACTTTTTGGGGTCAAAAAAATTCAAGGGCTTAACCTTAGGTTTTTTTCAAAAACCGTGAAAATATTCAGTGGTGTTTTTATCGACGAAATCGACTAATTTCGATGCGTAGAGTTCGAAAAACGCGCTGGATCCTGGCGCAAACACTTTAATCCGTCTCAAAATGCGAAGTAAAGGAGGCTCAGATTTGCATCGCATTTGCTTACTTTCAAGCCAGATAAAATTTAAAATATCATACTTACGATGAATCTGTCTGCGCTAATCGAATTTTCTGCTCAAAGTATACAAGAAAATATAGAAAAAGCATCCGATTTGAGACTTTCACCTTTTGGGGTCAAAAAAATTCAAAGGGGTTAACCTTAAGTTTTTTTCAAAAACCGTGAAAATATTCAGTGGTGTTTTTATCGACGAAATCGACTAATTTCGATGCGTAGAGTTCGAAAAACGCGCTGGATCCTGGCGCAAACACTTTAATCCGTCTCAAAATGCGAAGTAAAGGAGGATCAGATTTGCATCGCATTTGCTTACTTTCAAGCCAGATAAAATTTAAAATATCATACTTACGATGAATCTGTCTGCGCCAATCGAATTTTCTGCTCAAAGTATACAAGAAAATATCGAAAAAGCATCCGATTTGAGACTTTCACTTTTTGGGGTCAAAAAAATTCAAAGGGGTTAACCTTAGGTTTTTTTCAAAAACCGTGTAATTATTCAGTGGTGTTTTTATCGACGAAATCGACTAATTTCGATGCGTAGAGTTCGAAAAACGCGCTGAATCCTGGCGCAAACACTTTAATCCGTCTCAAAATGCGAAGTAAAGGAGGCTCAGATTTGCATCGCATTTGCTTACTTTCAAGCCAGATAAAATTTAAAATATCATACTTACGATGAATCTGTCTGCGCCAATCGAATTTTCTGCTCAAAGTATGCAAGAAAATATCGAAAAAGCATCCGATTTGAGACTTTCACTTTTTGGGGTCAAAAAAATTCAAAGGGGTTAACCTTAGGTTTTTTTCAAAAACCGTGAAAATATTCAGTTGTGTTTTTATCGACGAAATCGACTAATTTCGATGCGTAGAGTTCGAAAAACGCGCTGGATCCTGGCGCAAACACTTTAATCCGTCTCAAAATGCGAAGTAAAGGAGGCTCAGATTTGCATCGCATTTGCTTACTTTCAAGCCAGATAAAATTTAAAATATCATACTTACGATGAATCTGTCTGCGCCAATAGAATTTTCTGCTCAAAGTATACAAGAAAATATCGAAAAAGCATCCGATTTGAGACTTTCACTTTTTGGGGTCAAAAAAATTCAAAGGGGTTAACCTTAGGATTTTTTCAAAAACCGTGAAAATATTCAGTGGTGTTTTTATCGACGAAATCGACTAATTTCGATGCGTAGAGTTCGAAAAACGCGCTGGATCCTGGTGCAAACACTTTAATCCGTCTCAAAATGCGAAGTAAAGAAGGCTAAGATTTGCATCGCATTTGCTTACTTTCAAGCCAGATAAAATTTAAAATATCATACTTACAATGAATCTGTCTGCGCCAATCGAATTTTCTGCTCAAAGTATACAAGAAAATATCGAAAAAGCATCCGATTTGAGACTTTCACTTTTTGGGGTCAAAAAAATTCAAAGGGGTTAACCTTAGGTTTTTTTCAAAAACCGTGAAAATATTCAGTGGTGTTTTTATCGACGAAATCGACTAATTTCGATGCGTAGAGTTCGAAAAACGCGCTGGATCCTGGTGCAAACACTTTAATCCGTCTCAAAATGCGAAGTAAAGAAGGCTCAGATTTGCATCGCATTTGCTTACTTTCAAGCCAGATAAAATTTAAAATATCATACTTACGATGAATCTGTCTGCGCCAATCGAATTTTCTGCTCAAAGTATACAAGAAAATATCGAAAAAGCATCCGATTTGAGACTTTCACTTTTTGGGGTCAAAAAAATTCAAAGGGGTTAACCTTAGGTTTTTTTCAAAAACCGTGAAAATATTCAGTTGTGTTTTTATCGACGAAATCGACTAATTTCGATGCGTAGAGTTCGAAAAACGCGCTGGATCCTTGCGCAAACACTTTAATCCGTCTCAAAATGCGAAGTAAAGGAGGCTCAGATTTGCATCGCATTTGCTTACTTTCAAGCCAGATAAAATTTAAAATATCATACTTACGATGAATCTGTCTGCGCCAATCGAATTTTCTGCTCAAAGTATGCAAGAAAATATCGAAAAAGCATCCGATTTGAGACTTTAACTTTTTGGGGTCAAAAAAATTCAAAGGGGTTAACCTTAGGTTTTTTTCAAAAACCGTGAAAATATTCAGTTGTGTTTTTATCGACGAAATCGACTAATTTCGATGCGTAGAGTTCGAAAAACGCGCTGGATCCTGGCGCAAACACTTTAATCCGTCTCAAAATGCGAAGTAAAGGAGGCTCAGATTTGCATCGCATTTGCTTACTTTCAAGCCAGATAAAATTTAAAATATCATACTTACGATGAATCTGTCTGCGCCAATAGAATTTTCTGCTCAAAGTATACAAGAAAATATCGAAAAAGCATCCGATTTGAGACTTTCACTTTTTGGGGTCAAAAAAATTCAAAGGGGTTAACCTTAGGATTTTTTCAAAAACCGTGAAAATATTCAGTGGTGTTTTTATCGACGAAATCGACTAATTTCGATGCGTAGAGTTCGAAAAACGCGCTGGATCCTGGTGCAAACACTTTAATCCGTCTCAAAATGCGAAGTAAAGAAGGCTCAGATTTGCATCGCATTTGCTTACTTTCAAGCCAGATAAAATTTAAAATATCATACTTACAATGAATCTGTCTGCGCCAATCGAATTTTCTGCTCAAAGTATACAAGAAAATATCGAAAAAGCATCCGATTTGAGACTTTCACTTTTTGGGGTCAAAAAAATTCAAAGGGGTTAACCTTAGGTTTTTTTCAAAAACCGTGAAAATATTCAGTGGTGTTTTTATCGACGAAATCGACTAATTTCGATGCGTAGAGTTCGAAAAACGCGCTGGATCCTGGTGCAAACACTTTAATCCGTCTCAAAATGCGAAGTAAAGAAGGCTCAGATTTGCATCGCATTTGCTTACTTTCAAGCCAGATAAAATTTAAAATATCATACTTACGATGAATCTGTCTGCGCCAATCGAATTTTCTGCTCAAAGTATACAAGAAAATATCGAAAAAGCATCCGATTTGAGACTTTCACTTTTTGGGGTCAAAAAAATTCAAAGGGGTTAACCTTAGGTTTTTTTCAAAAACCGTGAAAATATTCAGTTGTGTTTTTATCGACGAAATCGACTAATTTCGATGCGTAGAGTTCGAAAAACGCGCTGGATCCTGGCGCAAACACTTTAATCCGTCTCAAAATGCGAAGTAAAGGAGGCTCAGATTTGCATCGCATTTGCTTACTTTCAAGCCAGATAAAATTTAAAATATCATACTTACGATGAATCTGTCTGCGCCAATCGAATTTTCTGCTCAAAGTATACAAGAAAATATCGAAAAAGCATCCGATTTGAGACTTTCACTTTTTGGGGTCAAAAAAATTCAAAGGGGTTAACCTTAGGTTTTTTTCAAAAATCGTGAAAATATTCAGTGGTGTTTTTATCAACGAAATCGACTAATTTCGATGCGTAGAGTTCGAAAAACGCGCTGGATCCTGGCGCAAACACTTTAATCCGTCTCAAAATGCGAAGTAAAAAAGGCTCAGATTTGCATCGCATTTGCTTACTTTCAAGCCAGATAAAATTTAAAATATCATACTTACGATGAATCTGTCTGCGCCAATCGAATTTTCTGCTCAAAGTATACAAGAAAATATCGAAAAAGCATCCGATTTGAGACTTTCACTTTTTGGGGTCAAAAAAATTCAAAGGGGTTAACCTTAGGTTTTTTTCAAAAACCGTGAAAATATTCAGTTGTGTTTTTATCGACGAAATCGACTAATTTCGATGCGTAGAGTTCGAAAAACGCGCTGGATCCTGGCGCAAACACTTTAATCCGTCTCAAAATGCGAAGTAAAAAAGGCTCAGATTTGCATCGCATTTGCTTACTTTCAAGCCAGATAAAATTTAAAATAACATTCTTACGATGAATCTGTCTGCGCCAATAGAATTTTCTGCTCAAAGTATACAAGAAAATATTGAAAAAGCATCCGATTTGAGACTTTCACTTTTTGGGGTCAAAAAAATTCAAAGGGGTTAACCTTAGGTTTTTTTCAAAAACCGTGAAAATATTCAGTGGTGTTTTTATCGACGAAATCGACTAATTTCGATGCGTAGAGTTCGAAAAACGCGCTGGATCCTGGCGCAAACACTTTAATCCGTCTCAAAATGCGAAGTAAAGGAGGCTCAGATTTGCATCGCATTTGCTTACTTTCAAGCCAGATAAAATTTAAAATCTCATACTTACGATGAATCTGTCTGCGCTAATCGAATTTTCTGCTCAAAGTATACAAGAAAATATCGAAAAAGCATCCGATTTGAGACTTTCACTTTTTGGGGTTAAAAAAATTCAAAGGGGTTAACCTTAGGTTCTTTTCAAAAACCGTGCAAATATTCAGATGTGTTTTTATCGACGAAATCGACTAATTTCGATGCGTAGAGTTCGAAAGACGCGCTGGATCCTGGCGCAAACACTTTAATCCTCCTCAAAATGCGAAGTAAAGAAGGCTCAGATTTGCATCGCATTTGCTTACTTTCAAGCCAGATAAAATTTAAAATATCATACTTACGATTAATCTGTCTGCGCCAATCGAATTTTCTGCTCAAAGTATACAAGAAAATATCGAAAAAGCATCCGATTTGAGACTTTCACTTTTTGGGGTCAAAAAAATTCAAAGGGGTTAACCTTAGGTTTTTTTCAAAAACCGTGAAAATATTCAGTGGTGTTTTTAACGACGAAATCGACTAATTTCAATGAGTAGAGTTCGAAAAACGCGCTGGATCCTGGCGCAAACACTTTAATCCGTCTCAAAATGCGAAGTAAAGGAGGCTCAGATTTGCATCGCATTTGCTTACTTTAAGCCAGATAAAATTTAAAATATCATACTTACGATGAATCTGTCTGCGCCAATCGAATTTTCTGCTCAAAGTATACAAGAAAATATCGAAAAAGCATCCGATTTGAGACTTTCACTTTTTGGGGTCAAAAAAATTCAAGGGGTTAACCTTAGGTTTTATTCAAAAACCGTGAAAATATTCAGTGGTGTTTTTATCGACGAAATCGACTAATTTCGATGCGTAGAGTTCGAAAAACGCGCTGGATCCTGGCGCAAACACTTTAATCCGTCTCAAAATGCGAAGTAAAGGAGGCTCAGATTTGCATCGCATTTGCTTACTTTCAAGCCAGATAAAATTTAAAATCTCATACTTACGATGAATCTGTCTGCGCTAATCGAATTTTCTGCTCAATGTATACAAGAAAATATCGAAAAAGCATCCGATTTGAGACTTTCACTTTTTGGGGTTAAAAAAATTCAAAGGGGTTAACCTTAGGTTCTTTTCAAAAACCGTGCAAATATTCAGATGTGTTTTTATCGACGAAATCGACTAATTTCGATGCGTAGAGTTCCAAAAACGCGCTGGATCCTGGCGCAAACACTTTAATCCGTCTCAAAATGCGAAGTAAAGGAGGCTCAGATTTGCATCGCATTTGCTTACTTTCAAGCCAGATAAAATTTAAAATCTCATACTTACGATGAATCTGTCTGCGCTAATCGAATTTTCTGCTCAAAGTATACAAGAAAATATCGAAAAAGCATCCGATTTGAGACTTTCACTTTTTGGGGTCAAAAAAATTCAAAGGGGTTAACCTTAGGTTTTTTTCAAAAACCGTGAAAATATTCAGTGGTGTTTTTAACGACGAAATCGACTAATTTCAATGAGTAGAGTTCGAAAAACGCGCTGGATCCTGGCGCAAACACTTTAATCCGTCTCAAAATGCGAAGTAAAGGAGGCTCAGATTTGCATCGCATTTGCTTACTTTAAGCCAGATAAAATTTAAAATATCATACTTACGACGAATCTGTCTGCGCCAATAGAATTTTCTGCTCAAAGTATACAAGAAAATATCGAAAAAGCATCCGATTTGAGACTTTCACTTTTTGGGGTCAAAAAAATTCAAAGGGGTTAACCTTAGGATTTTTTCAAAAACCGTGAAAATATTCAGTGGTGTTTTTATCGACGAAATCGACTAATTTCGATGCGTAGAGTTCGAAAAACGCGCTGGATCCTGGTGCAAACACTTTAATCCGTCTCAAAATGCGAAGTAAAGAAGGCTCAGATTTGCATCGCATTTGCTTACTTTCAAGCCAGATAAAATTTAAAATATCATACTTACAATGAATCTGTCTGCGCCAATCGAATTTTCTGCTCAAAGTATACAAGAAAATATCGAAAAAGCATCCGATTTGAGACTTTCACTTTTTGGGGTCAAAAAAATTCAAAGGGGTTAACCTTAGGTTTTTTTCAAAAACCGTGAAAATATTCAGTGGTGTTTTTATCGACGAAATCGACTAATTTCGATGCGTAGAGTTCGAAAAACGCGCTGGATCCTGGTGCAAACACTTTAATCCGTCTCAAAATGCGAAGTAAAGAAGGCTCAGATTTGCATCGCATTTGCTTACTTTCAAGCCAGATAAAATTTAAAATATCATACTTACGATGAATCTGTCTGCGCCAATCGAATTTTCTGCTCAAAGTATACAAGAAAATATCGAAAAAGCATCCGATTTGAGACTTTCACTTTTTGGGGTCAAAAAAATTCAAAGGGGTTAACCTTAGGTTTTTTTCAAAAACCGTGAAAATATTCAGTTGTGTTTTTATCGACGAAATCGACTAATTTCGATGCGTAGAGTTCAAAAAACGCGCTGGATCCTGGCGCAAACACTTTAATCCGTCTCAAAATGCGAAGTAAAGGAGGCTCAGATTTGCATCGCATTTGCTTACTTTCAAGCCAGATAAAATTTAAAATATCATACTTACGATGAATCTGTCTGCGCCAATCGAATTTTCTGCTCAAAGTATACAAGAAAATATCGAAAAAGCATCCGATTTGAGACTTTCACTTTTTGGGGTCAAAAAAATTCAAAGGGGTTAACCTTAGGTTTTTTTCAAAAATCGTGAAAATATTCAGTGGTGTTTTTATCAACGAAATCGACTAATTTCGATGCGTAGAGTTCGAAAAACGCGCTGGATCCTGGCGCAAACACTTTAATCCGTCTCAAAATGCGAAGTAAAAAAGGATCAGATTTGCATCGCATTTGCTTACTTTCAAGCCAGATAAAATTTAAAATATCATACTTACGATGAATCTGTCTGCGCCAATCGAATTTTCTGCTCAAAGTATACAAGAAAATATCGAAAAAGCATCCGATTTGAGACTTTCACTTTTTGGGGTCAAAAAAATTCAAAGGGGTTAACCTTAGGTTTTTTTCAAAAACCGTGAAAATATTCAGTTGTGTTTTTATCGACGAAATCGACTAATTTCGATGCGTAGAGTTCGAAAAACGCGCTGGATCCTGGCGCAAACACTTTAATCCGTCTCAAAATGCGAAGTAAAAAAGGCTCAGATTTGCATCGCATTTGCTTACTTTCAAGCCAGATAAAATTTAAAATAACATACTTACGATGAATCTGTCTGCGCCAATAGAATTTTCTGCTCAAAGTATACAAGAAAATATTGAAAAAGCATCCGATTTGAGACTTTCACTTTTTGGGGTCAAAAAAATTCAAAGGGGTTAACCTTAGGTTTTTTTCAAAAACCGTGAAAATATTCAGTGGTGTTTTTATCGACGAAATCGACTAATTTCGATGCGTAGAGTTCGAAAAACGCGCTGGATCCTGGCGCAAACACTTTAATCCGTCTCAAAATGCGAAGTAAAGGAGGCTCAGATTTGCATCGCATTTGCTTACTTTCAAGCCAGATAAAATTTAAAATCTCATACTTACGATGAATCTGTCTGCGCCAATCGAAATTTCTGCTCCAAGTATACAAGAAAACATCGAAAAAGCATCCGATTTGAGACTTTCACTTTTTGGGGTCAAAAAAATTCAAAGGGGTTAACCTTAGGTTTTTTTCAAAAACCGTGAAAATATTCAGTGGTGTTTTTAACGACGAAATCGACTAATTTCAATGAGTAGAGTTCGAAAAACGCGCTGGATCCTGGCGCAAACACTTTAATCCGTCTCAAAATGCGAAGTAAAGGAGGCTCAGATTTGCATCGCATTTGCTTACTTTAAGCCAGATAAAATTTAAAATATCATACTTACGATGAATCTGTCTGCGCCAATCGAATTTTCTGCTCAAAGTATACAAGAAAATATCGAAAAAGCATCCGATTTGAGACTTTCACTTTTTGGGGTCAAAAAAATTCAAGGGGTTAACCTTAGGTTTTATTCAAAAACCGTGAAAATATTCAGTGGAGTTTTTATCGACGAAATCGACTAATTTCGATGCGTAGAGTTCGAAAAACGCGCTGGATCCTGGCGCAAACACTTTAATCGGTCTCAAAATGCGAAGTAAAGGAGGCTCAGATTTGCATCGCATTTGCTTACTTTCAAGCCAGATAAAATTTAAAATCTCATACTTACGATGAATCTGTCTGCGCTAATCGAATTTTCTGCTCAAAGTATACAAGAAAATATCGAAAAAGCATCCGATTTGAGACTTTCACTTTTTGGGGTTAAAAAAATTCAAAGGGGTTAACCTTAGGTTCTTTTCAAAAACCGTGCAAATATTCAGATGTGTTTTTATCGACGAAATCGACTAATTTCGATGCGTAGAGTTCGAAAGACGCGCTGGATCCTGGCGCAAACACTTTAATCCTCCTCAAAATGCGAAGTAAAGAAGGCTCAGATTTGCATCGCATTTGCTTACTTTCAAGCCAGATAAAATTTAAAATATCATACTTACGATTAATCTGTCTGCGCCAATCGAATTTTCTGCTCAAAGTATACAAGAAAATATCGAAAAAGCATCCGATTTGAGACTTTCACTTTTTGGGGTCAAAAAAATTCAAAGGGGTTAACCTTAGGTTTTTTTCAAAAACCGTGAAAATATTCAGTGGTGTTTTTAACGACGAAATCGACTAATTTCAATGAGTAGAGTTCGAAAAACGCGCTGGATCCTGGCGCAAACACTTTAATCCGTCTCAAAATGCGAAGTAAAGGAGGCTCAGATTTGCATCGCATTTGCTTACTTTAAGCCAGATAAAATTTAAAATATCATACTTACGATGAATCTGTCTGCGCCAATCGAATTTTCTGCTCAAAGTATACAAGAAAATATCGAAAAAGCATCCGATTTGAGACTTTCACTTTTTGGGGTCAAAAAAATTCAAGGGGTTAACCTTAGGTTTTATTCAAAAACCGTGAAAATATTCAGTGGTGTTTTTATCGACGAAATCGACTAATTTCGATGCGTAGAGTTCGAAAAACGCGCTGGATCCTGGCGCAAACACTTTAATCCGTCTCAAAATGCGAAGTAAAGGAGGCTCAGATTTGCATCGCATTTGCTTACTTTCAAGCCAGATAAAATTTAAAATCTCATACTTACGATGAATCTGTCTGCGCTAATCGAATTTTCTGCTCAATGTATACAAGAAAATATCGAAAAAGCATCCGATTTGAGACTTTCACTTTTTGGGGTTAAAAAAATTCAAAGGGGTTAACCTTAGGTTCTTTTCAAAAACCGTGCAAATATTCAGATGTGTTTTTATCGACGAAATCGACTAATTTCGATGCGTAGAGTTCCAAAAACGCGCTGGATCCTGGCGCAAACACTTTAATCCGTCTCAAAATGCGAAGTAAAGGAGGCTCAGATTTGCATCGCATTTGCTTACTTTCAAGCCAGATAAAATTTAAAATCTCATACTTACGATGAATCTGTCTGCGCTAATCGAATTTTCTGCTCAAAGTATACAAGAAAATATCGAAAAAGCATCCGATTTGAGACTTTCACTTTTTGGGGTCAAAAAAATTCAAAGGGGTTAACCTTAGGTTTTTTTCAAAAACCGTGAAAATATTCAGTGGTGTTTTTAACGACGAAATCGACTAATTTCAATGAGTAGAGTTCGAAAAACGCGCTGGATCCTGGCGCAAACACTTTAATCCGTCTCAAAATGCGAAGTAAAGGAGGCTCAGATTTGCATCGCATTTGCTTACTTTAAGCCAGATAAAATTTAAAATATCATACTTACGATGAATCTGTCTGCGCCAATCGAATTTTCTGCTCAAAGTATACAAGAAAATATCGAAAAAGCATCCGATTTGAGACTTTCACTTTTTGGGGTCAAAAAAATTCAAGGGGTTAACCTTAGGTTTTATTCAAAAACCGTGAAAATATTCAGTGGTGTTTTTATCGACGAAATCGACTAATTTCGATGCGTAGAGTTCGAAAAACGCGCTGGATCCTGGCGCAAACACTTTAATCCGTCTCAAAATGCGAAGTAAAGGAGGCTCAGATTTGCATCGCATTTGCTTACTTTCAAGCCAGATAAAATTTAAAATCTCATACTTACGATGAATCTGTCTGCGCTAATCGAATTTTCTGCTCAAAGTATACAAGAAAATATCGAAAAAGCATCCGATTTGAGACTTTCACTTTTTGGGGTCAAAAAAATTCAAAGGGGTTAACCTTAGGTTCTTTTCAAAAACCGTGAAAATATTCAGTGGTGTTTTTATCGACGAAATCGACTAATTTCGATGCGTAGAGTTCGAAAAACGCGCTGGATCCTGGCGCAAACACTTTAATCCGTCTCAAAATGCGAAGTAAAGGAGGCTCAGATTTGCATCGCATTTGCTTACTTTCAAGCCAGATAAAATTTAAAATATCATACTTACGATGAATCTGTCTGCGTCAATCGAATTTTCTGCTCAAAGTATACAAGAAAATATCGAAAAAGCATCCGATTTGAGACTTTCACTTTTTGGGGTTAAAAAAATTCAAAGGGGTTAACCTTAGGTTCTTTTCAAAAACCGTGCAAATATTCAGATGTGTTTTTATCGACGAAATCGACTAATTTCGATGCGTAGAGTTCGAAAGACGCGCTGGATCCTGGCGCAAACACTTTAATCCTCCTCAAAATGCGAAGTAAAGAAGGCTCAGATTTGCATCGCATTTGCTTACTTTCAAGCCAGATAAAATTTAAAATATCATACTTACGATTAATCTGTCTGCGCCAATCGAATTTTCTGCTCAAAGTATACAAGAAAATATCGAAAAAGCATCCGATTTGAGACTTTCACTTTTTGGGGTCAAAAAAATTCAAAGGGGTTAACCTTAGGTTTTTTTCAAAAACCGTGAAAATATTCAGTGGTGTTTTTAACGACGAAATCGACTAATTTCAATGAGTAGAGTTCGAAAAACGCGCTGGATCCTGGCGCAAACACTTTAATCCGTCTCAAAATGCGAAGTAAAGGAGGCTCAGATTTGCATCGCATTTGCTTACTTTAAGCCAGATAAAATTTAAAATATCATACTTACGATGAATCTGTCTGCGCCAATCGAATTTTCTGCTCAAAGTATACAAGAAAATATCGAAAAAGCATCCGATTTGAGACTTTCACTTTTTGGGGTCAAAAAAATTCAAGGGGTTAACCTTAGGTTTTATTCAAAAACCGTGAAAATATTCAGTGGTGTTTTTATCGACGAAATCGACTAATTTCGATGCGTAGAGTTCGAAAAACGCGCTGGATCCTGGCGCAAACACTTTAATCCGTCTCAAAATGCGAAGTAAAGGAGGCTCAGATTTGCATCGCATTTGCTTACTTTCAAGCCAGATAAAATTTAAAATCTCATACTTACGATGAATCTGTCTGCGCTAATCGAATTTTCTGCTCAATGTATACAAGAAAATATCGAAAAAGCATCCGATTTGAGACTTTCACTTTTTGGGGTTAAAAAAATTCAAAGGGGTTAACCTTAGGTTCTTTTCAAAAACCGTGCAAATATTCAGATGTGTTTTTATCGACGAAATCGACTAATTTCGATGCGTAGAGTTCGAAAAACGCGCTGGATCCTGGCGCAAACACTTTAATCCGTCTCAAAATGCGAAGTAAAGGAGGCTCAGATTTGCATCGCATTTGCTTACTTTCAAGCCAGATAAAATTTAAAATCTCATACTTACGATGAATCTGTCTGCGCTAATCGAATTTTCTGCTCAAAGTATACAAGAAAATATCGAAAAAGCATCCGATTTGAGACTTTCACTTTTTGGGGTTAAAAAAATTCAAAGGGGTTAACCTTAGGTTCTTTTCAAAAACCGTGAAAATATTCAGTGGTGTTTTTATCGACGAAATCGACTAATTTCGATGCGTAGAGTTCGAAAAACGCGCTGGATCCTGGCGCAAACACTTTAATCCGTCTCAAAATGCGAAGTAAAGGAGGCTCAGATTTGCATCGCATTTGCTTACTTTCAAGCCAGATAAAATTTAAAATATCATACTTACGATGAATCTGTCTGCGTCAATCGAATTTTCTGCTCAAAGTATACAAGAAAATATCGAAAAAGCATCCGATTTGAGACTTTCACTTTTTGGGGTCAAAAAAATTCAAGGGGTTAACCTTAGGTTTTTTTCAAAAACCGTGAAAATATTCAGTGGTGTTTTTATCGACGAAATCGACTAATTTCGATGCGTAGAGTTCGAAAAACGCGCTGGATCCTGGCGCAAACACTTTAATCCGTCTCAAAATGCGAAGTAAAGGAGGCTCAGATTTGCATCGCATTTGCTTACTTTCAAGCCAGATAAAATTTAAAATCTCATACTTACGATGAATCTGTCTGCGCTAATCGAATTTTCTGCTCAAAGTATACAAGAAAATATCGAAAAAGCATCCGATTTGAGACTTTCACCTTTTGGGGTCAAAAAAATTCAAAGGGGTTAACCTTAAGTTTTTTTCAAAAACCGTGAAAATATTCAGTGGTGTTTTTATCGACGAAATCGACTAATTTCGATGCGTAGAGTTCGAAAAACGCGCTGGATCCTGGCGCAAACACTTTAATCCGTCTCAAAATGCGAAGTAAAGGAGGATCAGATTTGCATCGCATTTGCTTACTTTCAAGCCAGATAAAATTTAAAATATCATACTTACGATGAATCTGTCTGCGCCAATCGAATTTTCTGCTCAAAGTATACAAGAAAATATCGAAAAAGCATCCGATTTGAGACTTTCACTTTTTGGGGTCAAAAAAATTCAAAGGGGTTAACCTTAGGTTTTTTTCAAAAACCGTGAAAATATTCAGTGGTGTTTTTATCGACGAAATCGACTAATTTCGATGCGTAGAGTTCGAAAAACGCGCTGGATCCTGGTGCAAACACTTTAATCCGTCTCAAAATGCGAAGTAAAGAAGGCTCAGATTTGCATCGCATTTGCTTACTTTCAAGCCAGATAAAATTTAAAATATCATACTTACGATGAATCTGTCTGCGCCAATCGAATTTTCTGCTCAAAGTATACAAGAAAATATCGAAAAAGCATCCGATTTGAGACTTTCACTTTTTGGGGTCAAAAAAATTCAAAGGGGTTAACCTTAGGTTTTTTTCAAAAACCGTGAAAATATTCAGTTGTGTTTTTATCGACGAAATCGACTAATGTCGAAGCGTAGAGTTCGAAAAACACGCTGGATCCTGGCGCAAACACTTTAATCCGTCTCAAAATGCGAAGTAAAGGAGGCTCAGATTTGCATCGCATTTGCTTACTTTCAAGCCAGATAAAATTTAAAATATCATACTTACGATGAATCTGTCTGCGCCAATAGAATTTTCTGCTCAAAGTATACAAGAAAATATCGAAAAAGCATCCGATTTGAGACTTTCAAATTTGGGGTCAAAAAAATTCAAAGGGGTTAACCTTAGGTTTTTTTCAAAAACCGTGAAAATATTCAGTGGTGTTTTTATCGACGAAATCGACTAATTTCGATGCGTAGAGTTCGAAAAACGCGCTGGATCCTGGTGCAAACACTTTAATCCGTCTCAAAATGCGAAGTAAAGAAGGCTCAGATTTGCATCGCATTTGCTTACTTTCAAGCCAGATAAAATTTAAAATATCATACTTACGATGAATCTGTCTGCGCCAATCGAATTTTCTGCTCAAAGTATACAAGAAAATATCGAAAAAGCATCCGATTTGAGACTTTCACTTTTTGGGGTCAAAAAAATTCAAAGGGGTTAACCTTAGGTTTTTTTCAAAAACCGTGAAAATATTCAGTGGTGTTTTTATCGACGAAATCGACTAATTTCGATGCGTAGAGTTCGAAAAACGCGCTGGATCCTGGCGCAAACACTTTAATCCGTCTCAAAATGCGAAGTAAAGGAGGCTCAGATTTGCATCGCATTTGCTTACTTTCAAGCCAGATAAAATTTAAAATATCATACTTACGATGAATCTGTCTGCGCCAATCGAATTTTCTGCTCAAAGTATACAAGAAAATATCGAAAAAGCATCCGATTTGAGACTTTCACTTTTTGGGGTCAAAAAAATTCAAGGGGTTAACCTTAGGTTTTATTCAAAAACCGTGAAAATATTCAGTGGTGTTTTTATCGACGAAATCGACTAATTTCGATGCGTAGAGTTCGAAAAACGCGCTGGATCCTGGCGCAAACACTTTAATCCGTCTCAAAATGCGAAGTAAAGGAGGCTCAGATTTGCATCGCATTTGCTTACTTTCAAGCCAGATAAAATTTAAAATCTCATACTTACGATGAATCTGTCTGCGCTAATCGAATTTTCTGCTCAAAGTATACAAGAAAATATCGAAAAAGCATCCGATTTGAGACTTTCACTTTTTGGGGTCAAAAAAATTCAAAGGGTTAACCTTAGGTTTTTTTCAAAAACCGTGCAAATATTCAGATGTGTTTTTATCGACGAAATCGACTAATTTCGATGCGTAGAGTTCGAAAAACGCGCTGGATCCTGGCGCAAACACTTTAATCCGTCTCAAAATGCGAAGTAAAGGAGGCTCAGATTTGCATCGCATTTGCTTACTTTCAAGCCAGATAAAATTTAAAATATCATACTTACGATGAATCTGTCTGCGTCAATCGAATTTTCTGCTCAAAGTATACAAGAAAATATCGAAAAAGCATCCGATTTGAGACTTTCACTTTTTGGGGTCAAAAAAATTCAAGGGGTTAACCTTAGGTTTTTTTCAAAAACCGTGAAAATATTCAGTGGTGTTTTTATCGACGAAATCGACTAATTTCGATGCGTAGAGTTCGAAAAACGCGCTGGATCCTGGCGCAAACACTTTAATCCGTCTCAAAATGCGAAGTAAAGGAGGCTCAGATTTGCATCGCATTTGCTTACTTTCAAGCCAGATAAAATTTAAAATCTCATACTTACGATGAATCTGTCTGCGCTAATCGAATTTTCTGCTCAAAGTATACAAGAAAATATCGAAAAAGCATCCGATTTGAGACTTTCACTTTTTGGGGTCAAAAAAATTCAAAGGGGTTAACCTTAGGTTTTTTTCAAAAACCGTGAAAATATTCAGTGGTGTTTTTATCGACGAAATCGACTAATTTCGATGCGTAGAGTTCGAAAAACGCGCTGGATCCTGGCGCAAACACTTTAATCCGTCTCAAAATGCGAAGTAAAGGAGGATCAGATTTGCATCGCATTTGCTTACTTTCAAGACAGATAAAATTTAAAATATCATACTTACGATGAATCTGTCTGCGCCAATCGAATTTTCTGCTGAAAGTATACAAGAAAATATCGAAAAAGCATCCGATTTGAGACTTTCACTTTTTGGGGTCAAAAAAATTCAAAGGGGTTAACCTTAGGTTTTTTTCAAAAACCGTGAAAATATTCAGTGGTGTTTTTATCGACGAAATCGACTAATTTCGATGCGTAGAGTTCGAAAAACGCGCTGGATCCTGGCGCAAACACTTTAATCCGTCTCAAAATGCGAAGTAAAAGAGGCTCAGATTTGCATTGCATTTGCTTACTTTCAAGCCAGATAAAATTTAAAATCTCATACTTACGATGAATCTGTCTGCGCCAATCGAAATTTCTGCTCAAAGTATACAAGAAAACATCGAAAAAGCATCCGATTTGAGACTTTCACTTTTTGGGGTCAAAAAAATTCAAAGGGGTTAACCTTAGGTTTTTTTCAAAAAGCGTGAAAATATGCAGTGGTGTTTTTAACGACGAAATCGACTAATTTCAATGAGTAGAGTTCGAAAAACGCGCTGGATCCTGGCGCAAACACTTTAATCCGTCTCAAAATGCGAAGTAAAGGAGGCTCAGATTTGCATCGCATTTGCTTACTTTAAGCCAGATAAAATTTAAAATATCATACTTACGATGAATCTGTCTGCGCCAATCGAATTTTCTGCTCAAAGTATACAAGAAAATATCGAAAAAGCATCCGATTTGAGACTTTCACTTTTTGGGGTCAAAAAAATTCAAGGGGTTAACCTTAGGTTTTATTCAAAAACCGTGAAAATATTCAGTGGTGTTTTTATCGACGAAATCGACTAATTTCGATGCGTAGAGTTCGAAAAACGCGCTGGATCCTTGCGCAAACACTTTAATCCGTCTCAAAATGCGAAGTAAAGGAGGCTCAGATTTGCATCGCATTTGCTTACTTTCAAGCCAGATAAAATTTAAAATCTCATACTTACGATGAATCTGTCTGCGCTAATCGAATTTTCTGCTCAAAGTATACAAGAAAATATCGAAAAAGCATCCGATTTGAGACTTTCACTTTTTGGGGTCAAAAAAATTCAAAGGGGTTAACCTTAGGTTTTTTTCAAAAACCGTGCAAATATTCAGATGTGTTTTTATCGACGAAATCGACTAATTTCGATGCGTAGAGTTCGAAAAACGCGCTGGATCCTGGCGCAAACACTTTAATCCGTCTCAAAATGCGAAGTAAAGGAGGCTCAGATTTGCATCGCATTTGCTTACTTTCAAGCCAGATAAAATTTAAAATATCATACTTACGATGAATCTGTCTGCGTCAATCGAATTTTCTGCTCAAAGTATACAAGAAAATATCGAAAAAGCATCCGATTTGAGACTTTCACTTTTTGGGGTCAAAAAAATTCAAGGGCTTAACCTTAGGTTTTTTTCAAAAACCGTGAAAATATTCAGTGGTGTTTTTATCGACGAAATCGACTAATTTCGATGCGTAGAGTTCGAAAAACGCGCTGGATCCTGGCGCAAACACTTTAATCCGTCTCAAAATGCGAAGTAAAGGAGGCTCAGATTTGCATCGCATTTGCTTACTTTCAAGCCAGATAAAATTTAAAATATCATACTTACGATGAATCTGTCTGCGCTAATCGAATTTTCTGCTCAAAGTATACAAGAAAATATCGAAAAAGCATCCGATTTGAGACTTTCACTTTTTGGGGTCAAAAAAATTCAAAGGGGTTAACCTTAGGTTTTTTTCAAAAACCGTGTAATTATTCAGTGGTGTTTTTATCGACGAAATCGACTAATTTCGATGCGTAGAGTTCGAAAAACGCGCTGAATCCTGGCGCAAACACTTTAATCCGTCTCAAAATGCGAAGTAAAGGAGGCTCAGATTTGCATCGCATTTGCTTACTTTCAAGCCAGATAAAATTTAAAATATCATACTTACGATGAATCTGTCTGCGCCAATCAAATTTTCTGCTCAAAGTATACAAGAAAATATCGAAAAAGCATCCGATTTGAGACTTTCACCTTTTGGGGTCAAAAAAATTCAAAGGGGTTAACCTTAAGTTTTTTTCAAAAACCGTGAAAATATTCAGTGGTGTTTTTATCGACGAAATCGACTAATTTCGATGCGTAGAGTTCGAAAACCGCGCTGGATCCTGGCGCAAACACTTTAATCCGTCTCAAAATGCGAAGTAAAGGAGGATCAGATTTGCATCGCATTTGCTTACTTTCAAGCCAGATAAAATTTAAAATATCATACTTACGATGAATCTGTCTGCGCCAATCGAATTTTCTGCTCAAAGTATACAAGAAAATATCGAAAAAGCATCCGATTTGAGACTTTCACTTTTTGGGGTCAAAAAAATTCAAAGGGGTTAACCTTAGGTTTTTTTCAAAAACCGTGTAATTATTCAGTGGTGTTTTTATCGACGAAATCGACTAATTTCGATGCGTAGAGTTCGAAAAACGCGCTGAATCCTGGCGCAAACACTTTAATCCGTCTCAAAATGCGAAGTAAAGGAGGCTCAGATTTGCATCGCATTTGCTTACTTTCAAGCCAGATAAAATTTAAAATATCATACTTACGATGAATCTGTCTGCGCCAATCGAATTTTCTGCTCAAAGTATACAAGAAAATATCGAAAAAGCATCCGATTTGAGACTTTCACTTTTTGGGGTCAAAAAAATTCAAAGGGGTTAACCTTAGGTTTTTTTCAAAAATCGTGAAAATATTCAGTGGTGTTTTTATCAACGAAATCGACTAATTTCGATGCGTAGAGTTCGAAAAACGCGCTGGATCCTGGCGCAAACACTTTAATCCGTCTCAAAATGCGAAGTAAAAAAGGCTCAGATTTGCATCGCATTTGCTTACTTTCAAGCCAGATAAAATTTAAAATATCATACTTACGATGAATCTGTCTGCGCCAATCAAATTTTCTGCTCAAAGTATACAAGAAAATATCGAAAAAGCATCCGATTTGAGACTTTCACTTTTTGGGGTCAAAAAAATTCAAAGGGGTTAACCTTAGGTTTTTTTCAAAAACCGTGAAAATATTCAGTGGTGTTTTTATCGACGAAATCGACTAATTTCGATGCGTAGAGTTCGAAAAACGCGCTGGATCCTGGCGCAAACACTTTAATCCGTCTCAAAATGCGAAGTAAAGGAGGATCAGATTTGCATCGCATTTGCTTACTTTCAAGCCAGATAAAATTTAAAATATCATACTTACGATGAATCTGTCTGCGCCAATCGAATTTTCTGCTCAAAGTATACAAGAAAATATCGAAAAAGCATCCGATTTGAGACTTTCTCTTTTTGGGGTCAAAAAAATTCAAAGGGGTTAACCTTAGGTTTTTTTCAAAAACCGTGAAAATATTCAGTTGTGTTTTTATCGACGAAATCGACTAATTTCGATGCGTAGAGTTCGAAAAACGCGCTGGATCCTGGCGCAAACACTTTAATCCGTCTCAAAATGCGAAGTAAAAAAGGCTCAGATTTGCATCGCATTTGCTTACTTTCAAGCCAGATAAAATTTAAAATAACATACTTACGATGAATCTGTCTGCGCCAATAGAATTTTCTGCTCAAAGTATACAAGAAAATATTGAAAAAGCATCCGATTTGAGACTTTCACTTTTTGGGGTCAAAAAAATTCAAAGGGGTTAACCTTAGGTTTTTTTCAAAAACCGTGAAAATATTCAGTGGTGTTTTTATCGACGAAATCGACTAATTTCGATGCGTAGAGTTCGAAAAACGCGCTGGATCCTGGCGCAAACACTTTAATCCGTCTCAAAATGCGAAGTAAAGGAGGTTCAGATTTGCATCGCATTTGCTTACTTTCAAGCCAGATAAAATTTAAAATATCATACTTACGATGAATCTGTCTGCGCCAATCGAATTTTCTGCTGAAAGTATACAAGAAAATATCGAAAAAGCATCCGATTTGAGACTTTCATTTTTTGGGGTCAAAAAAATTCAAAGGGGTTAACCTTAGGTTTCTTTCAAAAACCGTGAAAATATTCAGTGGTGTTTTTATCGACGAAATCGACTAATTTCGATGCGTAGAGTTCGAAAAACGCGCTGGATCCTGGCGCAAACACTTTAATCCGTCTCAAAATGCGAAGTAAAGGAGGCTCAGATTTGCATCGCATTTGCTTACTTTCAAGCCAGATAAAATTTAAAATCTCATACTTACGATGAATCTGTCTGCGCCAATCGAAATTTCTGCTCCAAGTATACAAGAAAACATCGAAAAAGCATCCGATTTGAGACTTTCACTTTTTGGGGTCAAAAAAATTCAAAGGGGTTAACCTTAGGTTTTTTTCAAAAACCGTGAAAATATTCAGTGGTGTTTTTAACGACGAAATCGACTAATTTCAATGAGTAGAGTTCGAAAAACGCGCTGGATCCTGGCGCAAACACTTTAATCCGTCTCAAAATGCGAAGTAAAGGAGGCTCAGATTTGCATCGCATTTGCTTACTTTAAGCCAGATAAAATTTAAAATATCATACTTACGATGAATCTGTCTGCGCCAATCGAATTTTCTGCTCAAAGTATACAAGAAAATATCGAAAAAGCATCCGATTTGAGACTTTCACTTTTTGGGGTCAAAAAAATTCAAGGGGTTAACCTTAGGTTTTATTCAAAAACCGTGAAAATATTCAGTGGTGTTTTTATCGACGAAATCGACTAATTTCGATGCGTAGAGTTCGAAAAACGCGCTGGATCCTGGAGCAAACACTTTAATCCGTCTCAAAATGCGAAGTAAAGGAGGCTCAGATTTGCATCGCATTTGATTACTTTCAAGCCAGATAAAATTTAAAATCTCATACTTACGATGAATCTGTCTGCGCTAATCGAATTTTCTGCTCAAAGTATACAAGAAAATATCGAAAAAGCATCCGATTTGAGACTTTCACTTTTTGGGGTCAAAAAAATTCAAGGGGTTGTTAACCTTAGGTTTTTTTCAAAAACCGTGAAAATATTCAGTGGTGTTTTTATCGACGAAATCGACTAATTTCGATGCGTAGAGTTCGAAAAACGCGCTGGATCCTGGCGCAAACACTTTAATCCTCCTCAAAATGCGAAGTAAAGAAGGCTCAGATTTGCATCGCATTTGCTTACTTTCAAGCCAGATAAAATTTAAAATATCATACTTACGATTAATCTGTCTGCGCCAATCGAATTTTCTGCTCAAAGTATACAAGAAAATATCGAAAAAGCATCCGATTTGAGACTTTCACTTTTTGGGGTCAAAAAAACCTTAGGTTTTTTTCAAAAACCGTGAAAATATTCAGTGGTGTTTTTAACGACGAAATCGACTAATTTCAATGAGTAGAGTTCGAAAAACGCGCTGGATCCTGGCGCAAACACTTTAATCCGTCTCAAAATGCGAAGTAAAGGAGGCTCAGATTTGCATCGCATTTGCTTACTTTAAGCCAGATAAAATTTAAAATATCATACTTACGATGAATCTGTCTGCGCCAATCGAATTTTCTGCTCAAAGTATACAAGAAAATATCGAAAAAGCATCCGATTTGAGACTTTCACTTTTTGGGGTCAAAAAAATTCAAGGGGTTAACCTTATTTTTTATTCAAAAACCGTGAAAATATTCAGTGGTGTTTTTATCGACGAAATCGACTAATTTCGATGCGTAGAGTTCGAAAAACGCGCTGGATCCTGGCGCAAACACTTTAATCCGTCTCAAAATGCGAAGTAAAGGAGGCTCAGATTTGCATCGCATTTGCTTACTTTCAAGCCACATAAAATTTAAAATCTCATACTTACGATGAATCTGTCTGCGCTAATCGAATTTTCTGCTCAAAGTATACAAGAAAATATCGAAAAAGCATCCGATTTGAGACTTTCACTTTTTGGGGTCAAAAAAATTCAAAGGGGTTAACCTTAGGTTTTTTTCAAAAACCGTGAAAATATTCAGTGGTGTTTTTATCGACGAAATCGACTAATTTCGATGCGTAGAGTTCGAAAAACGCGCTGGATCCTGGCGCAAACACTTTAATCCGTCTCAAAATGCGAAGTAAAGGAGGCGCAGATTTGCATCGCATTTGCTTACTTTCAAGCCAGATAAAATTTAAAATATCATACTTACGATGAATCTGTCTGCGTCAATCGAATTTTCTGCTCAAAGTATACAAGAAAATATCGAAAAAGCATCCGATTTGAGACTTTCACTTTTTGGGGTCAAAAAAATTCAAGGGGTTAACCTTAGGTTTTTTTCAAAAACCGTGAAAATATTCAGTGGTGTTTTTATCGATGAAATCGACTAATTTCGATGCGTAGAGTTCGAAAAACGCGCTGGATCCTGGCGCAAACACTTTAATCCGTCTCAAAATGCGAAGTAAAGGAGGCTCAGATTTGCATCGCATTTGCTTACTTTCAAGCCAGATAAAATTTAAAATCTCATACTTACGATGAATCTGTCTGCGCTAATCGAATTTTCTGCTCAAAGTATACAAGAAAATATCGAAAAAGCATCCGATTTGAGACTTTCACTTTTTGGGGTCAAAAAAATTCAAAGGGGTTAACCTTAGGTTTTTTTCAAAAACCGTGAAAATATTCAGTGGTGTTTTTATCGACGAAATCGACTAATTTCGATGCGTAGAGTTCGAAAAACGCGCTGGATCCTGGCGCAAACACTTTAATCCGTCTCAAAATGCGAAGTAAAGAAGGCTCAGATTTGCATCGCATTTGCTTACTTTCAAGCCAGATAAAATTTAAAATATCATATTTACGATGAATCTGTCTGCGCCAATCGAATTTTCTGCTCAAAGTATACAAGAAAATATCGAAAAAGCATCCGATTTGAGACTTTCACTTTTTGGGGTCAAAAAAATTCAAGGGGTTAACCTTAGGTTTTATTCAAAAACCGTGAAAATATTCAGTGGTGTTTTTATCGACGAGATCGACTAATTTCGATGCGTAGAGTTCGAAAAACGCGCTGGATCCTGGAGCAAACACTTTAATCCGTCTCAAAATGCGAAGTAAAGGAGGCTCAGATTTGCATCGCATTTGATTACTTTCAAGCCAGATAAAATTTAAAATCTCATACTTACGATGAATCTGTCTGCGCTAATCGAATTTTCTGCTCAAAGTATACAAGAAAATATCGAAAAAGCATCCGATTTGAGACTTTCACTTTTTGGGGTTAAAAAAATTCAAAGGGGTTAACCTTAGGTTCTTTTCAAAAACCGTGCAAATATTCAGATGTGTTTTTATCGACGAAATCGACTAATTTCGATGCGTAGAGTTCCAAAAACGCGCTGGATCCTGGCGCAAACACTTTAATCCGTCTCAAAATGCGAAGTAAAGGAGGCTCAGATTTGCATCGCATTTGCTTACTTTCAAGCCAGATAAAATTTAAAATATCATACTTACGATGAATCTGTCTGCGTCAATCGAATTTTCTGCTCAAAGTATACAAGAAAATATCGAAAAAGCATCCGATTTGAGACTTTCACTTTTTGGGGTCAAAAAAATTCAAGGGGTTGTTAACCTTAGGTTTTTTTCAAAAACCGTGAAAATATTCAGTGGTGTTTTTATCGACGAAATCGACTAATTTCGATGCGTAGAGTTCGAAAAACGCGCTGGATCCTGGCGCAAACACTTTAATCCTCCTCAAAATGCGAAGTAAAGAAGGCTCAGATTTGCATCGCATTTGCTTACTTTCAAGCCAGATAAAATTTAAAATATCATACTTACGATTAATCTGTCTGCGCCAATCGAATTTTCTGCTCAAAGTATACAAGAAAATATCGAAAAAGCATCCGATTTGAGACTTTCACTTTTTGGGGTCAAAAAAATTCAAAGGGGTTAACCTTAGGTTTTTTTCAAAAACCGTGAAAATATTCAGTGGTGTTTTTAACGACGAAATCGACTAATTTCAATGAGTAGAGTTCGAAAAACGCGCTGGATCCTGGCGCAAACACTTTAATCCGTCTCAAAATGCGAAGTAAAGGAGGCTCAGATTTGCATCGCATTTGCTTACTTTAAGCCAGATAAAATTTAAAATATCATACTTACGATGAATCTGTCTGCGCCAATCGAATTTTCTGCTCAAAGTATACAAGAAAATATCGAAAAAGCATCCGATTTGAGACTTTCACTTTTTGGGGTCAAAAAAATTCAAGGGGTTAACCTTATTTTTTATTCAAAAACCGTGAAAATATTCAGTGGTGTTTTTATCGACGAAATCGACTAATTTCGATGCGTAGAGTTCGAAAAACGCGCTGGATCCTGGCGCAAACACTTTAATCCGTCTCAAAATGCGAAGTAAAGGAGGCTCAGATTTGCATCGCATTTGCTTACTTTCAAGCCAGATAAAATTTAAAATCTCATACTTACGATGAATCTGTCTGCGCTAATCGAATTTTCTGCTCAAAGTATACAAGAAAATATCGAAAAAGCATCCGATTTGAGACTTTCACTTTTTGGGGTCAAAAAAATTCAAAGGGGTTAACCTTAGGTTTTTTTCAAAAACCGTGAAAATATTCAGTGGTGTTTTTATCGACGAAATCGACTAATTTCGATGCGTAGAGTTCGAAAAACGCGCTGGATCCTGGCGCAAACACTTTAATCCGTCTCAAAATGCGAAGTAAAGGAGGCTCAGATTTGCATCGCATTTGCTTACTTTCAAGCCAGATAAAATTTAAAATATCATACTTACGATGAATCTGTCTGCGTCAATCGAATTTTCTGCTCAAAGTATACAAGAAAATATCGAAAAAGCATCCGATTTGAGACTTTCACTTTTTGGGGTCAAAAAAATTCAAGGGGTTAACCTTAGGTTTTTTTCAAAAACCGTGAAAATATTCAGTGGTGTTTTTATCGATGAAATCGACTAATTTCGATGCGTAGAGTTCGAAAAACGCGCTGGATCCTGGCGCAAACACTTTAATCCGTCTCAAAATGCGAAGTAAAGGAGGCTCAGATTTGCATCGCATTTGCTTACTTTCAAGCCAGATAAAATTTAAAATCTCATACTTACGATGAATCTGTCTGCGCTAATCGAATTTTCTGCTCAAAGTATACAAGAAAATATCGAAAAAGCATCCGATTTGAGACTTTCACCTTTTGGGGTCAAAAAAATTCAAAGGGGTTAACCTTAAGTTTTTTTCAAAAACCGTGAAAATATTCAGTGGTGTTTTTATCGACGAAATCGACTAATTTCGATGCGTAGAGTTCGAAAAACGCGCTGGATCCTGGCGCAAACACTTTAATCCGTCTCAAAATGCGAAGTAAAGGAGGATCAGATTTGCATCGCATTTGCTTACTTTCAAGCCAGATAAAATTTAAAATATCATACTTACGATGAATCTGTCTGCGCCAATCGAATTTTCTGCTCAAAGTATACAAGAAAATATCGAAAAAGCATCCGATTTGAGACTTTCACTTTTTGGGGTCAAAAAAATTCAAAGGGGTTAACCTTAGGTTTTTTTCAAAAACCGTGAAAATATTCAGTGGTGTTTTTATCGACGAAATCGACTAATTTCGATGCGTAGAGTTCGAAAAACGCGCTGGATCCTGGTGCAAACACTTTAATCCGTCTCAAAATGCGAAGTAAAGAAGGCTCAGATTTGCATCGCATTTGCTTACTTTCAAGCCAGATAAAATTTAAAATATCATACTTACGATGAATCTGTCTGCGCCAATAGAATTTTCTGCTCAAAGTATACAAGAAAATATCGAAAAAGCATCCGATTTGAGACTTTCAAATTTGGGGTCAAAAAAATTCAAAGGAGTTAACCTTAGGTTTTTTTCAAAAACCGTGAAAATATTCAGTGGTGTTTTTATCGACGAAATCGACTAATTTCGATGCGTAGAGTTCGAAAAACGCGCTGGATCCTGGCGCAAACACTTTAATCCTCCTCAAAATGCGAAGTAAAGAAGGCTCAGATTTGCATCGCATTTGCTTACTTTCAAGCCAGATAAAATTTAAAATATCATACTTACGATTAATCTGTCTGCGCCAATCGAATTTTCTGCTCAAAGTATACAAGAAAATATCGAAAAAGCATCCGATTTGAGACTTTCACTTTTTGGGGTCAAAAAAATTCAAAGGGGTTAACCTTAGGTTTTTTTCAAAAACCGTGAAAATATTCAGTGGTGTTTTTAACGACGAAATCGACTAATTTCCATGAGTAGAGTTCGAAAAACGCGCTGGATCCTGGCGCAAACACTTTAATCCGTCTCAAAATGCGAAGTAAAGGAGGCTCAGATTTGCATCGCATTTGCTTACTTTAAGCCAGATAAAATTTAAAATATCATACTTACGATGAATCTGTCTGCGCCAATCGAATTTTCTGCTCAAAGTATACAAGAAAATATCGAAAAAGCATCCGATTTGAGACTTTCACTTTTTGGGGTCAAAAAAATTCAAGGGGTTAACCTTAGGTTTTATTCAAAAACCGTGAAAATATTCAGTGGTGTTTTTATCGACGAAATCGACTAATTTCGATGCGTAGAGTTCGAAAAACGCGCTGGATCCTGGCGCAAACACTTTAATCCGTCTCAAAATGCGAAGTAAAGGAGGCTCAGATTTGCATCGCATTTGCTTACTTTCAAGCCAGATAAAATTTAAAATATCATACTTACGATGAATCTGTCTGCGTCAATCGAATTTTCTGCTCAAAGTATACAAGAAAATATCGAAAAAGCATCCGATTTGAGACTTTCACTTTTTGGGGTCAAAAAAATTCAAGGGGTTAACCTTAGGTTTTTTTCAAAAACCGTGAAAATATTCAGTGGTGTTTTTATCGACGAAATCGACTAATTTCGATGCGTAGAGTTCGAAAAACGCGCTGGATCCTGGCGCAAACACTTTAATCCGTCTCAAAATGCGAAGTAAAGGAGGCTCAGATTTGCATCGCATTTGCTTACTTTCAAGCCAGATAAAATTTAAAATCTCATACTTACGATGAATCTGTCTGCGCTAATCGAATTTTCTGCTCAAAGTATACAAGAAAATATCGAAAAAGCATCCGATTTGAGACTTTCACCTTTTGGGGTCAAAAAAATTCAAAGGGGTTAACCTTAAGTTTTTTTCAAAAACCGTGAAAATATTCAGTGGTGTTTTTATCGACGAAATCGACTAATTTCGATGCGTAGAGTTCGAAAAACGCGCTGGATCCTGGCGCAAACACTTTAATCCGTCTCAAAATGCGAAGTAAAGGAGGATCAGATTTGCATCGCATTTGCTTACTTTCAAGCCAGATAAAATTTAAAATATCATACTTACGATGAATCTGTCTGCGCCAATCGAATTTTCTGCTCAAAGTATACAAGAAAATATCGAAAAAGCATCCGATTTGAGACTTTCACTTTTTGGGGTCAAAAAAATTCAAAGGGGTTAACCTTAGGTTTTTTTCAAAAACCGTGAAAATATTCAGTGGTGTTTTTATCGACGAAATCGACTAATTTCGATGCGTAGAGTTCGAAAAACGCGCTGGATCCTGGTGGAAACACTTTAATCCGTCTCAAAATGCGAAGTAAAGAAGGCTCAGATTTGCATCGCATTTGCTTACTTTCAAGCCAGATAAAATTTAAAATATCATACTTACGATGAATCTGTCTGCGCCAATCGAATTTTCTGCTCAAAGTATACAAGAAAATATCGAAAAAGCATCCGATTTGAGACTTTCACTTTTTGGGGTCAAAAAAATTCAAAGGGGTTAACCTTAGGTTTTTTTCAAAAACCGTGAAAATATTCAGTTGTGTTTTTATCGACGAAATCGACTAATGTCGAAGCGTAGAGTTCGAAAAACACGCTGGATCCTGGCGCAAACACTTTAATCCGTCTCAAAATGCGAAGTAAAGGAGGCTCAGATTTGCATCGCATTTGCTTACTTTCAAGCCAGATAAAATTTAAAATATCATACTTACGATGAATCTGTCTGCGCCAATAGAATTTTCTGCTCAAAGTATACAAGAAAATATCGAAAAAGCATCCGATTTGAGACTTTCAAATTTGGGGTCAAAAAAATTCAAAGGGGTTAACCTTAGGTTTTTTTCAAAAACCGTGAAAATATTCAGTGGTGTTTTTATCGACGAAATCGACTAATTTCGATGCGTAGAGTTCGAAAAACGCGCTGGATCCTGGTGCAAACACTTTAATCCGTCTCAAAATGCGAAGTAAAGAAGGCTCAGATTTGCATCGCATTTGCTTACTTTCAAGCCAGATAAAATTTAAAATATCATACTTACGATGAATCTGTCTGCGCCAATCGAATTTTCTGCTCAAAGTATACAAGAAAATATCGAAAAAGCATCCGATTTGAGACTTTCACTTTTTGGGGTCAAAAAAATTCAAAGGGGTTAACCTTAGGTTTTTTTCAAAAACCGTGAAAATATTCAGTGGTGTTTTTATCGACGAAATCGACTAATTTCGATGCGTAGAGTTCGAAAAACGCGCTGGATCCTGGCGCAAACACTTTAATCCGTCTCAAAATGCGAAGTAAAGGAGGCTCAGATTTGCATCGCATTTGCTTACTTTAAGCCAGATAAAATTTAAAATATCATACTTACGATGAATCTGTCTGCGCCAATCGAATTTTCTGCTCAAAGTATACAAGATAATATCGAAAAAGCATCCGATTTGAGACTTTCACTTTTTGGGGTCAAAAAAATTCAAAGGGGTTAACCTTAGGTTTTTTTCAAAAACCGTGAAAATATTCAGTGGTGCTTTTAACGACGAAATCGACTAATTTCAATGAGTAGAGTTCGAAAAACGCGCTGGATCCTGGCGCAAACACTTTAATCCGTTTCAAAATGCGAAGTAAAGGAGGCTCAGATTTGCATCGCATTTGCTTACTTTCAAGCCAGATAAAATTTAAAATATCATACTTACGATGAATCTGTCTGCGCCAATAGAATTTTCTGCTCAAAGTATACAAGAAAATATCGAAAAAGCATCCGATTTGAGACTTTCACTTTTTGGGGTCAAAAAAATTCAAAGGGGTTAACCTTAAGTTTTTTTCAAAAACCGTGAAAATATTCAGTGGTGTTTTTATCGACGAAATCGACTAATTTCGATGCGTAGAGTTCGAAAAACGCGCTGGATCCTGGCGCAAACACTTTAATCCGTCTCAAAATGCGAAGTAAAAAAGGCTCAGATTTGCATCGCATTTGCTTACTTTCAAGCCAGATAAAATTTAAAATATCATACTTACGATGAATCTGTCTGCGCCAATCGAATTTTCTGCTCAAAGTATACAAGAAAATATCGAAAAAGCATCCGATTTGAGACTTTCACTTTTTGGGGTCAAAAAAATTCAAAGGGGTTAACCTTAAGTTTTTTCAAAAACCGTGAAAATATTCAGTGGTGTTTTTATCGACGAAATCGACTAATTTCGAAGCGTAGAGTTCGAAAAACGCGCTGGATCCTGGCGCAAACACTTTAATCCGTCTCAAAATGCGAAGTAAAGGAGGCTCAGATTTGCATCGCATTTGCTTACTTTCAAGCCAGATAAAATTTAAAATATCATACTTACGATGAATCTGTCTGCGCCAATCGAATTTTCTGCTCAAAGTATACAAGAAAATATCGAAAAAGCATCCGATTTGAGACTTTCACTTTTTGGGGTCAAAAAAATTCAAAGGGGTTAACCTTAGGTTTTTTTCAAAAACCGTGAAAATATTCAGTGGTGTTTTTATCGACGAAATCGACTAATTTCGATGCGTAGAGTTCGAAAAACGCGCTGGATCCTGGCGCAAACACTTTAATCCGTCTCAAAATGCGAAGTAAAGGAGGCTCAGATTTGCATCGCATTTGCTTACTTTCAAGCCAGATAAAATTTAAAATATCATACTTACGATGAATCTGTCTGCGCCAATCGAATTTTCTGCTCAAAGTATACAAGAAAATATCGAAAAAGCATCCGATTTGAGACTTTCACTTTTTGGGGTCAAAAAAATTCAAAGGGGTTAACCTTAGGTTTTTTTCAAAAACCGTGAAAATATTCAGTGGTGTTTTTAACGACGAAATCGACTAATTTCAATGCGTAGAATACGAAAAACGCGCTGGATCCTGGCGCAAACACTTTAATCCGTCTCAAAATGCGAAGTAAAGGAGGCTCAGATTTGCATCGCATTTGCTTACTTTCAAGCCAGATGAAATTTAAAATATCATACTTACGATGAATCTGTCTGCGCCAATCGAATTTTCTGCTCAAAGTATACAAGAAAATATCGAAAAAGCATCCGATTTGAGACTTTCACTTTTTGGGGTCAAAAAAATTCAAAGGGGTTAACCTTAGGTTTTGTTCAAAAATCGTGAAAATATTCAGTGGTGTTTTTATCGACGAAATCGACTAATTTCGATGCGTAGAGTTCGAAAAACGCGCTGGATCCTGGCGCAAACAGTTTAATCCGTCCCAAAATGCGAAGTAAAAGAGGCTCAGATTTGCATCGCATTTGCTTACTTTCAAGCCAGATAAAATTTAAAATATCATACTTACGATGAATCTGTCTGCGCCAATCGAATTTTCTGCTCAAAGTATACAAGAAAATATCGAAAAAGCATCCGATTTGAGACTTTCACTTTTTGGGGTCAAAAAAATTCAAAGGGGTTAACCTTAGGTTTTTTTCAAAAACCGTGAAAATATTCAGTTGTGTTTTTATCGACGAAATCGACTAATTTCGATGCGTAGAGTTCGAAAAACGCGCTGGATCCTGGCCCAAACACTTTAATCCGTCTCAAAATGCGAAGTAAAGGAGGCTCAGATTTGCATCGCATTTGCTTACTTTCAAGCCAGATAAAATTTAAAATATCATACTTACGATGAATCTGTCTGCGCCAATAGAATTTTCTGCTCAAAGTATACAAGAAAATATCGAAAAAGCATCCGATTTGAGACTTTCACTTTTTGGGGTCAAAAAAATTCAAAGGGGTTAACCTTGGGTTTTTTTCAAAAACCGTGAAAATATTCAGTGGTGTTTTTATCGACGAAATCGACTAATTTCGATGCGTAGAGTTCGAAAAACGCGCTGGATCCTGGCGCAATCACTTTAATCCGTCTCAAAATGCGAAGTAAAGGAGGCTCAGATTTGCATCGCATTTGCTTACTTTCAAGCCAGATAAAATTTAAAATATCATACTTACGATGAATCTGTCTGCGCCTATCGAATTTTCTGCTCAAAGTATACAAGAAAATATCGAAAAAGCATCCGAATTGAGACTTTCACTTTTTGGGGTCAAAAAAATTCAAAGGGGTTAACCTTAGGTTTTTTTCAAAAACCGTGAAAATATTCAGTGGTGTTTTTATCGACGAAATCGACTAATTTCGATGCGTAGAGTTCGAAAAACGCGCTGGATCCTGGCGCAAACACTTTAATCCGTCTCAAAATGCGAAGTAAAGGAGGCTCAGATTTGCATCGCATTTGCTTACTTTCAAGCCAGATAAAATTTAAAATATCATATTTACGATGAATCTGTCTGCGCCAATCGAATTTTCTGCTCAAAGTATACAAGAAAATATCGAAAAAGCATCCGATTTGAGACTTTCACTTTTTGGGGTCAAAAAAACTCAAAAGGGTTAACCTTAAGTTTTTTTCAAAAACCGTGAAAATATTCAGTGGTGTTTTTATCGACGAAATCGACTAATTTCGATGCGTAGAGTTCGAAAAACGCGCTGGATCCTGGCCCAAACACTTTAATCCGTCTCAAAATGCGAAGTAAAGGAGGCTCAGATTTGCATCGCATTTGCTTACTTTCAAGCCAGATAAAATTTAAAATATCATACTTACGATGAATCTGTCTGCGCCAATAGAATTTTCTGCTCAAAGTATACAAGAAAATATCGAAAAAGCATCCGATTTGAGACTTTCACTTTTTGGGGTCAAAAAAATTCAAAGGGGTTAACCTTAAGTTTTTTTCAAAAACCGTGAAAATATTCAGTGGTGTTTTTATCGACGAAATCGACTAATTTCGATGCGTAGAGTTCGAAAAACGCGCTGGATCCTGGCGCAAACACTTTAATCCGTCTCAAAATGCGAAGTAAAGAAGGCTCAGATTTGCATCGCATTTGCTTACTTTCAAGCCAGATAAAATTTAAAATATCATACTTACGATGAATCTGTCTGCGCCAATCGAATTTTCTGCTCAAAGTATACAAGAAAATAGCGAAAAAGCATCCGATTTGAGACTTTCACTTTTTGGGGTCAAAAAAATTCAAAGGGGTTAACCTTGGGTTTTTTTCAAAAACCGTGAAAATATTCAGTGGTGTTTTTATCGACGAAATCGACTAATTTCGATGCGTAGAGTTCGAAAAACGCGCTGGATCCTGGCGCAAACACTTTAATCCGTCTCAAAATGCGAAGTAAAGGAGGCTCAGATTTGCATCGCATTTGCTTACTTTCAAGCCAGATAAAATTTAAAATATCATACTTACGATGAATCTCTCTGCGCCTATCGAATTTTCTGCTCAAAGTATACAAGAAAATATCGAAAAAGCATCCGAATTGAGACTTTCACTTTTTGGGGTCAAAAAAATTCAAAGGGGTTAACCTTAGGTTTTTTTCAAAAACCGTGAAAATATTCAGTGGTGTTTTTATCGACGAAATCGACTAATTTCGATGCGTAGAGTTCGAAAAACGCGCTGGATCCTGGCGCAAACACTTTAATCCGTCTCAAAATGCGAAGTAAAGGAGGCTCAGATTTGCATCGCATTTGCTTACTTTCAAGCCAGATAAAATTTAAAATATCATATTTACGATGAATCTGTCTGCGCCAATCGAATTTTCTGCTCAAAGTATACAAGAAAATATCGAAAAAGCATCCGATTTGAGACTTTCACTTTTTGGGGTCAAAAAAACTCAAAAGGGTTAACCTTAAGTTTTTTTCAAAAACCGTGAAAATATTCAGTGGTGTTTTTATCGACGAAATCGACTAATTTCGATGCGTAGAGTTCGAAAAACGCGCTGGATCCTGGCGCAAACACTTTAATCCGTCTCAAAATGCGAAGTAAAGGAGGATCAGATTTGCATCGCATTTGCTTACTTTCAAGCCAGATAAAATTTAAAATCTCATACTTACGATGAATCTGTCTGCGCCAATCGAAATTTCTGCTCAAAGTATACAAGAAAACATCGAAAAAGCATCCGATTTGAGACTTTCACCTTTTGGGGTCAAAAAAATTCAAAGGGGTTAACCTTAGGTTTTTTTCAAAAACCGTGAAAATATTCAGTGGTGTTTTTATCGACGAAATCGACTAATTTCGATGCGTAGAGTTCGAAAAACGCGCTAGATCCTGGCGCAAACAGTTTAATCCGTCTCAAAATGCGAAGTAAAGGAGGCTCAGATTTGCATCGCATTTGCTTACTTTCAAGCCAGATAAAATTTAAAATATCATACTTACGATGAATCTGTCTGCGCCAATCGAATTTTCTGCTCAAAGTATACAAGAAAATATCGAAAAAGCATCCGATTTGAGACTTTCACTTTTTGGGGTCAAAAAAATTCAAAGGGGTTAACCTTAGGTTTTTTTCAAAAACCGTGAAAATATTCAGTTGTGTTTTTATCGACGAAATCGACTAATTTCGATGCGTAGAGTTCGAAAAACGCGCTGGATCCTGGCGCAAACACTTTAATCCGTCTCAAAATGCGAAGTAAAGGAGGCTCAGATTTGCATCGCATTTGCTTACTTTCAAGCCAGATAAAATTTAAAATATCATACTTACGATGAATCTGTCTGCGCCAATAGAATTTTCTGCTCAAAGTATACAAGAAAATATCGAAAAAGCATCCGATTTGAGACTTTCACTTTTTGGGGTCAAAAAAATTCAAGGGGTTAACCTTAGGTTTTTTTCAAAAACCGTGAAAATATTCAGTGGTGTTTTTATCGACGAAATCGACTAATTTCGATGCGTAGAGTTCGAAAAACGCGCTGGATCCTGGCGCAAACACTTTAATCCGTCTCAAAATGCGAAGTAAAGGAGGCTCAGATTTGCATCGCATTTGCTTACTTTCAAGCCAGATAAAATTTAAAATCTCATACTTACGATGAATCTGTCTGCGCCAATCGAAATTTCTGCTCATAGTATACAAGAAAACATCGAAAAAGCATCCGATTTGAGACTTTCACTTTTTGGGGTCAAAAAAATTCAAAGGGGTTAACCTTAGGTTTTTTTCAAAAACCGTGAAAATATTCTGTGGTGTTTTTATCGACGAAATCGACTAATTTTGATGCGTAGAGTTCGAAGAACGCGCTGGATCCTGGCGCAAACACTTTAATCCGTCTCAAAATGCGAAGTAAAGGAGGCTCAGATTTGCATCGCATTTGCTTACTTTCAAGCCAGATAAAATTTAAAATATCATACTTACGATGAATCTGTCTGCGCCAATCGAATTTTCTGCTCAAAGTATACAAGAAAATATCGAAAAAGCATCCGATTTGAGACTTTCACTTTTTGGGGTCAAAAAAATACAAAGGGGTTAACTTTAGGTTTTTTTCAAAAACCGTGATAATATTCAGTGGTGTTTTTATCGACGAAATCGACTAATTTCGATGCGTAGAGTTCGAAAAACGCGCTGGATCCTGGCGCAAACACTTTAATCCGTCTCAAAATGCGAAGTAAAGGAGGCTCAGATTTGCATCGCATTTGTTTACTTTCAAGCCAGATAAAATTTAAAATATCATACTTACGAGGAATCTGCTTGCGCCAATCGAATTTTCTGCACAAAATATACAAGAAAATATCGTAAAAGCATTCGATTTGAGACTTTCACTTTTTGGGGTTAAAAAAATTCAAAGGGGTTAACCTTAGGTTTTTTTCAAAAATCGTGAAAATATTCAGTGGTGTTTTTAGTGCATAAATCGACTAATTTCGATACGTAGAGTTCGAAAAACGCGCTGGTACCTGGCGCAAACACTGTAATCCTTCGCAAAATGCGAAGTAAAGTAGGGTCAAGTTGGCATCGCATTTGCTTACTTGGAAGCCAGATAAAATTAAAAATATCATACTTAAGATGAATCTGCTTGCGCCAATCGAATTTTCTGCACAAAATATACAAGAAAATATCGAAAAAGCATTCGATTTGAGACTTTCACTTTTAGGGGTCAAAAAAATTCAAAGGGGTTAACCTTAGGTTTTTTCAAAAATCGTGAAAATATTCAGTGGTGATTTTAGTGCATAAATCGACTAATTTCGATGCGTAGAGTTCGAAAAACGCGCTGGATCCTGGCGCAAACACTTTAATCCGTCGCTAAATGCGAAGTAAAGTAGGGTCAAGTTGGCATCGCATTTGCTTACTTTAAAGACAGATAAAATTTTAAATATCATACTTACGAGGAATCTGCTTGCGCCAATCGAATTTTCTGCTCAAAATATACAAGAAATCATCGAAAAAGCATTCGATTTGAGACTTTCACTTTTAGGGGTCAAAAAAATTCAAAGGGGTTAACCTTAGGTTTTTTTCAAAAATCGTGAAAATATTCAGTGGTGTTTTTAGTGCATAAATCGACTAATTTCGATGCGTAAAGTTCGAAAAACGCGCTGGATCCTGGCGCAAACACTTCAATCCGTCGCAAAATGCGAAGTAAAGTAGGGTCAAGTTGGCATCGCATTTGCTTACTTTCAAGCCAGATAAAATTTAAAATATCATACTTACGAGGAATCTGCTTGCGCCAATCGAAGTTTCTGCACAAAATATACAAGAAAATATCGAAAAAGCATCCGAATTGAGACTTTCACTTTTTGGGGTCAAAAAAATTCAAAGGGGTTAACCTTAGGTTTTTTTCAAAAACCGTGAAAATATTCAGTGGTGTTTTTATCGACGAAATCGACTAATTTCGATGCGTAGAGTTCGAAAAACGCGCTGGATCCTGGCGCAAACACTTTAATCCGTCTCAAAATGCGAAGTAAAGGAGGCTCAGATTTGCATCGCATTTGCTTACTTTCAAGCCAGATAAAATTTAAAATATCATATTTACGATGAATCTGTCTGCGCCAATCGAATTTTCTGCTCAAAGTATACAAGAAAATATCGAAAAAGCATCCGATTTGAGACTTTCACTTTTTGGGGTCAAAAAAACTCAAAAGGGTTAACCTTAAGTTTTTTTCAAAAACCGTGAAAATATTCAGTGGTGTTTTTATCGACGGTATCGACTAATTTCGATGCGTAGAGTTCGAAAAACGCGCTGGATCCTGGCCCAAACACTTTAATCCGTCTCAAAATGCGAAGTAAAGGAGGCTCAGATTTGCATCGCATTTGCTTACTTTCAAGCCAGATAAAATTTAAAATATCATACTTACGATGAATCTGTCTGCGCCAATAGAATTTTCTGCTCAAAGTATACAAGAAAATATCGAAAAAGCATCCGATTTGAGACTTTCACTTTTTGGGGTCAAAAAAATTCAAAGGGGTTAACCTTAAGTTTTTTTCAAAAACCGTGAAAATATTCAGTGGTGTTTTTATCGACGAAATCGACTAATTTCGATGCGTAGAGTTCGAAAAACGCGCTGGATCCTGGCGCAAACACTTTAATCCGTCTCAAAATGCGAAGTAAAGAAGGCTCAGATTTGCATCGCATTTGCTTACTTTCAAGCCAGATAAAATTTAAAATATCATACTTACGATGAATCTGTCTGCGCCTATCGAATTTTCTGCTCAAAGTATACAAGAAAATATCGAAAAAGCATCCGAATTGAGACTTTCACTTTTTGGGGTCAAAAAAATTCAAAGGGGTTAACCTTAGGTTTTTTTCAAAAACCGTGAAAATATTCAGTGGTGTTTTTATCGACGAAATCGACTAATTTCGATGCTTAGAGTTCGAAAAACGCGCTGGATCCTGGCGCAAACACTTTAATCCGTCTCAAAATGCGAAGTAAAGGAGGCTCAGATTTGCATCGCATTTGCTTACTTTCAAGCCAGATAAAATTTAAAATATCATATTTACGATGAATCTGTCTGCGCCAATCGAATTTTCTGCTCAAAGTATACAAGAAACAATCGAAAAAGCATCCGATTTGAGACTTTCACTTTTTGGGGTCAAAAAAACTCAAAAGGGTTAACCTTAAGTTTTTTTCAAAAACCGTGAAAATATTCAGTGGTGTTTTTATCGACGAAATCGACTAATTTCGATGCGTAGAGTTCGAAAAACGCGCTGGATCCTGGCGCAAACACTTTTATCCGTCTCAAAATGCGAAGTAAAGGAGGATCAGATTTGCATCGCATTTGCTTACTTTCAAGCCAGATAAAATTTAAAATCTCATACTTACGATGAATCTGTCTGCGCCAATCGAAATTTCTGCTCAAAGTATACAAGAAAACATCGAAAAAGCATCCGATTTGAGACTTTCACTTTTTGGGGTCAAAAAAATTCAAAGGGGTTAACCTTAGGTTTTTTTCAAAAACCGTGAAAATATTCAGTGGTGTTTTTATCGACGAAATCGACTAATTTCGATACGTAGAGTTCGAAAAACGCGCTAGATCCTGGCGCAAACAGTTTAATCCGTCTCAAAATGCGAAGTAAAGGAGGCTCAGATTTGCATCGCATTTGCTTACTTTCAAGCCAGATAAAATTTAAAATATCATACTTACGATGAATCTGTCTGCGCCAATCGAATTTTCTGCTCAAAGTATACAAGAAAATATCGAAAAAGCATCCGATTTGAGACTTTCACTTTTTGGGGTCAAAAAAATTCAAAGGGGTTAACCTTAGGTTTTTTTCAAAAACCGTGAAAATATTCAGTTGTGTTTTTATCGACGAAATCGACTAATTTCGATGCGTAGAGTTCGAAAAACGCGCTGGATCCTGGCGCAAACACTTTAATCCGTCTCAAAATGCGAAGTAAAGGAGGCTCAGATTTGCATCGCATTTGCTTACTTTCAAGCCAGATAAAATTTAAAATATCATACTTACGATGAATCTGTCTGCGCCAATCGAATTTTCTGCTCAAAATATACAAGAAATCATCGAAAAAGCATTCGATTTGAGACTTTCACTTTTAGGGGTCAAAAAAATTCAAAGGGGTTAACCTTAGGTTTTTTTCAAAAATCGTGAAAATATTCAGTGGTGTTTTTAGTGCATAAATCGACTAATTTCGATGCGTAAAGTTCGAAAAACGCGCTGGATCCTGGCGCAAACACTTCAATCCGTCGCAAAATGCGAAGTAAAGTAGGGTCAAGTTGGCATCGCATTTGCTTACTTGGAAGCCAGATAAAATTTAAAATATCATACTTACGAGGAATCTGCTTGCGCCAATCGAAGTTTCTGCACAAAATATACAAGAAAATATCGAAAAAGCATTCGATTTGAGACATTCACTTTTAAGGGTCAAAAAAATTCAAAGGGGTTAACCTTAGGTTTTTTTCAAAAATCGTGAAAATATTCAGTGGTGTTTCTAGTGCATAAATCGACTAATTTCGATGCGTAGAGTTCGAAAAACGCGCTGGATACTGGCGCAAACACTTTAATCCGTCGCAAAATGCGAAGTAAAGTAGGGTCAAGGTGGCATCGCATTTGCTTACTTGGAAGCCAGATAAAATTTAAAATATCATACTTACGAGGAATCTGCTTGCGCCAATCGAATTTTCTGCACAAAATATACAAGAAAATATCGAAAAAGCATTCGATTTGAGACTTTCACTTTTTGGGGTCAAAAAAATTCAAAGGGGTTAACCTTAGGTTTTTTTCAAAAATCGTGAAAATATTCAGTGGTGGTTTTAGTGCATAAATCGACTAATTTCGATGCGTAGAGTTCGAAAAACGCGCTGGATCCTGGCGCAAACACTTTAATCCGTCGCAAAATGCGAAGTAAAGTAGGGTTAAGTTGGCATCGCATTTGCTTACTTTGAAGTCAGATAAAATTTAAAATATCATACTTACGAGGAATCTGATTGCGCCAATCGAATTTTCTGCTCAAAATATACAAGAAATCATCGAAAAAGCATTCGATTTGAGACTTTCACTTTTAGGGGTCAAAAAAATTCAAAGGGGTTAACCTTATGTTTTTTTCAAAAATCGTGAAAATATTCAGTAGTGATTTTAGTGCATAAATCGACTAATTTCGATGCGTAGAGTTCGAAAAACGCGCTGGATCCTGGCGCAAACACTTTAATCCGTCGCTAAATGCGAAGTAAAGTAGGGTCAAGTTGGCATCGCATTTGCTTACTTTAAAGACAGATAAAATTTTAAATATCATACTTACGAGAAATCTGCTTGCGCCAATCGAATTTTCTGCTCAAAATATACAAGAAGTCATCGAAAAAGCATTCGATTTGAGACTTTCACTTTTAGGGGTCAAAAAAATTCAAAGGGGTTAACCTTAGGTTTTTTTCAAAAATCGTGAAAATATTCAGTGGTGGTTTTAGTGCATAAATCGACTAATTTCCATGCGTAGAGTTCAAAAAACGCGCTGGATCCTGGCGCAAACACTTTAATCCGTCGCTAAATGCGAAGTAAAGTAGGGTCAAGTTGGCATCGCATTTGCTTACTTTAAAGACAGATAAAATTTTAAATATCATACTTACGAGGAATCTGCTTGCGCCAATCGAATTTTCTGCTCAAAATATACAAGAAGTCATCGAAAAAGCATTCGATTTGAGACATTCACTTTTAAGGGTCAAAAAAATTCAAAGGGGTTAACCTTAGGTTTTTTTCAAAAATCGTGAAAATATTCAGTGGTGTTTCTAGTGCATAAATCGACTAATTTCGATGCGTAGAGTTCGAAAAACGCGCTGGATACTGGCGCAAACACTTTAATCCGTCGCAAAGTGCGAAGAAAGGAAAGGTAAAATTGGCATCGAATTTCTACACTTTAAAGCCACATAAAATGTTAACTATGATACTTAAGTGAAATCTGCAGGCGCCATTCGAATTTTCTCGTAAAAATAAATAAGAAACCGTCGAAAAACTTTATGATTTCTAACTTTCAATTTTAGAGGTAAAAAAAATTCAATGGGCTTAACCTTGCTTTTTTTTCAATAATCTTAATAAATTATGTGGCCTTTTTATTGCATATTTCGAAAAATTTTAATGAGTAAAGCTCGGAAAACACACCAAGACAAGGCGGAAGTGAGTAAAACGCTGAAAAAATGCGAAAGCAGCAAAGAGCAAGCGAAAATCGACTTTCTTACTTTAAGCTAATCTAAAATTGTAAATATCATACTTACGTGAATTCTGCAAGCTCCATTCGAATTTTCACATCAAAATAAATAAGAAACCGTCGAAAAATCTTATGGTTTCGAACTTTCGATTTTTGGGGTGAAAAAAATTCAAAGGGGTTTTTTTAAGGATGGGGGGTATGCCAACATTACAATATTATGCATCTTTTAATGCATAGAACTCTGAAAGCAGGCATGGGGTTATTGACGTTGTCGTGGAATGTTATTCACGCAAGAAATCATTCAAGTAACAAATGTCACCTGGCGGTATTTTCGTCCGGCTGGATTTTGTTTTAGCACGATTTCGTTTGGCAGAATTTTCTTTCGGCTATATTGTGGTTCAGCGAGCTAATGGTATGGCGTTATTGTAGCGGCAGGATTGTTGCCTCGGGATTTTGTCCTTTCCGTGGTAATAATTCCAAGAATAATGATTATAGTTTTTAATTAATTGCGTCACCATTGAAAATTAATGTTAGACTTTTAGATATTTACATGAACCCATATAAACGCGCTACCTTTCCCTTTAGGAAAGTCGTACTGCGTCATTATATTGTACAGATGTAGTATGTATTAAGATGAAAAACTACCCTTCCTCTTGCGAAGGAAGACAGTTCCTCTTCTACACTCTGGCAAAAAGTAACCAGTTTCTCATTTGTACAGAGAGCCCTAATAATTGATGTTACAACTAACTGATTTTTGCGAAGGTGAGAAAGAGGTTCAAAAATTGTTCCCGGCAAGTCCAGCTCGTCAGAAAGAAATTCATCTAAAAAGAACATAATATTTATTTATGTACTCTAAAATCAGAGATCAATATAAACAAATTTATAACTTAGTCATACAGGTATCAATAAATTATCGGTATAGATTCCCTCACAAAGCATACCCAATAATTTCCAAAAAAAAAACTCAAAACAAAATCAATGTGACCAAAAACATGAAGCAACTGCTCTTTCAAAAAATATGGAAAAAAAACTACTCACTCACCCTGATAGCTATCAATAAGGTTATAATTTTGCTAGCTTATACAAAGATACTTTTAAAACTACAAGTCCAGCAGTACCAGTTTGAGCACACCAACATCGTCGCTTGCACCACGAACAATCGAAGATGATGAACCAACAACTCTGAAAATTCTGCGGCCGCTGTTGCACACTCTTCCAATGGAAACTTCGGCGTCGAGCCTTCGAGACATAGTAAAACGCAACAATAGGAGCTAATTCAAAATCAAAATACAGCAAACCAACATTAATTGTTAAAAGGATGCATTCTTTCCAGCGAAAATTGAAAATTTCAAACCTGCACTCTTGTTCACACTAATGTTCTATCTAATCTCTCTCATCCAGGCGTCTAACATTGATACAAATCTGTCATAGGCGTAACGCCCAAATGCACTGATGGCAGCGTAAAAATAAAGCAAATAACAACAAAGAAGTTTTCAGTTACATAAGACATAAGAAGTAAAAATTATCGAATCAAGTTGAATTGTTAAACTGGGTAATGTGAAATGGTTTTTTGCGAATAGGAGAATGACTCCAGCATTATTCAATTCTCAATTAAACTTTTATTTGTAATTGTATTTCGTTTATCTCATAATATTTCTTATGCTTATGTTTATTGAGGATCCAGACTTATTGGTTCTGGCTTGAAGATACAATAAAAGTCAAAAATTAAATTGTGAATTATAGCAAAAAGATATCAGGAAAGATTGAGTGTTCATCCAAACAACCTAGCCGTGACTTGATTTAAACAATGAAAAGAGTACCTATATTAAAACGATACCAGCCACTCAACTTAATAGAAGAATTCCAGTCCGAATTTATATTAAGTATATTGCGATGACCCTAGCTATGCAAATCTACTAAATTTGCTTAATTTCCAAAATTAATCTTTAGCTGGGCATCCATTATTTGTAGCAATGAGACTCCTCAAATTGTTTTTAAATTGTCAATTAAAATTAAAATGCTCACTTTTGTTTTACCTTGCATGTGATATTGCAAGCGCGCATGTTATTCTGGCTGGCTTCAAACAAATTTTGCTGCGTTGTAATTTTAACAAATTACCAAAAATTATCACAAATTCCTCACTTTTTAATTTTTGACACTTCACTTTGTCACAATTAAAATAAAACGTCAACTCAATTTTACTTATTTATTAATTTTTAAAAACAATTAACAATTCTAACTATAATTGCGGAAATGGTGTTCGTCCGCCAGTCTATTCGACGTCAAGGCTGCAGCCCAAGTGTTCAACATCAACCTTCAAGTCCCACTCCTTCTAATTCTTGCTCTCCCTACCTTTCCTTTTGTACAGCAAATTTAGCAAACTATTTTATACAACATGTTTATAAATAAACAAATAATAAAACAAACTCAAACCCCAAAATAATTTACAAAATAATAAAATTAATGTTTCTATACCATTTCGAAACACGACAATATGTATAACTTTATTTAATTTTAATCTAAATTTAAATGTAAATATAGCTAGTAATTTAATAAAATTTTGTTTTTTAAATTACTTATTTTTCTTATATGATTATTTTTCTTTCGTGCGTCAAAATCTTAAGTATAAAAAATGTATATTTGGCAAGCGGTAATCAAAAGCTAAAATACTATTTTGCGAACCAAAAATGTTTATTTAAAAGTAAAATTCCTTATTCAAATTTTACAACATGATAATAAATAAATCCCTTGTTTTGTTTATATCTTACAATGTTTTTATTAAAAATCTTTTAAAAAACAAGTTTAAAGAGAAAAGTGACATACACTTTTGTAGCTTTTACAAATGACAAGAAATTACATTAGAATGCTCATTCTAAATTTAGCGTTGTTTGAATAAGAAATCGATTCCAAATCTTGACTTACTTGATCCTGAATAATTGGACTCTCTCATTTCTTGTGATGAAATATTCATTTCATTTTAAAATTCTGTCAACTCAGAATGTTTGCACATAACAAAAGTATGAAATTTAATTATACCCGGCAGGGCATTGCAGTTTTTAAGATTAAAAATTAACCTATCTGACAAATGCACCCTCGCATAACCCCGCGACTGAATAAGAGCCAACTGTAATGAAGTAATGACAGTTTAGGATTCTAAAGTTACTGAGCTTTATATCGAATAAATTCAACTTGATTTTAAAAATTCTGACATTACATGGATGATTCGTTTTGTAATTCTTTTTTTTTTTTTTTCTAATTGTAATTTTATAAGAAATCATTTTACATAAAGCGCCCAAGGAGATTTTTAACTAGATCATTATGGTAATTATCAAGCAAATAAAAAAAATTAAACTTAAACTCTCAATTTGTATTAATTAAAATTCTGTAACTAATTAATTAGGTGAAATTAATCTAAAGTGGTTGTAAAATAATAAAGTAAATTCGTCCAATTGATTTTTTTATACCATTAATAATAAGAACGACCATTTCCAGATTTTTCGCATCAAAGATTTGATTAGGTTACGCTTTATTGTTCACTAACTCGATAAAACTTTTCTAAATCGGAAAAGCTTTTCAATATAGCGCGACAAAAATTAATAGAAAGATTAGTAGTAAGTTTCTTTAGGTTTTCAAGTGCTTTAAAAGTTCTAAAGAAATTCAACGACACAATGAAAGAATGGAAAACGTTTCAAATCCACAACGAAAATGCGCCATTTCTTATTAACGGTTTGCAGAATTTTTTTTGTTATTTGGACTTATTTTTATTTTTACATTTTAGAATCGAATTTTTGCTTTAATTTGGTATAAATTAGCGTCAGATTAAATTAGTATTTGTTGATGATTTCATAAGTTAATCTTATGCTAAAAAACATTTGACAATTCAACAAGTAAAATAATTTATAGAAATTCAGTTAAACAGAAACATCGTCGGAAATTTATTGTTCGTTTGTTTAATAATTGCTCATTTAAAAATTTTGTTTAATTCAGTAACTGAAATGTAACATAATTATTTCGCAACTTTCCAATTACATTTTCTTCGGTTCTCTTAAAAATCAACAGTATTATGTCTGCGATGAAGATAACATGTAATTTTGGAAAATGTCTAAAACAGAAGACGCAAACAATGTAATATATTTAAAAACATCAACCACCATAGCAACTATTTATAAGTATTTGATCGTAAAAAAAAATAATAAAATATAAGTCAGACGTCCTCAAATATTCTATACCTTATAATCTATTTTCAATGATTCCATTAAAAAAATGAGCTCCTCGATTTCAAGTATTTTCAATTTGAAAACCGCTTGAACAGTAGATTAGTTTTTTAAGGCAATAACTTTATTTTTATAAAACAATATTTCAAAGATAGATTCCTTTGAGAATGAAACTCGTTTGTATTTTTCATGCAAGTAGTATTACATCTTTTAAAAAGTAAAGTTATGGTAGTCGCTCGGGATTTCGTTAAGCCGTCGAATATTTTCAAGTTTTTATCCAAAATAAGAAGTGAATTTTAAAAAATTTGATTGGTTGATCCTTAGCAAATTTTGTTTCTTATAAAACTAAATTATATTTTCTCTCGCCCAAATAAGTATTAAAATATATCTTATTGAGATACTTTGCAGTACATCAACGCAGGAGCGGACTAACTCTTAAACTCTTCAAAATTTAATCAGTTCCCTCCCGGACAACCTTTTATAATGTCATTTTTATCCATTCAAGATAATCAGTTTAAGAGGATGCGTAGCTTTGCACGCTACCACAATACATTTTTTATAATTTCATACTCGGAGAGCAAACGGTAAATTTCGTAAATTATAAATAATAAATCTATTTACAAATAAGTGTAATAGTTTATTTCTCTATTTATTATGCACAATAATATTTCGTTTAATGATGATAATTTATTAGAAACATTATTTTAAATCCTTTCCTGTTTAAATGAATTTTATAGTTTTTGAAGTTTATATTTCTAAAGTAAGCGACTTATGTAATAAATTCTAGTAATATAAATGGTTATGAAACTTAATAAGGAAAATAAAACTATTATGCTTTTATAAAAATAAGTTATAAATAGAATGCAAATTATTAATTTATACATATTGAAGGGTAATTTTCTTCCTCTTATAATTAAAAAAAAAAGACTTTCAAAAAATTAATTACTTACTTTTATCTAGCTCAGTCGATGAAATAAATATGCATGCACTCTCACTAAGATAGAATAAAAATCAAATTTTGTATTAAAAAATAAATTATTTATTACAACAATTTTAAATATTAAAATAATTAAAACTTAAATGAATGTACAATAAAATTATATAATATGGCTTACTGACATAAAATTCATCATCATCATTAGGTTTTCGATTCCTTTCGGAATATAGCCGCACCGTTTGATGCTCACAAATCCAATTTCTGAGGTGGATTAGTCCCCATTTTTCTTTCTCAAATCTCACAAACCATTGTGTGTCTTTGCCGCCTTTTTTATCACTTTCCTCCATAGGCATCTATTCTGCACTCTCTCTGTCCAATCATGTACGCCCATGTTACGTAGGTCATTCACCACATCGTCTTTCAATCTTATCCTGGGTCTTCCTCTTGATCTCTTAATGTTCAGGTTCCATTTCATTAATCTTGAGATAACACTATTTTCTTGAGCTCCTTATACATGTCCGAACCAGCCTAATCTCAGTGACTTAATGTGCTTTTACTATATCTTCATTGTTCAGCTATTTTTGTATTTCGTTGTTGGTCCTGCTTCTCCGGTCTTAACCAAGCCTTGTATTCTTCTCATTATCTTTCGTTCAAACACCCTCTTTCTTTCCTGCTCCATCTTTGTCAGGCACATTATTTCCGTTCCATACTCCACCACCGGTCTTATCAAAGTTTTGTGCATTTTCTCTTTCACGACATTAAAGTCGCCCATAATGATTATTACTGCATCTTTTTTAGTATTCCTTCGTATATCGATTCAATTTTATCGTACAGGTCTTCCTTTTTCTTTTTCTTCCGCATCTTCTGTAAGAGCATAAACATTTATAACAGATAGATTTGCCTCTTCGCCTCTTATTCTTACATATGCAAGTCTTCCTCCGATTGGTTCGAAATCCATTACTTTATCTTTCATGTCATGTCCTATCACGAAAGCGACTCCATTTCTGCCTTGTTTACTCTCTCGAGAGTATAATAGTATATAGTCTCTTTCTTTTATTTCACCACTTTCCTTCCATCTCACTTCCTGTAATGCTGTCAAGACAATTTTGTATCTCTTGATCTCATTTACCACCTCTCTCATTTTTCCTGGTATCATCATCGTTCTTAGATTCCATGTCGCAATTCTTATATTTTTCTCTTTTCTTCTACTGCTAAATGTAGGTATTTGTTTTTTCGTCTTCTCAAGTTCCGTTATCATGGCAAGGATAGGCGTTATATGGCAGTTCGGGTTAATTATTGCTAGTTTTTTGCAGAATCGTCTTCCTTATCATCGTTCATCTGCAATTTCAGCGCTTCCTCTATCAAGGTTCAGCTAATGATTTTATTATGTACTGTTAGCTTTTGGTGTCCAACCTTTACCCTGTTTCCCTTCTCAGCTTCTTTCTTAGCGTGTTCTCTTATAATACCTTGCATCTTTAACTCTTTCGGATCATATCATTATCTATGTACACTTTGCCTTCCATTCATTTGTTCTTATTTCTCATTATCTGCATTTTTTCCTCCCAGGTTTTAATATTAACCACAACCGCTTTTTTTTCATTCTTCTTTCCGAATTCAAAGACTTCGCTCATCTCAACGTCCACGCCCAGTTTATTTTTCAAGAAATTTTTTGCTCTCTCCTTTAGGTTCCTTGTATCTGTCATATTCATTTCTTTAATCCCTATATTATTTCGCCTTCTTGCCTTTCCTGGTTTTCGATTGTATTTTTCATTGTTTTAACTCTTTGATTTATCTGTTGTCTTTCTTTAGTCCAGCTCTCTTCTCTGATTTTCATCTCTTCCTGCATTTCTCTCGGATCCTTCTTCATCCTCTCCATTTCAGCTCGATTCTCCTTAAAAGCTTCACTCATTTCTGCTCTCATCTCTTCGAATGCTTGGAGTACTCGTTTCATTGCAATTCCTTCCTCTTTGTCACTATGGAGTATATCGGTCGCTTTAGATGGAAATCTTATGAAAAAAAAATTAATGGCTGGGACTCTTTAAATAAGACCCAGCAATTTCTTCCATACGGTTGAAAATCAAAATTCTCAACCTTTTATTTCATGAAAATACCCAAGGTGGAAAAAACTAGCTCTTTACTTTGTGGAAGCCAGGGATAAATCCGGCGTAGCCGCAACAAGTTTATACTCTCTCTCGTAACAAAAAAAACGTTCCTACTATGGGTAGCAAACCCGGAAAGAACGTTCGCAACGACCGACGCTCTAAACATTCACCCAGCAATTCTTAAATGAAATACTTCCAATATTTGGAATATTTAAAAGAGTGCTTGAGCTCAAAACTAGATCAAAAAATCAAAAAATATTCGAAGCGAGCGTCGGCTATATCGACGAACGCAGCTGACGATTATCAAGAAAATATCATCGGTGTTGTACAACTTTGCAGATGAAAGAAACGAAAAGAAAGTAATAAGGTAAAAACTTATCTTATTGCTGCTGTTGAGTGGTCGCTATCGCTCGATCTTTCAGGTGTTCAAGAATCCAATGGCGAAAAAAAATCAAAGAACACAATTTCTTTGAAATTGGCGTAAATCCGCAAGAAAGAGCGGTGGTAACTCCAGTAATTATATACACTTCCCGCGGTTCGGAGCCCGAGTTAAGCAGTAGGTCTCCTATGTGTGTGATAATACTTCAAACGCACAACACAGACATAGGAGAGAGGTCGCCAACGTCCGGGGAACCGGATATGGCACATGATGATGATGAATTTTTAATAAAAATATTTACATGTGTGCATTGGCTCCCAAATAATTCCTAGTAATAAACAATCATCCACTACTCACTGATAAATCTAGCGAAATATTGGTTCCAACGGTCTAAATTTTTTTATCTAACGTTTTAATCTTTTTTATTGTTATCTTACAATGCAACAATAAACAATGAAAGGTAAATGATAATTAATTAATTTTTTAATATTTTTTGGTGTTGCAAGAAAATCGAATGGTACAAAATTCGTCTACCAAAAATTCTTAATCAAAAATTGTCAATATATCCTAGATCTTCTCTAAAGTTATAGAGATCTATCAATTTAATATCACCGTACCTTTGAAATTTGGTTTTTTGAATTGCCAATCCGCAGGCTCCTGTGACGACGTAAATCTGAAAAAATGTTAATAAACGGGAAAATATTTAGTTATCTTTATTTTGTTAGGTGACACAAGGAGATAATTTTAAAAGTAACTAAAACGCAATTTACAACATTATAATTACATTTTATGTAGCTTCTATTATTAAAGGGACAAATAAACATTTTTTTAAATGTGACCTAATCCTCGACGCGGTGAAAAGATTTATTCTTGAGGTATACATTATGTCTAGAAAATCACGTTGTGGAATTTCCCAACTAAAAAAAATATTAATTTTCTCGAAATTAGGTAAGACTACATTAACAAGTAAAATGTATATCTTCAAGAGGAATTTACACTTGTACTGATGAAAAGAAAATATAATGTAAAGTGGTTTAAACGAAATGTTCTGTTTTTTTTATTTCTTTAACATTTTATTAAATTTAAGGTATACATAAAATTTAGTTTATCAATTTTCACTGCCTTTAATTCCTGTTTAGTGATTACAAGTCCCCTATTTAAAGCTGATGCGTACCATTCGAGACACTTGGCACTTTTCGTTAATTTTATTTGTTTGTTGTTATCGGATTTTACGTAAATTTCGTATTTATAAGCATATGCTTGCGCAGGCGGGCCCACGTATTCCACTATAAATTCGACTTCGTTTTCGTAGACAAAAGATTTACATTTGAATAAGTCATCATAAGCGAGCATGATCCAAAATTCGTCATCATTTGTTGCTTGTTTAACCACCAGATTAGATAAAATGATAGCTGCCAAGTGCTTCTCCTTAATGTGTGTTTTTAAGACGGAAAGTGCTGAAGAAACTAGTGGACATTCTGGCAGCAAACACTTAAAATCGTTGAACTCGCAGTTTCGGCTGTGGACGTATTGATCAGAAGCTTGTAAATAAACGTGACAACCTTTCGAGTAATTTTTACAATAATACTGAGGATTCGAATCGATGGGACATTCGCAAAGCGTACACATGTTGTTTTTACATTTTTTACATACGTCATGTCCAAACGGGCAGTGGTAAATTTCTGTTTTCAAAGTCGTATAACAATTGGAACAATTTGGTCTATACGAAACTCTTTTGCTGGTGTTAGTATTGAATACTTCCACTACGGGATTAATTTTAACTTTGCAAAATATATTATTGACGTTCGATATGGAAAACGCACCGTTTATGCACAAATTTAAGGGAGTTTGTTTCGTGTAATTGCTGTATAAAGAGGAATTTTGTAAACATAATGACGAATCTTTGACGTTATTTCCGGAAATATTGATCGAATATGTTAAAAGCGCAGGTGTTGTTTTCTGCAAAGAAAATCTTGATTCAACAATTACGCTTTCGGTTGAATCGTTAGTTGTGAAAGTTGTCGATGATTTTGAATCACTTTCATTTGTATTGTGTCTGTTAAGGTTGGAAACTTGATTTCTTCGATTTGTATGTTCTTCGTTTAAATCTAGAGCAGCAGAGCGGAACGGACACTCGAGTTCGTGATTTTCAGCTTCGTTTAATGGAAATTCGAATTCGCATCCCTGTAATTTGTATTGACAGGGAAATAACAAAATCCTAGCGACCGTTTCGTACGCAAGTTGACGAGTGCACTTTTGTTGTTCTTCCGAAGTTAAAATTTTATAACACTTTCCACATATCTGACCTTCGCTACCTTTAGCCATAATCGGCGTAATATTTAATAATCGGTCACAATGCATGCACCGTAGGTTTTCCAAAATTTCCTCCGCCAATTTAAACATGATCGCACTTTTTGACTAAACAATAGCTCAAATTGTATCGTACTGTACAGTGTAATACAATTGGTATAAAACTAATCATTCTTTATCTATTGTGTTGATACATTTAATGACTGGCAGAGCATTTGCAAATATCTACTAGACCTGATAAGCCAAGTGATAAATAGATAAATCATTTCCTAAACTTTCGCCTACTACAATAATTAATAATTTTGGATTTTCCAAGGTTAATTATTTAAAACTTTACAACTTGGCTACCATTTCTTTTATCGAAAAATTATTTATAATATGAATTCATTTTGATGACGTAACCCCCATGAGTGCACACATTATTTACAAATAAAAAAGTTATTGCAGTGTTAAGTCATACGAAATAGTCATTATTTTATTATCTGCAGTAATTTGTTAACTTCGTAGAACAGAAGCAATTTAAAGTATTCAACAGTGGCGTTTCTTATGTTTTATTTGGGTTCACGCCAGATAAAAACTAATGATCGCAATTTAAAAGTGTCATCGAACAATTTAAAGAAGAAAAAATAATAAAATTCCTCTGATTCCCAAATCACCATAAAATATTATATTTTTTTTTAAATGCTGCAACTAATCTATTTCCTGTTCTCCAGAAAGTCGAAATGTTTATTCTGTGGTATTTCCACTTGTTTAAAAAATGCCAAAAATTTCTCAGATACTTAAATAAAAACAACGTGATATTTCATTTAGTATAATAAACAATGAGTAGACATGTTATATTTAAATTCCAACATTTAAATAAACAAAGAAAAACATTGAACATACAGATTGGCAAAATAACATAAATAACAAACTCGAGTTGAAGACTCGAGTTCTAGTGTATAATACCTCTGATACTCGAACTAATTCTACACAAAAACCAATCCCAGGCTTTTCTGAACAAGAAATTTCAGTCCAAATAATCATTACAGCATAAGCTGTAATTCCGGTAAAATAAGTCTAAATAAAAATATTCGATGTAGAAGAAAAATTATCCATTCAACAATAAACAATATTTTACTTTTCTTAAGGCAGTATTCTAGTCTAGAAAACTGACAAAATCGAAAATTTTTGTATTTATATTTGGATAGTTTAGATATTCAAAAATCTCGTCTTAAAAAGATTTTTTGAAATTCGAATTATTTTAAAAGCTATAGCCACTTTAGTGTCGTGGCAACTCGACCGGTTTAGACGGAACTATTCTAAGAAAAGCATTAAAAAATACTCTTTTTTTTCTTTTTTTTTGTGTTTTTTAAATTTTTTTTATTTAAATATTCAATTTGAGGTAGAAGAAGGCCCGAAAAAAGGAAGCGGAATCGCTGATTAAAAAAATGTAAGTATAAAGTATGGCTTAGACTTTGCGTAACTTTACCTGAAATTTTAATCTCGTTTTTCTCGACACTACATTTTTCGAAATTCTTGTCATGATTTCTCAAGTTCTACTGAACCGATTTACTTGAGTTTTAGTGTGAGTCTTCTCTATACATTTCTCTATCGCATGAACTACGATTATAACAAAATTTCAATTTTTACTATTTTTAAAAAATTCGCAAAGGTAAAAAAATTGTAAAAACACTTTTTTTTCTTTTCAAACAGCCACAATTTTGCAAAAAAACATTTTTTTTTTTCAATTATTTTAGTTAGTACGATAGCAGTATTTCTCTAGATTAATAAATCTTTTTCTTTTTTTAATTCAGATTACTAGGAGGGTTACAATCGTGACAAACTTCGCGCGCCATTTTTTTTTAGACCTCTCACTTTATCAACCTGTAATTTTTTGAAATTTTAATTTTTTTACTTTTTTTTTATTATCATGTATTTTTTAAACGTTAATAAATAACTTGTAAAATAATGGATAATAAAAATAGTGTCTGTTTTTTCTTTAATGCATATATAAAAAAATACCTAAAATTAGTGCTTCTAGACTAGAATACCGCCTTAAGAAGTTAAAATTATGACAATTATTTTTAGTTTATCTTCAAATAAAATAAACGTCTTTAAAAATTATCTCGTTTTAATATTTTATTAAAATTTTTAATAATATTAATTTTTAAAAAGTAGAAGTATCTGAAATATAATTATTGATGCAATGATTTTAAATATTATATTGAACAAAACCCTGCTAATTTTTTATTTCTTCTACTGAATGAATTATGAATTATTTAAATGAAAAATGTTAATACTCAAGAATATGCTCAGTTGTATTTTGCAAACTCATCGTAAACGTTTTAAATATCAAATTAGTATAACATTCAAATAAAATTTAAATATAATAGCCGGAAGTTATTCAAATTACAAATTATTGTTGTTCTTTACTTCATTTAAGATAAAAATCAAACCTGTAAAGTAGGTCAATTATTTATTACAATTGTTATTAGTTATTTAATATTTGTTAATGTAAGCTAAATCCATTTCAAATCGCGCAGGTTGAGTGCTGCCTATGTTCCAGAACTTATTTTCGTGGAAATATCTATGTTGCTTATACCAAATAAGGAAACCTTTATTTTTTTTACTTCAAAAAATTCCTGGCGACGGATAGAAATTCAGTGAATACTATAAGAAAAATTACTTTTGGAAAGAGTTTTTTCCTTCTCCTTGGAACATCGTACTGTAACGAAAATTAAAAACGTTTATTTAATTCTAAAGGGCTAATACAAATATTTACAGATACGGTTAATAACAATAAAACAATTACTACACTAAACTAAATTACACTACAATTTATTTAACACGAAGTCCGGATTTATTCAAACACTCGGTATATCGTTTATCACTACACTATTTATTTATGTTAGCACTTGTACGTTCATACTGGAATTAATTCGTCACAGGAAAGCATCTGTATTTATATACGTAAATGTTAGCTTCCAGAAACTTCCATGAGTTTCTATACACTTCTGGAGTGTAAATTCAGCGATATTTGAATGACTAATGCTATTATCATACATGACTCATCACACATGATTCATCATATATGACTCATCATACATGACGTTCTTTCGTAGCAGTACTTAATTTTTTTAAATTAAAAAATTTAAATTATTTTAAAAAACAAAACGAAAATATTGCAATGTTTTTGTACTTACAAAACCTAAGCTACTTCAACATTCAAAATAATTTTTCACCAGTTTTATAATATTTATCATGGAATACAGGTACGTAATTATAAAATTACAAAAATTAATATCAACGAAAATAACAATACAAAAAAATTGTTTTTTTTTTTTTTGAAGAAAACAAATTTTAATTTTTTCTACATGATTTGAAATGTTTATATTATTTGTTAAATACATATGAGTAATCTCGGTAGAGAGATTATAGAGAGGGCGGATGACTTCTGAGTGTTAGCAACCTCACTAACAAATTTTTAGGCTTGGATCTCAGAAGTCATCCTGGTGGAAGAATAAAACTCAAGGCGAAGTTAAGTTTTACGGAGTTCGATTGATACTCAATTTTTTTAACAAAATTTACATAGTACTTATATATCAAATTAACAAATGCTAAATTAACAAATTTATATACAGACATTAATAGGTAATTACATTATAATTTAAATGGATTTGTAACCTTGCGAGATATGCATTTGGTGCACGTGCAACCTGTCGACGTCTTTATTAAAGTTTTAATATATTTTTACAATTTGTTGATTTAGTAAATTTTAATATTTGCAATTAGTTTAAATAAAATTACATATACAGGGTGTTCTGCCGTTATAATTTTAAATTAAAAATTCATGGTTAATTGTAAATTAAACACATAAATAATTTAATATGTAGTAATTTTTATTTTTATTTTGGATAACCGGTTTCGCTTATTTCGGCATCGTCAGATCCAAGAAACTTAAAACTCATAATTATAAACATAAAATCCTTCTGATAATAATAAATAAGGTTGTAGTAATCTTCTAAGTATTAATAAATAGTTAAATTGATTGCATTGTTTGTAAGGGAATTGACAAATTTGTTCATTGCTCAGAAGACCGTAACACAGTTGCTAAAATAATTTAAATTGTAGTACTATTGTACCTAAACAACTATTATACTATCACTTACACGTTTGTTGTAACATTTGAACTATCTCGAGGGTGTGATTAAATGTTCTCACAAATTTTCGTCATTAAACTCTCGATTTTATCAGAAAGTTTATTTATATAATTATTTAATATTGCAGCCATTTTACCGGAAGAAAATATTTTAAAAATACAAAATCTAAAGCAGATTTTATGTTTATTCCTTATAAATACGTACCTACTCAGTTTCGATGTTTTACTTTCGATTTTATACTACTTTCAGTATTTGAATGAATGTTAATTAACTCAAAAATGATTTAAATTTGTTAAACAATTTTATTACCAAAGGAAGTATTTTGATTTTACCTGGTTAATAACGTAAACATTTAAATAAGAAGTATTAAATGTTAATTTATTGTAAATACAATAAAGAAGAACTAATAAACTGATTTTTCAATCATTTAATTTTTGATCCAGAAATGTAACTTTGTTAATTTATTAAGACTCCAATTTCTTTGTACGATAAAGAGTTAAATAACTTTTTCAGAATTTTTTTTTTTGAGAAATATTATGAAAGACTTGTAGCTTCTCATTCCGAGAACATTACTGAATTTATTGATAAATAAAACTGATAATGATTAGTAATTTGTTCAAAAACACTTAGCTGCGTTAATCAGAATTTTGTGCCCAATTCTTAAAATAAAGCAGGAAAATGTTATCCATAGTTATGCAACTATACCTAGTTTATCCAAATATAGCAGCGGCATATCTTAATTATTTTCCCACCGATGAGAACTTCTAAAAGGTTTAGGAAAACGTTTATCTTCGTATGAACAGAATGAATTATATTTCCCTTGAGAATGCATGCAAGCATCAATTATTAAGTTTACTTGATTTATGTTCTAATTTAAGCAGTACATAATTTTTTGCATCACAAAATGTAGGTAATTATTTGTTTAATTAAATCGGATATTCTAATTAATAGAAAAAATCCTAATTAGTGAAAATTAGCCAGCAGGCAAATAAGCATAAAATTTTACTTTTTTTCCTCTATTTTGTCTTTCGTTCGTGCTACTAAAATTAAACAGTGCTTATATTATAGTTTGAATAGTATACAAAAACTAATACATTTTCACGTTTTTGTATTGGTGAACGATTAAAAGTTTAGTGACTAAGCTGGTGTTATGATGAGTAAAGATAATACTTCAACAAAAAGAGAAGAAGTTGCAACATTTTATGAAACAAATATAGAAAAGTAGGAAAATACTCTCACCCAAAACTTAGTCAATGTTGAAAGGAATTACAGGTTGACTGGGATTTTTCAAATCAAACAAAAACTTCAATTTGTCGACGTTTCGGATTATTTATTAATCCATTCTCAAGACTAGAGAAGAAAACAGTCGACAAATTTAGGTTTTTGTTTGATTTGAAAAATCCCAGTCAACCTGTAATTCCTTTCAACATTAAATGAACGATTAAAAGTTTAGTGACTAAGCTGGTGTTATGATGAGTAAAGATAATACTTAAACAAAAAGAGAAGAAGATGCAACATTTTATGAAACAAATGTAGGAAATATGAAAGGATACCAGTCATTTGAATACATGATAACTAATTTCACGCCTAAAATTGGCCAAAATAATATGCTACCTAAACTATTACACGAAGCTTTTAATATGAGAAGGGCAAAGGTTACCTTCTCAAATGAAAGGTGATGTTTAAATTAGAAAGTAAAACCCTCGTTTTAATTACGTTTGAAGCAAGTAAATATTGAGAAATTTAGATTAGAATTACAAAAGGTGGGAAGGTGTAAGGTAGAAAACTAAATATAAACAAATTTTAATGTTGCAATAAATTAATTTGATTAATATTCTTATTTCAAACAATCAAAACCTTAACATTTAATTAGAAAGCATCTCGCCTTCTGCTTAATTATGATGAAAAATTGAAAAACACCAGGAGTTGATTTATATTAAAGAATGCAAATTTATCGGACATGTGACACCATGTGTTCCCTCGACCTGTCTATTAAAAACTTGTGAAGTACTAATCGATTTTTAATTAAACAAGATAAAATAGGTAATAAAACTGATTGTTTCCATTTCGCTATACACTTCTATAAAATGTAATTTCGTTTCCGAAGTAGGTACTAATTACATTTTATGGATTGTTGATTTTCTAAAAAATATTTAATAAAGTCTAAACAATATTACAGTTAAAAGTAAACAAATAATACACAGTTCGTTATTATATCGAGATTACAAATCTAGATATATTGTTAAAGTATCAACATTTATAAAAAAAACTTTAAACATAATTAAATTTTTTAACTGTCGTTTATTTTATTTCAAAATGAGTAACAGTGCCAGTGGTAGACCGCCCTTAAACTTTAAACCAAGAGTCTCGCCACAAAAATTTCAAATGGCGAAAATATAAATCGCTATTGGTGTTCTTCTGTAGATTTCGAAAGTCTAATAAAAATTCGTTTAGATAACCAATAAAAAGCAAAATTTAAAGAAACCTTTGATGAAAATAAAATCAAATTGTGCGAAGAATATCCAAAATTGTGGAGACCAAAGCACTTTCATCGTAAATAAGTAAATTTGTTGATTGCACTTTTGTTTTAAATTGTTTTTATGATTTACAGTAATTTATTATTAATAAATATCTTGTAGTTTATAAAATCCACACAACAATGACCTTTGTGGTTCTTTTCCAAGAGTTCATTCGATAATGGTTCTAATCTACGCTTATCACATGAATAATCTTTTGAATTCAAAACTGACCACAATTTGGCCGAATTTATTAATTTAACAATTAAACTTTACACCTTTCAGTAAATAGAAAATAACTTAAAAAAGTTTTAAGTATTTTTGTGCTATTTAGTAGTATGTGAGATTCATATTCATTTACTTAACCTAAAATTTCATTTAGACACGTGAATTCATTTAGTTTGGTTAATATTTGGTAAGCCCAACATTTTTTAAAGTTTGGTTAATTTCTTGATTTTTTAAAATTTAAAATTTTTTCAATTTTGTTTGGTATATTTGCTCTCACTTCTTGTTATTTTTACTGTTATACATGACTGATGATCGAAAATAATCGTGAAATAAGGGCCTTTATATTATGTTACAAAGTTTTTTATTTTTAAGTAATTTTTATCATTTCTATAGTGTAATTCTATTTTCTTGTTTATTCTAATATCCTAAGTTCAACCCTGTTAAATGTTAAATGAAATTATGTTTTCTTTGTAGTATGTATTCTTTACTTAGCAGTTAAAAAAAATTATTATTTTAACATTTTGTTAGGTTTGATTATTTTTACCTTACAGTAAGTTGAAATTTCTTTTAATAAATACAATACTAATTATTCATTTTACACAATACGAAATTTAAATAAGAAAATTATACGAAATACGTTGTAAATTGGTTACACAAAATTTGATATCTGTAATAAGTTTAACATTCATGAAAATTCATGACAATATATTACCCTTTAAATTTTTTTTAATTTTTCTAATTTATTTCTAAGATCTAAACCAAAACGAGAGAAAAAAAACGGTATAAACTGATATAATAGTGTAATTTCTGTTCTTCTTATTATTTCGTTTCAGTTTAATGTTGGTTTTAGTTTGAAGCTCATTTCACATTTCATTATAACAAATTAATATACTAAAATTTCATATTAATATACATATTATCTACGTACATATAATTTGTATGCAAAATTCATATTATATACAATACATGAAATTTAAATGAATTACTAATTTATTTACGTGAGCTATTATTTATATTATTATGTCAACGAAGTTACTATAAAAACTTTGAAAATAAAATAATAACTGTATATTAGTTCAACATTTTGTTAAAAATTGTATTTATTAATTTTCTTATACTAATTTGTTCGGTAATCATGAAAAGTCATATAAAACCATTTTATTCTCAAACCAACATACTAATCACGAGAGTGACGCATTTTTTTAGAAAAACTAGTAATTTAGAAATTATTGTAAACATATGTCAATAGTAAAGGAATTTATCTTTCAATTAAAGCTTTAAGGGCGTTAAGAAAAATATTGGCATTTAGAAATTTTGGTGTTTTAAGGTCCAAAATCCACGGTATAACAAGGGTGATATAATTTTTCTTATTTTACATAAGTTATTGGATTTTGGATCAACAGTTTACTCAAATTGTCAAGAAACTACCACAGATTCTTCTTCTTCACATCCTTGTCCATTATTTAACCATGTCTTATGTTATCTTTGCTTAATCTTCACTCATACTTTTTTTCTCTAATATTTCACAATTGCTACAAAGATTCTCTCTATAGCCATTTTCTTTCCAGATTATCTTAGTATATCTTAACCACATTAATTACTAATATTATAGATCTTTTCCTTGCACTTTTTATTTGCTCCTTGTCCCCATTCCAGAATGTATTCTTATTCCCTTCGGAATCACTCTGTCTACTTTACTTTGCTAGGTCACTGGTCATTCCAATACAATTCTACAAATATCGATTTCCATATACTTATCTAGGTTTATTTAGTTCTTCTTCTGGGAAAAATACTTATTTGCTTACGTATATGATTATTTGTTTTTATATTGAATAATTCTTAGATTTATAAAATTTATATCTCGATGTTTCGAGTTATTTTAGTTTCCAGCTATTCAAATATGTAAACACCACTGTACAACGTTTGAAGCAACAGAAATTATTTCCATTTGATATGGATTTATTAAATTACAAGAAGTATTTACAAAATACCTGTATTGGCCTCAAAATATAATATATTTTAAAGAAAAATTTGGAAAAAGTCAAAAGCGATATAAAAAATAACGAAAAGTTTATTCTAAAATAAGCAGTTTAGATTTATATTTTAATCTTTTTCTTTTATAGAATGCGAAAAATTCACGATGCGTCTGTGACCGTTCTGGCGACATTATTTTTTCTATTTTGTTATAAAATTAAAATTGTCAACATATTTTTATTCTAATAAATTTAAAATAGATATTTAAAGCTATTTTTTTAGGTAATTAAAAAAGAATCGACTAGCAAAACCATTCTTGGAGTTTAAACCAGGTTTAAAAACCACTAAAAACATAAAACAAAAACACATCACAAATGGAGTGGAGGGAGGACTCTCAGGCCTGAGTAAAAATTTATGATATTAGGGGTAGCGGTTTTTTGTTAAACTCAGTGGCGGCTTGTAACATTTTCCAGTGGGAGGGCACAAAATTTTAAAAAAATATTTTTTAAATATCTATTTATAATGAAAATCTCTATCCTTCTATCCTTATTGTTAGAAAAATGTTCAATTACTTTATCATCATAATCTGGTATTCCTTGAACAAAGTTTTTTCAATAAACAGCACTGCCAGAGCATTTAATATGCATTTAATTTAATAGCTTTGAGAAATCAATTTATTGGGTGCAATATTTCATTTAGTTTGTAATTCTGTCACACTAGATAAAATTTAATTTTATTAAAAAAATAGATAACATTTACGTTGTATAACCTAATGGTATAATAAAAGACCAGAATCGTTCACAAATTTGTTCTTCATACACGTGACGAAATATTACAATTAACAGTTGTTGATTTGAATAACCTTTTTTTTATAAAATTAATTTTTACATGTTACATAAAATTGCAATAAATAATCTGTAGTTTCGTCCGCTTCTATAGCTAAAAAATTTGCTGAGTTGATTTGCGTGATGACTTCACTTTCATAAACTGCAAATATTGCGTCTAGCAGTTCGTTTTGTATCGTTTTTGAAGTTCCTTTAAATAATTTTGCTTCTTTTATATTATGTACGCCAAGAACGAAATCGAATTCAGCAGCAAAATTGATTAAACCCAAATAAATACGATAATCGATAATATATAATATAATCGAATTATAAGCAATTTCTGCATTTATATGATTAAATAACTTCACCGCTAGTAACCCACGGAAATTTTTCTTTTTTTAACAACAAACAATAAAAACAAAATAGTTTATTAGTAATACATGTATAATATGTATTGCTCAATATGTATAATTTTAAAAGTAAAAACATAACACAACTTGTAAACTAAGCACAAAACAAAAACATGTCATACACTACTGGTGTTATGAACCCAATTGTTAACCAATAAGGGTTTCTTATAGTGTGACTCGTTTTCAGCCTGTCGGTCGACTTGAAAAATGCATCTATTAGTATATACAAGCTTGACTGTCGCGCACTATCGTTAGCTGGCGTTTGGATGGCGATTTGCGTGACTCTATTATAATAGTTTGTTAGTGTAAACTACAAAATAATGTAATATAAAATTTATTTTTTAAATAATAAAATAAATAAAAATTAATTAAAAAATAAATAAATAATTTAAACTAAGCGTTGTTTTTGATTTTGGGATGAGAAGGCACGTGCCCCTGTGCCATTTAAGACAAGCCGCCACTGTATAAACTGTAAAAATTTTGCTCTCATTTGAAAAATCTCCAAGGCATAATTGTTCTCCTTTGGAATTCCTTGAAATAAACTGCAACATTCAAAAACGTGGTAACTTCCATTCGAAAATTCATTCAAAAGCAGCGAACGTCATGTGCAAAAGATCCTGAGTGATTAGCAAACTCACAGCAAATATGTGTCTTTAAAATAATACTTTAATTAATAAGTAATTAAAAAATGCTATAATTTTTTTTTTTTTTGAAAAATTAAGATATTTTAATGTAAATCTAAATACTTACAAATAATTTTAAAACTCCAAACGATAAGCTTTCCCAAGGTATATATACTTACACTACATAAATATATGCATAGCAACATATCTAAAAAATTTCCTTACCGACTAATAATAAGTCCCGTTTACCATATTAATATTTGATTAATATCGAATTGCACTACTTAAACTACGTATACATTGATTATATTGCCGTTTACCTTACAATTCGCACATACTATAATATTTTATATTCATATATTAAAATTTTATATTCAAAGGAAATTTAAAATTCAAACTAATTATAACCAAAGACAAATTAATTGCGTGTTTTCTACGTCAGCGAAAGTGATATAAGAACTTGAGGAAATGGAAAAATAATTGCAAAGCAGTGCACCAATTGGTGAAAAAAGTCGTGTTTATTTATTTCTCTAATTCGAATTATTTAATAATGAAGAGTCAAATAACATCATTTTATTCACAAACCAACGTTCTAATTACGGGAGGAACAGGTTTTTTCGGAAAACTTTTAATACAGAAATTATTACGATCATGTGAAGACATTGAGGGAATGTATCTTTTAGTAAGAGCAAAACAAAATAAAACTTCAAGTGAACGAATGGACGATATATTTAATGATGTTGTAAGTAAAGCAGCGGATCCATCAATTAACAACTACAATTTATCTCATACCAAAACAAAAATTTTACAATAAAAACATTAACATTTTGTAGGTATTTGATGTATTAAAGAGAGAACAACCTAATTTTATAAATAAAGTTCACCTGATTGAAGGAGATTGCACGGTTTTGAATCTTGGTTTAAGTGAATTCGATAAAAATATAATTATAGATAAGGTACGTTCAATGTAACGTGGAATTCAAACCACGATTTAATTTTTTAATTTTCCATTTTATTCGCATAGTTGTGATTTTCTTTATTTTAGATAAACATCATTTTTCATTGTGCAGGACTAGTAAATTTTACAGCAGATTTAAAACTAGCGACTCATACAAACATCCGATCCTTAAAGGACCTTCTCTCTTTGTGTCGCGACATGCAAAATCTCAAATCGATGGTGTTCGTATCTACAGCTTACTCAAATTGCCAAGAGAAGACCATAGAAGAAATATTTTACGATGTACCAATTCAACCATCAACATTAATGAAATTTGTAGACGAATGCGACGAAAATATTATCGCATGTGTGGAAAAGGGGTTCGTAAAATATACCAAAAAATGTTGACGTAATTTGCATAAAATTTTAGATTCCTGCAAAATTCACCCAACACCTATTGTTTTACCAAATCCATTGCAGAAAATCTTTTATTGAATGATGGTAAAAATGTACCAACGTGTCTATTTCGACCTTCCATTGGTACATATTTGCATTTGCATTGACCGAAATAACTTGAAATAATATTCTTTTTTAAGTAATGTCAACTTATGTGGATCCCGTTCCTGGGTGGACATCGAACGTGTACGGACCATTGGGTTTAAGTGTGGCGAGTGGAAGTGGAATTTTAAGAGTTATCAACGGTAACAAAGATTTCAAAGTAGATTTTGTACCTGCAGACTATACTATAAATTCCTTAATTTGCGCAGCTTGGGAAACACACAAAAAATGGTTCAATTTATTCTTAGCAAAATTTATTTTTACCACTTATAAATAACATTTTCGGCAGGAAAGCTTCATCCGGATTGGAAAACTTTTCCATTCCGGTTTACAATTATTCGGGAGGATATGACAGAAATCCCACGCAGGACACCTTAAATTTAAGGAATACCAAGTTACTATTTAAATACCCACCAAATAACCCACTCTGGATTTGCTGGCTTATTTCAACCCCAAATAAGTTTACTTACGTAATTTTGAAATTTTTTTTGCACACCATTCCGGGAAACCTTTTAGATTGCTATTTGTACTTGTCGGGGCAAAAACCAAAGTATGTTGGCTTCTTTTCAACAAACACAATTTTAATATTTTATTTGAAATAAAAAGATCGAATATTTTTTAGACTTAGAAAGATTTATAGAAAAATAGACAGTCTCTTCGATGCAATAACGTATTTTAATGTTCACGAATGGAATATTTTAAACACCAACGTACAACATTTATGGCAACGTCTAAACAAAACCGACCAAAAATTGTTTCCATTTGACATGGATTTATTAAATTACGAGGAGTATTACGAAAATGTTTCAGCCGGGCTCAAACTATATATTTTAAAGGAAAATTTTGATAACATCGAGGAAAATAGAAAAAACTACAAAAGGTTAGTTTACATAACAAATATTATGTACTACTTTTATATTTTATTTTATTTTTAGATTACAAAAAATTCACAACACAACTTTAACCATCCTGACAATATTATTCTTACTTTTTTGTTACATCTTAGTTAGCAAATTTTTATGGTAACTATAATGTAAATAATACAATATTTGGTAATGGCAGTGGTAATGGTAACACACAATTTGGTTATTCTTCAAAGTTTCGAGTTCACAAAGTCGGAATTCCAGAATAACAAAATCAACGGACTTTGAAATCAGAATAAACGAGTGAGACAATAAACACAAAGCAAAATAGGCAGAAAGAAGTTAGCTTTTTACAAAGGAAGCCAACGGTGATATCAAAATACTTCTGGAGTGCTTTATTTTAAGATTAAATATTTATTAAAAAAAGCAATAAACGTCTAGAAAATAAAATACGTTTTTTCCACCAAAGCATAAAATTTTCCATACTGACAGAAAAAAATGAATTTTTTTTTAATTTTAGTTTTATTTATGAATATCAATGAATTATATTGCCGCTCTCATCGGCTTAAAGGATACCAATGTTAGACATCGATTAGACATCAAAGGAAACCAAACAGTAGTATCAAATACTTCTGGAATGCTTCATTTTAGATTAAATGTTTATTAAAAAAGTTGCTATTAAAAAAAAAGCGTCTAGAAAATATAATATACTGAGATGACCCGAGCTATACAAATTTATAAAATTTGCTCAATTCTAAAATTACTCTTAGCTCGGATTCATCCATTATTTGATAGCTATGAGCTCTTGTTGTTGCAGTTAAAAGTGTAAATTAAAAATGCTCAAATTTGTTACCTTTCATGTGGTATTGGACTTTGGCTTCACGTGCGCACTCCGCAAATGGTATTGCAGCTGGCTACGCCTGGTTAAACAAATTTGTTGCGACTTAATTTTACAATTTGCACTTTACCACAATTAAAACAAAAACATCAACTCAACTTAACTTATTTTATTAATTTTCAAACAATTAACAATTTAAATTTTTATTGCGGGAATGATGTTCATTCGTCTGTCTACTTGACGTGAAGGCATCAGCCCAAGTGTCTCTATTTAAGTCCCTCTCTTTTTTTACTTTTTCATTCTCCCCAGCTTATTTACATAGCAAATAATTAAACAAACATTTTTATACACAATGTGATAAATAAATAAATAATAACACAAAATTAAACTTTAAAATTATTTTACAAAACAATAAAAGTAATGTTGTTATGGTTTTTGAAACACGACAATACGTTTTTCAACAAAATCATAAAATTTCCCCATTGACTGAGCCAAAATGAACCACTTTCAAATTTTTAATTTTGTTTATGACTACTTTATACCAAGGAATTATATTTACGTTCTTATCGGCTTAAATGATCAAAGATTAGTACAAAGCTGCCTTTATTCCCTACTTTATAAGCAACCACACTCTGGCAACATGTGAAAGTCATGAATTCACTCAAGATGATGAATAAATAAAAAAAAATGAAACTAGCAATAAGATGATGCTTTATCCTTGAAGTAGGAATGTGTGAAGGTAGGAATGTACTATTTTTAAATTCCAAAATATTAAAAACATTAGTGATATATAGAGTGTGGAATTTATGCACTAAAAAGTACCCAATATATGCACATACATATGCAGCAATAAATGCCCGAAATATGCACGTATATGCTTTAAAAATAAAAGATTATGTACTAAAAACAAACACCTTTAATTTTTTTAATTAATTTTATTGAGAGATTTAATTACAATTAACAATGAGATTATACGCCAGCCGCATTTTTGTCACTTATTGTGCTAGAAGGTCAGTCCTCAATAATAATAACCCCAAAGCTGTTAGGACAGATCGTAAAAAATTTTCGAGAAAATCGCCTTTGAAATATTGAAAATGGAACCGTTGAATAACCACCATATTCCACCTAGTATTAAAAATATGCAAAATATGTATTTTAAAAAGTATTTTATTGAATTCTGATTTGCCTAATTCAGCTTTATCCATATGGATTTTGGTGACATATCAATTTTAAGAAATATGCAAAATTCATTAAATTCCGTTCTCTAATTATGACTCATAAAATAATCATAAGCTGCATTTTCATTATGACGGCACAATAAATGGCAATATTGATGTATGATATTTATTGCGGATGCAACAATAAATAAACAAATTTGTTTTTAAGCCATGCCTGGGAAGTTGTTCTTTTCAAAGATATTTTTGCAAAGTTTATCTTTTTTAAATTTTATTTTCTTAAAATTATGAAAATATGCACTTATATGTTTTAAAAATAAAAACATATGAAATATGCAGTAAAAATAAAAACATATGAAATATGCACTTTCAAATTTTAGTTGTAAACTCTAAAGTTATAGAAACGCATAGATACAATTTTTTACGACTCTAGGAATAAGGAACAAAAATATGCATTTACATATAATTCCACACTCTAGCTGATATACCATCACACACTTCATCACCCGACTCATGGTACATTCCAGAAGAATTCAAATAACTTGTCTATTCCTGAAAGTCAAAAATCTTTATTCAGCAGCACGGCTGATGTCTTTGAAGTTCTGCTGAGAGCCACAAGAATTTCCTTGTCCATCATTGTTATCTCATCCCAGACGATGAGTTTACAGCCCCACAACACTTCTAAATTTTCTCCTAAAAAAAGATCTGGACCCAACTCGTGGTCTATAAATATTAGATATTCTAAGATTCCTCTTGGTAAGAAGAAAATTTCGACCACTATTGGTACTACAAGCATATTAATTGTTGTTCATTCATCATATTTTATCAAAAAAACTAATAAATAATGACATTAATATTTTTATGTCTATTTTAAAATTATAAATACCGGTACCTAATCATATTTTGGAATAGTACATAATCTATTTAGTACGAATTGTCGCTTTTTTAATATTTTTGATTTAAGTTGTTGAATTATGAGTCAAATACAACCATTTTATTCCCAAAGTAACGTATTAATCACGGGAGGAACGGGATTTTTTGGAAAAATTTTGATCCAGAAGTTGCTGCGAACGTGTAATAAAATTGAAGGAATTTATCTCCTGATTAGGGCAAAAAATGGTAAAACTGAAACAGAACGAACTGATGAAATATTTAAAGATGTCGTAAGTATGTTATGAAATAACGGATATATTGATATCAATATTTTTATCGGATGAGATAACTCAAAGAAAAACAAAACTACTTGACCCTTCGTCAAGTTGATTTTATTTCACGTTTCAGGTGTTTGATGTATTAAAAAAGGAAGAACCCAATTTTCTAAATAAAATTCATGTGATAGAAGGAGATTGCTCGCTGACGGAACTTGGTTTAAGTGAGCCAAACAAAAAATTACTTATCGATAAGGTGATTACCAAAATACGATTTCCGTATGATCTGATTTAAATATTTCAGATTGGCATTGTTTTTCACTGTGCAGGACTGGTAAATTTTAATGCAGATTTAAAACAAGCGACTCATATAAATATCCGATCCTTGAAAGACCTTCTCGGTCTGTGTCGAAAAATGCAGAACCTCAAGTCGATGGTGTTTGTATCGACATCGTACTCAAATTGTCAGGAAAAAAACATAGAAGAAATATTTTACAGCGTAGGAATTCAGCCATCGACGTTATTAAAATTAATCGAAGAATGCGATGATTGCGTTATAACATGTGCAGAACAAGGGTTTGTAAAAAAAATAGCAAAAATAAATTATTGCATCCTTTTTAATATTATTTCAGGTTTCTTCAAAATTCACCCAATACTTACTGCTTTACGAAATCCATCGCCGAAAATTTATTGTTGAGTGATGGTAAAAATCTCCCAATATGCCTGTTTAGGCCTTCGATTGGTATTACAACCATATTTTCATAGACCAACTTAATTATTTCATACTTTGTTTTAAGTTATGCCCACATATTTGGATCCCATTCCTGGTTGGACATCCAACTTGTACGGACCACTTGGATTAACTTTGGCATCTGTGCTTGGAGTTGTAAGAGTTCTACCATGTAAAAAAAAACTTAAAGTTGATTTCGTACCGGTAGACTTTGCAATCAATTCGCTAATATGTGTTGCATGGGAGACCCACGTAAAATGGTAGCTTTTCGCTCATAGATAAAAAGATTTTAATTTTACAAAGTTTCTTCATAGGAAGAACCCACCCACATCTAAAAATTTGCCATTGGTGTACAATTATTCTGGAAGTTATGAGAGGAATCTTACGTGGGAAAAATATCAAAGTACCATGATATCGCAATATAAATATAAGTTTACCCAACAAATATGGATTATCTTAAGTTTCATGGTGGCAAATAAATTTGCTTTCAAAATTTTACATATTCTTCTTCACACAGCTCCTGGATATATTTTGGATTCTTGTTTGTTCCTTACAGGACAAAAACTAAAGTAAGTACTTCATTTACGGTTCTATTAATTTTTAGATTTTATAAAACAGCAGTTTATAGATTTACCAAATTATATAAAAAGATAAACACCTCTTTCGAAAGTTTGTTTTATTTTATGCAAACTGAATGGAATATTACGAACACCAATGTAACTTCGTTATGGCAGCATCTGAATGCGACGGATCAAGAATTATTTCCATTTGACATGAATTCATTAAATTATGAAGAATATTGTAGAAGAATTTTGTTAGGTTTGAAAATTTATGTTTTGAAGGAAAGCTTAGACAATGTCGAATCCGATAACAAAAAATACACAAAGTAAGATTATAAAAGGTTTTTCCATTTTTTTATTAAATTGTAATTTTTAGATTAGAAAAAGTTCATCGAGCGACCGTAATCATTATTACCATTTTATTTATATTTTTTTGTTATAAAATTGTAACTTTATTTTTGTAAAACTATAATTTTAACTATTTGATGTATAAAAATAAATAGAATTTAGAACATTACATTAAATGTTTTTAATTTAAAACAATTTAAAATCAAAAACTGGCGGCTTTCTATGTGTGGTAGGTGTGACCACTTGTTCTTCATAAAAAGAGTCATTTTTAGCCATTACTAAGATAGCAAGTGATTATCGATAGCAAAAAATCTTTTTGGCAAACTGCTTTATTACTTATAAATGCATAAAGATGCGACCTTACGTTGAAGACTTATGAAGCCACAGACAGACAAACTGGCAAACATTTGCATCAAATTTATAACACCACTCTTTTATGTCGGGAGTTAAACAGGAAATATGTAGTACATAAATAAAAAATATTTTGAAATGATTGTTAGATGTAAGTTCAAATTGTTTTAAAAATCTAAAAAAACACAAAAACAGATCAATCATTACAGAAAGTTAATTGCTATATCGAATTTATTAGAACAATTGACTAAATTTTATTGCGGTTATAAAAAATTAACTTTACGAGTAACGACATTTTCTGTTTTTAAAACATAAACAATGGTAGATAGTAGAAAGCGCAATTTATGTGGCATCCGAAATTTTTTATAAATCTAAATTTAAATCCCTAAAATTTATTTGCGTAGCTAAGTAAACCCAAATATAGCTAAATTTGCTAAGCTAACACATTTAACATCGAAAATAATGAGACTTGCAAGTATTAGACAAAAAAATTCTAAAAGTTTTTAAATCGCTCTTAAAATAATATCTTACATAACAAAATAGGAAAAGGACACTTTTTCTACGATCACCTAACACCAGCGCAAAAGTTGTCTATTTTATCCACCTGTATTAATATTGATTTTATAATATCGGTTGCTGATCTGCAAACAGATTTGCAAGATGAAATTTAGCTGAATCGCACAGAGAACAGCAAATTCTATTTGTATTAAATTTGTTAGATAAATTAACCAAGTAACCAATCAGACAACAGTAATTCAAATTCATAATAACAAATCTAAAATTTGATTGGTTATTTAATTAATTTATCAAATAGGAATTAGAGATATAAAAAAGCAGGCATTAGAAGTGTGTGAATTCTTCTACGATAAAAAAAATACATCTAAATATATAATTTTAGCGGCAGAATACATTTTCAAGATTATATTCTGAAATTAAAATGAAAAATATTTAATAAAGAGATTTTTTATGTAACCGAATAATCACGATGAAATTGAATGTATTGGAAAAATTTTTATTAAAAATTCGTATGAAAAAATCATATAAATATAAATTTAAATTTTCAAAAATACAATCACTGCCAAGATTATACAATATTTAAAAGAAATTCAATACATACATAAACAATATCGAAGGAACATTTTAATATCCAAGTACAATACAATTTTACGGTTTTCCTTTTATAAAATGGTATGTTTTATTTTCCCTATGGGTTTTATAGACAAAAATTCAATTTTACTTAAATATTATGTTTGTGTTTCACATAATCGTAACTGAGAAAATAATAATCATATAAATTTATTGATATAAATAAAAGATAACCTTATAATATCTATTTTATTATTTTCCCTTTTATTGCTTTATTAAATTAATTTCTCTTGTCTTATCATTTTTAAATATTCTGCAATATAGCGTACTCAAAAATAAAACAAAATAACTTTTTTCATTTTCATCTTTTAAACAGTTTTCAGATTTAACGTTGTAAATGCGAATTTCCGGCGTTCCATATTTGTTTTACTGTCCAATCAACCGTGAAACTGTGTTTTAAATAACAAAGCTAGCAATTAGCGGTTATCCAAAATAGAATAAATTTGGAAAATAATGAAGAGGTTGCTAATATTTTAAACTAACAAAAACGTTGTTATTATGCTGTCTTCCTTCACAAAAATTAATATTCTGCTCCGATCCGGTATCTGCCATCATGACAGTTCCTCCGTGAACAAAGTCATAGAGCTTTGGAACTAGCATTACATTTATTTTTGGTTTAGATCAAAATTCAAACAAAAAGAGAATACACAAAAAAGGAGATGACGATTTTAGCTAACGATACGTGGAAGCGGGAAGCACTTCCACAAAAAAAGTCTTTCGTGGCATTAAAATGTAAGAAGCGGGAGTTATTTGTAAGCAAAAGATCTCAAGTTTATATTAACTTTGATTTGAATATAAAAATGCCGAATTAAAAAAAAATTGGTTATTAAAAGTAAAAGTGTTAACTAAAATTGACAATAAAAAAAATTAAAAACTTTTGGCTTGTTATAAAATTGGTAATCTGTATTTTGTAAGCGAACTTCCATGGCGGAAATAATTTGTGTCATTTCATAAAGTAAAATTCCTTGTAAAGTCAAAATAAATCAATATCTTTTTAAAATAGCTTTTATAATCTCCTTGACGCTCAGCTCAGCTAATGAACGAGTGAAAAAAGTTGAGGCAGCAAGCAAGTGGAATAAAATGTCACAAGTGCACATTAACCATGTCCCTAATGATAGATAATAATTAACGCGTTGTGAACGTTTTAAGATTCCCAACTTAAATATGTAACAAATGCTCTTTCAAGTTGCTACTCAAATTTAATCGTGGCTGGAAGTGTAAGAAAACGAATGCTCGTTAATTCAAACATTTTGTGTTACTGCTGCAGTAAATTCCATGTGAAAATGGCTACACTTGAATCGAGTCTCCATAAATTTTGTGAATAAAAATAATTTAAAAATTTAATTAGTTACGCCCTAAAAACCCTAATACCTACCTAAAATCGAACACTCGATGAGCAAATTTAAAAGTGAATCTTGGAAAATAAATTTTTAAGTAATGACGTGTAAGTGGAGCATTTTTAAAATTTTGTTGATTTTAATTTTGAGTTTTAATAGTGCATCTTGTGATACAGCAAATTTAAAACAGTTAAGTGATGAGCTTTTGACTACACAAGATGGATATTACGTGGATTCTCTTAACGATGTTGCTTTAAGTGCTGGGTATGATCTTTTGATGCACATTTTTGTCGTGCTTGATATTTTTATTTTCCTTTATAAATTGCAACATTTTTAACCCCGAGCTAGTCAATTTGAGCTTGGCAGTAACATTTCCTCTTTCCTAAAAGAATTAACGTTTTCTCAAGTATAAGCTCGGTGCTAAATTTAATTTACATTCGTAAAAGATACATGAATGCATCTAACATATTATGTATGTAGTACATATTACTTATTTGTACAATAATAAATATACCCGAATCAATAGTAAACTTTTTTTCCATTCAAAATATTTTTTTAAAAATTAAAAACTCTCGTTTAAAAAATAAACAACAAAAATATCCGTTCAAAAATAAGTTTTTCATATTTCAGGTTTCTTCTATTGTAGCTCCCCGACTAGTAGAATTTGTATATTATAAAGTAAAAACGGGGATTACAGTTTAGAATGTAGAAAACTAATTAATAAAATTATTTTTCCTATCTAAATTGTTTATTTTTTATACCGGGGGTTTTAATTTTATTTTATTAATTTTTAAATAAAGAAAATTTTGGGTCGAAGGTTAACAACAAATTTTTGTATTAGTAATAACTGCTAATAATTAATCATGGTCTGCGACTTTAAATGCTTTCTGCGTCGAAACTAATCAAGATAAATTTATTATGCTGTTACTGACTTTTTTGTAGAAAATCTAATTTTCTTCAATATTGTCCATATGGTATTTTATCGTATTTGTTATGGTTTTTTCAGCATTTCTCATGTAATCCGTGCATTTGAATGCCTCCTACTTCTAGACTATTAATTTTTATATGCTCTCGCGGACGCTTTTGAAGAAAATTTAATTACCTACAACATTGATCCTTTTCACTTTTTAAAGATAGCTAAGAACCCTTTCAACAAACTGCTGTCTGTTAAAGAACCACATCAAAATTCGGCCTTACGTTGAAAAGTTATAAAGCCACAGGCAAACAAGCATTCATGTAACCCTGTATAATAATATGTATTTTAAATACATCAACATTTTGAATTCAATACCAATTTGAATATATTATTAATGTAGTAAATAAATATATACTATGTAATATAATATATTTGCAAATTATGTTCAACATAATATTAATAAGTTTCATAAATTGATATCTAAACTAAACAACACAAATACATTGAAAATTTCGCTTTTTAATTAAAACTTGGAAGTTTTCTTTCAACTTTCAGTCTAATTAGAGAGTAGCGTCCGTCGCGCCATATAAAAAAACTAATAAATTAAAGTTAGAAAAAATGATTATTTTATGGGTTCTTTTGAACATTTCATAAGTTTTATAATATAACAAAATATGATATCTAATTTAAATTTTGTAAGATCCATTGTCCTTGTCATTGAGACAATGTCATCGATTAATTCTCACTTATTAAAAATTATAACGGGTATTAACGAGATAATCAGTAAAATCAACGAAATCCGACAATCAAAACTTGAACATTTTTTGCGAGATGTGATCTTTGGGCTTTGTCAGGTAGATATCAAGAAGATAAATGGTAAATTTTAAAGTTATAACGTTCTGATTGGTTGAACAATAAAAAACGGACTAGTAATGATTGCCTAATTTATGCGGCCTAAAGGCCGCATTAACCGCCATAACTTTCCACTTTTATTTAAGTTGACAATAAAAATGTATACTACTTTCGTGTATTTACCAAAAATATAAAATTCCTTCTATTTTTAACATTAAGGAGGGAAAAGTGTCTGAAATACAAAAAAAGCAGTTTTTTGTGATTTTTTTTCATAGTACCTTATTTATTAATATTTTTAAAATTGTTTACATTATTAAGCATTATTCTAAGAACATTTTGTTAAATTTTCATAAAAGAATATAAACCGAGTCACCTCAAAAAAAGTTTCAATGCGGTAGTCAGGGCGATAACTCATGATTGCTTCATCTAAAATTAAGAAACAAAAAAGAATTCTTTAGTACCTACATAAACAAAAAAGAATTCTTTAGTACCTACATAAACAAAGGAATTAACAAATAATTCATTTTTTAATTTTTGATAGAGATGCAATCAAAAAACTCTGATTTTTGCCAAAAATTGTTCCTTTTGTTTAATTAAAAAATAAGTTGTAATTGAAAAAAAATCCTTTGTTGAAATCCAAACTAAAGAAATCTTTTTGGTTTTTTAATTTCAGATGAAGCAATCATGAGTTATCTTGACTAGGGATCGTCTATTAATTACGTAAAGATTATTTTTTGATTCCAATAAGCTGCGTTCAATATATAACAATTAATTATTGTTTATTGGTACAATTTTGAATATTTATATATCTGTATTGCAATGACCCGAGCTATACAATCTATTAAAAATTTTGCTCAAATTCGTTCATTATTTAACATGAGACTCTTCAGTGTTTAATTCAATTGTAAATTAAAAATTGCTCAAATTTGTTACCTTTCATGTGGTATGGACATTGGCTTCACGTGCGCGCTCCGCATATGGTATTGCAGCTGGCTACGCCGGTCTTATAAATTTGTTTGTTCAGTTATTTTACAAATAACCAAAATTATCACAATTTTCAATTTATTCTTCACTGTTTCAATAAAACAACTTTTTATTTTATTTTAACTCACTTTTATATTTTTTTTTTATTCTTATTCAAAATTATTAAAATCAAAATTCTAATTTAGCGCAGCATGAAAATAATGCACCCATCGGGTTTTATAAATTTAAATGCGGTATCGTGTCCGCTGTGGCCCTGCACAATCAATAACTGTTATCAAGTCTTTGGAAGTAAAAATTTAGGTCCGCTAAAAGTTTCACAGGGCCATAGCCGACACCAGTGTCCGCCGTAATTTTTTTGGTTTTTGAAATGCCCTATTGGTCTAAATAATATAAAATAGATGTATGGTACACAGAACTACGCGAATTTGAAAAAAAAAGTTTTGGCCCAGGTGGAAAGATTATTCAAATTCCCTTGGTGCTAAACCTGTTAATATCCATATTTTTCCGTTTATTTTCTTTATCTGATTTCCGTTATTAATGCAGCGTTTTAAAATTTTCCTCATCTTCATTAACTTTTGTGGAGCAAACATTCTAATAATTTTAAAATTTTCTTCCTTAACCATTGCCTTATTTATTACTTTATTATTTTTCCTTTTTATCTTCTTATTCTTCCTTATTAAAACTTTTTCATCATTTGCGTCTTCTCCACTTTCCATTACTAAATCTAATTTTATTCTTTTGCTACCCGCATTAATCTCCTCTTCTACTTTTTCATCTATTCCACTCATTCTTTTGTCATTTTTTATTTTGTTTGCTAATTTTTCATAGTTTTGATCCATTTTTGTTCTATTCGAGTAATTTTTTTGTTTATTTCAGTCGTGTTTTTGTTTATATCTTGTTTTAATTCACATATGTTTTTGTTCATATTTTCATCTCTTTCTTGCATGTTTTTGTTCATTTTCTCATCCTTTTCTTTTATGTTTTTGTTCATTTCATCATCCCTTTCTTTCATGTTTTTCATAAACTGTTGCAGTATTTTATCCGTGCTTGACATTTTAGCTTCTCTCATTTTGTTTTGTTTTTAAATTTTTGTTCTTTACAAATTTTATTATTAGTTATCTCAGAGTCAAAATTGCGGGTTCAAATTTCGTGATTACAAGCCCCACGTTGTCGGCGTCTTTAAATGCAACGAAATTCGAAATTTTTCGAACCCCACGTCTAGCCAGACGCGTCTGGGTGACATTTAATGAGATGACCCGAGCTATACAAATTTATTAAATTTTCTTAATTCTAAAAATTCTTCTTTGCTCGGATTCATTCATTTTTATAGCTATGAGCTCTTCAAATTGTAATTTTAATATTCTCTTCAGTTGTCAATTAAAAATGCTCTACTTTTACCTTGTAATGTGTGGCCTTGCAAGCGCACATGGATTTCACATCTGCCGGCATCAATCTAACTGCAAATTTATTTCACACAACAACCAAATATTATCCAAAAATTACAAATTTATTATCAATCAGCACTTAACTTTAATTAAAACTACTCTAAATAAATTATAATTTACTTTTATCCTTCAAAACAATTTTCCCTTTCTACTTGTTTTACAATCCCACCTTATTTACACAGCAAATAATTTAACTAACATTTTTATAGAAAATACGATAAATAAATAAATAACAAAACAAAATTAAACTTTAAAATAATTTACAAAATAAATGAATTATGATTTTTATGGTTGCGAAACACGACAGTATATTAAGGAATTATCAACGTAAAAAGTATACCACCGAAAAATAGAAAATTTAATTTAAAAAAAAAATGTTTTAAGTTAAACTTACGTAACGAATATGTCGACCCCCCCCCGCCCCTCCAAACCCTTATGTAATTAATGGACGGACCCCTATCGAATTAAAACATTTTTTTGAGGTTACTCGGTTCATAACCACTACCACTAGCTTATTTTTCAATATTTTTTTATGAAAATTTAGTAAAATGTTCTTAGAATAATGCTTAATAATGTGAACGATTTTAAAAATATTAATAAAGAAGTTACTGTGAAAAAAAAACACAAAAAATGCCTTTTTTGTATCTCACTATTAATTCACCTTGTATCCTATCAGCAAATACAGCCAGATATTTCTTAAATTATTTGCGGAAATTTTTATAAAAAAAGAAACAAAACAAAGGCAGTTGCATTAACAATCACATAAATTATCGTCTACACCAGGTAATACTTATAAGGGGCAAAAATTTTAAATTTATTTACTTGTTTGTGTCAAAGCAGACTGTTCGATATAAAATCTATTCCTAATCAATCAAATTGCAGGATCCTGTTGGTTAATAATTCTATACCTACGCACTACTTCTAATTAGCTCTAATATTGGAATTAAATCACTAATTATTATGATTAATGACGATAGTAGTTGTCGATCGTAATCCTATCCCCTGGCGTATTCAGGGTCGGCACCCAGTGGCGTGAGTAAGTAATTTGGAGAGACTAGAAGTCTGAAGTATTAAAAAGTACTAATAACAGTATTTACTTATTAACTATGTACATTATGTATTATGTAGTATGTACATACATATGTGTGGAAATAATGTAGTACATAATAATACTTGAGTTTAAAACTGAAGTTACACACAAAATGTTCTTTAAATAACTTTTTTTCTGAGACATTTTTTTATGACATGAAATTTTTCTTGATTTATCAAATGATTTTTGAAAATAGAATGTTTTTCTGCTTTTCTTATAAAAATTTTGTATTGTCGTCAATTCGTCAACATTCTTATTCTCCGCCAAAAATTACGTAAGTAAAACAAAACATTTTATTTCGCTTATCGCAACCAGTAAGCCACAAAAATTTAGTATACCAACTGCACTGAAATTTTCTATTAAATTTACCTTCTTTATATTCCAATGAAAGAGGGAAAGAAAAGTTGTTGGTGTATTAGGTTTTAATTTATCGTTTATTTCCATTCATGAAAATAATTTAAAAAGTATAATAAAGCAATAAATAATATGGTTAAAGTTATTAACATGTGATAATATTTTTATAAACTTAATTTTATAAATAATAAAGCAATAAAAAATGCACAAAAACGTAAAACTTGTAATAGCAAAACCGATAAATTATATTGCATAAACTTTAAAGAGACTAGACTCAACGTTGGAATATTAGCTGTATGCAACTTCCCCACTTTTTTATGCTCGTCTACGATATGTATTGATAGCATTTAGCATAGGTGCATTTTAAGTATGAGTTTTTTGTAAGAACGTCTCTTGCAACTGGCAGCCGTCATTATCTTATCGTATAGCAATTCAGCATCACTATTAAATTTTAACTGCAGGTATTGATTTCAAATGTTTTTCTTTAGATAATAATTATGTAAAAATATAATTAAGAAATTAAAACACCACATAATTTTTTTAAATACGAATAGTGTCTGTGGAAATTTTATTAAAAATTACGATATTTATTAAAACATTTTGTTTATTTTTGGTGGCTGACTTTTTCTGGGGAGACGTAGTCTCAAAGACTCCCCTGACGAGCCGCCACTCAGTAATGGCCAGTGTAATTAACATTATTTGCTAGCTTCCTAAATTCTTGATAATTTCAAAATATTTAGTTAGCTATTTTCAAAATTTTTGCGCCGATCCTACATCACAAAATCGGCGGTCTGCGAGTTATAAAATGGTACACCCTGTATCAGTTACATTTGAATATAAAAAGCGTACATCATTACTTAAATTATTTCAAACTGACTGCACTTTGTAATTAATTCGTTGCATTACAAACTAAACATTCTTTCTTTCCACAAGAAGGATCTTTGTGTTAGCTTTTCATTAAAGATAACCGCGATTGGCTCTCAATAAATGAGAGGCCTATAACAAATTTTTAATTGAAATCTTTCAAGTAAGCACCGAAAAAAAAATTTTTATTGAAAAAATTTCGTTCCTTTAAATTACATCTCGGCCGCGTTATTCAAACGCGACACGCGAGAAAACTAAAAAGAAAGAAAAGCTCTAATCAACATTAAGCATTACCGCATTAAAAATTTAAAAAGTTGTCCATTTTCTACTTTCTTTTGTGAAACATTTAAGAAAGTGAAAATTTTATGTTATCTCTTTTGTAAGTTAAAAATAATTACAACATCTGCAATTTAATTAATAACCACAGCATTTAATTCCACTCGTTAAATCTAAAAATACCCTTTTCTGTTTAAGCACTTCCGTGACATTTAAATTCATTAAATTTTAAAAACACGACATCAAAATTACATTGCTCGGTATGAACCTCAATATAATCATAATACAGCAGGGGTAAACTGTGCAATTGTACGATTAATGACGAAAAAATTATCGTTCGGAACAGAAATTTATTTCAATTTATTCTGCATTAGCCTTGACCCAATTAATTACAGTCGTACTTATTAGAAAATAGTTTACACACAATATTTTTAGACCAACATTAACACGGTCAGTCGGTTACGATTAAAAACTTACGACCCCCCCCCCCCCCCAGTAAGATTTTATTAAAGCTGCTCTATATTTTTGTAAAATTAATGCAGCAACCTTCTTAATTAAAAATAATAGTTCAAGTTTTAGTTTATGAAGCCTGAGTTAGTAAAACAATGTTAATAAATTTAAACCTTCCACGTTAATTTACGAAAACAATTTTACTTATTAAATACTTAGCCGAGTGTTATCTCACCAGAATGCAAAGTACTGTGATTCTTATTAACGACAGTTGGTATTTTACAGTCTTGAAACTTTGGAATGCCCTTCCAGCAACGTCATAACCACACGATATAAATGTAACGTTAAAGGACAATGGGTGGACTGTACCAGAAAGCACTGCTGCACCGATTACACCTTTATAGCTGGAAGGTAATATTGAGTGTTTTATTTAAGACTGAACCGGTGAGAAACAACCACTACTGAAATCTTACATAAAACGGATATACTTTCAGATGTGTTCATAAAGATGAAGATCCGTGCTCGATGAGTTTGTGCGAGCAACAGTGCACAGTTTACCTGCAGAGAGTAATTTGCACATGCTTCGACGGATATAAATTTAGTCCAGAAAACCAAAAACAGGGAATAAAGCCCGTGTGTGTAGGTAAGACTTTAACAAAATTTCGATACAAAATTTCGCTGAAGCCGGATCTGTTATATTTTTCTAGATATAAACGAATGCCTGGATGAAAACGGAGACTGCGAACAAAAGTGCATAAATGAAATGGGAACTTACAGATGCGATTGCAGAGAAGGTTTTCGATTACTGGAAGATAACAGAACATGCGAAACGACAAATCCTTCGGAAGTATCAGAACAAGCAGCTCACAGAAGAGATCGATGCTATGCAAGCTGTGACACCATAGTTCGATTACATGACAAACTTAAATCTTTACAAGAAAAGGTGAGAACACTTTTTTTATCTTTTTCAATAAAAAGCTTTTTTTTATGTGAATGAAAAATTAGATCAATCCATCTTCTAAACTCTGTCATTTCTTATTGATAAGAAGCTAAACAAGTAAGGTAAAGGCTTTATGGATAAATATCAATCAAACTTTAAATAAATTTCAAAAAAACTGTTTTACGGTAACAAAATTTTAAAAAGGGATTAAATATTTTTATATTTTAAAAATTTACGCCAGCGCGTTTTTACGCACAAAGCAACAAAAATTCAATTTATGCTTCGCTATAAACCGAAAGAAAGTGAAATATATAATATATCAATCCATTGCATCGTTCCAAAAATTTATTTGTGGGTTTTTTAATAAAGTGTTTATTATTTCGTCGCGCCCTTTTACGATTAATAAAAAAATTTATTGCGCGCGAAGCCGTGCAGATTTTTTACAAGTGCAGTAATTTTAGATGTCTGCGTTAAGTACGGCAGTAAGATTATCGAGTTTTGCTTCCGGACCGCCGGGACCTGCTGGTCCTCCAGGACCACCTGGACCTACCGGACCTAGAGGATTTCCTGGTAAGTTTTCTAATTAATTTAATTTCCTACGTTAATAATAATTAATCGGATACGCCAACAGGTTAATGCGAACCCAAATTCTTAATGTTATTCCCTCTAGGCTCAATAATCAATTTTTGCCTAATTCGAGGGTAGTTTTAGTATGTGAAATTTTTAAACTACAATTATTATTCTATTAATAAAACAGAATACTGAATTAATGGAATATCGCTTTGCCAAGTAAGTTAGTTATAAAAGATAAGGAGTTTGAGGGTAAATTAGCAGAGTTTGACAAAATTAAATGGCAAATGAATAACCAATTCAGAAATTCGAATAATGCAGCAAACTTTCCAAATTAATTTAAAAAACAATATTTTAAAGCGACTTTTAAATGCATGCAGCGACTTGTTTTTGCTTTTAAATTGCAGAAAGTTTATAGTTTGAACATTTTATACTAAAAACTATCGCGTACTTATAATCAGATATTTTACAGGGTCTTCCAAAACTCACGATCGGTTACAAAAATAAATAATTAAATTAAGAAACTAATTTTATAGCAAAGCGGCTAAGGGTAGGTAGTATTTTGTATATACTATTTTCTACGCTTTCCAAAAATCTAACAATTTGAAAAGTAATTGGTTCTATATTTACATTAATCTGGCCACTTGACGAAACGTTCAAGTCGAGAACAAATTCAATAATTCCCTCGATATTACTTTTGGTCAATTAGATATCAGATGCCTCATCGATAATTTTTTAAATGAGGCAATATGTCGAGAGAATGTCACTTGAAAGCTCTTTAAAGACAAATTGAATTCAGAAGACAGTTATTTTTTATTTTCATAAAATATTAACCGATAGGTTCTTTTTCAAGAATTAAAAGCTTTTTAATTCAAATAACTAATAAAATGCTGATTAAATTTCGTAAATTGTTAGCAAATAAAACAACAAGGAGTACTTTGAATTTCTTTTGAAGAGAGCTTTTAAATGCTCTCTGAAACAATAATGTAGGTTCATAGCCCAGGCAGCTGGGCATAAAATCAATTAAAATGTATGAATAAATTTTGAAACTCTTTTTTCGTCTTTTAAGGATACATTAAAATATAATAAAACATACCCTAGTTTCTCGTCTCCTTCAAAGTCCGCTAAAGTTACAGTAAATATAAACGGTTTTTCGACGATAACTTCTGTTCTTTTTGAGATACGATAAAATTAGGTTTATTCAAATTTAAAGCTGATAAAATTCTCTACCAAAAAGATACTATGAGTTTTTACTCTGGAATCTATATTTTCAGAGCTGTAATCGCTTAAAGTTCTATTTTTACTTATAGTACAAAAAATAAAGATATTTTAAACGCACTAATTCCAACAAAGAAACTTACACCATTGATAACGGTAGGAATTGTGAGTGCATACCTAAAGGTTTCCATCAATAGATGCTACTCGCATGGTAACAAATTAAAGAACCATTTTGAAGAAGAAAACAAATTTAATGTAAAGTTAAAGTATTTAAAGTAAATGTGCTCGGGACGGCGAGAAAAGGTACAATTATACGTAAAATAAAATTTATAAACTTTTTTTATATTCGGCTATCATTTGCTTTTAAATATCGATTAAACGCAACAGTTATAAGATGATATATTCGCGTCTCAATTCGAAAATTAAAAAATGCTTATAATAAAGAAATTCTCGCATGTCTGCTTTAGAAGTTCAAAAACCATTCTGGTTGGAATTAATGAATTGTTAAGCTATGCATTTCTAGTTTTGATTTGTTACGTTCAGGTGGATACTGATTAAGTCGCAAGATTCAAAAATAAACTTAACTATTAATTAATATTGAAAATAACAAATCTGAAAAACGTAATTCAAGTAGACAAACCCTAACTTGGTATCTGCCAGGGTCTAAATTCAAAATTTACATTATAACAAGAACAATGTCAAATCAAAATTATAGTTAAATTAAACTTGACGTAAGAGATTCCTAAATAGACGGTTAAGAACATGAGAAATCCAGGAAAAATAATAAACTTCTCGCAATTAACAAAATTATAATTTATTAACTAGTAAAATTTTAATACGGCTTAAACTTCCGAGACTTTTTTAACAATTCAACTTTCTTCTTGTCATCTTCAAATTGTTTTTTCAACTTCTGTATTCGCTTCAATTTTTCTTCGCGTTTCTGAAAGGCATAAAAATCTGTCTTACATTTATTTTCCATTCCTTGATTATGCTTTTCTAATAATTTATTTGTTACACTCTCTTTTCGTGCCAGACCAGGATTTCTGCCTTTTTTTGTGACAACAGTCCAGCCGTCGTCATCGGTAATTTGTTCTTTTTGTTTCTTCTCCTGCTGCTTGTCATACTTTAACATATATTTTGTAATTTCTGCTTCTAATTTCGCGTGATCACAAATGCTGTTATTGTACTCGTTTATCCATTTATCCATTCCAACAAGACATGGTTTCGATTTATTTGAAATGAAATTTAATGATTCTACTTTCAAAGCTGCTATAACACTAGCAACATCACGAAAAACAACATAAGCCACTTTAAATCCATCTATGTTCTCACTGGGTTCCTGTAAACCAGGTCTTTTTTGAAACTCGACTCGTTCAATCTTCCCTACATCCGAGAAAGCATTACGTAAACCATCACTGGTAACATACGGTGGTACATTACACACTAAAATAGTTTTATCTTTCGGCCTAGTTTCGGAATCTTTACAATCCGAATCTTTTATGAAAATTTGGTGTCCACATGTCGAAGAGTCGGAGAAGATAAGCTCCACAACTAAAAATTAAAATTACAATTAAATGCACAATTTTGTATCCCATTTACGTACCGTTAAATCCATTAATAATCATTGTAAGGTATTCAAAATATTGAATAAATTTTATTTGTGTACACGCACTAAATATATGAACGTTCACTTTTGAGGTTATGCATAACAATGACAATTATTGTTGCGCAAAGCAACCAACTGTTACTAAATATATCCAGTAGCGGCTCCTAACTTTTTCAATGGTAGGGCACAAAATTAGAAGTAATTACATTTTGCTTTGAAAACCATTGTATAGATTAAAAGTAAGAAAGGCATTGTTACTTACTAAAAAATCACATAAAAAATAAAAGTAATATAAAATTACTATTTTATTATTGTTGTTCACTTCGAAATTTGAAAGAACATCCCTTATCCAAACCACCACTAAATAAAAGTACAATTATTTTTAGGTTCTGGAACCAATTACGAAGTGGTACATAATAATCAAGATTACACATATTCAATGTTGGATGCGTTTGTGCCTTTACCAGAAGACGAATCGGCACAATGCAGATGTAAAAGAGGTTCCCAAGTGAGTAACAAATCTTTCATAAATTTCATACACAAAGAAGGGAGAGGTGTTTACTTCACAATAAAAAAAAACAATCAGCTACCCCTTGTTGAAATATCATTTAGAACAAACAATACCAAAAGCTTTTATGGCAAAATCGTTTAAAAAATCAAAACTATTTTTACTATTTGGTTTTTAAATTTTGTGACGTATTTTATGAATGATCCCTCAATCTTTTCTTTAATTGTGTAATCAGGGTGAACCAGGTCCCGGAGGTGCAAGAGGTCCAAAAGGAGATAGAGGTGAGAGAGGACCAAGAGGTGCAAAAGGTGAGCAAGGATCTTTCGATTTTCTACTCCTGTTATTGGCCGACGTTCGACACGACATCGTTCATTTACAAAACCGAGTTTATGGAAATGGAGAAAAGTAAGAAAACAAACTTAATATTAATTAAACTTAATTACATACTATTTTATTTTTAGACCACCAGTTTTTAATTTTGAATCTGCATTGGAAAAGCGTAAAACAAAAGAAAAGCAGCGCTTAATTAAACAGCACAAATTATTACAAGGATTTTCTTCTCCAACTGAAGAACACATTGTTGAAAAAATAACAGAAATGCCCGAAGAAATCAAAACCATCGAATTTCGGGAAAGTAAAAGTGTTGACGATGAATATGTAGAAGACCTTGATTATGATCCCGGATCTGGTGAAATGACAGATGAAGATTATTTGTGAGAATAAGTTCTGAAATTAACTAACCAAATAATACAATAAAGTTCATATTTAAAAATTACACATCATTTATAATTATTATACTCCCAGGAAAGGGCTAACAATCAATTGAAAAGTTAAATTTTTAAACAGTTTAAACTGTTACGAGCCAAAGAAAACGGGGGAAAATGGTAGTAACTACGATTATTTGATAGAACTTCAAAGTTTAGAAAACTTTTGGAGTAGGAATGGTAAAATTTACAAATTTTTAGATTGGTAAAAATTAAATTTATTTAAAAAAACAATAACAACTTTAAATTTGATTGGTAAAAGTTACCAACCTTATTTATGATGTTTCTTTTTTTCTTTCCTTTTCTTTGAAGCTTGTGGTTTGTCATCTTTTTCATCTTCTGTACTTTCATTTAATCGCTTCTTTCCCCTGAAAATCAACAAACTTTAATAACAACCACGCACGTTTTAAAAAAAAGCCAACTTACCCTTTAATAGATATGTAACTTTTACTTCCTTTGAGTGTTAAAGCTTTATTCCACTCCTCTTCTGAACCTTTAATAGCAAACTGTTGCAAATTTTCAATTTTTAAATTTTGTAATTCCTTTTTCTGTTTCTTTTCTAACTCCTGTTTTAAAAAACAAAATTAGAAATTCAATTTTAAATTCACATCAAATTAACTATTACCTTAGCAACTTCTTCCAATTCGTCTTTCAAATTTTCAACTAATGGCACTAAGTTTGTAGGTTTAGAGATAGAAACTTCTTTTTCCTGATCAGGACAATTTTCAACAATGGAATTTAAATACTCATAGCATTGTTTTATCACATGGTCTAAATTTAATTTGCTCTGCTTTTCCTGCAAATCTAACTCCGTCTCTAAACTTTCCAGAGATTTGTGCTGTAATCCAGCTCCTAACAAAATTTTCTAAAAACTGCAATATGATTACAAGTAACAACAAGAAAATAAAATTTACCAATTGCACGTCTGAAAATTTAACGGTGCCCATCTTTTTGAGATAGAATAATTTTGCTATTGCTGGTACTAAATCCATAACCAAGTGATAATCAACCAAACTGTTATTGTACATTTCTAGCCTCTTCATTTCATATTTAGTTAGATGGACATTTAGTTCTTCAAGAGTCAATTCTTAAAAAAAAAAATAGTGTCAAGGTATAATAGTAACTCGCGAGTAGAGGTTTAATAATAGATGTACTACTGGACTCAGTGACACTTGGAAAGTATTCCAAGTCCAAATTTGATCAATCAAGATTCTAATATGCAGATTGATATAATCCCAATGGATTAAATTCAAGAAATATTAATTTTCATAATATTAATGTAGTAATTCGATATGCGAAGTTACTGTCACTTGTCGCACTAATTCAAAAGTTCTGTAATACATCCACTTTCAATTTAATTACACGAATTTACTATGTACTTACTTTGTCCAACTGCTTCTTTCACACCAAACTTTAAAATATCAAGAACGAGCGAAGTTGAAAATTTACTAAATTCAAAACCCAAAAGTGAAATAAACCGTCGTCTGAAGTCTGCATAAAAATCAAACAACCAATCGTCGGTATGTGTGTCATTTTCTTTATTCTTCAAAGTAGTAAGCATTATGCACGAATGTTCACCTGTTAAATCGTTAGTTGTTTGACATACATAAATGGGAACAAAATCTGACTGCTTCCTACAAAAATCATGTTTAAACCTTTTTCGGTATACAAATAATGAAAACTTACCAAAACTTCAAAAGAGGTTCGGTTAAACCATACGACACTCCTAAATATCTCAATCTTTCAGGTTTGCGCTCCTGTAACCTTAAAATAAGTTTTAGAGAACTTTTCTTAGGGTCAGTGAGTTCATTTTCTTCTTGCTCCATGTCATCGGATAAATTTTCATCCAACTCTTGGAGATGTGAAAATTTAAACTCGTAGTATTGCCTCAGTAATGTTAACGCTCTTGTACCGTACCCCATCTGTTCAGAACATAAAATATCATAACCTTTTCTTTAAATCAAATATGTAACCAACCTTTTGACAATCTGGATGAGTAGCGATCCGAACGATACGTGCACCAGGCAAGGTACCAAAGTCGGTATCCTGAAACTGTTCCATAACTTTCCATGGAATTGTATCACCATATGGTTTCATATTTCGTGACGACGTTCCTTGCGAAATGGAACCTTTTGACAGCTGACCTTCCAAACAAATTAGAACAGCAACCAATACTTCGGGTAAAGCATTTGGAGAAACGTTTGGACCACAAAGGCAAAAGAGGTGGTAGGCTGGGGCATCAGACATAAGAAGTAAATCGTCGGGGGAATTTTTATAATGAGAAGCCACAAACAAGGAAACTAAGCTTTGTAAAAATACCTCGTAGACGGCATTATAGCAAAAAAGAGCGTCCCTGTTGATGTAGTACAAATCACAAGACTCGGGAGAGGGGAATCCCGAATGTATCGGCACTGAAGTGACATCCAAACATAGCAGTTTTGTTAACCAAGCTTCCACTGGATCTCCAGGTTTGTAACGAATTGACTCTTCCAGTGTCACTTCTTTTAAAGTTTTTCCAGTTGACGTTCCCAAAGTGTTGCCACTTCCCGTTGGAACGACCTCCACTCTCAACTGTTTAAGCAACTTGAGAGAAAGAGATCGACCAGTACCTTCGTAACCGTTAATTGTTGACGCTAGGAAAACCAAATATTTTCCAAGCAATTCCTTAACAAACGGAAGTGGTATTGCAGCTGCTTCATCAATCACCAACAATTCACACTGAGAAAGTTTCCCACTGTCGGTAGGATGAATGTACTAAAAAATGATGAATGACATACAGTTAATACTCCACAATCGAGAAAGAGCACTTAAAAAATTTTAAAATAAAAAATAATTAGTGTAATTCTACAAAAAAAAATTTTAATTGAAGGAAACCAGCGATTTCTACTCAATAGCAATGAACAATGTTCTTTTGAGTATAAGCGTTTTCAATATAAATAAATGTAATTTTTAAGTAATGATTAATAATTTTTTTCTACTTACTTGTATTGTTTGTCTGTGCTCCTTATAAACGTTGATCCTGATGATCGCTTTGTTCAATTCTTGATTACCCGAGCGAACCACAGAATAATCTGAATGTTCTATATACTCTAAAGCTCCAAATCCTTTACAAACAAATTCGAAAAAAGTATTCAAATTTTCAGGACTTGGACTTGTCACAAAAATATTAGTATAACCAAATCCAACTGCAGCGGCAACAGCCAAACCCAGAGCGGCCGATTTTCCACGCCCTCGAGCGGCGGTAAGTGATACGGTCGAACTCAAGGTTTTTTCAGTTATAGCACTAATAAACACATCTAATGCTTTAGCTTGATCTAAAGTTTTGCAACAATTAACGAGGCCACCAATGACCGCGGCGTCATGCACTTCACGTTGTACTTCAGCCAATTTCTTATCATTTTTGCTTGTTTTGATTGCTGTCTCGACAGGAGTGATTTCTAAATTTTGCGAAGTGATGGGTAGTATGGTCAATCGGTCATCAATCACTAAACTTCTTTGACAAGAAACCAAAGATAACAGAAACCTCTTATTGAAACGAGCAACAACGTTTCTATGAGCTTCCGTTTTATAATTTTCATGCACATCCATGTTTATTGTATGAAGTTGCCTGAGAGACGTAATTGTACTCATCAGAATTACAACTAAACCACCACCTTCAACAGTTTCGATAGTACGTGCCAACAAATTAGGAGTCATACACTCAAAGTCTTGCAAAACAAGCATACCAAAAGTTTGACCTAAAATTTTATTCGTCTCCTTATAATAACAAAACCTAATCGAGTTGGAATTCATAAAGTGATCGAAATGATCGTTTTCATCAACCTCCGAAGAACCCAATTTTGATTTGTGTTTTAATTGCTTCATACGTTTCTTGCGGTTACTGCTAACTTCTAATTTAGCCTTGTAACACCACAAAACTGAAGGTTTCACTTTGACCATAGCTTTCGTAAAGATGTTATACAAAAGTGGAACCTAAAACCAACAACAGTGATTATTTTGTAAGAAAAGTAATACATGCTTATAATTCTAACCTGATCTTTGCCTTTCTCACCAAGAATAACGAAAAGCGTTCTATGGCCGAGTTTAACACCATTATCAATCAAAACGCGAATACGATTATCAATTTTCTTCTGCACCATTTTAAACTTTTGATAGTCTTTAATTAAATCGAAAAATTATAAACTAAACAACACATGCACAATTTGAGGTTAAAAACGATTTGACTCATTTGAACTGAACTGTCAACGCACATGGCCAAAACACAAAATAAATTATATACAGGGTGATTTGAAAAAACCATAGCAGATAAATGATAATACATTTGGCACCGAAACTTGACGTGTATTTATAAAAATTTTTAATTTAAATTTATAAAAAATTTAAAAATTCGACAAATTTGAACTATAAATTTGCAGAACTTTCAAATGGTACAATAATTTGATTGACTTTATATAACAGAACCAATCAAATACAGACATTCTTGACCTATCGTGGTAAGTGTTTATTTTAATACAATTTATAAATTTGTAATTAAAATGGTAAATTTAAATATTCAACTGTTTTGTAAAATCTATACCGGCCGATTGGGAAACAGGAGACTGTGGTTCAAAGCCTGCTCGGTTCAAATGATCTAAAGATAATTACCGATCTATGTGCTATAGGGAAGACGACGAGGATGCTAGGACCCTAGTAAGTCATCTTGGCTTGAACTAAATTGATCGCCCATGCACTGCATAGACAATCTCTAAATACTCGAAAAAGAATTGGATATGATTAACTTGAATGTTGAAAGATTTTACAAAAAAAAAAATTACTGTAGTTTTTCAAAATTTATATTTCAGCTTTACAAATCTTTAAAAAAACTAACGTAAACTTTAATGTCATCACTTTTCTCGAAAAGAAGTCAAACAAAATTGTTAAATATTTAAAAAATAAAAATTAGATATTTTAACTAAGTCCGGGGTTTATGGGCTCACTTGTGAATGCTCTCAAAAATACATTGGTCATACCGGTAGATCTTTCAAAACACGATTTGGTGAACACACGCGATCTTACTTACAAAGGGAAAATCGACTTTCACGAAACATCTACTAGACACAAACCATAAACAGGGAGGGGGGGGGGGTACGAAATTTTACATATTGAACAAAAAAGTAGAAAACTAGATTTTTTGGAAGCCATGGAAATTAATAAATTAAAATATTCATCTTTACTACTAAGTAGTCAATCTGATTTAAATAACTCACCCCTACTAAACATTTTTAATAAATAATACCCCGCCCCCCTTCTAACTTACCCTACATCCACTTACATTATTTCTTTTATATTAATTATATCCCTACACTCTAGTAAATCCACATTACAATATACCATTTTTTCAAAAATATCCCCCTCCTACCCTCCCTTTTCTCTTGCAATTTGAACGATAAATACAGAATTTTCTCGTTTCTCTTTCTAGTTCATCGCCTGATACCATACTATGGTGAAAACGTTTGCGATAATATACATATGATGTATTTATATTGTGTTAACTTAAAACATTTTAATTCTAAAAAGTGTTTGTACATTTTTTGGTTTTTTTAAAAAATTTGATTTGATTTACAAATCGACATGAAAAATTTACAGATATAACTTTTAACATTGTAAAGAAAAAACCAAAAAATAACGAAGAGTAAATTATGTCGAGACAAACCTGTCGACGAAGTACTGGGGAAAATCCAAGAATTTTTTGAAAAATTTCAAAAATACAAAACAAGTTTGATGTCCGAGTTCTCGACTTTAAGCTTCACTGATACAAATCCATCGATAAAAACAGCAAAACTAATAAAAGAACAAACAATTTATTAAATAATCAACTAATGAATTTATAATTAAAAATGTTACAACATTTTTGAAGATATTTTAAACAAAATCACGATATACAGATATTGTTTTATGGTATTTTGCTTTATACAGGTCCATCTAACTTTTAATTCATACAAATTCAGTCTTTCAAGTTATCAAAGTACCATAATTAATTTTAAAGCATATTATTATAATCTTCAACATGCATGCTTTTCGATAAAACAATTTCAAAAAGACTAATTTAAAAAAATTTCATTTAAAAACATTTACAAATGGAAATAATATTCGTTAATTTGGGATATTGTGTCTTGATCCACCGTTTGCATTAATTGCTCATACATCCCTTGACCGACTTGCTGCTTTAAGTGTTGTATCTAAAATTATATTTAAAATGCCATTGCAAACTAAAATTTTTAACATTCACTTACCTGCGAGTAAAAGTAATCCTTGAGAACAATGACATGTACGGGATCGCTGCTTACCAATTGTACCTTCCGTTGATGATGGTCAGTCTCGTAATATGGTTCTGTGTCTTCAACAAATTCGCTTGGACTGTGCCCGTTAGCAATAGTCAAGGTATCCACCAGAGTGTTATTATCTTCGACTTTTGAGATGTCATTTAAAACTTCTAAAATGTTCGTCATGATCCTACCAATTCTTGCCATCACGGGTGTAAATTGTGTGGTCAGCAAGTTGCAGAGAGCCAAAGCTACAAAAAAAACCTTTAAATTGTTTAAGCAAAAAAAAAAAAAAAAAACAAGTAACTACCTAAAAGTTTTCTGCGTTGAATTTGTGCAATGTTGCACATTTTATTTAGCCAAACATCCAGCATCGCACTAAAGCACCCCTCTTGGTTTAAACTTGCCGTAGAAATTCTACAAAGAGTTTCGTTGAACACCTCATGCGATACTAATAAGATCCTAGAAACTATCGCTAAGTAATTTGATAAAACCATCGGAGTGATTTCAGGGTCCTGGTATATTGCTCTAAAAATTAAATATGTTAGTCTTAACATCACTTTACAGGTCAATCAAAAAAAGTTTAATGTGACTGGCCTGTTATTTTAGCAAACTTACTCGAATATTTTGCGCAAAACTGGTTTCACTATTTGACATCCCAGTTCAGGAAGCGCTCTAATAAAGGTTTCCACAAGACGAGTTAATAATAGAATTCCTTCAGGTCTCATATCTCCCAACAAGTTATCGCACACAGCAATGAGTCGATGTCCTTGAGCTCTCATAACCATTTCGGGAGCCAACAGTAAATGCACATAAGAAATGAGTAAGCACATTCGTAAATTTTCGCTTGAATATTCTAACAAATTTGGCATATTTTCAAACAATCCCATGAGTTCATTTGACATGGTCACAGAATTTTCCAGTACAGTCAACCAAAGATCCAAACTGTCTTCTTGCAAGTAAACAATAGCACCCTGGGTTACGTCTGTACCGAGCTTGATAATAGGCAACAAAAACGAATTCAATTGATCACTGTCTGAACCAAATGCTTTGACTAACTGCACTAACGTCGATACAATTGCGCAGCGTAACATGTCATGCTCCTCAGATTCCTGCCACAATAAGGGCAAATAATACAGCAGTGCATCAGAATGTGGGCGTATCGTTTGACCAACTCGTTCCACAACAAGACTCATTACATTTAAAACATGCATTTTGGTTTCGCATTCTTGCACCTCTTTAAGTAAAGCAAACAATAAATTAAATGCAGAATCCAAATAAAGTTTAAACTGTTCGGCATTAAAATCAAAATCGTCGATCGCTAATTTCAGCGTGCTGGATGCAGTTAATCGTACGGCCATGTCTTCATTAGTGCTCAACAAATTAATAATACATTCATATAAAACGGGCCTCATCTCAGGTGACAATTTAATTCCGGTCCAATTACCTATCAACCACGCAATTCGCCTCCTTATTATCCTGTAATTCGAGTCTTTTACTTTAAGTTCTTGTACTAAATTACTTATTAACCACTGATCAAAATCAACCTATAAAGGAAAATTTAAAAATTAAATTTAAATAAGCAAGACGAGGATCACTTACATCATCGTATAAATCAAAAGCGGTAAGTCCGACCGCATTATACACTGCATCCTTCCTTAAAATTCCATCCAAATCGTGCACTGGTACAATCATGTTGTTTTCTTTAATGAATTCTAGCAAAACAGGTGACAACACTTTGCGGTACTCGTGAAAAATTGTTACGAAAACTGTTTCAGTTGAAGGCTAAAGTGGACATAGAAATAAAAAATTTGCAAATTTTTGTTTTGGTTTCTTAACCCTTTTGCCACCAAGATAGCTGCTGATCATAAGTTTTACAACCGAACATTTACAGTCCAATGTTTCACACATGAGATCATGTTCTACTTGTACAGAAAGATGACCTTTTATTCTGCACATTCACCAAACAAATCGTCTTGAAAAAAAGTCCAAATTTGCAACAGTCCCAGTGTCACTTTCATTGGAAAGAATTTTCGATATTGTTGGCTAGTATTGCATTTTAAGGTCATCCGAAATCTTGATGTACCTATACCAAGAGTTTCGTAAAAATATAAAAATTTGGTGATGCAAGTAATTACTCCAGTTAAGACAAAAAATGTGTTTATATTATTTTTAAAAGTTACAATTTAAGCTTTACACTGTTAAGAATAAATCCACAAAAGTAAGAAGGTACTAGGGGCATAAAAGATGATTATGGCTCGGTGCTGTGAAGTAAAACCCAGTTAGATCCTGGGTGAAATAAAATCTTTATTCTGATCGTCTTCTCTAGGAAGACCATGAACGGCAAACCACCAAGGTAGTTTACGAAGATAACCTTTAGGTCACGACTCTTCTTTCAAGAAGCATACGACTAAAAGGGGATAGTATTAATTAGAGGTACAACCCCTCAGACCGCTGGGTGCATTTATTCTGATCAAGTAAAAGCATTCTATTTAAGAAAGTTTTTGTATTCCGATGCGTTGTTTCTTAAATAATTGTGAAAAGAAAAAGATTAACCCATCCTTTGAAATTGTTAATCTGAAAATTACTGAACCAACTTAACTGGACTACTTCTGTTAAGCACATCTTTTCTTGTCTGCATTTGAAGATCATCCAAGATGTTCTAAACGATCTTGAAACATTACCGGATGAAAATTCGTCAAATAAATCTGTGAACTTGAATCACTCAAGTGTAACTTAGCTCATTGGACTATGTCAATTTTTAATGAATGATCAATCACATAGCATTAAATTTGGCAATAAAAGGATTAACTAAACAATACTCGTTCTACGTATTCCTTTCATGGGTACCAAGTAAAAAGTACACTCATAAATATATTTTAATTATTAGTTTATCGTCATAGTTCTAGAGGTAAATTTTAGTGGCGTTCCTACGATGATCTTGATGTCCGTTCTACCTTGATGTCCAACCCATCAATTTTAAAGAAATTTTATAATATAATAAGTCCCACAGAGTGTAGGAAAGCCACTGTCAAATTTCACATTTTTTATGAGTGACCACAAACACAAAATTCCCATATCACAGAAGTGCACCATATTAATGAGGAACATGTTTGTCTAGTGTTCGATTTGAAGTCTTCATGAAGACAATTAAAAATTTTCTCCCCCACACATAACTTTGTATTTAAAAAAAAATCTAAAATTCAACTCACTCAGTACTCCACACCAGACATTATTCTCCAAATATGGTCCAACATCACGAGAATTTGTACTTTTGACATCCTAATTTTCTTTTAATAACCCATGAAAAGACAAAAACTTAATAAAAACCAACTCACCCTTAAACTATATTTCCAACTTTCCCCACCTTCATCGTTGACAAAAGTTTCTGGATCCGCATCCCACAATTCCAAATCTTCTTGTTTGAGTAAAAAATAATGAGAAACCAGCTTTTTACAAATTTCTGAAAGCATATTTGGCTGAAAATATTCCATCACAATTTGATTAGCCCTAAGCGTTTCGGGGTTTTTTGCCAATTCGTGGATCTTTGGAGGTTTGTATTCTGCACACAAGAGGATACCCTTGATAAGATTGAAGCACTGAATCGTAAATCGTTCAAAAATAAACTGTGCGCCCTCAGAAGTAAAAATATAAAAAATTGTAAACTCCAAAGTCGGCCGAATTAAATCAATGTAAGAAAATGGATGAACGTCAAGAACATTGGATAAAATTTTTGTCAAATGAATTATAAATTTTTCACATAATTCCAGAACATCGATTCCTTTTCCTCGTAATTGCTTGCCTAAAAATATAAATTATTGTTATACATTAAAATTATTTTTCAACACCCGGCTATTAGTCATGACGTCAGTGTATCTAATCGCATCAGATACATCTGCACCAATTAAAAAAAAGGGAGATCATAAAATCAAATGCAAAGTAAAAAGTGAAACAAAACTTCAATAATTGATTGGATTAAATTTACCCGACTTACAATTATAAATCAAAATTTCCCCAGCCTTAACTTCTAATCATTGATGAAATCAAAATGAAATAAAAAAATCAAAAGTTCAGCTTAGCAAACTGTTTCTAACTTAACTCCCGATAGCAATTAACTGAGATTAGCGTATACGGAGTAAAAGTGAAAACCATAATAAATTTTACTTACGGCATTCTAAAGTTGATTTAGCACGTTCGTATATGCAATTCAGAAAGTTTAGACAATCTTGATTTTCATGTGGTTTGTGGAAACCAAAAACTGTTAATTTTCGTAGAATGCGTAATGTTAGCAAAGCCTTGTCTAAATTTTCTATTATTACTTCTGTTGCGGCATTTTGTAAAATATCCTTCAAAAATGCTTGTGTAAAATTATTCCATAAATGTAAAATGAATGTGTAAACGTTACTCGTAAATTCTTGAAACAACTTTCTGTCACCTAAAAACATTAAAATTAAAAATATAAGAAGACAGTTTCGGGTGACAAACCTGGAAGTCTTTTAGCAGCAATAGCTTTAACAACATGATGAAGAGTCAACAGAGAACGATGTTGTACCAAAGAATCTGTATTTTCAACACCTTGTAATAAAGTTGGAAGTAACTCCGGCCAATCCCTTGGACAATCAAACTTGGCAACTTTTGACACTAAAACAGCTAACTGCAATGCAATTTGATTCACAGGTTCTCTAAAATTGTTGATAAGGTTTTGTTTCAGTGCCACTTTTTCTGGTGCGGAGATTTCGTTCGGTGCATTTTTTCTCCAATACTTTTCCACTCCGTTCTTAAAGTATAAAACAGCGATCCATCTAATATTCAGATCTATGCAATGACTAGAAATTATATCCTACAATGTTTCGTAATTAATAATCAAAAATTTAAACAGGAGCTTTTTACAACTTACGAGTAGAACTGTGTAAAATCCAGATTGAGTTTCCCACTGTTGCAGTCTACCTTCTGCCGGTTTAAAAATTTCAGGAGCTTGGCTGGAAGCACTTCTGAGAATTTCAATTACCATTGATCGAGCAGATTCTCTGTCCATCTTGTATGTATCATATCACAACAAACCCTAAAATAATATTTAATAATTAAGTAATAATAATAATGTACAAGTACTTTCAGCCAAGGATGAAAGTTAGTTTTGCCATAAAAATAATTGAGGTTAGGAATACGTATTTCACGATTTAAAAGTTATACGCAGCAAACTCTTTAACGCTTTGATCAAAATAAGTTACAAATACATTAAATTATGATATATTTACCGTAAAAAAAATTTCGAAAGTATTTTGGCAATATAGGCTAGTGCATGAGCCTACGTAACAGGAATTCATAGATTACCAATAAATTATTTGTTTTACAAAATAGTTTAGTTACAAATTTGAGAGACGGCGCCACAATACACCAGGCTCATAAGACTTGCGTCACCAGGTGCGTCGCCTTAAATTTCTAAACCAGGTTCTAAATAAAAATTAACATTATTATTTCATTGAAACAATTTGTAGATTATTTATCAAAATAATTGATGGTATTTATTATTGTATACCATTATTATATTCGTGGCGTATCCATAGAGAGAATGAGGCGAATAAATTCCCCCCCCCCCTCCAAAGAATATGTGACAAGAAGAAGGGGGGAGCATAAAAAACATGACGTTCACAAATTTGATTTTTTACTAATTGAGTTTTTAATGAGAACTTTTTCGCAGCCTACTATAAGCCCCTAAAATTTGAATTTATCCCTTGCAAGCCTGTATTAACGTGTAATCCTTTTGAACTCCGTTTTTATCATATAAAAATCGATTTTACAACAATACTTGTTAGACATTTTTTGTCGTAAATTTCATTGTCTTAATTTTTGTTCATATACATTTTTTTATTTTGGCGCCTCGTTTTCGACCGAAGGTGACTTAAAGCAGATTCGGTAAAACTTTTTAATAATATTAAAAATGCACAATGGCATTCTTATGGCTTTCTCAGGAGATTCCCATGGAATGTTTACCGAGACTGCTTTAAGTCACTCTCGGTCGAAAACGAGAAAAAAGTGTATGGAAACAAAAATAAAGGGAAAGAAATTATCTACAAAATATGTCTGAAAAGTATTTTTGTAAAAGCGATTTTTATATGATAAAAACAGTGTCCAAAAGAAAAAATTTATATAGGGCTGAAAATTAAATGATCTAAAAAATTCATATTGCGCTTAAATATAGGGGATATAATATGCAGTATATTTTCCCAAATATGCTGTAAAAATTAACATAATTAACTGTAAAAATTGATTTACTTCCTACAAGATTTTTATATTAACGTAAGTTACAAAGTAAATTTCATTTATTACAATAAAATAAAAACTTTTTGAGCTGGTATTGTAGTATTTAGTTTAGTTTAGAGTTGGTAAAAGTATAGTAGTATTTAAGAAAAAATTATAGTATTTTAAAAGTCCCCCCCCCCATACCAATTAAAAAAAAACTATTGCATAGTTTCACGTGCCATTGGTTCTCCAAAGACATAGAGAAGGGGGGGTAGGAGTTATTTATTTAAAATTTTATCAAAAATAAAAATGAAATTAAATGAATTTAGAAAAAATAATATAAATAGCAGGTGATAATATACATACGGTGTATTTATATTGTGTTAACTTAAACATTTTATTTCTAAAAAGTGATTGTGCATTTTTTGGTTTATTCTAAAAATTTGATATGATTAATATCGAGTTACACTACCTAAACCACTTATCTATTGATTACTAGGAGAAATGTACGGAAATTTGCCAATATGTCCAAAAATGAAGATATATTCATTTCTATGCATTAGAAAATTCGGAATTTAGACCCCTTTTGTACAAACCGATCCTTCAGCATAGCTTCAAAAAAAAACATGCAATTCGATATAAATCTCAACCCCACTTACATGTGTGGTTAGATATTTAAAATGTGTTATGCCCGGTTTCATAAAGAATACCTTAATCTCCAATTAACTAATGGTTTGTTAACTTTAAGAAGCCATTAAATTTTGGTGGGTTTCATAAAGCATATATCTTGTTAAATTAACTAATGAAATGTCCCTAGATCTTTCATTAAGATTTTTAGTAACATCACAGTAATATTTGATTTTTGATAGTTTCTAGTAACTTCAAAAATATTATAAATATAAATTTGAAGCAGCCAAATCAAAAAGTGTTCTTAAAATCACTTTGCTTCAATTAAAAATTGAAAAAATGTTAAATAATATTTAATTTATTAAAATAATTTTTATTAAAGTATTTATTGAAATATTGTATTTATATGTGATTCTTAACAGCATTAGGACTTTCTAGTAACTATCATTAGTTACTTACCAAACTTATATAATTATAAACAACTGCCATTTTGTAAATAGTTTAAATTTTAGGTTAGAAATAATCTCTTATTAAGAACTTGATTGGCGAAATTTTGCCAATTAAATTTTAACAAGAGATTAGTGTTAACTGACTTTTATGAAACTCAAATTTGGACTTAATGGTAGATTATCTACTTAATGCTTGAAATCGGGTATTAAAAATGTAAATCAATCAAGGCAGGAATTCTAAGTACTATTATGGTTTTTGTTGTTATTTATTTGTTTATTTATAATAAACTCTAGGCCTTAAAAAAAATAAAACAGTTTTTAGATTTAACAGTTCAGATATTTTAGAAAAAATAGATAAATAGAGGGGGCCTAGCTTTTATGACGTAATATTTGTAGGGTGGTTCTAGCAAATGTGACGAGGGAAAGAGAGGGTCCTAAAGACAAAATTTTCCGTGATGTATTTTATGAACGGCTCCCATCATTCATTTACTCTAGTGATTTAACTCAGAGTGGGTTTCGGTTTATAACTTCATTTTTAGCAGTTATAATCACGAACTGTTAAAACAGCATTCTCGCTCAATCCGGGCTTAAACCGGGGATCTTGGATTACAATAATTAATCTGGGCTAATCTGAAAACGGCTCCATTAGACGTGAGACCTTTGCATCCAAGACCCCCATGGTGGTGAAATCCTAGAGCTTATATGGATAATTACTTATATAACAAAAAATTTGCTTTATCTTTGTTGGCGATTTTGCTTAGTAATTCAAAAATTGGGCAAGCCACAAACATAGTTTATCCATCTTTGGATGCCTTCCATTGGTACAATCAAGCGTGTGAACTAATCCATGGGGTTTTCCCACAGACAAAATGGACCTCCAAAAGAGCCAGACAGCTGTACCACTGATTTTTAATAAATTTATATTTTGTCTTTTTTCTTCAATCTTGCTTATTTTTCTCTTTTTATTAATTTTTTTTAAATTCTTACCGGGTAAAAATTGCAAACCAGGTGAATTTTTGGATTTAATTAGGAAAATGATTTAAAATCAAATAAAAAAAGTTTACATAGTTATTTCTCCTGCAAGTTCCAGAAAAGTGGGGGGTAATAACCAAATAAATGTTGTATTGCAAATTACAAAAATCAAGAAATTTCGATAAAAATTTACAAATTGACCGTTATTTTTACGAATAACTATTACCACGTGGTCAAATTTCGAGCCGGCCTTTCGGTCGATTTATCGTCTCGAGTGGATCTAATATGCAAAATTAAGTGAAAATATCAATTTCTATGAAAATATTCAGTCTAAAATCGAAATATACTGCATGTTGCTCGGAGGCAAATGTCAAATTTTTAATTAATTAATGATTGAAGCAGTTCTCGCGTTGTAATTGCTATAACAACCCTCGCGGCAGCCATTTTGGACAAATTTGTACTAGGTAAACCCCTCGGCAATCTTCGGAAAGAAAGTATATGAATTACTAATTACAAAAATCAAGAAATTTCGATAAAAATTTACAAAATGAGCGTCTCGACTGGAGCTAATATGCAAAATTAAGTAAAAATATCAATTTCTATGAAATTGAAAATTTATTTCAATTGAAAATTAAATTTTATTAGAAAATAACTTTCACGACGAAAAATTTTTTCAAAACTTCCCGACGGCGGAGCGTAGCGGATCTTCAGAAACGCGTAATTGGTGGTTCTCGCGTTGTTATTCTAACAACAGCCCCATTCCGACGGAAAATTTTAGAAAATAACTTTCCCTCGAAAAATTTTTTTAACTTCCCTCGGCTTCGCCGTCGGGAAGTTTTGAAAAAAATTTTCGTCGTGAAAGTTCGTATTTTCCAATTTTTCCCTCGGCTCGGGGCTGTTACTGTCAAGTGCAAAACACTGTAAAAAAGCAAAATACAAAAAAATGTTAGAGAACAAAATTGTGGAGCAGAAAATTTTACAAAAAAAAGATCTGAATATTTTTTTTCGTATAACCGGTATAACAAACGCAATATAAAGTCGGCGCTTTGCAACTTTGAAAATTACGGTATACGGGCGGACAAAATACGCTGTAACTTTTTTAGTTTATTTTGTATGGAAACAAACAAAAATGCATTTTAAAGATAATGATTTCGGCTTTCAATACATATTTTAGATTAATTTTTTATTATATCATAAAAAGGTTTTAAAAATTAAAAAAAAAGGTTTTTGATCTGATCGCTCATTTGGCAATATTTATCTAAAATATGTAAATTATTGAAAACTCATGTGTGCCTGCTTTATTTACCCTTATATAGTAGATTATTCGTAATACAAAATTTAATAATAATTAAAGATAATAAATGAGTTCTAAAAGTTTTATTCCAATTTCAAGTGTTAAATTTTTTTTTCTTTTGAAAATTTAGCATCATTTGAAAGTTGATTCATTTATCGAACGTATAAGGGTTAAGAAATATGATACAGGAGATTTTCATAATTTTCATATTTTAGATATATTGCAAAATTAGCAACACAGATCCAAAAATTTCCTTATCAATTTAAAATTTTTTTACTGTATTTATTATAATAAATAGTTAATCCAAAAAATACCCGCCTTTAGGCCATAATACCCGTCTTTAAAATGCAATTTTACTTATTTCTATACAATAAAAAATAAAAAAAAATACAACGAATTTTGTACCTTAATTTTATAAGAACTACAGTCTGTTGGCTCTGTTCCAACAAAAATTGCACAGCACCGACGTTATAGTACTGCGTTTTACTCGAAAAGCGGTGTTACACAAAAAAAGTCTTCGGATCTTTCTTTTGTAGAATTTTCCGCTCTACAGTTTTGGTCTCTGGCTAATTTTTTGTAAATTGCTTATTTACGATTATATTTGCAATACAACATTATTTTGGCCGTTACACTCACTTTTTAGAAACTTGCAGAAGAGATATCCATGAAAACTTTTTTTTATTTGATTGCACAATCACGTTCTTACTAAAATCTAAAAATTCATCTGGTTTGCAATGTTTGGTCGGGTTCTATACGTCGCGTCAGTCTTCAATTAAACATCTGAAAAAATCCATGGCTTATACTGACGACCTGAAATAATTCTTTTGGGTCCTAAAATATTTAATTTAATTTTGCCTCACTCGAGAGAAAAGGTTCGCCACCTATATTGGATGGGTGACCAGTATTTGAATATACCGCATGTCGTTGTTTCAGCTTGCTAGTGAATTGTTAAATTAGTTAAAGAATAAGAATGTATTTATTAGTTTTCTTTTGCAAATTGCAAGGTGATTCCATTTCATATATTTAATTATATTTACAATTTCATACACTTTTTGTTTAAATTTATCATAATTTACAATGATTTTAACATATTAGGCTTAAGTTTGGTAAAATACATTTTCTGCAATCATGAAGTTGCAACAGACACAGTACATACACATTTTTCAAATTTTAAGTAAAAACAAGGTAACCACATAAATAAATAATGACGTGTAAATTACGAAAAACATTAAAACAAATTTAAGTATAATAGATATTATGAACCGTGTTTCAAATCCAAATTTAAGGATCACGGTGATTTTGAAATCAAAAAAGAAAAATAGAATTTATTTTCTTCAGAACTTGTAGTATATTATGATAAACAGTAGTAGGTACATAGTAAGTTGCCGATACATTGATACGTACGACCAATAAAATACGTCACATAGATACACTTACGTCTGATACCATCAATACAAATAAATACAAGCTTTCTATCCTTGGAACAAAAATTTTGCTCAAAGGATAAGTTTATTATTCATGTAGCAAAATCGGTCGTTACAAATAAAAATAATCATTTACATTTTATATACAGTGACTAAAAAAAATAATTGGAATTAGTTGTATGTTTTGTTAAAAAAAACTTGAGTATAAAAATATTATTAAAACGTTATAAAAAAAATTGGTAACGTAGTCATAAAAATAAAAAATGCACAAGCGTTCAATAAATAAGTTTATAACTAAAATTCAAAAAATAAAATCCATAATAAAACTGCACCAAAACTTAAAAATAATAAAACTCCTTTGGTATAGTTATTTTAAATAATGCAAGTTTTTAATCACCACTATCTCCGTCGTCGTGTTTGTTATCACTAATAACTTCAACGTCTTCGTGTCGGGCTCTTTTTTTAACCTTTTTATCGCGTTTCTTCTTTGCGTTTGGCGCAACCACACAACTGCATCCACTCCGTACGCGAATATAATCTAACGTAAACGTTGCCCCATCGGTCGAAGGAAAGGCCGGAAAATTGTGCCTTCCCGTTCCCCCCGGATCCTTGACCAGAGCGTAAGTGTAGCTATACTTTTGTATACATCTCGATTGATTATGTAATTTTTTGTCTATAAATCTACATGGTTTACCTACAATATCTTTATGACATGACAGCTCATAAAATCTTTGTCTATTTGTGCCATCACGATAAAGTTCAACATACTGGTCTTCTTGGTTTTTACCACCCTCTGGCTCAACCATTTCTAATACTGATGGACAACAATCTACCAACGACCTATTCTTTGCTTCGTGCCTCAGCAACATTTGGTTTTCGCGCACACTTAGCAACTTCCCGGGATTTGTTAATGGAATTTGATGTTTGTAAAATAGGTCATCCCTGAAAACAAAATATATAATTTGCGATTCAAAACTCAATTTTTATCTCACCATTCGTGACGATGACGATTAACACTTCTTCGTGGACGAGAGAAACTGAGGCTTTCGTTGAAATTATCGTAACAAAACACAGAGCTGAAAGTAACAGCCAAGCTAAGCACCTGAAAATAAAACAAATTTAAATTAAAATTAAAATTACAATCATTATCCCCCCCCCTCTCACAAAATTTGCTCACCCTGCATCTCATTATCATCTAACATAGAACGACAATTATTTATTATAACCCACGCTTCTCAATAAATTTTAAATGAATAACAATTAGACAGTCTGATTAAGTTTTAATATTTAAGCGCACTTAATTATATTATAATATTTATGATGTATGGTAATTTTTAAATTATTCGTGCAATATGAATATATTATGTATAATTTAATAAATAAACCATCAGTTGTTGTGATGTTAGTTTCGGCTATCAATAACACGAAATCGTGTTTTTCGAAAATAAAAAAAAACAAAGACAATGTTACATAATTTACCTCGTAAACAATCAAAATGTGCTTTATTTTTTTTTTATAATATTTTTATCTACACTTCTACATTATAAAACAATTTAGGGGAATAAAATTATGGTAGGATTTGGCTTAAAGTACAAATATAAAAATTAATTTTTTCAAAAATACGCCTAAAAGAGGCTAAAATGTGCAACCAATCCTGCATGGCAAAGACGCTGATCTTTATTTTTAAATTAAATTTAAAATTAACAAATTATTCTTGTTTTAAATAAATTTATAATATCATGTTAACAGCGGCGATATTGCAATCCAACTGCGAGTAACCGCGCCCACTAAAACAAGCGCAGTGCGTATTTTCGTGGAGTACACAGACCGCCAACACAATGCGATTTTTAAGAAAATTCTGCATGCTACACCCAGGGCCGGCGTTAGGCACTACGCAAACTAGGCGACTGTCTAGGGCGCAAACGATAAAGAGGCGCAAACCAGATCGAGGTGCAAAAATTAATTGCAGTGTGCAATGTAAAATGAAATACTAATAGCAAAACAGAATAAAAACCAAAAATTTGTTGCTTCGAACATGTGCTAATAAATTTGTCTCTCGCGAAAAAATAATTCTCAGCATCGTAAGCGATTTCAATGTTTTAAATACATGGAAGGGGATCACTGCTTGGTAAAGTAATTCGCAATATTTGATGGCGTGGCGCATCGCGTCGCGTCTGATAGATGTGCGAGTACCGGAATATACTGTAATGGTATTTGATTAATTTTTATAATTAACCAAACCCTTTACTAAACTTTCTTAATTACCTCGGGTAGCTCTTAATGCGGTGGAACAATCTGACATCAGGAGCAAATTCCAGTGACGATTTTGTCTTCGTTGTCAATTAAAAAAAATTGTTCTCCAAGATAACCATTATCCAATTCGTTTATAATTTAATTTTAAAAATTATATTTCGGTGCGTAATTATATTTATAGTGCGGTATCTTCTCGACCATATTCCGCTCTTACAAATTTCAATTTTGAATTTCTTTCCAAATATTATAATTTACCCAATTAATGTGAACTTCCAAAATTAATTGTTTTGCAATTAAATAAAAGTCGCTCATCCAAATTTATCAAATTTAATTTTTCAAAAAAAAAATAAAAAAAAACTTCCAAAATACTCTTTGAACAATTCTATCCAAATATATAATATTTGCAAAAATACTCTCATCAAATATCTCAGAAAACTTGATCGAAAATTAGAACCAAAATCTGCACAACCGGCTCGTGCGGCCATTTTTGTCAAAAAGCAATCATCTTTTTTTTATTTTCCTCCTTGCACTTTTTAAATTAACCGACTTTTAAAATTGAAATTTTCAAAATTAACAATTAAGCACGGGGTGGGTCAAAATCGTTTTGTTTCTTGACAATACATAGATATTAGTTACATAGAAAAATAATTTAGAAAATATTTCTTATAGAACAGGAAGAATCCTCAACGCTTAATTTTAAAGAACTTTTAACAACTTATGCCGCAAAGAAAGCTAGAAAAGTTAAAACTAAATTAAAATTTGATTAATTTTTTTAATAAAAATATGTAAATGTCAGTATTTCTTTAAATATAAAATCTATTTTTTAATTATTTTTTTAATCTCACTTCCCAGCTCAGTACTGCTATATAAATAGGGGGGGGGGGGCGCACTGATAAAGTTTTGCCTATGGCGTAAAATATCCTAGCGCCGGCTCTGCCTACACCCCAATTTAGTTATATTCAAAGCGTAGCATCATATACAAATATTTATAATATAGACCAGCAGCCGGGGGGGGGGGGGTAGTGATACGTGGCCCCCCCCCCCGGAATTGTTCAAAAGAAAATAGATATAGCTGTATACCCAGCAATATTCTTGAGGCATAATTCGATTTCTAGAAACAAAAATGGTAAGATGTGAACAATTTGCCAAAAAATCTATTTTGCAATATCAGAACCCTATGAAAAATATTTGCAATATTACCAGTGACTACAGAAACAGCCGAGAGAATGTTTTTCAAGTTTAAAACGAATAAAAACTTATTTAAGAAACTCTACTGGTGAAATAAGGCTAAACGGTTTAGCGCTCATGAATATTCATAGAGATATAAATTTTAATTCCGATATTATTATAAATAATTTTGCGAATAAGAAAAAAAAGCCGCTTCGAGTTTAAATTATAAAGTAGTGGGCAAATAACTTTTTATGTAATGTTTGTTTTAAATAAAAATAAATTAATAATAAGTAAATAATGAGATAATTTTACAAAAAATTCTCAAAATGGAAAATTTCTACTTTTTGCAATTGACCCCCCCCCCCCCCCAAAAGGAATCCTGACCCTGACTACATGATATACATTAATTTGTGGCTTATTCGATAAAAAAAAGGTAGCCCACCCTTGGGTGAATATTCTTATTCTTCGTCCGATTGCTTAAATAAATATTTTTAACTTTTTATTTTATTTTCTATGATCGAAGAGATAAACGGCGTATTTGGATTCCTTATTCACTTCTATTTTACGATTTTCAAACTAATAAAATTTAAATTTTGTCTAACCCAACCTTAAAGCTGAAGTCGTCAAAAGTTTTATTTGAAAATGCATTTGCAATAATTCGTTAAGCAACTTCGTGCACAAAGATGATGAAAAATCCACGATCCTCAGGTTTGAATGTAATAAAACTTGATAAAGCAATAATAGATAACTTCGAACACTCGAATGGAAAAAAAACTTTGAGATGATAATAATTCTTATGGATCTGGCCATAAACATGGGTAAGTAGGTGTGCATTATGGATGTACTTAGCACACTTGAAATAAATCAAACAGGTGATGCATTCCGTTACATTATTTATAATAGAAATTACCATTTTGCTTGCAAACCAGAAGTTAATTTTATATAGACAATAAATTAATTGCGATAAGAAAATCTTAATTATTTGTAAAAGTATACAAAAATGAAGAATTAATCTTAAGCACTTAAAAAAATTAACTCGAGAATAATTTATTAGAATTAAAGTGACCAGCGAAAAAAATTGCACAAACAAAATAATGTAACTGCAATTTGCAAAATTAAATCATGATGTAATCTAACGAATAAAAATTTTTGAGTGGAAAAAGTTGGTGGTATCCGCTGTGAACAAATATTGAAATTGTAAATATCTTGTGCTACCAATACCTAACAAAATCAAGCCCTTGTTCTATTGGGTACTCGAAAATGTTTAAACAAATACTTATGTCGACAAAATTCTCCATGTCAATAAAACAGATAAGGGTGTCCCGAGTAGATTGTTGTTTGATGGTGGTCCATGACCATTAAGAGTGTTAACAAGGGTTTAACTGATTTACAAATGCTTCCTACCAAGAAAGAATACAAAAAGAAAAATAAATTGGGTTGCCACTTAAAAAAATTTTATTGCTACTAAACCGCGGGATTTTAAAAAACAAAAGTTTTATGTGCCGTACCGAGAATCAAACATAACAGAACTGTAGTGATCCGGCACAACACCTGTCGAGTTTACAATTATTATTGATACTTCGATCGTTAATTGCCTTTTTAATTACCCAATAAAGTTTCGTCAATTAAAAATGTCCGCTGTATGGTAAATAATTTTTAAAGGTCTGTCAGCTGCCGGCGACCGGGTCAAGTATAGAAAACTTGGATAAAACCACCCCAAATGTCGTGGTCGGCTGTACCCTGGCATTTGACCAAATGCCAATTCTGTTTGCAATTATTTTTGAACGCGTATAATTAGAGATGGCAAAAAAGCCAAAAGGAATATTATTTCAAGTTCAAGAATTGCATGTTGAATCGATGGTTAAATTAAGAGACGTGTTATTCCTGTGAGGCGGCGGCGGTTCTATTGAACCGATTATAAATAGTCGATTCTGTCACAGATAACCGGCCTGTACCTTTAATTATTAAACGCTATTTTATTATGAGATTAATACGTTATAATGTACAACAAGCTGCAATAATGTAAGTTGTTTATATGATTGCATCGTTAAACTCTATATTTATGAATTTGCATGCGTAATTTCTTCCCTCCAATCAATAGCCGATCCTTTATTTTTACTTGTCAAATTAATTATGAATTGATCGAAGCCACTTGGCCAGGAAAGAGATTATCCCAAGTCGAGATTTACAATTTTAATTAGGGATTAAAATTAATAGTTGGTCGTACAGGGAAATTTCCATTTTGTGGAACATTTACACAAAACCAACTCGAGTCTGTACTAATTAATCACAGAAGCGAGTTAATTACTCCGGTCAGGTATTAACGAGTTGTCACCCGAAACATGAGTTACATTTTAAAATGTTTATAAATACACATTACGCGTGAAATTAATTGAACAATCAAAAAATCAAAAAAAAATAGACCAACAGAAAGATAATATAAGCAAATAAATTTCTTGCGTCTAGCAATTAACTTTTTGCACTGCGCCAATTTGCCGGTTAACTAAATGATGTAATTAAGAGTGCATTTTTTGTTAAATTTTCATGGCGAATAATTTTAAAATTACAGTCACACATCAAAAAGTGCCCCCCGGTAAAGTTGGTCCATTAATTATTATTTAAATTTTTTTTTCAATTAATCATAATTTTTTTAAATAAAAAAAAATAACTTACCGCGAAGAGGGCTTGAATAGAATGTACAATTCGCATAGTAGCCAGTGCTTGCAAAGGGGTGAATTTGAGGGGTCAGAAAAGATCCGCCCCTCCCACCTCACAGGCCAGCGATGTGCTACTCTTCCGGAAACACTTTAAGTGGCATCTTTTCATTTCATCTCATTATTCTTCAATTTTTAACTATCTAAAGAGGGGATTGAAGTCGCCCCAGGTGTCCGCTTTTGTCTAAAAAATTATAATTTACAATTAGATTTCGATAAATAAATTAACGATGAAGGTAGCACACAGTGAAAAAGCATAATACAAATTAAAAATTTTTTAATAAGCGAAACCGAAGGTAATAACAATAATATTTTGCGCACCCTGTAACCGTAAAATAGCAGGATCTAATTTTTCACACTCAGAAACACAATGCTCTCGCTAAATTCGACGATGTGATTTTTTAATTACTGCAGGTAATTTTTTTAAATTAACCTTTATAGTCATTAAACACCGACGCAAAATTATTGCACAGTCGCATCAAACAGACGCCACCCACGCCGCGACGCTCCTATTGGAAATAAGTAAATCCCCCAGTTAAAATCGAGCGTTATGTGAAAGATACGCCCTTAAATTTGACCAACACGTGTTTTTAATCAAAGCCAAAAGGTATTACGAGATCTCATTAAGAAATCAGAACTGAATTAAGCATGGGAACGTTGACACCTGTAATTCCAACTCGAAAATGGGTTAATGGTGAATTAAAGAAAAGAAAAAACGACATTCCTATAATATGGCGATATAGCTAATGTAAAATACTTGTAATAATTCAGCAATTATTTCAAAATTCTATTCTGTGGCACTTGAAGCAGAACCCAGAAGATTAATGCTTCTCTTTTCGTGACAAATTTCTCTAAGTTGATTGTTAGAATTAAAATTGCAAATACTTTATCTGGATATTGGACAATTAATTATTTTTTATCCTACTTAAAATTACACTCGGTCTCTTATTGAAATTTATCAAAAACATAATATAATAAATATTAATTTCAATAGTAAATTAAATCAATAAAATAATAAAAAAAGCAATAATTTATACGATTTAATCAGGATTAAAAAAAATAATTCTAGTTAATTGTGAATTTAAACGGATTGTGTCTGTTAATTTCGTTCTGGACAAATACAAAAACCATAAAAAATTGTAAAAATGGAATTGCGTATTATCTTAATTTGAAATATGAAGAGGATTATGATTGGTCAGAACAAATTCCATCCAACCGGGTATTGCACCAGCAATTTTTGAAACAACTTAATTAACAGTTTTAGAAATTATAAAACCAGTTGGCCATTGAAAACAAGTGGTCATACGCTCCTCCATTTTACTGCAATTATCTCACATTCATCTTTTCAATTGGTATATTAAGATTGCATTGAATTTTTTTAATGATGGATTGTGAAAGAAGATAATTAGATAATTTCAATCAATGAATAAACCATTCCTATTTACGATTGTTTCTCAATTTAATCGGAGTAGTTATACAAGAAAGCCCAATCAAGAGATCAAGAATAAAGTTTACTTTGAAACGCTCAAATAATTTTGTCAACAAAATCCATGATTCCAACATATCAGCTGCAATTGATACAGAAATTAAAGGAAACAATATGAAATTGTAAAATATCAGAACCCAAGCAAACCCAAGTACCAACAGTGTTTTTTTTCTTTAAACGTCAAAAAAATATTTATTTTATTTAATTGTTGAGCGTAAAAGTTTACATTTCGTAAAAGCAATTGTTTTACTTTACTTGAGCACCGGTGTTCGCCGGCAGTAAAGTTAAATTCAATATATTTATTTTTTTAAGTTAAAAGAAAAAATATGTTATTTGGAGCAAAAGTACTGTAAGTATTAGACTAACACAGCCCTATATACTATGTACTTGTCTGGAAAAGTTTCACTTTTGCTCCTAATAAAACAATATACTGTTAAAACAAAACTGAAAATTAATATTATAGAGTGCTTTTCATTATTGCAATATTTTGTTAAATTATTTTCATTTTAATTTACTTTCGGAAGTAAATTAAATTCTCTGTTTTTGAAGCTACCCTGTAGAAATACATATTCTCTGTGATAGAAATATTTAAAATTTCTTAAAAACTTCAAAGGACAAGGAATGCAAGATATTTTTCAGGACAAGGGGAGGAAATCAATTTTTTAAATATAGTACAATACAGATTAAAAAATTTAAGTCTTTTAAACAGCAAATTAATATTTATTTCGATGAACAACAATATTTTATATGTTGGTAATAAATGAATCGACCAAGCAGAGGTTCGATATAGAAAAGAAGATATAGAAGAAAAGAATAACAGTAAGAATTATTTATAATCATTTCACTGTATGATTTATACTATTTTATATGCACCCGAAAAATCACTCAAGTTATGTTCGTTTACAAAATATAAAGAAAAGATAAAAAAATCAAATATTATGAAAACTTCTTTTCTGAATTACTGTAGTAGTACTAGAGCCCCCCCCCCCAACCCGTCGGTTTTAAAAATTTAAGGTATGTGCGCCTGTTCCATGATTGATTTTATTAAATTGGATTTTTTTGACAAATACATCCGACATATAATCAAGTGGCAGGATGCATCGGGAGGTCTGGAATCTGGAAATTATGTAATAGTAATTGTGTTGAGAAAAAAAAACAAATGTAGGAACGAAATTGCAGGAAAACATAAAAATTGTCAGGAAATAATATGATTGGCATTTGTCCAGTTTGACAAATTAAGCGGTAGCAAGGACTATTAATAATTGCCAGATAGCAATTTATTAACAGGCAAAACTTGTTCAGATTGATAATACTTGACACGCTTAATTCATTATAATTCGTGATTTTTAAAAATAAAACTAAAAATAAGATACCTACATTTTCTAGCTATTATCTAAATACTTGGGTAAGCACCAGTAAGGTTAACTAACGAATTGACCGATAAAAAGTATAGATTTACGTTTTAATAAATTGTTTGCTAGCTTTAACTGAGAATTAAAGAAATTATCCTTAAAATTGTCATTTAATTAATTTGGATAAATAAATTATTATAAATACTTCATTATTAACGAACTAGGAGTTCCGACGGCATGATCTCCTATTTGATTGGTTACTATATCTTCTTAGTAGAAAAACTAAACCAAAAGACAGAGTTTTGTACAAAATTTAAATATACTACCATTTATTAGGAAAATTATTCATTTTAAATTACCAGACTAACAAATTGGGATAATGAGGGAGACTCACCAGGAGAGTGATAGATCAGTGCGGCCTTTAGTCCGCACAATCTGGACAGTAGAGTTGCACACCATTCTAATTATAATATTGTCGTGTTCCAAAATATTTAGACCCACCCTGTACTCTTTTGGTAAAATTTTGTATTTTAATTTTGTGATTTTGAAAGAGTGCAAGGTGGGGAATAAGGAAGATAGGAAGTAAGGGGTATTTTGTATTTGACCGTACGAAGAATTTTTACGATTTTTAAGTTGGAATTTTGCGGTTTATTAAAGTGATAATTTTTTTATGGATGAATTGTTTATTATTTATTTGGAAGCTGACAATGTATGAGTTACAATATTATAAAATTATTTGGATTTATTAAAATTAAAAATTTAAAAGACGACTTATGGTCGTAAAGATAAACACTTGCATAGATAAATGTGAAATAAAAGTTCGATCCTGGCAGCAAATATTTTATTTAAAATTTCTGAAGTTGAATTTATTTTACCGATAATAATTTTTTTTGAATCTGGGTAAAATAATTTAATAATTTAATATCTGTAATTTTTTTTTTCAATTTTATTTTAGTCGTTCAATTTTCATTAGTAAAATACTCGACGAAGTCAATTCTGATGAAGGGTATATTATGTTGTATATTTCTAGAATTTTTTCAATTTTTCACAATGGAATAAGTACACAAAAAATATACCCAGGTATTGTGCTTTGATTTTATATAACAAAGGAACCCACGTGCTGATGGTAAAATTCGTCGGTAATTATCACAACAGTTGGGGATTCCCCAGAGCTAAAGTAAAATTAAGTGAAGATTCAGGTGTGCTATTAGAGCGGTTTATGATGAAATTGGTTTCGATATAGGGAAATATATAAAAAGCGATTTATATTGTGTTACAACCGATTTGGACCCACCCTGTACTCTTTTAGTAAAATTTGATAAATTGTAATTTAATTTGGTAATTTTAAAGAGTGCAAGGTGGGGAAGGAAAAGGTAAAGAGAGGAAGCTTTCTTGGCCAACTATGGCCGACAGCGGTTGTGAAAATTGGTATTCCCGCTGAGTTGTGATATTTTCATACAAATTTTTGATATTGTGAGTAATATTTTATTTAATTGAATTTATTGTTTTGAAGTTATTTAATATTTTGCTGCCGAACGATAGTAGTTTGATTGATTACTATGGAGGAAGAATAATTAAAAATATAATTTTAATTTGGATTTTCGAAAGGTGGTTTTATTTGAAAATATTTGGAAAATATTTAAATTAAAATTTGTAAGACCAGCGTGTGCATTGGAAGATATCGCGTTTGGCTGATAATTTAAAATCGAAAGTTTGATACTAAAAACGAAGTATAATTTTTTAATTTGAAATAATTGCGATTGAAATTTTTGTCAAGAAGAAATTTTGGGATATTGGAATTAACCAGAATAATTTTGTTTTCTCTCTTCTCTATAGGATAATTTTCTTTTTGCTATTACAATAACAAAGTAGTATAATTATTCTCTGTGATCATAATGGTTGATAATAAGGGAAACTGCAAAATCAACAATGCAGTCGTAATCACTAGGGATGATGAAACTAATGAAACTCAAAATTTAACATTAACAAATATTCCTGATAAAATTTTGAAAAATATTGTAAAATTTTCACTCGACGAAAAAATCAATTCCGAGTTGGGGAATTCCCCAGAGGTAAAGTAGAATTAGGTGAATATCCAGTTAGATGTGCGGCATCGGAGAGGTTTATGCGGAAATTGATTTCAATATAGGGAAATAGTACATAAAAAGCGATCTATATTGTCATGAATTTTTATTTAAAAATTCACAGAAATATTTTATTTTAATGCAAGGGGTCTTCAGAGTGAAAGATTTACTTCTACGGGGATGAGAACCAAAAATTTTAGTTAATAATGGAATGATATTGATTAATTCTAAAATAAACAGATTTTAGTTACAAAATTTATTTCAAAATAAAAGTTTTACTTGCCTGGGAATTCGTTGAACTAACTACGTGTGATTAAAAAGAAAGATATTTTTAGACTACAGAATCCTCAAATGAGAGGACAATAAAAGTTAATGACTAGCAAAGGCTGAAAATGATAAATCAATTAGGGATTCAAGGTTGAAAAATTTTAAAATGTTTGAAAATCATAACAGAAAGTGCGGCGAACTACATTAGATTGGTTTACCATTTAAACTTCGCGCTACGAAATCGTCTCTAGGAGGGGACAAACTTGGAAAATTTGCAGCAATACGGCGTAAAGGAGAATTGTTAAAACATTGCGGTACGATTGAACAAACGAGAAAGTCGTTTGGTAATTTGTAGCTCCGATAAAATTCGGATATTGTAATAACAAAAATTAAAATTTTGAAATAATAAATAAAACAGGCCACAATCAATAAAAGTGAAAACGATTTACATGGAATGAACAGTGAGTCAAAAGATCCTCCAGATCAATTACGAATAGTAGCAGAGATCAACAGCCAGGAAGACCAGATGCTAGTAACCAGTAAACCACAATCAGCAATTAACAACATATGGTGAGAAAACTATAGTGTACGTACGTCATTAAAACTTTAACAACGAACACTGTAAAGTTAAAATTTTAAAATTTTTATAATGTCATTCAGTGATAATTTTCTAGAGCACGTTGAAATAATTACGAATTAAATATTAGAAAATTAAAACTAACGACACATTTGTAAACCATTAACTGATCTTATGCAAGAAAAAGTATAAAAATATCGACTACATTTGAATTGAAAATATTGAATTGTGGTAAAACTTTATATTGAAAATAAAAATTGTGTTTTAAGTATTAAATATTGAATAAATATCATTGAATTTTATTGAAATTAATTAAAATGACTTAAGAGTCTCATCCTATATAAAATAATCTGTGTAACCCAGCAAATTTCACAGGAAGGTGAAAATTTATAAAGTTGGGGGCATAGCAATATGTAGAAAGCATGTGCAAAAGACAAATTTTAAGATTGTACATAATAGCAAACATATCGAAAACCATAAAATTCGAAATACTTTCGGCAATGGAAATCGATGACTGGCAGTGGTTTAACATTTCCAAATTAATTGAATTCCAAATTCAAGTAACTTGCAGCAAGAACTCAAAAATTTCCCACTTTTTTCTTTTGGTAATTTTGCACCGCATAATACCTATACCTATTACCTACCTACCTCAAAACTTTCGGAAGGAAGCATTTATGTGCTCATATAATTTAAGGCCAGATATTCATCCATTGCTAACATGCGCAGACTTAATTAGAATATTCCTGGTCCAAATTTGCCTGTGAGCAACATGTAGGCTCGTTTTATGTCGCCGAATTAAAGACCGTACAACATGAAACTACATGGCATTTACATGGCCAAATATACCGACATAGAGCATGCATCCTTACCATAGGATGCCACAACCAGGATATTTACAAAATCAATTTCCTATGCTCCAGGAAGACGATCACAACGTACACCGCAGATGCCACTTTGATTGATGTGATTTTTAAAGGTATATAAATTAATGAATGTTATATAACTTCAGTTTGTGCTATTCTACTTTAGTTTTTGTATTTTTAAATGTTGAACTTGATCGACAGTAGACGGCACCTCGCATGCCTGACATTGACGAGGTAAAAACACTTTGAAATAAATTTTTTTACAAGTATCGCTACTACTAATAAAGTAATTTTTTTGCAAAAAATTTATAATTAATTACATATTCCAGTTGAATATTTCTTAATTAAAACGATAATCGTGATTGGATGTAAATGCAACTCGCAGGGCAATTTAACATATTACAGCATCCTTGTATATTATTTATAATTAAATGAAAAAACTTGTTTATTAACAAGCAAATTTGACATTTGTAAAACAAATTCTTTATAAGTTAATTCATTAATTTTATTATTACTTTTTTATACAAGTAATTTTGAAATCCACCCACAATTGATGATGATGCCAGATTTTCCTGCGAATCTGGTTAAAAAAATTAATTAAAAAAACGAACTTCGACATAAAGGATCGTCAAGAATTTTGAAATTATGAAAACCCATCTTCGAACTTGACGACAAGGTTCTATGCAAACGAGTTGCAAGAATAACAGCGTGTTTATAATTTTCTTCTCAATCATACTTCAAGGACTTTGTCTTGAATTAAATTAATTACTATAATAAGTTACTGCGTAAAGTGTCTTTCAGATTTATTTAAGTACAAATATTTTAGTTAATTTATTCAAAAAAAACAGAAGATGAAAGTAGGAAAAAAAGTTCTCAATAGAACCTGCCTGACGCTCACGACCTTTAAATAGTGTTAAATGTTATTTTATTACAAAATTACGGCTTAACAAGTAATAATACTAAAAAGCGCTAGAAACTGAAATCACTTGATTTTCAACATTGTAATCTTTCACCTATGCGGTATGTGAGACTTAAAACTAAGCACATCCTGGCGCCTGCATAATGTTCCATGTTCCTTATATGTATAATTAATATAAACAGAACGACGTGATGTAAATGCAAAATGTTTTCTTTTTAAAAATCTTAATTTGTAGCTAATTCGTATCCAAATAATTATGTTTAACCGAAATTATAATTATAAGCCAGGTTTAGTTAAAATAAAAATTAAATATGTTCCTGCCCATCTTCTAGAGACGCCACTGGTAGTCCGTACTAGCAAATTTCCGATCTATAAGATCGTGATCTGCATACTTTCAATTCAAGCGAGTTCGATAATAATAATTATTCATGAAATTGTATGAGCCATGGCCATGATCTAGTCTAGAAAATGAGATTTCAAGTTAAAAAAAATTTTCGCTCGATTGTCATTTTCCTATTTAATATTATCAATTGACTAAGATAAAATAAAAGAAATATCATTTTTTTTAAACATTCAAGATGGGAAAAAATTTCTTTGGATAGTTTCTTCTACAGTGACTTTATAGAGGCAGTGATGATAATTATTGGTATTCGATTTTTGATTGGCTGACTATCCTTTTTATATAATATACCTAATTTACCCTTGTAGCCAAAAGGTACGTGCCCCCCCCCCCAATTAAATATTTTACAACCCTAGAATTACAAGAGTTTTTATCTTCTTTACTCTACAAGGAATAGGAGAAGAATAAACAAAACGAGAAATAAGTCCGTCGTAATCAGAAATACAATACACTGAATTTATTATAAAATTGAATAATCACCCCCCCCTCCCCCAAAAAAACATGTTTTTGACACTAATATAGTGTCGTGTTTCAAAGTGATTCGCACCCACCCGGTAAATTTTGATAGAAAATTTGATTTTATGAAGTTTAAATGATAACATTGTAAATTGGAGAGGTGCGGACGATAGGTAACGCACTAAAGCATAGGATTGCTATAACGAAGTCGAAGGTTCGAACCTCGACAAGGTGTAAAAATTTATAAAGATTTAGATAATTGTATAATTGAATAATAAAGAATCGACGGAGATACGAGGCTTTTTTGGCTATTTTTAGATTGATTTTTGGCCCTTTGAAAATTTGTGAGATTTTTGATAATTGGTAATTTAGGTGATTATTTTTGTTTGATTAAATAAAGTGATTTTTATGCGAATGCATTATTGCGCTTTTTTGGGGGTTTATTTTTGAGATTTGAATTATTTTGGAGTTTTTGATGAATTGCTACCGAACGGTGATAAATTAATTTGGTTGATAAATTAGAAGAGCAATCGAAATATAAAAATTTGAATCAACTTATATTTGATGCCGTGAGAGCAAAAGTGGTGTAACCCCAAATAAAACTATTGGAGATAGTCGATCTTTATTTATCTATTTTTAACAAGATATACAGCATTTAAATGTAAAATGTTATTATTATAACAATTGAAGTCGACGTTGGTGCATATAAAGCAAAATAATAAGCTTACAAGAAATATTTGATAAAGTGGATAAATTAAAAGTTTGAATATCTCAAATGGTTAGATTTGGGGTTACACCACTTTTGCTCTCACGGCCTCATTTAGAAGTTGGAAAATTAAAAATTATTGCATTCGTAGGAACGAATGGTGCTATTGATAAGCAGGCGATTTAGATAACGCTAACAACGAAATTTCGTTCCCTCTGAAGAAAATTGAAACTTTATTTTACATTAATTTGGATTGGATTTAATAATTATTTTGGGAAAATTTATTAATTTTTTTGGATTAGAAGAAATTTTATTTTATTTTGAAAGACATTTTTTGGAATTTTGGAAGATGATTTATTTTTTTTTTGATTGGAAATTTCACTATTGTTTTGAGAACGGTAGAACCCAACCTGAGATACGACCGTCTCATCTCCCGCATTTAAAAGCAAGCTTGGAGCACTTATAGTGCATGTGAAAAATCAACCCGTTTTGAAAGGATCACTGCAATAGTTTAAATATTAAAATAGGACATGGGAAAAGATAAACATTTTAATTTAATTAATAAATTTAGAAAGGTGCATGTAGGGGATAATGTTGCCCGCAACCCCTATACATTCACCGAAGTTTCTTCTTTCATAGGCGAGACATCAGCCGTGAGGCTATCCTGTACATAATATAAGAAACCGAATTTTTTCATTTTCTATTCACATTTCGTAACTTGAATTTGAAGGACGATGAAAATCCTGCGTCGAAACATAAAAATGATCGAAAAATCATTATTTTGTGTTGATGAACACATTTCTTTGAATTGATGAACAAATTCGTAAATCCAATAATTTTTTTATTAATAATATTAAATTTTTTATCAATACAATGAATTGTTTTTCGGTGCAAAAATAAATAAATTTCTAAAATACCCTTCAAGAAAGACGATTCGTTAATATTAAAAATTTAAACCAGAATTAAAATTAAAAAATTAAATTCTTCCCCCCCCTTCCGCACTACGGAACTGTAGTAAAGTTATTATTGCTGGTGAAGGTCCCAAAAATGATTCTATCGTTTCATTCATATTCAAATTACAATCAATAGCTACTAAGATAAAAAAAAAAGGTAGATATATTTATCTTAATCAATGAATTAATCACGCGCTCATTCTAAGATTTCTTTAAATACTATGTACGTGGCCTATAAAATCTTCAACAGTAAATGATTTTTTTTCTTAATAAAATTTATAATCTTAATACCCTGAGAAAAATAAAATGAGGCTAATTTGAAAATAAATCACTCATTTTACAGGATAGAGGAGCGTCTTCCGTGAGTAAATTAAAAGCACATCGAAGAAATTGAGAAAGCACTTAATAAAGCATGATTTACACATGAATACATGCTTAATAGAAAAAATAAGTTTTACGCTTGCTTTGGTGCCCGATAATGAAGCTGCATTTAAGCGTTATAGATGAAGATTATAAAGTATAAATCCTCATTAAAATTTATACAACAATCGACGACTATTATTCTGCACCTTATAAATTTAAAGCTAGACATGTGGATGAATAGAAAAGAAAAGTGAAACGTCATTAGAAATTGTGATAATTTAAAAATAGTAAATTTGTTATTATTAAAATGTTGAAGTGTTTCATAGCAGTCGCATGGTTGTACGATGTTTATGTATGAACGTAGGTTACGGGAGTTAGCTACAGCGATGTTATTGTTATTTTCAGACATTAAAATTTATAAGGTAGCACAATTTTTATAACACGAAAGTACAAGTTCACGAATATAGAAATAGAGATTGTAAGTTACAGTACGTTCTAGCTTGCTAAATTCAAGTGGGCGTTACTCGTGGCGCTACAATCGTTTTCTAACCAATCATGTTCCTCGAATAGTTATTCACTTGTTTTTGATTGGCTACGTTCAGAGTTTAATCATATCAGTTCCGGGGAAGAACCAAAAAAAAGCGCTAAAATTGAAAATGCTAAATAGCTTTTGTTATATTACTTTTTTATAAACAATGTTGATGATTACTATTTATGATATTCGCATTCAATTGTTAAAATAATGCCGGTGGATAGTTTTTTCAATTAAAATACAATCGCTCCATCTCACAAGTCATGCAAAACTTGACTTTGAAACCCACACTTCCTGATTTAGCCAATAAAAAAAGATGTTGATGATATCCGTCGATTCGCGAAAAAAATGTTGTATGTACAAGGTGGTTATAAATAGTGTAAACTACACCAACTACCTACATCTTAACGAAAAGTTTAATTTTGATAGCCTTCAGTTTTTCACGAATTGCACGATAAAAAAACTGGCTAAGTTTGTTTTGTCTTAATTAAATCGTGCGATAGTAATTATTTATTTTTGAACTGCTTAATTAGATTTAAAATTTTTACTACTGAAGAACCGAGGAAAACAATAAACACGGGGAGCGATTAATTAATTTTCTTTTAGTCTATAAGATATTGGGGTGAGTGTCATTACACCCCCTTAACATGCGCGTGCTGAACTTGTTGCTAGTTAGATAAAATCGTGTCAAGTACGTTTTATTTGTAAACAGAATTTCAAGTTGTTACAGATTTTTGTGTTGCGTGGGAAACTGAAATTCTTCAGGTTGGAATAATACAAAATTGTTTGGCTGACATGAAGATCCGAATAAGGAAATAACTAATATTGACTTCACAAATATGACAAGACAAGTACAGCTACTTGTTGTCAAATATTCTTGTTACAAAATCTAATTGCTTTCGGTCGTTAATTTGTTTAATTTTTACTATAAAAGCACATTCTTGCAGCACTTACAGTAACAAGGTGGTAAATTGTATTTTAATCGCACCTTTGGAGCGAATGAACATAATAACAGGGCGGCTCTCCGACTCACAAAAAGAATCACACTTTACTAGAAGGATTCGCATTTTAACGATTTTTATCTTAAAATCGCTGGTGGTGGTTATAAAATGCAACCGTGAATTATGCCAGGTGAAAATTATAGACCCGCTTGTGTGTTCTTGGGCGCCACCGAAGGTTAAGGTTGAAAGACACAAATATTTAATATTTATTTAACAGATTAGCATAGCTAAAACGCATCCAAATTAGCATTAAATAAATAATAATATACATTTAATTCAATATAGTGGTAATAATTAATAGGCAATAATACAAAATTATATGTATAATTTTTAAACACAATCATTTATCAATAAAAAATCGTAATTACACGACACGTAATATTTCAAACTTGCACTATAATAATCCAATTAGAAAACATAATTTGTTAGAAAGAAATTTTTAATAGATCTTTAGGGACGTAAATTTATACGAATAAAAAAATTAATTCACTGCGGGGTGCTAAAACATACCATCAGCGGCGTCCTACGCACGCATGGGTAATTTTATTTAAAATTTATGTAAAACTGCATTAAGTTGTTTAATCTTTATTTCTCGAGTTTACGAAACGATCTGAAGAGTCAATTACAGGTGTTTTATTAAAATTACATTCAAACACCGCGGTTCGGATAACCGATCGGCAGAGAAATTCGGCGTCCAAAAGCTTTCAGATTACAAATTTCCTTATCGGCTGTCGTTTTCGAAAATCTTTCAAATTTGAATTTTATTTTTATGTCCCTTGGATAATTATCAACATTTTTATCATTTCATTCTTGTGTTTGTCGTCGTATTTATTATCAGTATAAAGTGTGTTTAATGGTCGATATAAAATTAAGGACTCCGGATAATTTACATATATAATTAACGTTTACCGTTTCAATAAATTTAATGTCGATTACACCAAAGCCTAGCCATGAAAGGTATGCCTGCCTACCATTACTAACACAATAATGGAGATAATCGTAAAAAAATCAAATATTAAGCGATTTGAGATTTGAAGAAAATTTGAATAATTTTAATATTAAGATAATATTAAAATCTCAACCAGTTATGTCATAAAAAAGTATTGTATTTGTCAATGACAACCACATATCTTACTTCTTACATGAAATAATTGCATTGCCTAATAATCAAAAATTGATTCAAAACTTCCACCACGTCACCTTTGCGTCGCGCCAAAATAGGTACCCAATATAATTTTAAATTAAAAAAAATATATATTTGATTATTCAATCACACCAATAAGTTTAATTACGCCACACACGTATTTTCATATAAGAAGTGGTATACCAGAAATGGAAACACTGCAATATATATGCAAATGTTAATAAATTCGATGAGACTCAAGTGCAATTTTAATTAAACTATTGTTTTATAAACATAATTATCATAAGAATACAATTTACCACACACCTCGTTTTTTTTAAATACAGTTGTCTAGCTATGTCTGAAAAATTAACTTCTTCAGTTTTGTAACTGAAGAAAGTGATGACTACTAAATTAATTACAACAAAAATTGGACTTAATAAATATCAACTTGGTAAATTGACTTCAACTCATAAATTTCAGTAATAGCTTTTTAAATTTAGAATTACATAATAAACAAAACCAAGTTAAAAAAAATTGCATTGGCTTCAAATATTATTTCAATTAAAAAACTTAAAAAACTCATATCCGGGTTAATTTAAATATTATGCGATATGCAGATGTAAATGGTTGGATACAAAATTTGCAATGATTTTTTAAGTAATTACGCTTATGTTTGCTGTTGATTTATTATGGCTTAAGGGGCTTATGGTTAATACATTTGGAAGATTTGATTAAACGTTCGGTGATGGCAATTAAGCTCGAAAAAAAGCATGTCTAAGAAAGTTCAGGCAGAAATCACGAGCAGAACCATTAATGTTTCCGTTTTTAGTTTTTTTATAATAAAAAATTAAGAAAAAAACTAAAAACATAGTATTAAATATTTACAATTATTGTGGTAATTAATTAACTTTCAGCGCCCCCCGAAGCAAGGAAACGGCTATAAAAATGTTAGTCTCTATGGCGCCACTTATTCGGCACTGGCGCAGGACAATTTTTCCAATTTAAGGGTGCGATAAAGGTAAGTGAGTTGCAACTATATTTATAGGTGTGTAAGAGAGAGATAGATACGTTTTCAGTGTTTTACTGCAGTCACTGGCACAGGATTAGTAATTAAAAATAGGCTGTACAGTACAAATTACATCCTGACTAAGTTCTCAAGAAAATTTTGTTATACCCAAGTAAAAAAAATCAAAAAAGGGAAATGTTGGTCAACTTTACTCAGTTATTATTTGGGTAAAAACAAAATAGCCTAGGATGTACTTCAAGCTTTGCAGATTACTTTCTCATCGTCAGTGCTTTCCTACCAAGTTTTTTCTTTGAATGATGTTTTATTCTGCACGCGTCAACAAGCAAGAGGAATTATCGTCACCTTAAGATTCGAACCACACTACGGACGTGAGCTACCAACTGGACTATTCAGCTACATTCCGTAATTTTCCTGAAATATTAATAAATAATAAACTTTAATTGAATTAATACTGATCCAATCTGAACCATTTGCTAGTCATTTCAGATCAGCCTGATAGTCTGATAGTATACTTTATAGCCATTTTCGGGTATAAATTATTTTTTTATTGTATAAATAATGTCAAAATTTATAATCTGACATTATAAAAATTATGAATTATTAAAAAAATTTTGAGTACATTTTTTATGACCATTACTGTATTTATTATGTTTATTATCTACTACTTAATATGTATATGGAATAATTATCTGGTATAAATAATTAGGTATGTGACATTATCGAGGATATAGCTATACTTGAAATAACATTGCATTCTACATTGCAATAATCGAATTTCATGACCAGATTCTTATATTATAATATTTTATTATAATAGAAGGCGACGAATGTTCAGAAACGCAGGGTCAATGTATAATTCCACCAGTATCACAATTATTGATATACATATAATAATAATATATTTATTCTGAAAAAGTGAAAGGTTCCCATTTAAAATCAACCACGACCGATCAGGGTATTTTTCATAATTTTTACTACCTCAATGTATACTGAACCAATCAGTCATAATATATTGTCGTGGTATTTTTGATATGGGGAGGAGACAGATTAAAATTAAAAAATTTATTTGCTGAAACAATATTTTAATTTTGTAATTTTATTTTATTTGTAATTGTGCATTTATGGTGTGTTTAACGCTGATTAGCGGAGGAAATTTTACTTTTTGTCAAAAATATCCGACGGACAAAAAGTCAAATTTTACGAGTCAAATAAATTTTATTAAAATTCTGCATAATTAATAGAAAATAAATAGTGATTTTGAGCGGAAAGAGGAAAGAGCGTGGTTTTGATTTACAAGGAATTGACATTAACTTGAGAAGAATTTAATAATATTGAAAATTAAAATTGGATTGATTAATTAGAAGATAAAAGAAAGAAGGGGAACTGTCAGAATTTTCTCATCACGAATTTCAAAATTTTAACTGCGCTATAGGAAAGAGGACACTTTTCTAAGCATATTAGAACAAGAATTTTAAAGGATTATGCAAAACTTTTCGAAAAAAATCGATTTTAAAAATGTAAAAGTTACATGTGTTTTAGATACACCTTTTAACACGGCTGTATGATTAGCCGTTGTTGTGTGAGGCAAAAAATAAAACAGACCCTCCAGACCACCTGTTTAAACAAAACAAAACAATTTAAAAATATCCCTGAAGAATGAAAGAACTCGCCAAGGGTGGAACTCGAAGCCATAGACCTCGTCCGGTTGTCGACCGCGACTAGCGTAGCGTAGCGGAATGGCAATGCGAAGCGTTTAGCGCCGTAGGCGCTTTAATCTTCTTCATCTGGTAAGTAAGTAACGGGCGTTGGAGATCTTGGATCAAAATATACGCTAACGTGGGTTTGGTCGCGTCGATCTGAGTGGTGGATGAACTTAAACAAAGGGAGTTAAAATTTAGAATTTTGAACTTTGAAGAAGTTTAACCGAAGTTTGCCAAAGTGTATCGAAAACTAACAAAATAAGATTTTGTGGGCGAGCAGCTATTTGAACCTCAAGACCGCGACTGACAACCACACACCCGGATGCCAAGAAACCATGCAAAGACGCTCGCAATTACGCCAAATCGCCCGCCCCGCCCCATGGGCACCACGGGACCAAGCTCATCAAATGCTAGGAACCCCAATTCACGAACCGCACACTCGCCCCGCCCCATCGACACCAAGGGACCAAGTTCGTCAAATAATAGGGACCCCAACCCACGGATCATACACTCGCCCCGCCCCTTCAACACCAAGGGACCAAGTTCACCAAATGATAGGGACCCAAATCCACGGATCGCAGACGCACTCCACAGCGCCGCCCTTCTGACCGCATAACCACGCTTCCAGGAAAGTTCCTCGCAACTCCCAGGACCCCGCAAATCACGGAAAACTATCCACATGGACCAAAACCCAGCCCGATCAAGCTTAGCGCTTCAAATGATGCAAATGCCCATATCAGATGAATGGAGATAAACGGATCCCCTGTGGCACCTCCGTACTGCCAAGAAGTTCATCGTTCATGACAACAACATTAAGAGTATATCAAAGCACACGTACCGTCAACAAAATGAAGTGTAGGAACGGAACGTGCGAGTTGACCGTTGCTCACTCGACTGACAATCGTGCTTCAAATCGCACAACTGTTTTTTCCCGTTTTAGGGACATCCTTTCTCAACCCCCTTTTCTGCTCACCACTGCACGACTCGCGAAACATCCGAGACGGTACACCACGACATAGACGCGTACGCTTTTTGAGGTTCAAATAGCTGCTCGCCCACAAAATCCCATTTTGTTAGTTTTCGACACACTTTAGCAAAGTTCGGTTAAACTTCTTCAAAGTTCAAAATTCAAAATTTTTAATTCCCCTTGTCCAAGTTTATTCATCACTCAGATCGACGCGGCCAAACCCGCGTCAGCGTATATTTTGATCCACTCCAACGCCCGTTACCCACTCACCAGATGAAGAAGATTAAAGCGCCTACGGCGCTAAACGCTTCGCATTGCCATTCCGCTACGCTACGCGACCGTGGCTCGACTCGTTGCAACGAGGAGTATCGGGTTACAACTACCTGCTTTTAATAACTTTAAAAAGCCGTTTTTTCGAAAACTAATGCATAATCCTTGGAAATTTTTGTTGCATTATACTCAGAAAATTGTAAAATTTTGAAACTCCAGGTGAGGAAATTCTGACAGTAACCGAAAGAAGAATAAAAAAATAAAATTTTGATTGCTAGTTTGGAGTGAATTTGAATGATGGTGAGATTTTTTATAAAACATTTGAATTGTAGTTAAAGTAATGACAAAATAATCGAAATTATTTGATGTTTCCATTAGAATATAAAATTTATTAAAACGAAATTTCAAGTTCCATTGTAAATTTATTTAAAATAATTTTTTTTACTATTTGAATTTAGAAAATTTAGATTTAAAAACATTACGGTTTATTGCGCGATATGATTTTATTGAAGTTGTAATTTAAAGTTAGATGGGTAAGCATTTAAAAAAATTGTATATTTTCAGAAAAATCAATTTTGGATATATTATGAAATTTGAAAAATACAATTCAATATTATAATGAAAATTCAATAAAAGTTACATTAACTGATTCTAAGACATTTTGCTCGACCAAATCGCTCCCGAACATTTCGCTACCACTTTAAGTTTGTTATCAGACAACTGGAAATTAAGTTAAGAATTACAAATTTCGAAAACAATTGTATAATTATGTAAATAACTTAAATATTTCAAAACCTAAAGTACAATTTTAGTGAAATGGTAGCGAAATGTCCGGCGGCGAAATGTCCGGGAGCGAAATGTCCGGGAGCGAAATGTCCGGTGGCGAAATGTTCGGTGACGAAATATCTCGCCACCTTCCATATAATAATCATCCCTAATAAGATATTTTCTTTTCTAAAACTCCATAAATAAGTTGAAACAGTTGATTATATCAACTACATTGCGTTTCTCATTTGGAGTAAGTTTAGATTTTGTTCCGCCATGATTTATTAGGTGTTTACCAAGGATATCCGTATTGGTATCGCCGTATTGAGTACTACTCGTCTGTGTGCAGGAAATAGAGTTGTCATGGGATTTAATTAATTGTTCATCGACTGCAGTGTTTTCCTCTTCAGATTATGAGCTACATTTATTAAACCATCTATATATTTAGTCAAAAATCTTATCGACTTTGCTATTACATATTGTATTTGTGAAATCACGCGAAATATTGACCTTTGGATTGCTTGCAAATAATAATCTTTCAGTGAATTTTAACTTCCATTCTTATTTTATGGTATTTTAACAATAGATAAAATTTCAAACAAATAATATATTAGATTCTAATATTTATTAAAAATAATTATTATAAAATCAAATGTTTTACGAAAGCATGCAATTCACGTCAGTTACACACAAACATGGAATTTGACTGATTGTCATGAATCCGTATAACCACGTAAAGCACATGCGTTAACCTGTTATCTAGACTGCACAACTTCTGCTCAACGTAATATTAGGTGTAAATGCAAAATTTAAATACAAAATGAACGTTAATATACTGCTTACCCCAACCCAATGTCCTTGAATAGCAAGATATTTATTTATTTACTAAATATTGATTATAATTATGTATAATATAACTCTCACTCTTCTACTGACTACCATAAATGTGGTAGATGTCGACTAGATACCACCATTCATGTTGCACCATAGAATTTTAAATTTGAACAATCTTATTACCTTTTATCAGGTGAATAGAATTTAAATTTTTAAAAAACTAAAATCGTTCGACGGTAGGAGGGGGCAATCGGAAAGATTTTGACACTTGGAATATTTTTCAATTTTTACGTTTGGTTCTGGTTTTAGCAACACAAATAACAAGAACAGAGACAATGAGTAATAAAATGACTTCATTTCATACTTCATGAATGAAATTATTAAGCTCTTGTCTTCTCAAGATCGAATTAACAATTAAACGCTGCGATAATTGACCTAATAATTACATGATAGTAATACATAACTTTTACTTAACGCAAATGTGGGTCTAGGTTTTGATGTATGTAATTATTATTAGTAGATCCCTATCGAATCAATTAATTTATTTACAATGTGATAAAGTGTGCTACACGCAGTGATTTTACACAAACGGATTTTCATAATTAAAAGATATATATTTAAATTATCAATCAGGAATCTCAAGTGAAAGGAATAACAAAACTTTTCGTGCCTAATTTTGATTATGGTTATGTATGCTGTCGTGACGTAGCAAAGAGGAACTCTCCCATGTGACGTCATGACAATACGTACGTTTCTATTGGTAAATACACATCCCTGGCTAGATAACTGGCGGGAAAATATAAAAGAATGAAGTAGGGGTTTAATAAAAAATAAATTAGAAAATAAAAGGTAATAAGGAAATGATAAATTAATAAAAGTTAAATAACTTGAAAACTAAATTTCCCGTATATTATTGCAATATGAATGTTTCATTTAAGTGTAAAAAATAAAGATATACCGATTGTGTCGCATATAAAATTTATTGTGATTTTAGTGCAAATATAAGCGCAAGTTTGAAGCACTTGGTGAAAATTTATGAACATTGTTACAAGTCGGAACTTAAAAATAATATCATTCAACAGGCTTTTTGGCAACAACATCAAACACTCTAAACTAACGAGAAAGTTGTTACGACAGAAATTTGTAACTCGCTCTGTAAAATCTATAAGCATAAACTTATGGAGATGATTTGAAATCTTAAATGACTCTTGAAGTAAAAAAAAAAAGTAAAAATATTTATTAATTTGTAGGAAATGAATTGCAAAAGTTTACAAGAATTGTAAATATTTATAAATTTAATATAAGATATGTATGATTAGTGCTAATATTCTTGCTATAAAATTATATTTCTACATAATTATATGAAAATAATTAATCAAATACCTATATATAGGCATTATACATAAAAAAAGCTACTTACAATTTACTTACTATAAATAACACATAAACATGTCATTTACCACGTCCATATCAAAATTATCATATATTTATTTTATATCTAACGTAATAAATAATAAAATAAATAAATAAATTGTCAATTGTAGGCGTCAGAATTTACAATATCAATTAGGTATACATTAATTAATATTCAATTAAGATATAATTGAAATAAGTAAATTGGCTTCGGTCAATATGATCTATCAAAGATAGAAAGTACTTCTTTCGAAATACATATCCAAAACCATGGACCCGACTGGTCTTATTGCATGACCGGTTTCGGTGTTACCCTTCTAGACATTTTGTGTATCCGTGATAAGCATTGACGATTAATTGGCATTGCGTGCATTACAAATGGTAGGTTAGCTGTTGGTTAGGATACTAACCTATAACAAACTACAAAGTGTTCTATTAATTTTGTCACAATTAGTTTCAAAATTTATAGTAGGTAACTTGATAATTGTATTTAAATGCAGCCTTGCCATTTAGGCGAAAGTTATTAAACAAGTAGCACACACGATTCCTCGCTATCCTCAATTAATTGCTTCGTCATCAATATGTTTTGACATATTTAAGATATCGTATGGTATTTTTTTATGGTACCAAAAGTAATAACGAAAGGAATATGCAGATTGCTTATTAAAATCCTAAGTTGCATCTAAGAATCAAATAAAATTTTGAATTTATCGTTTCTTCCTTGAAAGAGACTGAACATGCACAGCAATAAAATTAATACTTGAGCCTATCGGTATTTTTATTAATAATAAATAAAGAACACTGACAAATCCTTTCGATACATTGCTGCATTTTGCTTCACTGTTGTAGTATTATATTTAGTATTATATTATATTATATTATCTTTATTAATACTTGGCAGTTTTGTGGTAACCAAAAAAGTAAATTCGAATCATAAAATTTTTATAGTAGAAGTTATGCTAATATTACAAATGTGTCAACCGACTACAAAAAACATTATTATATTGCGCTCATACAAAGAAAATACTTGAATAGGACTCTAAAGTTAAATAGCGTAAAATCTGAAGGTAAACTTTATAGGTGACATTAAAATGTTACGATTGTACCAAGAAGCAAATTTTAGTAGAGCGAACGAAGAGTTCGCTATAAAAATAGAAGGCCATACAAAATTTTTGTTAACAAGTCGCAATGGATAACGACAACGCTTTTATGACCACCCTATAGCTATGTATGCAACTCGAGAGTAAGTCGTAAAATAAAATAAAAATTTCTACTTGGACAAATTACTTTTTCACACTTTTTGATTTGCATAATATAAACATGCTAATCAAATAATAGTAAAGTTTGTTGAAAAATGTTCAGAGGAAGCCAAACGTTTAAATTATGTACCTCGCCAATTTTGAAAATTATTTTGATAAAAAATGAGATAGAAAATTATTGGCTACCAAAATGCAAACTTCGAAAAAATACGAAAATATCTTCTTGCCTGACCGAACCACAAACAGAAGCAATTGCATAATTAATAAAATAAGGACCATATGACACGACGCAATTTATTTCTGCGCACAAAATGAACAATCTGTTGAATGAATTGTAACGTGTCGTACGCCCCTAAGATAGTACTTCTATAAATTATCAATGTTGCGAAGTGGCTCTACAATAAACAATAATTATTATAAATTAATTATTATTCAATAAAAAATTATTGAAGGCCGCCAATTTATATATCGTAACAAATACAAAATATTATTGTAATTTAAGAAACTCTCGTAGAACTAATAAAATTCAAATAAATTCATAAAATAAATACGATATAATAATTGATTCAATCAAAATCTAAATTTGGGTAATAAAAAGTGACGAACCACGATTTAGAATTCTCTTAATTTGGTTTTCGTTTGAATATACTACGTTTATTTACTGCCGAGTTTCTCTAACAATGAGATAATAAAACTAACTAAAAATTTTAACCAATAAGAATCACAAAAATTATAAAATTCAAAATTCTTTTTACTTAGTAAAAACATTCGTTTATTAAAAATTTACCGGTCATTTATTAAAAATAACCAGAATACTAGGATACATACATAAAATAGGAATTTTATAATATAATATTAATTATATCAAATTTTTTAGAATAAACCAAAAAATGCACAAACACTTTTTAGAAACTAGAATGTTTAAGTTAACACGATATAAATACACCGTATATATATTATCGCAAACGTTTTCACCATACTATGGCATCATCAGGCGATGAACTAGGTTTAGTCAATCTGATTTGAATAACTCACCCCTACTAAACATTTTTAATAAATAATACCTCCCCCCCCCCTTCTAACTTACCTCACATCCACTTACATTATTTCTCTTTTATATTAAATATATCCCTACCCTCTAGTAAATTCACACAAAATTATACATTTTTTAAAATTACCCCCCTCTTACCCTCTCCCTTTTCTCTTGCAATGTTGTCAAAAAATACGGAATTTTCTCGTTTCTCTTTCTAGTTCATCGCCTGATGATGCCATAGTATGGTGAAAACGTTTGCGATAATATACATACGGTGTATTTATATTGTGTTAACTTAAACATTTTAGTTTCTAAAAAGTGTTAGTGCATTTTTTGATTTATTCTAAAAAATTTGATATGATTAATATCGAGTTACACTACCTAAACCACTTATTTATTGATTATAATATTAATTAATTTAAAAGTTTATTACTACGATTTATTGCATTAAAGTGTACATAAACCGAAGAAGGAATGACGAGGCAAATTTTGGTGCACAAGATATAATTCTACGAGATTCTTGAAAAGTTTCTCGGATTTCCTCCTACCGTTTCTTTTGAAAAAAAAGTAAAAAAAATAATAAAGTTCAGCTATAATATTTCTACTATTTTCTAACTTAAGGCTTCCTAACGTTTCTGGGATTTCCTCCGACTTTCCTGCTTGCGCAATACATTACCAAGTTATTCCTCGACACAAATTAATTGTTTTCCATTTTTAAGGTGGATCCATGGCTGACATGGGCCCATAACCTGTTCTTATTCTTTTTTAATAATTATAAAATTGTGTAAAATTTCAGGCTGCACCTACTTCCGATATAGATAATATGTCCAGCCGGACTTACAGACATACAGAATTCATAAATATAAAAATAAAGCAAACTTTTCAATCCTTTGTGTCTGTAGTTTCTTTGTATTGAAAGCATGCGAATTTGACCCCATTAGATTTCTTTATTGAGAAAGGTTTTTCTTTATTGACTAAGTTATTCGGTTTGAATTCGGAAAAAAATCTAAACATTCTTATAAGCGTCTGCGTGCTTCGGAGGGCACGTAAAACCGACGGTCCCTCTGTGTTGACAATTTGCCTTTATCGACAATAAAAATCCAGGGTTACGGACACATCTGATGCCTAGCAAGCTACCTCAGATAAAAAACATCTAGCATCAATGCCGAAAGATCTACATTCTCGATGCAGCCAGTACTCTTTGCCATTTTGTACTATATACGCATTTATCTAACTGTAAATAATCATATAACGTGTACAAAAACGTTTGGGCTATGAGACCGGGGGGTCTGGGGGGTATGGAATACCCCCCAGTGCCTCAGTAAATGTGTTTAAGGCTGGGGACAAATGTACAAAATATACGCAATATTGACCCTTCGGAGTTCATGTTTTTCTCCCAAACTAAATCATATATAACATTTATACTTTCAACAACTTGTAGAAGAAACTGTTAGCTAAGTTTTTGTAGGTTCATAATTTAAATTAAACTTTTAATTACATTATGAAATTAAAAACTGTAAAAAACAGTGTGATGCACCTCTGTACATGTACCTAATTTAAATACTACCTACGATATAATATTATTGTGAAATAAATAAGTTCATATACCTGGAGTTTTGTCAAAGATTACCTAAAGGGCAATTAAACATTCATCAGTTTGGCGATACACTTGCATTATGTAGTAACAGATGAGGTGACATCTATTGGATTTTAGCACAATTACGTGAAGAGATATTTATAAAAGTTTGTCAATCCCCGACCTTAAACCAAAACCAACGTCCACTTTACACCATGAATAGATAAAATAAAATAGTAACTTTTGTATTTGAAATTTAATAATTAATAATGATAAAATATTCTGTTTTGGTATCAGCCGCCACTGAATTAGACCAATTAAAAATATTCGATTGAAATAGAAAAAATCAAACGCAGGTCCTTCGTAACATCCTCACTAAGGATAAATTTTAGAATAAAGTTTTAGCGAGTTATATTCCTTCAACACCCTGTATGGAGTATGGCAGAAGTATTTATTATTCAAAAGTTATCCGTTCAAATGCCTGCACTAAGTTTAAAAACATAATATTTTCATTTAATATTACAATAAAACAATATAAATTCTTAACAGAGAGAACCATTTAACGACTCGATAAATAAAAATGAGAATTAGTACTTACTACGTATAGACGACTACACAATAGCGAAATGTGTGTATGTATACAACAACATTTCACTTTATTATTAACACAAACTTTAATATATTTCATAACATGTAAAAGTGCTTATTGAAAATATAAATTTTAAAAATTGCACTACAAGCTGCTGGCGAGATGATATTATTTGACCGTAGAGCTTTTCGCATGCAATGTTTAATTTGATCAATAAATTCTTCGACTTTCTGCCTGTATGTTTATTGTACAATTTTGCATAACAGGCTATTTTACTATCTGCAATACTTCATTTTTATATATAGGTAAACACCTCAAGAGTCTAGCCTATGCTAATGTCTCTGTAAGCGTATTTCAATGTTTATGGAAAACAAAAAGTCAAGTTTGCATTGTGTAAAACCCCAGTCAGATATTTTCAATGTTTATGGAAAACAAAAAGTGAAGTTTGCATTGTGTAAAACCCCAGTCAGATATTTTCAATGACATTGCTCCGACATACTGCTGGTGTTTGTTCCACATTTCACTTTGACCACTTAAGTTCATTGCCAAAACCACGAATTGCGTGGTTTGAGTGAAATTTCTGCTGTTCCGTAAAATCTGAAGGTTTCTTCTAAGTCATGACGATCAGATAAAAAAATCGAAAATTTCAACTATTCGGCCGAACCTTGCCACGTTATTTAATAAAACTAAATTACTAAATTCCTCGATGTACCTAATGAAAGTATAATATCAATTTGCTACACGAAAAAGGTGGGACAAATATCGGTGTAGTAGCTTAGAAATTAATGCAAAAAATATATTATTGCGTTCTAACACGATTGCAAAATTGCGTAATCCCTGTTTACGATTCACAAAAATAATTATTAATCCTCTTACGCTGATTGCGATTCGTAAAGAAAATTCCGACTATTCAAAATGATGAGCCTCGCCTGTGTGCTAAGAAGATTTGATCCTGCATATTTAAAACGGGACCCTAAAATTTGTCGTCTATCTCGCTTAGCTGTAAAAAGCATATTTCACCAAAAACAAAAGAATATAACACATTCCAGTACACAAATCAAGAGAATCTGATAGCATCTGAAGAAGAAACTTGATAGGATGACACTAAACACCAAGACGCTTCCTTTAATACCATTCGATATGGGTAATTTTGGCTGATCAATAACTGATAAGAAATAGAAAAAATCCATTCAGATTTACAAGGATTTACACCGGCGCGACATTGATACATTGCTGTTTTCGTAAATTCTCCACGTTTTTATAATTTTTCTACCATAAAATCACCTCGTTTGTTGAATTCAAATTTTCGTTCGGCGATATACCTAATAAATTCGTCTGTAAAAATTGTGCCTTGGTTTGTATTCTACCTGCAGTCCCGACAAGTTTACTTAGCACAATTTTCACATACTCGATCATCATTGATTCAAGATAATACCATTTTTGGTTCAGTTTGCATATTTTAATATGCAAGATTTTCATCAATGCTCACGGTTCTGTATTTGCATACAGACAAGATCAGTTTAAAATTCTCGAGAACACACAAAAAAAACTTTTAACGCAATCTTCAAATAAAATTTCAACTTTTGGGTACAAATTTCTAATTTCTATAGGTTCAAATTTAAAGAAAATTAAGGTTAAAGTAAAAAAATCCTCGGTTGTTTACTTTTTACATTTCTTAATTAGCATCGGCGTTGATTATAAGATCAACCGTTTTATGTTCAATTAATTGCCGATAAAATGAGGCCAACGTTTGTACTTCTACTTAAATTTAAAAATGCAATAAATAAAAAAATCACTCCTGACCATAAATGAAAAACGTAAACATTGGTGGTCTAATATAAGGCTTGGTAGTTAAACACGAGTTAATTTGCGTGAGAACCTGCACCAGGGTCGCTTTTCAACCAAAATGATGGATTCAAAAGCTTCGGAAGCTGACACGCCTTTTTCACACATTAAAGATGCCCTTACAGACTGACAGTCAAGTGTCAGGTAATAGCGCGGTCATTATTTTATTATATTGACTTAATTCGAAAATTTTTAAAGCAAACTACACATCAAGTTTTATTAATACGTTAATTAAATTAGCGTTTAATCCTTACCTTTACATTAAGTTGAAATTGCTCTCCTTCATAATTCCAATTTTACGACAGGAAATCCATAATCTGGAACAAATTCATAATTTTACTTTTAAGAACACATTCGTATGATTTTGATTTATTGAATGAATAGAAAAGTGTGAACTTGAATACTAATAAGGTTTCAAATAAATTAATCAATCCTTCTATTTCTAACTATGACAAATAAATTAAAAGTTATTAAGTGGTGCATTAAATTGCCCGTTATGTTAAGCTATGTCTGCACCGATTTTTCGGCAAGAATTTCATTGGGTCAAGTTTATTTTGATATTGAAAGCCCCAATCGGTCAATCGCTCTTCAAAGCGGCTGCCCCTGTTGCTGTCATATTACAATTAAAAAAAAAAACCGTAAAAAATAAATAGCAAGGGTTTCATTGGGCCAATAAGTTTATTTTGATATTGGGAGCTCCCAATCGGTCAATCGCTCTTCAAAGCGGCTGCTCCTGTTGCTGTCATATTATAATTAAAAAAAAACCGTAAAAAATAAATAGCAAGAGTTTCATTGGGCCAATAAGTTTATTTTGATATTGGAAGCCCCCAATCGGTCAATCGCTCTTCAAAGCGGCTGCTCCTGTTGCTGTCATATTATAATTAAAAAAAAAAAACCGTAAAAAATAGAATTTTAAATCGAAAAGGTTTGAGACTGTTGTACAACTTCTATTGAGAATAAAAGTTACGGTGGTAATCAATCACTCAATCACACAATTTTTTACGAACTCACTTCGTTCGTTCAATTCTACGGACCGTTGAACTTTGCCAAAATTTTTTTCTACCTTGCTAATAGAACACACTTAATAATTTATGAGCTTTCCTTTTGTTTTAATTAAATTCCGAGTTTCTTAACTACGTCTATGAATTCAATGTATGCGGGCTAAATATGCAACGCAGCTCCAGTTTAAACGAGCTCATAAGTAGCATGCAGAAGTGTTAATATTAATTGCTATATTCATCTATTAAGCTATAAACAACAAACCGACACTTATTGTTTTTAAAGCGCTCAAAAGATTTACAGCACACGGCGTCGGTTCAAACGAAATGCCACACAACGATGATGGTTATGAAGCGAAGATTTCAAAAAAATGACGGCGCGTCAGTCGCGACATAAAAATTTAAAAAAATATTTTAAAACGCACCGTTTATTGCTAAATATTTCTATAAAATATGATAAATATATAACAGTGTGCAATAATTATTATTGGTATTCGGTAGCATAAAAGAACATAGTTTTGACATAATTCGCATTCCACAGACATAGAGCCGGCGCTTGTCGCACCTTGTACGCTTGTTGTATAAATAATTATTTGTTGATAAACATTTTCCGACGTTAATTAGATCAGTTTTGCGATATAACCACACGATTACCAAAGAAAGTTTAAAAATGGGATAATCGCCCCATAAAAACCTGTGCATAATTTATCACCGCAATATAACTTACAACCTCATAACATGACTGGGATAATTTTTTAATTACCTACTTAACCGTTTTAATTATCTCCTATAAGGAAACACCAACAGGCGTACTTAATCAAGTTGAAAAAATTAAATTTGTTGTAGCATCGTCAAACAAAATCATCAAAATTTACAGCTTGGGTTCAAAGATGGTTGAACTTGTCGCATTACTTAATATTTTGATTAATTCCTCGGAGCAGATTAATAAATCATTCGTTTAAAAATTAATACACATAAACGACATGCGGAACCCTTTGCTAAATTTAAACAACAAATATTTCTCCACCGACCTAATTCAGCTACGAAAGTGAAAAGCTTACAATAAACAGAAGTGCCGCTCGAATTAACGTGTTTTTAACGTTTTTACGGTTGATATAATAAAAATATTAAAACGATAATAACACAATAAAAGAAAAAAAATTATTTTTATGTTTATTTTTTTATTATCTTAATATTTTGCTTAGTTTGTTTATTTCGATTATAACACGTTATTATAACGTTGCATACACCGAATTATTATTTCATCCTTAAATTTTGTTATAAACTTCCTGCTAAATTATGTTAATTGAAAGCTTCCATTCCTATAGCTTGGATTTCGTATTTACAACTTGTCGAAAATTTAGTGTTCATTGGAATCCCTTCAAAAATGTACAGACCGAATGTTCTACCTTTAAAGTCGTGGAATTTGACATAATTATCTTCTCTGATAAGATGTAATCAATCCCGATTTCTTCCCGAACTACTTGACTGCGCCATCACCACGTGCAAAGAATCTTCCGACTATGTTGAAAGGAATCACAGATTGACTGGGATTTTTCAAATCAAACAAAAACTTCAATTTGTCGACGTTTCGGATTATTTATTAATCCATTCTCAAGACTAGAGAAGAAATGTGAAGAAATGAGAAGAAATTGTAAGAAAATACATGAATGGTGTAAAACGTAGGCCAACAAACGGTCACAATCAACGACGTCAATATTATAATTGTATAAAATAATAAATAGTGTAAATAATTAACTCTGATTAAAAACATTTAAAAATTGTGTAACACTTAAAATATCCAAATATTAAAATAAGCTGGAATTATTTAAAAAATCTTCTAAAGATAGTAATAAAATAAATTAATCGTCCGACAGCTCCAGAAGTCGGCAAAGAATATTTATATTCTTTCCAGTTTCGGTAACTATTGTGAATATGACGAGCAAACGTAAATAAATCGCACTTGTCTAAATAATGACCTATGAATTCATGCCGCTCCAGATGATCATATTAAGCCCTAAAAGTATCTTCGATTTTGTAAAATTGATTAATAAAATCTTCATCGGGGTAATCTTTTATCGAATATGACTCTATAAGTCATAACTCTATATAATATCTCTTATAACAAGTCATCATCTAACATAACATCTTTGGAAATACAACACCAAGACTGAGGTTCGTCAATTTTCTTATAACGTTCGGGTGTATTTTGTAAACTTCTGGAAATTTCATGTTCTCTTTTATTTCTCTAACGATATTATTTATTTCCCTGACTTTAATGCTATCTTCATTATACCATTCAAATAATATATTGTTACGAAAAAATGTCTAATTATATTTGATGACTAATGTATGACGTCGTGTATGATGAGTCAAACATGATAACAACATTAGTCATTCAAATATCGCTGAATTTACAATCTAGAAACGCACAGAAGTGAATAGAAATTCCTGGAAGGTTATGGAATTTTCTGAAAGGCTGCATTTAAGTATAAATGCAGAGCGATTTCTAGTGACGAATTCAATTCCAGTTCGAACGTACAAGTGTTAACATAAATGAACAGTTAAGATAAATAAAGTGAAGTGATAAACAGTATACAAAGTGTTTAAATAAATCCGGCCTTACAAAGAGAGGGCTAGGTATGCGAAATTTTGTTTTTGTTTATACTTACACTACGTAAAGATTACACCTTAGACATTACGTGAATGAAATAATAGCTCGCCATATTCAGCCAATTTTGAAAAAATCGAATTTGAAAATATGTTCTTATTGCACGAATTAACGTAATAAAAGATAAAGTTTGCAACAAAGGTTTCATGGCAACGAGGTTAAGTGGTGGGTCTAATAAGCAAAGAGTTCTAGGTTCGATTCAACAATCCGACCAAAAATAAACTTTAAAACAATATTCGAACTACAATATTCAAAATTTCGCAATCTCAAAAAAAACTATTATTCAAAAATTCAACAGCCAAAAATACGTCTGTCCCGGCTGGCGGCCAATTTTGCCAAAAAGCCCCCACTCTGTTCAATCTTTCGCCAACCTAAACTTTACAAAAATTAATATAACAAACTCAAAAATCAAAATTTTACCAGAAGCATCCAGAGCCGTCCTAAGATATACGACGCCCCTGCGGGCTACTAAAATTAATGCGCTCCTCTTCATAAAAAAAAACAAATACAAAATAGGAAAAGTCAATTTATTACTATTACAATAAACAAAACATTAACTTCATTAATTTTGAGTTAAATTTTTAATTCAAAATTTAAAAAAAGTTATTAAACAGAAACAAACTTGAGAGTAAACAAAAACTAAAAAAAAATTGACTTATTTATAAGTCATTCCCATGAAGACCCTTTGAGGTGGTAATAAAGGACCCCTTTCTAAGATAAATTTTCAAATAAAATTTTTGTCAAAGTCCAAACCCTTGGGGGGTACCTCCCTTTAAAGCAATTTTTTGAGTTTCCGATTTCAAACGGCCATAGATCCGATATTATTGATTTTTTAGATTTAATTGATTAGAACTTTTTTAAAGAACATTTGCTTATCTACAAATCAGGTTATAATCCCTTATCGTCTAGAATCAACGGATTTCGAGTTATAAATTAAATTAAGAGAAAAAATGTTAAAAAAATTCAGCTTTGATTTTTTTACTTCTCTTGCAAACCCCGTATCTTTTAAACGAAACGTTTTAGAAAAAAACTCACAACCCAAATCGGATAGGGAATTTAACGAACTACAACTTTGGTCAAATAATTTTTTTTGGAAAACCAACCGTTTTCACAGCAATTCTGAAAATAATGAACAAGATGTAAGTAAAAAAAAATAAATTAATAATAATAAGTAAATAAGTTTTTATCCTTTTTACAACTGATAAAGATCAAAATAAAAATTTCCGCCCCCAAGGCTTGCGCCCCGGAGCTATAGCCCATTTAGCCCTATGATTAGGGTGGGAAGCATCAGGGGGGCTCAAAAAAATTTTTGACGTTTTTTTAAATAAGGCAATAATGATTTTATTTGGTGTTTGTAGCTTTCGATCTCTAAACACAACTTGTTGGTATTTAAATCAGTTTCGTATTTTAATGCGAAATCAGCTGCGGATTTCTTTAATTCTTCGGTGGAGGTTTCGTGTAATGAAAGGCCTGTTGGGAAACCTAACTCAGAAACTACGGCAGCTAAACTTTAAGATCTCCATCCCGTTTGCTGAATAAGTGTATCTAGTGCACAGTAAAGCTGAATCTTAAATTTTTAAAGTGGAGTCATTCCTATCTGAAAAGTGCGAATTTTCGAATTTAATCGCATAACTTTTTCATCAATTACATAATTCTTCCGGGTTTGTCTGACGAAAATCGAAAATTCCAAACATAGTTAACAGTATGTACCAAACTATAACATTCAATCAAATAGTTTTTAAACTTATATGTAAGTTATGAATTAAATTTTAATTTCAGTTTCATGTAACATGTAGAAATCAATCTTTCCATAAACATTATCACATTGTAATAACTTTAATCATAATCCAGTAATATAAATACATAGTGCACCGATCCGACTCTATTCAATCATCCAATACCGGTTAGTGTATTTGCTATCTTAGTATAGTATTTTTATGATTAATAATTTACGCACTTCAGTTAAATTTGATTTATATGTAAGTTATCCAAAATAAATTTAATAAAATAAATATGTTATTTTTTGTAAATAATTTAAAGCTATCGTAACGAAACTTCACATAATTCGGCAACTCTTCCAAATGAAGTGTAATAATTAAGTTTGTACACTAATAATTCGTTACAACTTAACTAATGAATGGTAAAAGGCGGCAACTACAAAAAGATCTTCATTGGTGTCAGACATAATCGGGTAATTGTGATAATCTTATAATTCCATGTTGGTATGCGTGTGTTCTGGAGCAGACTTGGCCAACGGGCGTGTCAGTTTATCTGTCCGCCGTCTGCCATCCCGAACACTTGCGATTTTAATATTCTTGCAAAACAAAGTAAGTCGTAAGTAACGTTTGTCACTTATTTTGAAGGTAACATAAATTATTCATAGCAGACATGCAAGTTAAAGTGTGGTGCAGACCGAAACGCTCTCCAAACCTCTTGGCCTGCGTGTACTTCAATATAAGAGGACTTCAAGTACATTCTAAAGTGCTTATGGTACCTTGACATTCAAAATAAAATTACTTAAATAACTGTCGTGAAAGTAACATTTTGATGTTGCCGTGTCTTGAACCATTCAAAAGGCACATAGCTTTTTGCTAAGCTAATTAAGCAAATTTGTTGCTTTTCACAATCATATTTAATTGCTAAACTATAATTAGAATTATTTTTTAAAGTGAGAATGTGAACCATCGCATGTATTAATAGACTACGAACAACAATTTGTTAGTCATAATTACGTCTTGTCAAGTTCCGAAATGGTATCGTTAATTTATAGTATCTTCAATTGGTCGTCATTCCGCACTAAGAGTGACAAATTCCAACAGATACATATATTGACATACAGATGGCGCTAATAGATATGAGATTTTTATGTAATAGAAAAACAAATCAATAGTTCCAAAGATCTAATAAGTAAAGGCTGGATATGTATTTTCCGTTCTCCAGAAGATTTTTTGCTCGCAGTGTCTGTTTCTAAAATTTAAATAGTCTTTTAAATTTAGAAAACAATTTGACCTTGAATGTGAGTTCTATTAGTAGGTGCGTTATCCAAATATAAGAGAGAAAAAGTTGACAGAGTCGGCATATTATGCAAATTCAATCTCATTTTTTTTGCCTTGAGGAGAATACAGCAAGTAATCATTTTATCAAGTTTTTATCGACTACTTTCACTTTTATAGCTGAAATTTGGTGCAGCCCATTTTCTTATGTTGACCTTTAAAATTCAAACGCCCTGTAAATGGTTTAAAACAAATTATAATTTATGGGTGTAAATTTCCAATATTCTAATCATACATTAGGGTTACTACTAAAAAATACTAAAAAAATTTTTGTTGGGCGCCAGAGTGGTAATAATAATTGTGAGCTGGAGCTCCCTTTAATTTTTGGCGAAATTGACAATTAGCAATGTTGTATTGAACAATAAAGTATGTGTTGAAGGTGTAATATAATTTAGTATTACAAAATGTATCATTTGAAAAAGTAACTTGTCTATCATTAATCTTAACGATTTATCGTGGCACCGCCTCCTTTAAACCAAGTTATAGTAAAAAATATTTACGGGCGGCCTGTTCGTGTGTATATTATACAACTTAGCGAATATGAAGTTTATCTTATTAATAAAAAAAAATTAATGATAAAAATAATAGAATAAGACATTAAGATGATTGTGCCCTCAATAAAAATTTTATGGTAAATGTGCCAATCAGAAGTGTTAACTGGTTTGTCAAACTAATTCATGAATAAATTTCCATAAAAAACAACTGCGGCATAAATTAATTTTTTATTAATAAATCATTCATAATTACGATAACATAAAGAAGCAACAAAGAAGCGAAAAACACACGCTACACGAATTTTGGGGTCACAAAGTTCAAAATTAAAGGATTTAATAATAATTTAAGTACCATTTCTCTGCGAGTTCTAAATAACCACATATTATTGGAACTTGTTTTGCAATTTGTAAATCGTAATTAATGCGTTAATGCGTATGTGTTTATTATTTGTTCGATAAACACTCGAGTAGTAACTAACTGTATTTAAAATTGATCACAACTTTTTGTTCTTGAACTTGGCGCCAGTAAAATCACCCATTTGTGTCATTGTCAACCAAGAGAGCAGTTTTAGAAATAACTGTGGAAAGCCATGTAAGGGAATGTACGTGACAATAAACACATGTCCGTCTACGTTTTCTAAATTTCTTAATTTTAGATAGATAATTTCAAGACAGCCAAACGATAACAGGCATAACAATAAAATCAGGAATTTCAAATTTCACGTAATTCCTTAAAAGGGTTGAAGATTTACCGGTTTGATAAGATTTACTGGAGCTTCTGGTTCTGAGTTAAGTGCACCTTTGCTTTGAAGTTTGCTGGCAATGATGAACTTCCCAGACTTGCAAAATAAATATTGCCTCGATGACAAAACAGATCCGTTTCCGTTTTAGAGAACATTTCATCGTGCACGTATTTTTTGAAAAAAATGTAAAAATATTTATTTTTTGTTTATAAATTAATAACAGATGCGCCCCAAAGTATTTTGATTCAGAAAACATTTCATAAGTTAACTAATTTGAAAGTATAAAGGCAACAATTTTTGCAAATTTTTGAAATTATTTTTCAGTGAACTTCATTTTAAATTGAATGCTTTTTCTTAAATTTAAAAGATGATTCCAACTAAAAAATCATTCTACATTTTTTAAATTAGTTTTATATTACTTTTAGCATAGCGCCGTAGGCGATTTTTTAAAACGTTGTTGGCAAACTTGAACTAATCCGAGGTTCCAAATCTTATACATTTTACCATTTTATCAAGGAATATTCGAAATGTGTCAATATTTCATATCTAGATGCTTGGAACCTAACGTGGAATCCTAATCACAAAATACTTTATTTAAAATAGTTTTGAGAAAAAACGGTTTAAAAATCTGATTGATTTACTGCATAGAATATCTCTTAGATATACTGAATCAAACATAAAAAAAAATGAAAATTTAAGTTATCCTATTAGCTCAAGGGGGGGCTTAATCTCTAATTTCTACATTGTATAATGGAAGTACTAATATCGATAACCAATATTAATATTACAACAGATACATCTAGAAAAAACATGTAGATATACTACCATTCCAAAAAATGCGCTTTATAAAATAGCTTACTCGATGAGCATTCGAGGTGAAAGTGATGTACTGGGGTTGCAAGTAATTTACTAGTATTGAAAATAAAATATAATAAAAATAAATAAAATAATTAAACTGAAATCTATCTTGTATTATTTAAACAATTAGAGGTGTAATATAATCTAAAAATTAATATGATTATGTCAAAATCTGATAAGTAGAACAGTGGCAGTACAGCTGCTCAAATAAATTAAAATATGAATTATAAACTCAAAACAATTCAATTAATACATTGCTATAATAATTAAACCTAACAAAATGTTAAAAAAATAAAATTTTTAACTGTTAAGTACAGAATACACACTACAAAGAAAACATAATATTTAAAAAACGCTAAAATGACAATAATTCACATTTAACAGGGTTGAACTTAGAATAAACAAGAAAATAGAATTCTGAAAAAATTACGCTATAAAATAAAATAAAATAAAAAACTCTGTAACATAATATAAAGGCCTCTATTTCACGATTATTAGTCATGTATAACAGTAAAAATAACAAGTGAGAGCAAATATACCAAACAAAATTAAAAAAATTTAAAATTAAAAAAAAAATCAAGAAATTAACCACACTTTAAATTTATGTTATGTTAGAGTTTTTTATTTTATTTTATAGCGTAATTTTTTCAAAATTCTATTTTCTTGTTTATTATAAGTTCAACCCTGTTAAATGTGAATTATTGTCATTTTAGCGTTTTTTAAATATTATGTTTTCTTTGTAGTATGTATTCTGTACTTAACAGTTAAAATTTTATTTTTTAAACATTTTGTTAGGTTTAATTATTATAACATCACATACTACTAAATACCACAAAAATACTTACAAAAAAGTTCTAAAACTTTTTTAAGTTATTTTCTATTAATACATTGCTCATTATCAGGGCTCGGAACTTTATGCGCTAAAAAACAATGAAATATGCGCATACGTATGCGCTAAACAATAGTAAAATATGCGGAATAATATGCAGTAAAAATTAGGATAATATTATGCAAAATTTATAAAAAAATTTGCTTAATCTTAAAATGACAAATAAAGAAAGTTGTAACTGTTAACATTTATTGAAGAAACAAAAACAATATTAAAAATAAAGAAAAAACTTTGGAAAATCAAAATAGTACATTATGTAACACGAGGATAAAGTGGCCAATTTTTGACCAGATGATCAAGGTTTGTTTGCACGAGGCTTTAGCCGAAGGCAGCAATTTATTATTTTTTGCAATTGCGAAAGGTAAAGTAGAAAATCCACCAATTACGAAACTTAAAGCAAAAGTTGTAATTTTTTAAATCAAAATTTTCTAGTAGTCATGTTACGAGTTTATAGTAAAACTTGGTTTAATTTATAAATGATGTTTAAAAACGTAGGTGTTTTTAAATTACTTTAATACCAACACACAAATTACTGCTAAACTAGTAAAATTATACAGTAATTTGTATGGTTAGTATTAAAATAATTTAAAAACACCTACGTTTTTAAACGTTGTTTATAAATTAAACCAAGTTTTACTAAACTCGAAATTAAACTCACACTGTACAAGTAGCCCGAAATCAACAAAATATGCAATTATATGTTCTTAAACCTAAAATATGCGAGTTTATCAAAAAAGTAACGAAATATGCAAAATTATGCAACAAAAACTTTTATATTTGACATGTAAGTAATATGAAACAAATTTTTGACTAACCACAATTACAATAATATGCACTTTCCAAACAAATATGCAAAAGCCCATAAATAAATATTTTTCATATTTCAATAAATTCCGTTTTAGTAGCGCCATCTATTGATAATTGTTTGGACCACACTGCATGTTACCAAAAATTCCCATAAGGTTTGCTCATCTGATACTATATAATCGAAGATTATCATCAAAATTTTAATTTTTCAAACTGTTATATAAAATAAAAATATAAGTATAAAATGGGTAAATTATTAGATTAAAGTGTAACCTAAAATGATAAAATGTACGGTAACGATTTAATTTAATGATCGTATGTACTTGGATAATACAATAGGTCCGCTATAAAATTATAATTATTCGTTAAATTTAATTACCTGAAACTTAATACTCAATTAGGCTTTACAATTAAACTTGCATTTTGTACAAAATTAATAAAAAATAATGAGGACGTAGTAAACTGCATCGGCTTATTCAGGAAGATTTAGGAAGAACTTTCTATGGAGAAGTTTCTATTACGTCGAGAAACTTAAGCCCAAAATATTTCGTTTAGGATTAGATTTCTCAATTGTTTTTAGAAACTCACGACACCTTTTATGGTTGATTGTTAGATAATTGAAAAAACAAACCAAAATAACGGAAAACCTGACATCTTCATAAGTTTATATAATCGAAGTACAGTAAATTAAGCTTTTAACGATAATTTGTCACAATTTCGAATTTTAACGTTACAGGTAATTGATTTGTCAACACCAGAAATTATCAACAAATTTTTATTGTCTTTAAATAGTTTAAAAAGTTGAATTTGTAAATACAAGCCCACATTATATCAATTTGTGATCTTAATTAAAATATCTTGAAGACAGATTTAGTGAAAATTTGCCAACGGTTTTTAAAAAAATTAGTTGGTTTTTTGTTTAAACGCAAAAAAATAGTTAAATGCGTATTATTAGTTTGAAATATTGCCAAAAAATTATCAAATTAAGTTTGCCGACTTTTAAATTAATTTTGATTAATTTGGAGGTTGAAAATAAAGCGATAAATCGTCTTGGACTCTTTTTCATATTTTTCATAATATTATGTGGAACAACCTACGTAACCGAGCAACTATTCGAGTAACGGTTTCGATAATTCATCAACCCTTATCGGATAATAAGATAACGTGAACTCATTAATTCCTGTTTGAATTCTTTAGAATTGTTTTTGGAGTGAATGAAAGCCGGGTTCCCCTCATCAGCCTAATACGCTCGATATGAATCGGTTGACTAATATCAGGATGACTTTGTTAAGGAAGACAAAAATCATTAAGGTCACAAAATGCCAAGGATGCTGCTGTCCACATAACTTGAGAAAGAAGGCGAGAAAATTATTATGGTTTAAATCAGCGTTTCCCAAACTTACACGTGCGTATTCCTTTTCGCACATTTCATCGATGTGAGTGCACTTCCAACCAAGGTTTTATATTGAATTTACAAAATTAAATTTTGCCACTAACTATTTGAGAAATACCGAAGAATATGATTCGACTCCAGCATCCAACGATTTAAACAAAAATTCAAAATGCAATTTCAAGTAAATATTAACAGAATTAAATTGTTTTTTAAGAGTATTTAAAAAAATAATAATTTTTCGAATTAATTACACCGATCGAACGGTTATTGGATGACGATAGCGAAAGTTGTTAAACTATCAATTCGCGAAGTAACAATAAAGCATTGTTTAAGTAATCTAATTAGTGGTGTTTACATAATAACAAATAAAAAATTAATTACGAAATGCTAAATCACAATAATCGAAAAAAATGTTAGAAAAAGTGACATTTTATAGATGTACGTACGTTTCATTAAATTGTTTTCAAACTTATCAACATTTTCAGAAAAAAGCGATTATATAAAATTAAGTATTGCGTGATGTGTTGTTTGGAAAACAAACCTCTATTTAAATTATTCACGTATTATTTAACCTACATTTACCTGTAAACTAAAATAAAAAACGTCTGTTTATAATCCTTCGGAGTCCTTCGACAAAAAACACTTATTTTTAAAATAACGAAGAAAAACTAGCGTAATGTTTACACTTCGGCTCACATAAAAAGAGCAAAATTATTAATTAACGCTTTTTTCGTAAGATCCGCACTGTATACCACACAACTAGTCAACTACCAAAACACCAATAGTGAAGGCATGATGATAGCTCAAGAGACACTCGAGCTTCTAATATTTAGCGATGTCCGCCTCGGGTCAACACAAGCTTCTTAGCCTAATACCGGAATGTTAAGTTTAAATGTCACTCATTTCATGCAATTAACATAATTTTACAATTTATCAGTAAAAAAATTAAAAACAAACCATAACCTATTAATCAGTAGTGGAACCGAAACAATAACAATTCGAATTTCCGCTTTGAACTGATCTTTTTTTAAGTTAAACCAAATGTTGTGACTCAAACCAGAGACTGATAAATTATGTTTTCTCAACTTCATTATCTCTTTATTTACAATTAACATCAGTGTGTAACTTAAAAATTTTGGCGCCAAATTTTATGATGTTGACGTGCTGGGAAGCAGAAAGCGCATAAATGTAAAACAAAGCTAAATACAAAGAAAGACTGCAACTTTTCTTGGCACGTTGCCCACAACGACCAACTTCAAGGAAAAGGAAAGCATTCGATTGTCGTAAAATTAATTGTAATAATTTTAATGTCACAACTTATTACGATAAACTGCTTTATAATTAATTATCTGTAATTACGTAATCGCATCATTGCATAGCATGTGTCGTTTAAATATCATGTTGCCAAAAAAACTATTCAAAATACGAGACTTAATTTCTTATTGTAATTCCAATTAATACGAAAAAAAGTTGTCTTCGAAAAATTCTTGATGTAATTTTCCAAAAAGAACTTTCAAATTCAACTAATTGGTAATAAATTAATTGAAATATTTAACAGAGATTACAATTTAATTATCTAGAATTTAAAAGTTAAATGAAATAATTATTTGAACATCCTGGTACCTGCCATTTTGCAGGATTTGTATTTTGGAAAGCTGGAGAAAATTATTAGAATTCCAATTAAAAAAAATAAAATTTATTTTTAAAAAAATAATAAAATAAATCGTAACAATGTACAAAAGAGGTACCCCAATGGCTTGTGGCGCCTAATTTTATAGGTATAACCCCCGACAAGCGTTCGCATCGTATAAAAATTGTAAAAGAAATGTGTATAATAAATAATAAAAAACATATTTAAAAAAGTAAATTCTAAAGTTTGTTTTAAAGCTTAACACCTACACATTATGGTCGAGATGTTTGTTGTGTACCTAGCGAACTAATAAAAAATGTAAAAGCAATTTGTTCGGAGATAGTAACTTTTACCTGTAAATACAAAATTTAGTGGGGGTCCAATTGTTGATGAAGTAAACTGTCAATATATTAGACCATACATGAGAAACTGTTTCCAGGAGAAAGGGCTTGTGCTCTTTCATTGTTGGGATGTTAAAAGAAGACCGCTGCTGTCCATACAAACCCTAAATATATTTTAACAAGTAGCCAAAAAGGTACAAACTTGAACAAAAGATTAGCAAGTTACATTTCCAACATCCTTGGCTCTTTTGTTGGCCTACAAGATTTTTGACAGAATTTCTATTAGGAAAAGTTTTGTACAAATGATAAGTCTTATCAGTTAACGTGCAGAACAGTGCCAAAATTTGAAAACCAACCACTTGTTCATTTGTAGTTTTCTTCGAAATTGATAAAATAAATTGAAAAACAAAATAATAAGATATGAAAAGTGTTAAAGAAGAAGACGACGAGACAATAAAATACCTTCCAGTTTTTTGTTTTTCTAGTACAGCTTAATTTATCTTCTTTAATCATGATAAGTATAATTTTATTAATGAAATACAAAAACTATAATGATTATGTTACTTGTACGAACTTCATTATAACATAATACAATTGCTGGTCTGTGAAGCCCCATGCTGTTTAATTATATCGTAAAATAATTTATTATATTGACCACATATCAATAATATATCAATGGCTATCCGATAGCTATTAGACAATAAAATTTTATTGTTATTTACCGAACTTGAAAGATGACCCGTAGTTGACCAATTTATAAAAAAGAAATAAACATAAAAAAAGAAAGAATAAAAGAAATACATAACGAAGTAAATTGCTACGATATTATATAATATAGTAAATGTTATTAACATGTGATAATAAAAATTAATTTTTACATAATTTTTACAATTACAAAATTAATTTTATTAAAAAAAAAAAAGATATATAATATCACCGAATTCTAAAAATACATTTAAAAAACAATTGATAATAAAATGAAAAGGTTAAAACAAATGTAGGTATAAGATAATAAACTAATCATACAAAGTATAAACTTCACGATTAAAATTTTCAGTAAATATATAAATTGCATAATATCTTATGTATACAATCGATATAATTAATGTCCAAGTCTCAATATAAGCGCTATATGAAATTTCTCCAACTATTATAATATATCGCATTGATTGCTATATCTGTTTATCTATACAAACGAGAAATATAATCAACGATTTTAAATAAATTTGAATTGTTCGCTACAACACAAGAATATAAAATTTAAATTCGATCAACCAATTAAAATGTGAAATTGCGGCTTAATTTAAATTTATTTAAATTACTTTATTTAATTTTTCCAATTATTCTATTTCATGTAATATAATCAACACTTGTCGATATGGTAGATACAAAAAAACAAAGAAGATGCTTCAAGTTTGTCTAATTAAAAATGATAAAAATCAAGCGACCCCCTAACGGTTCTCAATTAATTTAATCACCCTGTATAAATATCCCTATCTGCTCTTTTATATCGTCGATAGACGATTTTGTGATTACAAAAGTTATCCTTATACCGGGTTACTCGGTTTGAGTTTTAAAAAATTCTGGCATCCGGCGAATTTTGTTTCCGAAGTCTACGGTAGGCGTGGTAGACGGTATTCTATAAGATACAGCCAACGATCAAATTTTAAGATAGCAGAAAATATCTTTAAAATATACCCAAGATCAAGCAGCATTTATTTTCACAATATCAATATGTAAATATTTCACGTAATTTAACCCTTACATTTAGGGTCGATATCACAGCAATATATATTACCTATATCACACCCCTTTGAAATACTTTATTTTTTCCCAATTTAATTTTGAGAATTAATTGCCCAAAGACACAAGCTCAAATTATACTCCTATAATAAATTTATGATCCTATTTTTGTAAAAACGTTACATACTTTTGAAACAATCTCAGCAATGTGCTAAACTAATAAAACTTTTTTGAACTATACTTCCTTCAGCATTCCTACGACATCAAACGTTTTTAACGAATAATATTAATTTTTTAGTTTTAAATAATTTTATTAACCTTTCACGTTTTTCAATTACACACTTCCTGTCCGTTGGTGCGAACACAATCACTCTTTTGTAGTTGCTAAAATAGGAAGATCTTGACTATTTATTTTTCTATAATTACTATCAATATCTGACACTTGCTTCCTTGATATCCTTCGTCAATACAATAGCGGAATAAATTCAGACACACCGCGCTTTCATTCTTTTGTGTTATTATGCGACTAGGCCATAAAAATAATAAAAAGAAGAAGTTATTAAGGTCAACGTTTGCTTGTAAATTATGTTTACGTACTATCAATATTTTGTATCTGTCAAAACTAGACTATATTATATACTTTTTCATTGTTTATTCTATTTATTACTGGCCTCGTGCCGAAATTATTACGTAAAATTTTATGATTAATATAACTCATTTGTTACTACTTGTTTGAATTGCAAATAACAATTTTACATAAATTTTGGACATTGTCTTTACTCTATCAAATTATATTAGTTTTTTTACAAAATGATTTACGAGTTAAAAATAGATTTATAAAAATTTATGTTTAAGGTCATTAGATGGCTAGACAAAAATCAAAAAAAAAAAAATAATAATAATAAGGAATCAAAATTTGGAAAAATTGGGGCACCGAAAGCTCGTCAGCATTCACAAGATCTTACTTTCAAATCTGGGATAAAAAAACAATAACAAATGGCTAAGAGTAATTAAGAGAGTTTTGTGCAAACCGGTACTTTAGTTAATCCCTTAAAATACATTTGAATCTCAAGAGAATTAACTACTTTGAAGAAACGAATGACATCGTCATAAATAAAACCGAAACGGGTTAAACTTTTACTGTAATAATTCGAAATGGTATGGTTTTATTGCGCCAACGTTCAACAAATTTTTAGATCAATTTTAGTGGATAAAATTATGCGAGATAGCTGGCATGCAGGTATGTCGTACTCGTAAATGTCCAGATAGTCCAAGCATAAGCTGCAGAAGCTTTCTTACTGCTTCAATAATTACATTCTTATAAGAGACACTTAAATCTTACTTTGATTTAAGCTAATGCATCCTACGTGGGAGCTTTACTCCCACCAAACCATGTACTTGAACTAACCAAGTTGTGTAAACTATAACTTGTTTATTTATTCGATAATAAAATCAAAAAAGCTCCCTCCGCATGATTATTCTATCAATATGGAGTACCCAAATCATCGCCATGTTGTTCCAAGGGGGAAATTAAAAAACCATAAAAGGAAACTAATATTCCGGTTATCGTTTAGGTGAAATTAAAAACCAATTTAACATTTATCTTCCGGTTTATCAACTTATTAAAAAACAATAAAATCATTCAATTTTACACGGTAAATTGTAACTTTCAAAATTTATCGATGTAATTGTGGTAAATTTATTAGTGGTTTTTTAAAATTAAGCCCTAGAACGACGTGCACGGTTCCGTAATAGCAACTTTCAAGCAGTAGTGTGATGAAAGATACTCAACAGGCGCTTTAATAATTGACTAATTAAAACCGAAAGACTAAACGTCGCCATAAATTTAAAAATGGTCACCATTAATTTGATAACCCCAAGAAAAACTGGAGTTATGACCATAAATGGCGCAACGGCTTTTCTAAGTTCAATTTTTTAAATTTTAATTAATATAGCGAAAATTGTGTGCATTGATGTCCTTGTATGGGATGCTAATATCGTGTAACTTAACTACATTCCAATTCAAGCTTAACCTATAAAAACGACGTTTGATTTATGGTCATTAGTTATTTAATACTCTTGGATAACCTTAAAACTACTCCAAAGTATAAAATATGACGAGAAATATTTTCAATAATTTTTCATTTCGTTCAACCAAGTTGTTCTGTTTTTATAATTTAACCATTATTTATGTGATTTGTGTTAATACAATGTAACTAGTAGCAATAATTGGCAGGATACAATCCTGCAAGTTGCCAATTCAGCAGTCAATACAATAGAAAAACAAGAACTTGGATTATCTACCCAACCCTAGTGTTTTTTTTTAATTTTCGAATTGGAATTACTTTTTTATGTATATTTGAAGAAGCTTATGAAAGTCAGGTCAAAAATAGAAAACAATTTAGTTTGCGTACTTTTCAATGCGATAAATTTCTTCCGAAATTTATATAAATCACGAAATTGGCAGATTGAAACGAATCAGAAAATCAAATGCTGTGTAGTTTCAGTGGGAAAAAAACTTGTAAAAAATAATGTTTTAACAGGTTAAAAAATGTTAAACACATTTTTTTTTGACCGATTGTTATATATTATAGGACTGTGCTTCAACTGTGTCGTGTAGCTATAAATAACTGCTACACGGCTTAGTTTCTTATTGTAAAAATTAAAATTCATTTATCATCTTACAATGTAATTCAAATGGAAACAACCTCTTCGCGATTTTTAGTAACACAAAAGGATCCGATCTTACGTTAGTTGTAAAATTTGCCTTTACTCATTGGCTTAAATTATGCAAATCATCATTCTTTCACTAAATTTTGTTACACAAACAAAACCTTTTTAACTTATAAATATTGCTATTGAATAAGCAAAACGAATAATAAATTTAATTAAATTACCAAGTACCCCCCCCCCCCCCCCACTAAAGAGGTTATACGAGGTACTATGCTTTATTGCCCTAAAGGTTAACCTTTCTACGGGTCCTAAATATACTTTTTTCAGGTTTTTTCAAAGATACAACTTTTATTGAATTAAATCGACCACCCTCGAGTCGGCTCTGAACAACCGTAAAGTAATAAGCTTACAAACGAAAGCTTTATTGCACTTATGATTTAAATATGAATTACAATAATAATCAAGTTAAATCGACATTAAGAAATTAACCGATCCCATAATATCCATTAAACCGACTCCTTTATGTTCAAACCAATTTGTCGTAATCTTTTCAAATACTGCTATTACAAAATTATTTCTATGCTAATTTAACTCGATTATTGTTTTAAATCATATTGTACAATTTTTGAATTTGGGTTGGCTGGTTTTCAAAAATACAGGCCTTCGAGATTTTTATTCTGTATAAGACATAAATACTTTTCAAAATTTAACTAATAATTTAAGATATTTTGAATAAAAAGCTTTGGATATGTTTATAAAAAAAAGATAGTGTAGTAAAATATATGGCATGGTCTAGATCAGTGGTTCCCAAACTTTTTCGTCTCGTAGACCACTTATTGCTATGTTTTTTGGTTTTGGGTAGACCCTCTACTTATGTGGCGTTGATTTTTTTCAAATTAAAACTAACAAAATTAAAATTTATTACCTGTTACATAAAATAAATAAGCAAAAAATTAATGTTTTTAGTGGGAGGGATAAACCTGATGCTTTGCTAATAAATTTTCAATATTTGACATCAATTTAGTTAGCTTTAATATCAAATCTCCTGAGTTAATGACGATGAACATATTGGATTTACTGAGTTGCCAGGGTGAGACTCTGTATCTCCTTCAGACTGATGTTGGCTGTGGTCGGTGAGTTTGTGAGGTGACTATCCTCTTTATTTAGCGCTAGGTTTGAACTGGGTGGATCCTTGGGTCCTGGAGGGTGACGAGGGTTCGTACCATGCGTGTACGCATACGCAATAATAATTGAAACCCGCTTCTGATGCCGCAGGTGTGGAGAGCAGTGCCATGATTTTTAACCCTTGTGCACGTTCGTTATGGTGGGATCCAAGTGTTTAATGAGCTTGTTTCGTTGGTCTTGGGTCCTTATGCGATTCGTGAGTGCCTCGTTAATGACTGCGATCGAAGGTTTATGATTGGTCCCCGGATAGAAGGAAGCGTCGAGTCGGGAGCGGTGAAGAGATTCTTGGGCTGGCGGTGTCCAATATTGAAGCCGGGATCGTAGCAAGAGTCGTCCTAGGGGCTTACTAAGCTATCTTCTTCCGGTATTATCCGAGTTGAGTAATGAGTGGATTTTCCGCAAATTGTATGGATTTGTACAGGTTTTGTGCTTGCTTCCTGATATATTCGCCGAGTTTCGATGTTTACATCGGCGTGAAGTCGTTGGTTGGTGACGTAATACGGGAAGTCGAAAGCGTAACGGAGGCATCTATTCTGGATCACTTGATGTGATGACGGCCGTGTTTCCCCAAACTAGAGACGCGTACGTCATCGTGGGCCTGATAATAGCCTTAAGAATTCAAATTTTATTGTCGGGAGACATGGAGCTCTTGGAGTTGAGCATCGGGAAAAGTTTATGGAAGGCGGCTTTTTCCCGATTTGCGACTGTTTCTAAGTGTTGCTTCCATTTGATGCGGTAATCGAGCGTGACTCTTGGTATTTCAAACATGCAGACATTTATTTTTATCTGGTTCTTGGCTTGTCTTGCACGAAAAATCGTTGCGGACCATTTTTCAAGGCGAGCGGTGGCAAAGTCTTAGTTCAGCGAGAATGAGTAAATTGCTGTATCGTCGGCATACAGCGAAATCTTCGTTCTTGGATTCGTTGGGATGAGAATGTCGCTCATAAAGATATTGAAGAATCGCTTGGAGAAACGGGTGCTCTCAAATTTGATCCTGAAGCGTCGGTCCTTTAGGTAGGAAGAGTGCTGGTTATATTTTGGTCTGAAACATCTTGAATAAGAGGCCTTGGTGCCAAACCTTGTCAAGGCCTTTGAAACGTCGAGTAGTACCACCCCCGTTAATTCCTTCTTGTTGTATCCTGGGTTAATGACGTCCAGTCTGTTTCTTTCTGTTGTTAAAAGATTGGCAACCGCGCTGAACCCCTCTCCACTAGGTATGAAGAAAGGAGGTTTATTTAAATTTAACCCAGAGACGTATGAGGTGCTATAATAGTTTCTGCAATAGGGCCTAACTGCCAGTCAGGTAACTACTACTACTAAAGGAGATTCGCTATCGTTGACCCCCATTTACATCTCATGGACCCCCAATTTTTTTTCTGTTGACATAGACCACTGGGGGGTCGATATAGACCACTTTGGGAACCACTGGTCTAGATAGTATAGTATACGATAGTTTATAATCTGCTATACTGTCCTCCTGAATGCAGGGATACCCAATGATTAAAAAATTAATCCTGTATTTCTAAGTGCATTTCTAAGCATTCACTTCCTATCTACGAAGTGACAACTTTAATAAGAATTAATTAATTAACTAGGTTGAATTATTGCAATTACAACTTAATAGCATACCAATAATTCAATTTTCCCGCACTTGAACACGCCTATTTAATTAATTCGTAACTTGAAATCCAATAAATAAAGTTTAGAATATTTTAACATACATTTCCTTCAAAATATTGAAATTCCACTTGAAAACTGACTTGGTTGTTTACATTAAAAATTCCTCAACATGTCAAGTAATTATAAACAATTTTATTTAGCTTTACGAAGTTTATTTTTAATAAAAATACTACCGAAGTATATTTGGAGAAGCCGAATGCACGTAATAATTTCATAAGATTTAAAAAGCACGTAAGTGTTACCTCTTGAAAAGGAACCGACAAAATTTCGCTATTTACAATAATAAACGACGTTTTGAACTTACCCAGTTTTTCCTCCACCAACATACCACCCTCCCATTAGTCGATCGAGCTCATCACATTTGTAAGCCAGATTGAATTCCTGTAAAAAAATGAATTCTTTTAAATCCAAAGAAAAAATATACAAGATCAATAGCAATTCAACAATATTCGTGATCTTCGGCATCTGCTAAGTAAAGAGCACGTAACCAAACACGAAACACCCGATCATGTAGGTGGTTCTTGCGAACTCGTTGCTACCAACAATTTTAATTTGTTGCTTTAGGCAAATAAACGTTTTTAAAATGCGTTTAATTATGTGCAAGCAATTTACTAAATACTACAAGCAATTTATTTTCGTCTGAGAAAATAAATTCGTTCCCGTTTTGGAGATTTGTGTGGTGCAAAAATTAAATTTGTTGTAACTCATTACTCATTTTTTTGGCCTAGTCGTCAAATAAACGACAACTTTTTTCAGGTTTTGCCAATTTTTCATACGGAAAACGTCTTCTTCACACCAAAGCGGTAATAAGGAAAGCAATCTAATAAAAATTATTAGCCCAGAAAACTAATGCCTAGATAAATTGATTAACCAGACATAAACAATACAAATGAACATAATGGGTAGCAATTTGTCTAGCAATGTAATTGTTATTCATATCAATACAATTATTCGTAATCAAGGATAGAACAAACAGCACGTCAATCATAACAGTCATAGATAATATACTCGAGTTATGAATGTCAATGATATATTGATGAAGTCAGCATTTTCTTGTTTTGAACATAAAACTTGTTAATGAAGCAAATTGGAACATTGGCACTGCAGCGCTTTACCGTTAGCTCTAGCGATGTACAAAGCGGGTATTCCGCGTTTCACGGAGTTCCTTAGCCCAGATTTCCGGTAGACTGCAGACAGGACCACTGTGTTGTTGCAATAAATTAAGCAAAAAAAAACTCGTAGCTAAAAATAAAATGAATGAACTTAAAACAAGAGCGGACTGGCCAAGTGGACAATGCAAAGCCTTTGTTCTGAAAAATTTTATAATATTAGTTTAAGGGAGAAAATATTATAAAAATCTTCTATTTTGCCAAAGCATTTATTGCTGAACTGATTGTGGAAAAAATTGATGCAATTTTCTCTCTAGGTGAACAATCTACCATGTATTTTTAACAAAACATAAATAAAAAAACATCAAATTGGCAAAAAGCGTGGAACCGTTCATTGTGCATGAAATTACATTTTGCGTTTATTGTCAACTATTATTTGGTGTTTTCAAGAAGTTATGGATATTTTTAACAACTTATTTTTAGTTTTTAGTGCATTTTTGTTTTTTAAATAAGTCAATATATTACTTTATATACCTAGCGTAAAATTTTTGCTCGTTCAGTCTTATTTATCATCATAACTAGAGCCCGGATTTATAAGCGCTTATAATTTCAAAAGTTTCAAAAAACAAAGAAAAAACTCCTATAAAATAGAAAAAAAGCACTAAAAATTAAACATCAAAATTTAATTTTTATTAAATATTAATTAGAAATTCGCTTGATAATTATAAAAAAATTAATTATCATATATTTTTCCAAATTTCAAAATTGTCGTCTGTCGTTTAACACCTGCATATAAATCGAAAAACTTTGTTCAACATCAACCGACGTAATAGGAGCCCATTTGGGTTACTGTCAGTTAATTCACCTCACGATTTGAACTTTTTCCTATGCACTATTGGAAAGAAGACACTTTTCTAAGTATATTGCAACAAAAATTTTGTAAGATTAGGCATTAGTTTTCGAAAAATCGGCATTTTAAAATTTGCAATTCAGGGGACGCGTAAAACTCGACATAGATTTGATGTCCCACACTCACTTTCCTCCAAAGTTTTCTTTTTGAGATTATTTATAATTTTTACCGATTCCACTAAAGGCAAATACTTTTTTTCCAAAGTTTCGATGGACGATGGAACGTATAAAAAGTTAGCTTTAATATCAAATAAGTTTAAAAGTTAGCTTTAATAGTATCTAAAACTTAATTGTTTTCGAATTAATGTATTTTTAAAAATTTCTTGACATTCATTTATTGCTGCCGACGATAGTTCTGACAATAATCTTAGAAAATTTTCAAAATTTGTCCCATAATATATGACACTTGTTTTTGGAAGTAGAGGTGTAATCGGGAAAATTTTCTTTAAAAGCTTGCACTCTCAAAGGCATCTTTACAAAAATTCTTTTTGCATTTGAAATTAAATAAATTATTAACCAAAGAAAATTTAAGACAAATTGTTTCGGCAACACGAGATAACCCATGTGCCAGACATGTACAGTAAATTACATTTTTATAAAATACTTCTGTCTGTTCTGTTCCAACTTTAATTATGTACTTCGTAGGTCATTAAAAAAAGCTCTAATAAGCACTAACATGCGTTTTAAACAAAATCTTGAAAAAAAATCAAAAAAAGCACTATCAACATTAGGTCAAATTACTGCAATTTTTAAGAAACGTAAAGATCCAAAAGGAATATCTTCTGCTTATAATTTAGAGCAATAAGCAAAATGCTTAGAATCCGGGCTCTAATCATAACACCTGGATGGTTGAATGAAATTGCAAAAACTTCAAATAAGTTCATCAAGAGAGCCCTCTCTCTTCAGCTTTAGTTCCGTGTATGGGAGTATCATTCCAACTCAGTAAGGTCTGGCACAATAAATAGGCCAACGACCAGAGCTTATTACAAATCAATATTATGAGCATATTGTCTGAGGTGTGCCTGTGATCTAGCTAATCATCAATTCGGACGGCAATAAGTTCTATAGTCTGTTTTTTTTAAGAAAAATATTGGAATTTGTACTAAAGCGACAACCTCGAAATGTAAACCAATGAAATTGCTTTGAAATTAGACGGCATTACAATAACGAAATTTTTGCGGTTGAAGTGTTATGCGTGTTGCCTAAATTGAAGTCATAAATAGGATAGATGTGAACAGAACTAAATGTAATATCGAATAGACGTAGTTATTTGGTTATAACATTTCGCTTTTTGTAGTGAATATTTAATTTTCCGTTTCACCGTTTCACCTTTTCCCGGTATAAATCAGACTTTGCAAACGACGCGCCACCTATATTATTTATATCTTGGATCGACTATAGTCTGGCTGGTTTCAAATCGGGAAACTTAGCGTTAGCAGTTGATCGCACGAACTACTAAGTCATTAACCGTCTTCTTTGTTTTTCCATTCTCCTGTTCTCATTGGCAACACTTTTTTTACTACTTCAAGCTGATATTGACTGATTCAGGTCGCACAACCTGAGCGATCTCGTTTGTTTATAATCCTTTTCCCCGAGCCGAGGTTAATTTTGTTTTAACCGCCGTTAAGGTAAGTTAGTTGGCGACCTTGTTGTAAAAAGCCAGAGATCTATCTATTCGTGAAAATACCAATAGATGAATAAAGAAATGTTCAATTAACCAAATTATAAACTTATAGTATTTCATAATTTCAATGAAAAGGTAAGTAGATTTTCCACTTTTATCTAAATTCTTAAATACAGAAAAGTACCCCACAGATTAGTGGGAAATTCAACACGAAGTAAGCTAGCAGTTCTATTTAAACATAATTATGTTAAATTAAGACTTTATTTTAAACCGTCTGCCCCCCCTGACGCCAATGATGAACAATACATTCGTTTGTGTGCTCACCGACCCAAATATAATAATTATTTCTGGTTACTTATTTTTATTAACAATAACTGCTCTCTTTAAACCCATCTTATATTGTTTTAATTCAGAAAAGTAGACAATATAATTTTTATATAATTTTTTAACAGCTATAAGGGGGCCTCGTCATAAGGAGGTGCTTTAAATGTGACTAATAAGTAGTCTCAATATTTTTAGAAAATTTGGCACTTGGATAGACGCAATAAATTATGTGTAATAAAATATAATAATGTATTAGCCAGTAATGTTTTTATTGTACAGTTCAAACTTAAACACTATAATAATTATGAAAAACTGTGAACGTTTCCTAGGTCAAACTTCATTATGTATGTGATAGCGCAAATTTAGAAAAGGTGCAAATATTTGTATATGGAAGATTAGAAATATTATTTTCATTATATTATACAAGTGGAAATTTCCTAGGTTGGCTCATTTATACTTAACAAATCAGAGATGCATTATAATCTAGATAAGCCCCAACCAAGTGAGATTCTCGTTACGCCACTGAGTAGCAGATCTCAAATCGATATCTGACCATATGATAGGACAGTAGTGGAAAAGTATTAATTTATTCAATAGTTAATTAATTAATTATGTATTTCTAAGATTTCTACTCCTGAACGTACAAAAAAGAATAATCGCTGCGTGAGAGAACGTCATTATTACCTCGGTATATTTGTAGCCCTCGGGCTTCAAATTTACACCTTGGCAATAATGCAGCTATTTTCTCCCTTAATGTACATCTAAACACTGTTAAAACTCCCCGTTGCCCTGGAAACAAGAACTTATAAATAAAAGCTCCTGTTGAGTTAAACTAATTAGCTTAACTATGCAGGTGCGAGATTATTTAAATAAATTTATGTAATTCAATCTTAATCGATAGCATTGCAAAACTACTCTACAATTTTTTTTATATAAAAATATAATTACATGTATTATAAAAGCGTGAAAGCGGATTTCATAATTACTTATGCACGTCCCGATATAAAATTCAAATGAAGATGTTTTGACGTTAATTAACGTTAAGTAACAAAAAGTAATTAAAACGTCGAACAAATCAAGGAAATTTATTGGAAAATCTTGGAATTGTAAAACAATTAAATGCTTTAGTAACCGACTCCTAGTTTAGTGAATGGATTTGATCGGAGATTGAAGATATGACCGCAAGCTCAGTAAATGAAAGCTCTCCCTACCGCAAACAACGCGGGAGGTATGGGTCTGATGGTGTTAAAACCTAAGAATTTTAACTTTACACAAAAACCTTTTAATAATTATAAATATTTTTGTAATTAGGTTTAATTCACGCAGTCGATTTGAAAAAAGCGGTAATGGGCCCGTCGAACCAAACACTTTCATTTGTATCTCCATAAAATTTAACGACTCTGTTTTACATGAGTTTATTCATTTTGCCTTGCGCGTTCCAGTTCTACAGATTTATTCTATAATGAAATATCAATTTTATAGAAAAAGGTAAAAATAAAAAATTGAGTATCTACTGCAGAACCCCTTTGGCCACTTTTTTCTTATCTACCAATATACAAGTAATTCTATATCTTCGTACCATTAATGTTAGCTGCAAAATAGAAGACGTGCAACTATTTTAATAGGCACGTAATTAAATAAGTATAAAGTTAGATATTTTCAAAGATGTAAGACCGTTGCACTTTATAGATAATTGCCACCAATAACTAAATGCATAATTACCTGATAAGTAGGAGCTTAGAGTTTTTTTCTGAAGGTGTGTGCTGTAAAGTACCCAATTTTATGGTAACATTTATAACCAAGTATTGGTTAGAATTAATTAAATAGTTTGTTCTATTAATAATTAACGATTTTAATGTCATAATTATACGAATGGGACATCGGAAAGAAAATAAAATTTAAACTCGGATTAATTTAATCAAGAATCTGTAATTTTTACAATATCCTTGATTACTACACACTACGCAACAGTTACGATGATTATATTCAATATTTGCAGAATAAATTTCTTCTCGTAAATCGAGAAGAAATCGGACAATTTTCCGTTCCCGAGTTTCTCGGTTAGTGAACCTGTTACCTTACGTTGTAACCCACACCACCGGACCAACCCAAAAATCAATCGTATTGCATTAGTTTCAAATTTTCGTTTAAAATATTCAACAATAAAAAGGTAACCGAGTATGTAATCTATGTGTAGGTACTAAAATTACGCCCTACTTTCACCTGCTAAGACATAAAACATATTAAATATGAATTATTGAGGAATAGCGCCATTAATAATTAAACCAACGCAATCAGTGGTAGGTCCGATTTACAATAAAACTAATTCCATAAATTATCGCATCATCGGAATATGTCAAATTTATTAAACGCGGTGAATTGTGAAACAATGCATTCGCTAGTTCCAATTTATAAATTAAGACAACAAAAAGGTAAACCAATTTGATTTGAAAAATAACGAAACATTTTTTAAGTAAACAAACGAGAAACCCTTCTGATGGATCCCTAATTTGTGAAATTCCTACACCTGTTGGTACCCTGCTGTTATTCCCAATCAAAACCAGAAGTAGACAAGTTAAGGCAATTAAGTCAACATCGGTTTGATCAAGAGGTTTAAAGTTGGGAATAACTCGAAACTTAATAAATTTTAAAAGATTCCAATTTCGAAAAAAAGAGATTATAAATGATAATAAATTTAAAGAAATTCTTCACCTATTTTAAAAATTTGCCCTTAAAATTACTACAATTTTGGTATTTTAAGTGCATAACTGTAAAATAAAATTTTTGTATTCTTAAAGAGAGGGACATTAGTTTCACTTGATTGAAAACTTTGTCGTGAAAGGTGTAATCTAGAAATGCATGTCGTGGATATATACTTACAATATTTCAGAAAAATGAATTAAATATTTTGAATTCTCTTGAGAAAAAACTAGTTTGTCGTATATTACGATAAGAATAAGTAAAGCAACAATAAAGTAAACTCACTATCTAAGTGTATTAAACCAGACTGGGTTATTTTATATCTCGTGAAGTTGCAAATGTATGCGAAGATTGTGATATAGTAACTTGGAAAATGTTGGAAATAAATAAATTGCTAATTTATCAGATATTTTCTATTCAATTAAAAAAGTACCACATCAGTCAATCGTAATTCTTGCACGGATTAATTAATTTCAATTAAAATAAATTATAAAAAGACATTGAGAATGTGGCGTAGAAAACTGAGAAATTTTTCCCTAGGGGTGTAGTACAAATATTTATATTTAATATAATATGTAAGTTTGCCCACTTAAATTTAACATCCAATCGATAGTATAAAAAAACAGACTCGATAAGTTTTAAATTGGATTACGGCCTTCATTATAATTGGTGATCTTATGTAATTTTTAACGAAATGGAAGTTACTTGTAGCGCACTCTCGAAGCCGACTCATGGGTAGGGAGACTGCCAGGGGAATCAAATTATACCAAATGAAATTAAAAACATTCTAATCAAATTGTGGTAGTTAATGACAAAAAAAGCCCAAAAACCGTAAAAAAGTATCGTATACAAGTATTTTAGGCATAAATAGCACTCGAAAAACCTCTGCGGTCCATAACTTAAACATTACAGATCTACAAAGAAGCAGATCTTTGTTTTTAAGTAAAATTATTGAAATTAAATTCTGCAACAATTTTACTTCCACCCTTATCTTCTGGGTACATTTGGACATCGTCCCGACTACCAGAAGCAACGAGAAATTATTTTTAGGGAACCACGGTGGTACCCAACTTTCGAATCGTGAAAAAAATCAAAACCTAATAAAATTGTTAAATTTTAGTTTATGAACAACAACAACCCTTGGGGTACTTATTCTTGCAAGGTCGGGTTATTATTGTATAATAGAGTATATTGCTTTATGAAAATGTGACTGATACAAAAATGCATTAAAAGTACAAAGATAGGCCCGGACCCACAGGCAAAGAAGTAAGTGTCGAGTAGACCGGTTTTATTTTGCTATTAGATCGTTTTCGTCAAATTTGGGGGGAGGGGAGCAGACCTCTCGGTCTGTAAAGTTGAAATTTTTTAAATTTCTTAATTTAATTTCCACTTGATTGACGTATTTCAAATCATTTGAATTTGACGTCCTTTTTATTGTCTGATTATAATATTATTCATGTAATACTCCAGATTTTGAAAATTTACTAAGATAAAAAGAATGGCACCTAGTCAATTCGATCGGATTATTGGTAGCCTTGCTGTCTAGTTCTGATTTATGATTATTAGGATTTTATCATAAGATAAAAATCAATGCCATTAATGAGTGAAGGATGAACAGCCCTTCGTCTCACTCAGTGATTCACTGTGATATATTCAAATAGTCTACAGCCATCTGGAGCTAGCCTTGCTAAACTGGCTACTCAGCTATTTCGATTATTGTTTACATATGTTTTGAAAATGATAAATGATTTACAAGTTTACAAAAAAATATTGTTTATATTTTTTATTTGTTTTTTATTGTATATATTGTCGTGTTTCGAAATGCTAAAAACCATTAATTTCATTTATTTTGTAAATGATTTTAAAGTTTAATTTTGTGTTAGTATTTATTTATTTATCACATTGTACATAAAAATGTTAGTTAAATTCTGCTATGTAAATAAAGGTGGGAAGAAAGAAAGACTAGAAAGAGTGAGACTTAAAAGGCAGAAGACTTGGGCTCATGCCTTTGAGTCGAGCGGACGAAAAATCATTCCCGCAATAAAAATTTAAATTGTTAATTGTTTTGTTTAAAACCAATAAAATAAGTTAAGTTGAGTTGGTGTTTTTATTTTAATTGTGGTAAATGAGGTGCAAGTGTAGAGAAAACTGTAAAATTGGAAGAAAGTGTGATAATTTGGTCGTTTGCGTTGCAGCAAATTTGTTTGACCAGACGCCAGCTGGAATACCATGTGCGCTTGCAATACCACATTCAAGTCCACAGATTGCAAGGTAAAACAAAAGTTGAGCATTTTAAATTAATTTACAAAATTTTAAATACCGAGGAGTCTCATGTTAATTAATCGATACCCAGCTAAGAGTAATTTTGGGATTAAGCAAATTTTTATAAATTTGTATAGCTCGGGTCATCTCAATATATTGTTAAAATTTAGTCAAGAAACGAGAACCTTAAAATTAAATACGTGTTTTTATGTGCCGAGTGACCTCTGCATAACAGCAAAATATTTGGTCACTAGGACGTTATTTAGACGTCATTCAATGACGTACACATATCTTTGGCATTTCGTTGTCGTTATTACGTCATTTCGTTTACGATTTCGTCACGTATCCTATCCCACGATTTTAACTTTTTCCTATTGAAAATAGGTAAAAGGACACTTTGCTAAGCATACTAGAACAAAAATTTTGTAGGATTATGCAAAAGTTTTCGAAAAAAATCGGTTTTAAAAATGTAAAATTTACGTGTATTTTAGATACACCTTTTAACACGGGTGTATGATTAACCGTTGTTGAGTCAAGCAAAAAAAAATAAAACGGACCATCCGGACGCCTTCCGGGCCTGTTTTATTTTTTCACCTTCCACATAACATTTTAAAAATATCCCCGAAGAATGACAGAATTGTCATTCTGACCAAGGGTCACTCAAAGCCATAAAACTCGTCCGGGTGTCGACCGCGACTAGCGTAACGCGTTTAGCGCCGTAGGCGCTTTAATCTTCTTCATCTGGTGAGTGCGTAACGGGCGTTCGAGATCTTGGATCAAAATATACGCTGACGCGGGTTGGGCCGCGTCGATCTGAGTGGTGAATAAATTTAAACAGGGGGAATTGAGAATTTTGAACTTTGAAGAAGTTTAACCGAAGTTTGCCAAAGTGTGTCGAAAACTAACAATATGGGATTTTGTGAGCAAACAGTTATTTGAACATCAAAAAGTGTGCGCGTCTATGTCGTGGTGTACCGTCTCGGATGTCTCGCGGGTCGTGCAGTGATGGCCAGAAAGGGGGTTGAAAAAGGATGTCCCTAAAACGGGAAAAAAACAGTTTCGCGATTTGAAACATCGACCGCGACTGACAACAATATTAAGAGTATTTCAAAGCACACGTACCGTCAACAAAATGAAGAGCAGGGACCTCAACGTGAGACCGTCCGTCACGCATCAGGTTGTATCATATTACATCTCCCTGCTTTTCGTAATTTTAAAATGCCGTTATTTCGACAACTATTGCATAATCCTAAACAATTTTTATGTTAATATACTCAATGGTCATTAGGAAAAAGTTTAATTATTGGGATAGAATAGGTGACTCTAACCGATTTCTTTTGTACTTTTGAAATTTCTCTCGCACCCTTAGCGGTTGCACGCACTCCAGCTTAAAAACTCCCGTTCTAGATAGTGTTTCCTTGATCCTATAATAGCATTTAATCTGGCCTTAACATTTAATGGAAAAATTAAAGTCAAATAAAGCAACGAAAACCATAAATTTAACTTAAATTATTTTCTTATTAAATTGTCATTAAATTTTAATGCCAGAAGAGATTATATTATTTAGTTTCATTATGAAATCTAGGCTAAGATTACTTCATGGCAGATTTAGTAAAAACATAGCAAAAAAATTTGCGCCATTTCAGAGCAGCTACATAGAACCTTTTTAAAAAATGGCTTAAAGTGAAAGAAATTTAAAATATGCTACAATCTATTTTAAAATTAATTAAAAACATTATCCGTTTTAAAAATTCTAAAAACCCTACCCCTAACCGAATAAAAATAATAATTAATTTCAAGGCGGAAATTGCCGAGAATCGGGTGTACAAGTGAAAGAAAATCTACGGAAATCCTCAAGAAAACCCCAACAAAAAATTATATTGCGATTCTCCCTCGGTATAATATTATAAATCTTAATTCTGTTTTCATTTTTAGTAAAGAAATAGATTGATTAAATTGCTAAATAATCGGTCTTCAATGACGAAAAAAATTCGAATTTTTAAATATAAAGAAATATAAATGTAAAATGAAAGCGACGTAACGATCTCCGAGTAAATCTGATGTACAAGTAAAGAAAATCCCGAGGAAGACTATTGAAGAGCTTTTCTTTGCTCCTTTTCCTTTGCTTTTTTAGAATTATTTCAAAATTAGATGGAAGGAAAATTCAAGGATCTAGCGTACAAAAATGTTTGTTGCAATTAATTCTTCCCTCGATTGGAAGAATAAAAAAGTAAAACATAAATAAAGAAAATTTAGACCAGAAAGTATTTAATAATTAAAATTATAATATGAATAAAATTTCATAGAACAAAATGAAAGTATTTGAAAATGAAGGACTCGATTAATACATACATGGTTGAAAACCCCGTATTATGTAAATAAATACAATCAAATCCTGTCTGGCATATCTATAATAACTGATGAAGTAAAAATATAACCAATATGACGTTACAATTAATATTATATTAGGTAGATATAATCTCGTTAATCCATTCATGCGGACTGATTTTACAGCAGCTTCCTGCACAAAACTTTTTCATTTAGTTCGATGTACACAAATATAATATATACTATAAATATAGATATATAAAAAAAAAATACTAAGATATTCTCTAAAATGTCTGATAATTTATTTATAGTTACTTCAACAAGATACAATGCTTCCATTATATTTTGTCAACTAAGCAAATAAAAAGCTTTAAAAAATTAGCAAAGAGATTAAAAGATATAAATTTGTACACACAGATAGGTTAGAAATTTGGCAAGTATTCGTGCAATGTTTACGTTAAGAATGGTTCGTTTAGTACAGAAACGGTACCTGTCGTTCCAATATAACGCATTGAAAGGTTGCCGGAACTAGTTATACAAAGTGTTTATAACAACACACTCCACTGTCACCTCTGCGAGCAATTCTTTTTGTTATAATGAACCAATAAAATTTACACTGTTTATTTTATCCACCTCGTTATATTTGCGAGGAAGTTAATTTGGGACACTCAGACTAAAATTATCGGTTAGAAATTAACGTATCCATAAATGAATCGCTCCTGCGAGTGCTGACGACAACAATAAAAATCTATTCCAAATTAGCCAGCGTTTTCACCCTCCATTTAAACTTCCAGTTAAAAATTCGTTTTAACGCTGCGGCCAAGTTAATCTTGATAAATTGTTATGGTTTTTGAAAACGGTACAGGACCACCCAGTAAATTAATTTCAACAAAAGTATTTATAATAATGAACTTATTCCAAAATTAGACTAAATTTAAAATTTTTTAAGTGGTCGTTAATTTGAAAAAATCACAAGAGGAAAAGCTGTTACCTACGTGCTGAAATGCTGAATTTGAAAAGTGAAGTCATCAAAAACTCGTGCCCAGAGCACATATTGGGTTTAGTTATGACTGAAATTATGTGCTTTGTAATGTGATTTTAAATTTTGAAATTTGATCGTTTTCTACCTGTTCAATTAACCGTTTACATAAATAAGAATATATACTACGTGTTACATTTGTAAATGTACAATTAGGAACTGAAAGGTATATTTTATGTAAACGACTAATTAGATTCGTTTAATTTATTACCGATCGTTATAATCACTGTTAATTTTAATTATTATTAAAAAATTGTTTATTAAATTAGTTCATTTATCATTATGTCATCATCGCTACTAAGTAACATCCTTTTATTGATAATTTATTGAATACCATCATTTTTTCTATATATAGCACATTTGATTTATGTAATACCGAATTTATACAATAAAATTAACAGTCATAAAGTCCTGTTATGTCATCCAAGTTAAGCAACGTTAGGTTTGGTCAGGGCTTGAATTTTGACCCCTTCGAATCAAATAAATTCGTTTCAAAATATTAAATCAAATTGATGCTCATTTAAATTTTGATTAGGCAAATAAATAAATTCCAAAATTTAAAAGTATTATAATTACATTATCGACTGTCAAATTGTATTAAACTGTTGTCTTAATTTATCAGGTTTAAATAATATGCTAATTAAATTTAATTATCACATATTTATTAGTTGGTTTCTATTTCCAAATTAGTCACTTAATTAGTATAAATTGTCATATTGTCACATTTTAATTATACAACTTAAAATATAATAAAATAATTTACACCAACATTGTATTGACAGGACTTATTAAAATCGTGAAAGGTTTTGGAAGAATGTATGTGGGTTTACACAGATAATTTCGTCAAGTACAAATAATACAATACCTGCTATACATGGCATGTTTACTTATTATATATCGTAGGTACGATTTATTAATATTGGAATCGTCAAAACAATGGTAATTTACAGTCGACCATAAAATTAGATTACTATTAATTTCCTTGTATTGCAACAAGGATCTCTATAATCGAGCCCAAGTGAATGTAAAACCGAACACCTTTGCAGCAATAATAAAACTGCGGACTCGGTTAAACCACAGCCTTAACAGGCAACCAAAGTTGCTTGATTTTGATGAAACCTGATAGAAACAGAGTAATTGCCGAATCGTGACAATACTTATTTTTATACAGTGAATAGATAAATTTATGTAATTCCATATAATTCAATTATATAAAAAGAAAATAGCGATGTCAACTTACCATTAGTTAAATAGTCTATTAAGGTCACCAAAGCACAAAAAAAAGTTTTGAAAATGTATCCACAAACGTAAATACTCGACGTATTTCCTTTTTATCTGAAATTAAGGACAACCTTAATTTTTTTTAAGAATCCACAACAAACTGTTCTCGAAGCAAAGCTCACAGACCTGCAAGTTTAGCTTAAAGCTAGCTGCTATGTGCGGTTGTAAGGTTAAGATTAAGAACAAACAAATTTTTAGGATAGAAAATTCCTGAATGAAAGAAGTAAATTACTGAATTTGTTATTTTTATAGTAAAACTGTCCTTCATTTTTAATAATCATACGTAAACGTTTCATATTTTCCGCGCTGAGTTTGTTGTAAATACATATTTAATATTTCAACTTTACGAAATATTATATAATTTATGTTGACAGATCAATAGATAAGATTTCAATTGCAACATCAGAAGTATCGTACAAGTGTTACATTAACCTACATCTGAAAATCTATATATAGTATAATAACAAATTTTCTTCTGTTCTGTAAACGGCGAGTAAAACCGTGTTAATATATTATTTAAATTATAAAAAATATACAAAATTGTTGACGTGTAATTGGCCAAATTACCAATCTTATAATATAAAAAGTTATTATTAAAGTTAACATTACAGAGTGTAGCAGGTTGAGATGACATATTTATTACTTCTAAATTTTCGATATTGTGAAAGCGGAAAGAAAACAATAGACCAAACTATTTAAAATTAGATTTAAAAAATTATGCCTTAATCATGAGATATTTTAAAATACACGATCAAATTTTCGACTACAAACCATCTATTACAAAAATTGATATCCATTTCGAAATTACTTCTATGGAAATTTTGTTAACTCGTTTTGAAAAATACATTCCTAAGATTTAATAATAATATAAATACGTTACGCATTTCTTTTGTATAAATTATAGAAGATATTAATTAAACAAAAAGCTATAGGTATATAAAATCATGATCGAAACTGACACATGAAAGTGACCGTAAAATTGAATGACAAACGACTCGCTTCCCCCCGAATTAATCTCATTCAAAAGTTTTAACGGATAAAACAAAAGAATATTTCGGTGTCAGGACTGGCCGAGCCTACAACTCAACCCTGAGGAACCCTGCGTTCTTCACATTTCGACGTAACAAATTGACGATCATTTTAAAAAATGTTCGCTTAAATGTTGTACCAGAGAACTTTTTTCTTGTAGCTCCTGTTTTACTGACAGAACAAGTTTCCAGAGCACATATTCGTACCGTATAATTTCTTTTCACGTTTATCTCACACTGCGAATCTTGAATGAAAAGCACATTTCCATTTATAGTTAAAATAATAATAATTTACATATTTTTGCTATAAAGGATATAAGTAATTAATTGAACCTCTTTCTAAACGTGTTGGTATAACTTTTAGTGTAAAGATTGCATTTCTGCTACCTACTTAATTCGCACAAATCGATTTCGATATTTAAAAAATTAAGGAGCATAAAAAGCGAGAGATTAATTAATATCCATAATTAAAAACGGAAGTACCAGATTCGTTATGCTTACTTTGTAAATACGAATTTAAATACAAAAATATTGCAAACCTGTTATATTATGAACTATTCGAGTTTATGTTAATACAAATGACAGTGAAATGACAGGAATTTAAATTAAAATTGAAAATCACGACACACTTTAGTCTCACTTTATCGGATTAGTTACAAATATAATGATCTTTCTTTATTTCTACCGCGATCAATAATAAAAAAAAATATCGTTTACAAATTATTGAAACCATAGTGTAAAATATGAAAACTAATGAGACATGTAAAGTCAATAGCAGTATTGCCTTGAAATTATAACAAAAAAAACCTAAACTTATGGTTTTACAATTTTCTTTTGATATTTCCGACTTCAATGATTAACTTTTATTTACCTTTTCATAAATTATTTAAAAAAATCATTGTATCTTTTAGAATGTCGATAAAATTGATACGATATGGAGAGATATTCGATTTATCCTCGATAATAAATTTAACTTTAACAGTAAGCCGAAGATTATATGTTAAGGCAGAAAATTATAAAATGAAAACGTTATTAATACTAAAATATATTACTATGCAAATTATTTACAGAAATTCTATCAAAACTAACAATTTCCTGGTAAGCTATTTGAATTATTCAAATAAATCACAATTTTATATCCAATAATCGAATCGCAAAAATTATTTTTAGAAATCAAACTTAATTGGTATTTATACATTGATTTGCCTACAGAAAGTGACTAATTGGCAGTAAAAAGCAAAAGTTAATTGGTTGGAATTAATTTTCTTCGAGAAAATCGTTTTTTTAATTAAAGAGGTCAGAGATAACAACCTGAAAATTCAAGTGGTCGGTGATAATCAAGTGCGAAAAAGAATGAACGAATATGTAAATTACGAAAATTTATTAATGGATTTTAAATTGTCCGCATATTAATAAAGTTGAAATTAAAATATTGTGGACATTTATTATCCTAATTAAACGAGTTAATTAATTACCCGTTGTTGTGTTGCTGCACTTGCTCTAAATGCAATTTTCTAGATCAGAAAATCAATATTATAATATACAGTCGATCAAATTCCTATGTAAAATGGGGACAAGATCTGTTTTGTAGGTCAAGCTATGACAAAAAATGGCAAATTGACTAATTTTGTGACCAGAAAATTGTTTATGGAAAGCTCGGTTTAAGAAGATTTATGAATAACTGACATTACCTGTCGATATAAACGTAAGGAGGGGTTTTAGTTATCAATAGGTAGGAAGATAATTTACAGGTCTATAACTCTATAACCTAGTAGAGCAACGAAGGTATATATTTTGCTTCTTCAAGCTTGACCAGTGATTACCAACGATAAATGGATTATCAAATTGAATATTTATGACGTTCTTAGGCACATTTTGCACCACCCATTTCGTGAGCAGTCAAAACTTTATTATCAATGTTAACTTGTAAGTAGTAAACATATAACAACCTCGACCATAAAAACATGTACCTATAAAATAAGGTGCCATAAAATAGTTCAAACGACATGTAAGAGACAAAACAATTCTCTAAAACAAACTAGCGATTTATTTTTGCCTGATAATGCTAAAACTGACCCCAAAATGCAATAATGTCGCTATTTCCTAACCCAGTTAATGATCGATTTGTTAAGAACATCCGAGAAATTTAAATGTTATTTTTTTAAATTATACTGAAACTGGGAGAAAATACATTTCTCTTATATTGAGAAATTATTGGCCGCCACAGTACCCCCCCTCCTAGTGACGGCTTTAGTTTACCAATGCTTGCTTTCTACTGATATAATAAATTATAGATTTGCCTATAACACAGAGATTAATTTAAATTAAATAAATATGCTACATATCAAAAAAAGATTATTGCATTTTAAAAGGTTTTGACTTATTTCGCCATTCAACCTTTTGAATATTCCCTGCAACCCATTTGTTTAAAAAAATACGCACAACAAACTTTACACCACAACAGAGATTTAGATGTTGGCGTTTTACAGGAAGACTGCTGAAATTGCTGATCAATGCTCGCGGTAGGAGATCAGAAGAGGAAACAGCGGCGGCTCGTGAGGAAAAATTTTGGGTAGGCCAGCAATATTTTATAAATAGATAAAATCTGCGGAAGATGTGAATAATTTCTTGAGTTATAATAATATGCTCTATTAAGTCATGTTATTTAAATAATAGTATTACTTACAGTTATCTGTTCACTTTTTAGCATATAAAAACCGCTTTTACAAAAATACTTTTCAGACTTGTTTGTAGATAATTTCATTTCCTTCATTTTTGTTCTCAAACATTTTTTATTCGTCGCCTCGTTTTCGATCGAGAGTGACTTAAAGCAGATTCGGTAAAAATTCCATGGAAATCCCTCGAGAAAACCAATGTGCATTTTTAATTTTATTAAAAAGTTTTACCGAGTCTGCTTTAAGTCACTCTCAGTCGAAAACGAGGCGACAAAATAAAAAATGTATAGGAACAAAAATGAAGACAATGAAATTTGCGACAAAAAATGTCTAATAAGTATTGCTGTAAAAACAATTTTTATATAATAAAAACAGTGTCCAAAAAGAGCAATTTACATTGCTAACACAGGAACGTCCGAATACTTTTTCGAGTAACTGTACATTATGTTATAGTATTTATAAACAATGATTGATTCTCTTATTTTTGCTCTTCGCAAATCTGTCTTCATTCATCATTTCATCAATTCATCAATAATGTCTTTTTGTATTGATAACAGTGCAAGTGAAGATAGGCGATCTCGCAATAGCAATACCCACCGCTTAAACTATTTTGCAATAATAAAAATACACTACAAAGTGCAAAATACCGCTTAATTTCTTTTTTTGTTAAATGCCGCTTGCATGTGTCCGATAAGAAAAACTGTTTATGGCGAGGTATCATATAACTGCAAGTATTTGGTAGGCACGGGCCTAAGCGCTGGCTATTGAAGCTATAGTATTGCTGTATCTGGCGTCATGGTCCTACTGTTACATTGCGCTATATAGACCAGTGCCTACACTACAATACGTTGAAGCATATACAAATAAAAATATAATTTTTGCAGCTGTTATTGCAATTTTAAGTGCAAATAATGAAAAATAACAAATATTAATTGTCCATAATATTAAAATATTAATTATATTGTACATAAAGAAAATGTTATTTATGTACATTAAATTTTGGGTAGGCCGGGCCTACCTTGCCTGTTCTTTTAAACCGCCACTGAGATGAAAAGGCTAGAATGGTTAGGGTAACTGGCCAATTTTTTCCAGAGCGCAATTACAAAGAGTGAAAGACCGGTTAGCCACCAGTAGGTCGTCTTCAGGAATTGTCGATGTTTCCCGCAGAAAATAATTAATTTGACTAATTATTTATTTATACATTAATTGATTATTATATTACTAGAATTATAGTATACCATCACATAGCTAAAAAATAATTTGCATATGCAAATAAAAACCAATGGCAGTTCATAAATTAACACGTATAAACACAAATTAATAATCTTATTATAAAAACAACTATAATCTGGCAACTTATTGATTTTCTATAAAAAAAATTTATTCGAGAATTTTTAATGTGTTTTTTGCCTTATTAATAATAGCTTTCTATCCAAATGTGACAGGGGGAGCTTACTTGGCTAATAATTATAAAAGGGGGTCGTAATTTTGAATAGGTTAGCAACAGAGGCGAAACTACCGGCGTGCGGTGGTTTAATATAATTTTTTTGTTCATTTTAAAATTATGTGTAATATACGTTTCTTATTTTTGTTTATTTTTATCTTGTTACAAAAACAGGGCTCCAGCCCCCAACTTTGCACACGGGCCCCCCAACTGCTTGTTACGCCACTGGTTAGCAACCACTGCTGTAGTATATAAAATCTCATAATTTAAACGAAAATATATTTAAAATACCATAACATAAATTATTAGCTTAGGAAAATTACTATTAATTAAAATAACCACTAATTTTACGAAAGCTTCTAAAATAATTCTTTTTTTTAAATTTGTATCTTTAGATCTATTCAGTTAAGCTGCAAAGCGTTAAAATTTATACTTCCAATAAAATGCTTCCTCTTGTAAGGACATTAAGTCTTTCACTCCCTAAATCCAGGTGTAACCCGGAAATTGTATTGTACTAGATATTCTCGATCGTTGTATGTATAATTTTAAAAGTTAGCTGTTGATCACTGCAATCCATGTAAAACTTATTGCAATGCTTCTTTGAGAACATAAATCTGCATACATGTACGTATGTACCATCCATGTATCTAATTCCTGACAAGCACTGGTTACTTTCTCTAATTCATCAAGACTTCAGAAAGAAGAAGTTACATTTGCTAAAAATTTAGTAAAAGTGGAATTATTGCCAATTCCTATCAAAAATAGAAAAGGGCAAATGGCTCGGATAATTCTTTTTTTCTACGAGTTTAAAAAATATTGCGGTAATATTTCACAGCAAAGGACTGTCAATTATGTAAATCGTCTGGCAAAAGTTTAAGGTAAAATTTATTTTAAATTAAAAACTTGTCCATTATTATTTATTTATTGCAAATTTGCTTTCGTCACTACTGAATTCGTGAATGCAAGTGAGTCGACTCGAAATTTGAAACCTGAATTCATTTTGTTATGTGTATATTATTTAAATTATGAAATATGAACAAACATTTCCATGCACCAACCCAAAAAAATGAATAAAATCGTCAAGTTTTAAGGTTAAGAAGGCCAATAAATAATTTACATAAAATGCAGTTTGAATCGAATAAAAAAATTATGTAAATTTAATGAAGACTTTTAACGTCGTTTTACGTTTTTAAAAATAAATTATCGACCAACAGCGTCTAGTTTAATAATTTTTTTTCAAATTAAACTAAGGTCCTAGCACCTAATTTACTATAAATAAAATTCACTTGAAATTTCCGAAAATAAGGAAGACATATCTACGTACTCATTAAAAGTGCTCACAGAACTTTTAGGATTTCCTAGTTTAACATGTTGATGTATCACGTTGAATTATTTAAATGGTAAATAAATTCTGAAATCATATTTTTTGGCAGGATATCTGACAGTAATACCGGCTGTTAAATTATTCAAATAGTTATTTAACAAGCTAGATATTTGTCTTAGCGTCAGACCATAAAAAAATTTGTAAATGTGACTAAATCAGTGATATCCAAGTTGTCCAGAATGTCATAAATTTTTCCGTAATAGGTTTTCTGGGTCGGCAGTAGCAAAATTTCGAACCAGCCCCCGGCATATAATTTTACACCCATTAATCTTGTATGGCAAAATCTATGTTGAAGAGAATACCATGCGTGCTTGAAGAAAGTTCCGACAAGACAACTATTTACAAACGCAATATGCCAGAGATTGACGTAACAAATTAATAAAATCACCGAGATTGTAGATAAACTCACTTATCGGTTAAATTTCCATCTAAAAACGCTTTTATGATGGCATTTACAAGCTGTGGTTGCTATTTGAAAAAATGTCAACGTAATATTTGCAATAATTAATTTATTCGACGCACTCGATTTTATCTACAAGTCTTTTTCTGCTTTCACCGTATCAACGAAGTTAATTACTACAACGTTTTTCATTATCTGTAAACACAGAAGTTCAGTTTTCCAACGCTTGAAAGCGTAGAACCCAATTTTAGCCACGTCGGACGCATTACGTTATAAATATTTTCCACATTTTTGTATAATTAATATTTCAAAAAATCGTATCGCAACTAAATCTACGGCTTTCTCCAATTAAATTTAAAGTATAATTGTAATTATTTAATTAAAATTACCTATTGCAGAATGCAGTGACTTACTGGGTGGTCTGACAATGTGAAAATTTAAAAAAATTCCAACAGGTACGATTTAAAATTCAATGTAATTTGCCTTCTTTCGACGCGACTTTTACATCAATTAAAGTAAAAATTAAGCTGCAGAAGTTGTAAAATACATGGTACTTTAAAATCGCTTCATTAATTTACCACTTTGAAAACTTGTAAATGGCTATTCGTTGATGTTGAAAATTTTAAATGTCAATTAAGTACTATATTTCCACTCTTTCAGCTTGAAGATAAACAAATGGATTTGAAATTCTTCCGAGGACGACAAAAAATATCTGCGTTGACAAAGATTAATAAAAGCGACTTAAAAACAATGATCACTGGAAAAAATAGCAATGTTTTGTCTATAAACATTCAATGCGGGTATTCTTTTGATAAATTACGTGCCTCTTAATTCAAGGTTTGTTTCACCGATAGATTAATTTTATGTGCCGGTTAATTACCGATTAATCAGAAAAACTATAAGCTGTTAACTCGGTTTAAAAAAATTTTCCATAAAGAAAAATTATATACCTACGTTTTAATATTATAAACATAAACAAATTAAAATTTTAAATGGGAATTCGAGTGGCATTCGTTATAAACTTGACGAAACGCATATAATTTTGTTAAAAATACATAATATATCCGGAGATGATTTTTTTATCAAATTATTAATTTATTTAAAACCTTGAACTTTCGTCAACAATTTGGTAATAGAAATTTACTACAATTTATGATAGAATATTAAAAATTAATGGTAATTCCTTATTTTACGTAAGAATATTTAAAACTTTAAAAAAGTTTCAATTAGTGAAATTTACCAAAATACCCGGCCATATTTTAAATATTTTATAATACAATGTTGTTTTTATTTTTTAAGAACGAATCTATAATTAAAGATTTTTGACCTAGAACATAAATGCGGTCAGTTTTAGAATCAAACAATACTACGAGAGCAAATAACTCGAAGGTCCTCCTTCGTTTTCGCACATTCGAATAAGTAAAAGACGATGTTCGGATCAGGCATGCAAATTAATCTTGGTTAAAAATTTAGTCGTTACAACTTCATAGAATTTGAAATAAAAAAATTGATCCCAAAGCAATCCTGGCAATGTCCAATTTATAAACGTCCAATATTTACTTTACGGTGCCATCGACTTGTTGAAATCCACCTTTGTCCACCCAAGACAAATTGAGAAATAATTTACAAGCCAAATTATAGATAGTAAAAATTACGATAGACAATTCACAGACTAAACCTTTTGGCGACGGCATACACCGTCACAAGAGAGAACATTAACACCGGTGATGATTGACATAGCAGCAGGCAGGTTTGGTATGCCAGTGATCGCTATATTTTCATTACAGGTCGGAATTACAGTCGGATGGTTTGGTATAAAAATAATTTCGTACAAGATTTTTTGAACGAGTTACATTCGATTACGTTTGCAAATTAGACCACAGGGTAGCAAAACGCGATTTCCCAAGGGTGGAACTTTTAGTATATTATACATAATACAAACCTTTAATTTTCATCACATTGTGTATGTATTCTTCTTGAGCATAATCGATTGTGACAAGGCGATAATTATTGTATTTCATGTTCTCGTAGGTAATATACCCCCATAATAGAAACATGCAGAATCTTAATTATTGGTTTGGAAAGTCATCATGATTCATAAAATCGATTAGAACAAACCATAGAACTGTAATTATTAAAAGTTCAATACTAAAGTTCGCAGTCAATTTTTCTGATTTATTGAAAAAATTGGACTTCTTAAAAAAAAATTCAATGGAAGTTCGTAACCGTTAATCCTCATTAATAATTTATGGTTACTAAAACATCAAAGATACGGGTTTATTAGCGGTTATAACAATAATTAAAACAAGTTTCGTCGCAAATAAAACTGTAAACGACTCTAATTATGTCCTATCGGTATTTTCTGTTCCTTTCGATTTTCAAAAATGAATTTTGAAAAATAGCCGTTGGTATCTCGCAACAAGGGTTGATAAAAAGAAAGTGTTAGTTAAAATGATAAAAGCTCGCATTTGTTATCTTCAAAATAATTTTACAAGAGCTTTTTAAAAATGACCAAATGCGTACGATTAATTTAGTAAAAGTCGAGCACTTAAAAATCTAAAATTATGTTACGCCTTTGTTGTAAGTATGTCCTTTGTACACACGTTGAACTTTGTTGACACAATTTTCGACAAGTAATTAATCATCGCTCTGTAGAAAAGTGTAACCTGAAAAACAAAATTCTTCTGCAGTCTCCTCGTGGAGTTTTCGTCCGACATCCTATAAACTTTCATTTCAACTAGAATTTCCTAAATATTCATTTCGACACGAAACCTGTCATCGCTTATATTTTAAAAATTTATATTAATTTTTTTATGATGAACATAAAATTGTAGCGTTATTAATTACTACAGCGGAACAATAAATAATCGGAATCCTTGAAAATTATAAATATTTTACAAAATACATTGGAATTCTTCAAATTTTTAACTTTATCTTTGATTTAGGGTAGTAAAATAAAACAAATTTACACACTGATTACAAAACTATGGGTATGGACAAATTAATTATTTACCAAGTTTATCCACTTCCTGTCCTTCAAAATATATTAAGTGAAAAATGAAAAAGCTGCGCTTTATTGTTATTTCCTTCAAAAACAATTACTTTCGAAATTATGGATAAACACAGAATTGTGTGTTTTTTCTCATAAAATTTTAAGTTCAAAATTCTTGTGTGTTCAGAAAGTCTGCACTTTAACATAAAAGCAGGGAACAATAAATGTAAGATACATACAGGAAAAATTTTTTTTGTAAATATAGTAAAATTGTGAGGTCAGCTGAAATTAATAAATTACCTACATACTATTCTGATTTCCTCAATCATTTATAAGAAAGAAGATAAAGTGTTGGTTATAAATTTTCTGAAGGTGTGTTACATCAAATTATCTGAAAATTACAATTTTTTAAAACGACGTAGACACTTGACAATCATATATTCATTAATTTTGAATCCATATTAATAATATTATGCAAATTTGCATAGATTAAAGAAGTGTAGCAAACCAAATTTGTATATTATACCGATTTCCTTAACTATTCGGTTAATTATTTATTTAATGATTAATGCAAATTTAGTCATCGGTCAATAAACTATAGAGTTTGGGCAAATTACAGAGTGCATTATATTTCTCAGCAAAAAACTTTGAAAGATTTTGTATAAATTTAAACACACCTGAATTAATAATTAAAATATGTTTAACCTATTGATGGTATGATGTAAGAATAAAAATTGCAATTGCATATTATGAAAATCGAATTAAAATTAAACAAGTTGCGAGAGACCTTCTGAAAACGGAAATACGTACAATAATTAAGTATTGAGAAGCATAATTAAGAAGCAATATTACTTGGGTTAATTCAATCAATTAGATTGATAATGTAATTCTATACATTGTAGCCACTACTCCTGTCACTGCCCGATGGAGCTATAAAAATTATATTTTTGGAAATTTTTTTGTTGAAATTGAAAGAAAATTTACATGAAATTTAAAGTAAAATTAAAAGTAGAAAATTTAATATTTTTATACAATAGACACCCTGAATTGAGAGAGTAAATCATAGCAATATATTACTATTGTATGTTACAATCCACCACTACTTGGTTTAATTGTAAAATAACTAATCAGTCAGAAGTGCGTAATTATTGGTATTAAAAATAAATCACATTCTACAAGAACAAAGACGTAAAACTGAATTAAGTAATGTAATGTAATTAATTACTAAAGTAAGTACTTTTAATGAACTTAAAATCTCAAAACAATTTTCTACGGTTATCCGAAGATTTCGCGAGTAATTCAAAAATTTTTAGTTTAAAATATAATTAAGTTGATTATTTCACCGAAAACACGTTAATTCAAGTGATATCTTGACGTTGAATTAACGTTTTTATACACATTTAAATCCTGTGTACCTTTAGTTCATATGATAGAAATTTTAGTATACAAAATCAAGGAATTGGAAACAAAAAGAATTATTGTACTGATATTGGCCTACGATTTAGCTCTGGTTAGGATAAAAAAAAATTAAAGATAGTGATGTTAACATTTAAAAAACCTTGCAACTCCAAAAATAAAAATTTTTGAATATAGCAGGTTGAACTAATAATGGGTTCAGGTAGGCGTTAAAAATTCGTTTAAAACAAATATGGTCTTTATCGCCAAACACTTAACACAGCTTTCGTGTGTGCAAAATTATTAGGTGTGGACGATAGTTTAAAAGATTTTACATATTATTAAAATAACCTTTATTTGATAATTCAAATAAAATAAAATGGTTTCCAACTATCGGGGATACTCGTAGATACTTCCATCACAATGCATTTCCAAAGCTTAGCACGAACAATAGCAGTAGCTCTGCATAGGAGCAATCGGTGTTACCTTAAAGGATTCATTTACACTACTAATACTACTTTAAGGACGACTCTTAAAATCAAAAAACGACTTTCGCAAGTTTCTAAATTAAAGAACTTTTTTACATATTTAAATAATAGATGAAATAGTAAGATAGTTAGTTGTGCAATAAATCTTCACTTTGTATTGTATAATTTTGAAACTGAATTTAATTAATTACCTGCTAATTTATTAACAAATGTGTTTTCGGCGTGTTTTTATCTTCAAACGATTTGCTATTTCTCTATTCGTTTGAAATAATCATCACTAACTGATGGGTTCGAAGCTGGGGATATTCCATACCACCAAGACTATCTGAAACGCTATTGAGCCTTAAATTAAAAAGAAAGTAGTAATTCCACCAACTGATTGACTGAAAAAAGGACATGGCAAATGAAGAATTCGAAAGTCGACTTCTTACCATCTTAATGAAGTACTCTCCTAAAAATAATCAATTTTCTCTTCAAAAAAAGAATTGAATTTCCCATTGATAAAAATGTCAACAGAACAAAGAAATCAGTTTCACCGACTTCTGGAACTGCGAAGTGGGTGGATTACGTTTTGTTCAATCAAATTGGAATGTTCGAAAAAAAAAAGGTCAATATATTGAAATATAACACAAACCTAAAGAATAATAAATGAAAGAGTAATATTGCAGTTTTATAATTATTAAAATACTTGTTTGACCAGATTTTGTTCAACAGAAAGGTATCACCATTTTAATTAATGAAAAATTCATATTCTATTGATGAGAATCTTAAGGAGAACAACTCTACAATCTGATATAATAATATGCAAAAATGCGCAAAATAATTATTAGGTTTATAATTTTCAAAAACTAGTTTTTCTTAACTTTGACATTTTAGATTAAGTAGTTACTATGAAATCAAATAGCAATTTTTTAATTTAAAATTAGTTAGGTTGGGGTTATTCTGAAAGTTTTATTATCCTGGAAAAATCCGTTCGATAGGACAATCGAAACATTTACCTACGCGAGCGTTGGTTAAGTCAGCGTCTAAAAACTGTCTAGCAAAATTGGCACAGTCCGATATCATCTGTATGATTCTTCACAAGGTAACGACCGACACGTTAAGTATTTAAAAATAACAAATTTTAACAAAAAAACAAACACAATTTATTTGTATCACGTAACTAGTCGAAATTTAAAAGAAATCCCTCAGAAGTCGTATCAAATGATAAGTGCAGACATTAATATTTTTCGCGTACCTATACATATAATTTTCTATCGCGTCTGTAGTTTAAAATAGAGTCGCGAGGCACGTTTTAATATATTCAAACCACTTTCATCAAAAATTTAAAAATGAAAGGAATTTGCGACATTCCGTAATTACTTTTTTCAAACCAAATAATTTAGGAATTAGGTAGAAAACGCAGTTTAAATCAAAAAGCTTTAAGATGTAAAAATGCAGCACTAATTAAAAACTTGAAATCCAATTAGGTAACTTATTTACAATCAGTTGAAAGCAGATAAAAATATGTCTTGTTTAACTCACCAATGCTGGGGTGTTTAGGTGCAAATGTAAATAGGCGAAAAACAAATCACAGATGCAGCGATGCAGCGTCGTGACGCTTCCTTAGTATTTTTAACGAATTTCACGCCACAGCACCTTCAAAACACATTCACTATTGAAAAAATCTCGACATTATATTTACATGTGTTGATTTGCCAATTTTCACAATTATACTTTTTGCACTTTGCTGGACCAAGATATTGGCGCTAAGTGAAGTGACTGTTTTTAAGAAAATTTTCAAAGTTTACATCAGGTTCATTCGGAATTTTCGTGTAAGTGGAGACACTTGCCAAGAATTAGTTTAGCAGTGTGTGTAGCACTAAGGGACACTTATTGATTATGGATCGCTGATGGATTAAATAACAAATTCGCCTCCTAGTGCCAATTGTCAACATAATGTTCTCAACCTTACGAGTTTTAACCGCAGACTGCCAGAGCTTAAGAAACGGCACCGGTAGACGCCGTAGACGTAGTTTATGCCCCCACTGCGGTATTGCTCGGTTAGATCACAATGAACACCTACATCCAACATATTATATTTGGCTAATTTATATTAGCACATCATCGCAAAAAAGAAGAAACTGAAACCAATTGCAACCACCACAAAATGCGAGAACGCAGAGTCGCACTTTTCTAGTCGTGGATATCTCCAGGAACGTCGACGATACGGCAAAATAACACAGGTAGCAACCAACGGTTTTCCTTTCGTAACAAAATTTGCACTTCCTCGTGTTTTATATGTAACTGTCTGCTGGTACTTCCGTAGGTGTAAATCACGTAAACAAGAAGCAAGTTAAGTAAGGAAAAAATTGATGAGACGCGAGAAATTTATCGCCAACAAATCAATTTCTACAGAAAGTGGTTAATACGTTTTCGGAATCTGCAAGTTTTCATTTTCCTGAAAAACGAAATACGTCCACAGTTTTAATGCATTTCTCAAAATTTAGCCCAAAATAAAACGCCAGATTTTTAAGATCAGTGGTAATAAATCAAATGAAAGCGAGTTTTTCTTAATTATCACGAATGTTTGAAAATTTTGTACCGACCTTAATTTGAATAAAAATATATTTTGCAAGTAGGAGAGACCGGGGCTAGATAAAGTTTCATTATTTGGGAGATAAAACGTCTCCTAGTACTATCTCCATGTTACCATCTCCAAATTGAGTGAAGACGAAGAGTATAAACGTGGTCCAGGAAGTCGGGATAGTCCCAGAAAGTCTTGAATAGACCGAGAAGTTGGGACTCGGAGGTACTAATAACAATACCCCAAAAGATTTTTTTTTAATCTTACAGAAATTTGGTTTGCGAAATGCTCAATTAATTGTAGTGCTGCATTCCGCTGGCTAATTTTTGGCAATTTATCTAAAAATATTATAAAATTTTTTTATGTCGCTTATTATGAAATTTTAAGATCGGACTGAATAAAATCCTACTTATCAGCATACTAGCTACTTTCTGTGCACAGAATACACCAGTCAGTTCTGAGTAATGAATATGTCTGGGTGGTTCCCCGGTTTGTGTACAAAATTTAAAAAAAAATGCTTGTAACTGCAAACTAACTCCATTTTCAGTGGGACAAACCAATCTTAAGAAAAATAATTAGTAACATAAACCGAATTTTTGATTATAATAAACGACGTTTTTCGCGTGTAGCCATAAAGTGTTAATAATACCCGAATGAAGACATTAACCATGATTCCAATAAGCGGCGTCCACTGTTACTACTTCTGGGATGGTAAATAAAATAATTCAATGTAAGTCGTATTTGGTATAAATATTACATACTACATAGAGTAAACAAAAATAAATAAAACAAAAGCGCGAAGATATTAGTTTTCTAGTTATGTGATTTAAACGGTGACGTAAAGCGTAAACCGCCCACAAAATTTTTTTTTATGATAAAGAATAAGGTGTAGATCCTATTTCGTTGACTACTGTTGATAATATGGGTACATGCAATCTAAGATAAAAATTTAAATCGCCAGCCAATTAAAAACGTTGTAAGGTTTTCTGATTTCAAATCACACAAGTTCATTGCGTACTATTATCGTCAACTCAGAATATATTATTTTATCATGTGTTTCTAACGGAAGAAGTTATTACTTTACTCTTTCGGTTCATGGTGTAAAGTAGACGACTATTTACAATGATCACAATTTCTCGGTTACTGGAGGGTATTCCATACCCCCCAGACCCCCCGGTCTCGACAGTCGAAAACTTATGATCAGGGCTCGGAAATTCTAGCAAATGCATATATTTTCTGGTAAGTCTTAGAATATTCAAAGTAAATACAAATTTGTTTTACACCTCCCTGAGGTTGTATACAAAATTTTATAATGCTAATTTTTGCATATTTACTGTTTTTGGTGCTATTTTGCTATTTTAGAATTTCAAGTGCTATTTACGGGCATATTTTCATATAATAAATAAAATAAACAAGATGTTATTGAAATAAACAAAGTAAACAAAATGTTAAAATAATAAATTTTATCTACTTCCGGTAAATAAATGCGTACTTATCTCCATCAAATGGCGTGGATATGACGGCGGTTACTTGCTGCATTGATTAATATTTGTAAAATTCCCAAGGGAGGTAATATTATCTGACGTTTATATATTGACATATATGTAATACCGGCACTAACTACAATAACTACACGACAAGCACATAAACATGAATAAAATAAAATAAAATACTGTATTTCATATTTCTTTTTTGATTTAGTCGGCAATAGTTGTTCTACAAGCTTTGCTGCGGCTTCATCAACATCAAAAGTATCACCCATGTTAATGAAATTACACAATTTTTTTTGACAAATTACTTATTTGTTTTATTTTCCAATCACTAGATTTCTTATAACTTTTATTACTTTATTTGTTTTAATCAAATTTTTATCCATATTTCTTGGAGTTAGTGCGCGCTAATTAGTGCATCTGGTAGCGGGAAATCTATCCTCGTTGGGGGGTGGGGGGTAGCAGGCTGGGGGGGGGGGGGCATTTTGGCGTTATTTTTTCGATATCTTGTCTCATTTTCGAGATAATCAGTTTTTTATGTTTCCATTTGTAAAGTGCAAATTATTTTAATTATTATTGATTATTAAATGTTATTTAAGCAAGGAAGTAGATAAAATAGATATTAGATAGATTAGATAGTAGATAATATACTATTAACTGCCAAGTAAAGAATATGTACTTACATAGAAAAATAATATTTAAAAACAATAAAAAATACTACATAAATTAACATTTAGCAGGTTTGGACTTAGAATATTTGAATAAGCAAGTAAAATAAAAATGAAAATTAATAAAAAATCTTTAAATATTGACTAAAATTTTAAATTATAAAATATGATAAAAATTTAATATAAAAAATTTTGTAATACGAAATTTAGAAAGAAAACCGTAAAAATAATACACCAAACAAATTGAAAAATTAATATTAAAAAAACCAAGATATTAAAAAAAAATGTTATGAGAAAAAAATAAATTTTGTACCAAATGGCCGCATACGAATAAGCAAACTAAAACAAACATGTATTTTAATATTAAGCTTAGGTTTCAAATAATAGGAATTTGATTATTTTTAAAATTATGTCAGACGCATCGTAATGTAATTAGCAGATTCGCGGTATTTAGTTTATTTTTAAAATAAAAATAAAAAAATTGGTTAACAATTATTGAATTTTGCATATTTTCAATTTTTTAGTGCTATTTATAGCGCTAATTTTTGTGTTTTTAAGTGCATATTAAAGCGCTAGTCGCGGTAGTTCTGTATAGGGGGTCGAGAGGGGGGGGCGGAATAGTAATGTATAGAATGCCTTTTAATATATTATATAGATTAAAGTTTTTCTTTTTCTTACGATAAGTCAGATTGCATTACTAAGTTCCTGATCAAAATTTTCTTTGCTTACATTTGATTGTTTTTTATAAAAAACTAATTATTTATATACAGCACAGTTACTGTACAGTTTGTTTATATTTTTCTTAATATTCTACTGAAAGTTAACTGTATTATAATGTGTGTGTATTTATGTGACATTTGCAAGCCAATTATTTCTATTGTCATAAAGCACAATTCTCGTTTGAAATGAGAGCTTTATATAAAACGTGTCGATCTTGAATAATTATTTGAGTGGGTGAAACACAATATCACACATATCATAGATGCTGTACCCAGAAAACAATATATTTAGGTAATTATTTTTTTATGATAAGATTAAATTGTTTTCATAAATTAAAATTAACATAACTTACTTCTAAGGATAATAACTATTGTAATGAATGATTATAGTTTGTTGCACCTTGCTAACATTGTGTTTTCAATTTCGGATTTTATAATTTAAAATAGGAAATTTTGATTTAATTTTTTTAATATTATGTGTTATGATATAAAATCTGCTTTATGCCCAATTATGGACACAAACTATGCGAAGCAAAAATGCTCTCTTGTTAATCTTATAGAGGAATTGTTCTTAGGTCCTCATAGTCTCACTACTATTTTCTATTAACTTATTATTCAAAATTTTAATTACTTGCATAGAATCATCAATCTAAAGATATATTTCACTTTCGACACACTATTCATCTCAATACACGACACAAATAGCTAAAGATGCTCTCACGATCATAATCAATTAAACATAGATCTAATCAAATATGGAGTATGGATGACCCACGTGGATTTCGCCAATCAAAGAATAGCAATTTCGTCATAAAATAAAAATTGGGAAATGTGTGCCAGGTAGCCCCGGTCGCCCTAACTTTTTGTTGTGGTTAAATCATCACCGGTGAATAATATGTTCACGTTCGACAAAAATAAAAGTTATTTTTACCAGAACATCCTACTAAACAGAAATTCTTCAAGACGAATGAACTTGGCCTTTTTGCAAAATTATGAAACATCGACGAAACTAATTTTAATGTTGCGCTTTTTTTAAAACTGAAAAGATGCAAACCAACTGCAGTATTTATTTGCTTTAATTGTACTACGCAACTTGCATGCATAATTTTATTTACGTCAAGTTCATTTGCTGCAGCTGATTGCTCAGCTGGGATGTTTTGATATTTTGCTTATGTTGTTGATAGTGAAAGTTGCTTTTAATACAAGATCGGCACTTTCATCAATATGTTTTTGGATTTTCAAGGAAGTGTAGTTGTCGCCAAAACATCATCGGTATCGTCGTCAATAATTTAATTTGGTCCACGTTGTTGAAAATATTCCAGGAGGAGCAGAGGTTGCAAAGAAAACTTTCTGGTATAGAAAATTTTGGTGATCGATTAGTCTTTGTTCTGCTACTTAAATACGCTTAAAAAATTTGGACCACCCAGCGGGATGGTCATCCCAACAACATCATTGCCAATGTAAATTTTGTAGCAGTTTTGTCTGATCTTATTAATTTGTATACGAACATTCTGAAAATGACTTTTTATCATTAATAAAAGTTTTTCAACAGTTTTCTTAAAAATCTTTTTCATGTGTATGTAAAAATTAGAAATACTGCAAAATCTATTTGCAATGCCAAGAGTATATATCTTTTTCATGAAAACACTTGCCTGGAACATTTAGATTTGGCACTTAATATTTTATTTCAAAAATAACCAATTACATATTGATTTGAATGCTACAAGTACTATGTAAACATTTTACGTAAACGTAAACAAGCTTAGTGATGTATATAGCAATCAATTTTATAGATGAAGTTGTCAATAAAACACCACGAATCCAGTTCAGATAATATTTCGTCTACCTTTTATGCAGAAATTTCATAAACAAACCACTTTACAAATTTACAGTGCACCCTAAAATTAGCAGCGATTACCTGTTGCAAAATTGGTTGCAAAAAGTATTTTTTTATTATTGGCTTGCAGCTAGAATTTTATAGCAAATTTTAATCAATTTTTATGTTTCAGATTTTGCTAGAAGCACGACTTTCCAAACGATCGATCGGTTTTGAGGAACGAAAGTGATTAATGTCCGTGATAATTATAAATTTTTTCGACAGTAGAAAAAACTTACAGAATTTATTGCTGCAATTTGGTAACATTACTCTATAAGATTCGACACAAATTATCTCCCCTAAGCGTCAAAAAGTTATATTTACCACCTTTTGACCAACATTTCATTTCAATTAAGTACTGTGCAAGAAGCAAACGAAAATAATTCACCATAAGAGAATTTACTGCAAGTTTAAGAATATTAAATTGAAAAATGAGTTAATTGTGTTCATTTTGACCAGACTCCAATTGTTGGGTTTCTAAGAAAATTTACCATGATTTAATTAAACATTAAAAACAGAGAAAATCTAAGTGACGAAGTTTCGAATCATCCAAACAGTCATTCTTTGATTTAAACGTAAATCACTTCTTGAAATTCGTTGGTATGACCAAAATTCATAAATTGGACACTTGATTTAAATTAATTCAATTGCATCTGGATTCGTTGACCTCTCTTTTAAAAATTACAGTTTTCAAAAATGCTTTCAAGTGGTATACAAAAATGAAAGAAAACCCGCAAGACTGTTTCAGTCGAGGAGCTACCCAGTATGCTATTTCTCAAGTATTTACCTAATGTTATATTGAAAAATTAAAATTACCTCTCTATCGTTCTATTTTATATGACAGAGACGAATAGGAGTAAAATGAATTGGAATGTCACGATAAATTTTTTAAAAGGTCCTTGATTCAATTAGAAAATTTATAATTGATGACAGCGAACGGTCTTGCCAAAATTTGGCAACTAACCGTTTAAGATGATTCATAAGTTCTAGTTTTTTTATTAAGAACAATTAAATAACATAGCCTCTATAAATAAACAACGAAAGCTTGATTAGATTAAATCAAACTTTCCATTTTAAACTAAAAAAGTAATTAAATTATGGTCCTTTAAATTGAACGATAAACAAACGATCGCGATAATTGAAATTTGGAACATTTAAAAAATGAAGATTAATAATAGGAAGAAAACTACGCACGAATGACCGTGATCAAAAATTGACTGATTTACCTTAAAATTATGTATGTATAATATACGATTATTATAAATAAAATTATAATATGTAATCGACGCAATGTACAAACACTATTTGAAATAAACGAAGTGAAATTTTACGATTAATAAATTAAGGTTTATATTAATCTGACAAGCTACCTACAGGAATTAATGTCGTAAGAAGAATGATATGTAATTGCAATTTATGCTTAAGCCTAACTTGCAATTGCAAATGCAAGTTTACTAAAACATTGTAATTTTAAATTATCGATGTAGCTAGTTAATTAAAACTGAACGTTACTTTCAAAGCAATTAAGCTGTTGAAAATCTTTTCAAGAAGATAAATTTGTCAAAATCAAAACTAACCACTAATGCAAAACTATAATTTTTCAACATCTTTAGAACATTTGAATAATTGAATTAATAGCACTTGATGACTTAAAAATCAAGAGTAGCAAGAACTTGGTGATTTTAAGCAATAAGAAAACCACTTGGGTTTAAAAAATACACTTGAAGAATTTATGATTTGTTGATTTAGGCAATTATCTAAAGGCAATGGTCCTATTAACATACTTCAAACTAGAACTCAATTATGCACTAGGAAAAAGTGGAATTTACAATTTGTCATATTTTGAGTACTTTAGGTCCCCTACACATGTACAACGTATCAGTGTGCGTATTAACCTTTAAGATCGTATATGGTTAATAATGTAATCGTCTTCTATTTCAAGAGGAATCAACAGTTCGTCGGTTATTTAAAATATAAAATTTTCATAAAATATTATGAATTTATTATCATGAAATTTCACACCAACCTATCTAGGTTAACGACTTCTAAATCACAACATCAGATCAAACCATTATTGGTGTTATTGATTGGAATGTAGACAAAACAATTACTAGTGAAATTTATTATCTAACGTATTTGGATTTAAATATTCGAGTTATTTTTTAAAATTTGCTGTACTGTGCAATCAACTAAGAGTGACTACGATTTTTTTAATTTACATTTCTTTACGATTACACTACAAGTGCTACGATAAAGTACTAGTAGATTTCTATATAATTTTAATAAAATAGTAGTAAAGCAGCCATAAAATAATAAAAGTATTATATTACCTTCGTCATATTAAGCACTTCCTCTTCTATCGAAACTCTTCCCACAAAATCACCAAGTTGTCTTCGAAATCGCTTATCAATTTTTTATTGCATATCTCACATTTTCTAAAAAAACCAGTTTTAGGTCATCTCATTTAATTAATTTATGCAAATTTCAAAATACCTTTAAAAAATGAATCCATCGCCCACTTTTGGGGTAAAGTTGCTCTTGAGCAGTTTAGCATGTTTCTATTCCTCATAAGTTTAAAGTGCTTAACATATCCACCCATTACTATTTTTCCCTCGCTAAGTTTTTGAGCAATTCGTTTTGAATTGAATTAAAATTTATACCTCTTTAGGCGCTTAACGGCGACCTCCTACATTAAATAAACAACCTCAGGTGCATTTAACGATTATTTTATAGTCACAGCTGTGTTCTTATAAATTATAATGTTAAAAAATTTAATATTATGCAAAATAATAATATGAAATCGTTCTAAGAATTTTAAATTGTAAATTATCTTCAGCTGAAAATGACACTGAAGCAGGTTGCAAACGCCAGTCTTGAGTGAAATCTTATTTATCTGAAGATAAAATTAAGATAAATAATTACGTAAAATCTACATTTTACTACTATTTTATTTGTTCTTAAATTTATGAAAATTTCTGAACGTATCCATAATAAATTAATTTGTTCTTACCTTAAAAGTTGATGAAACTAAAATTTTTCACTGCTACATCACTGGAAAAACAATTAATTTTTACTAACCTTTTTGGCTGCCAAACCCACGAAGTCGAACCTACCTGCAAAAAATTTTTTATTGTAATATATGAATATTGAAACAAATAGGTATTTAAATAAATGAACGGTTGAATGATAGGATTGCTGTAAGTATAATATTCTAATGTGGTCAAAATTATGTAAAATATAAGGGTGTTAATAGTGATATTGCTCTGAAGTCGGACCTGAACTTTAATTTTATCTTGAAATTTACCGGAAATAAAACAAAAATCCAATTGATGCACTTTCTATAACCCAATAATTGATTTTGGATATTGAACCACAGTAGTGTAGCAGTCAGCTTATAAAATTTATATCGCAAAGTAAAATTTCTCCTTTATTTATTTTCAACTTTAATATTCAACAGTTAACATTTTTTAAATAGCTACCTATATTTTTTACTAATTTATTGCGGTCATTTACAAAAAATTATACTTGAATATTGCCAATTGATTGGCATAAGGTAAACTTTTTATGTTTTCGGAAAACATAATACATTTGGATTTAGATACTACAATTCAATTGTCGAATTTAAAATTCCATTTTTCGTAAAAGCAATTGTTTTATTTTAGGGCCTGCGAGTGCCGGTAAAAGTGCTACTTTAGTGCAGCTCTTTTTTTATATTTTATTTTGAAAAGTCCAACATTTGCTTCTAATTTTCTTCAAATGTATAAAAGATTAACTTAAATATTATTTTTACTATTGGCGCCGATGATGGATAGATATTATTGCAATTTTTAATATTATTAATATCATTAATATATTATAATACATTACAATCATATTTATTAATATTTATTAATATTTTAGCTGCGTGGTTTTCGGTACCTATTTTATACCGGTGGCGTAGCCAAGGGTGGGCCTGCGGCGCAATTAAAAACGGCTCGCTGCGCTCGCAGCCCCCCCCCCCAAACCAAATTTCTAGCTACCCCACTGTTTTATACAATAGCCCAAAGATCTCTAGCTTTATAGCCGACAGTAAGACTCCCCCCCCCCCCTTCGAAAATTGAAATAGCAATAGATCCCTTTTTAAGTTTTGATATTTTTTTTAAAATGTTATTTACAAAAATTAATTTTATTTTTAAGAAAATTATGATATTATTTATATTAAGATTTTCAGCCGTCAACAAAACACTCTGTACATACGGAATGTTTCGTTAGATTTATTAATTTATCTTCGTACAAAAATTTAATTTCTAAGTTGAGTTTGAACTTTCAATTCTTAATTCTTTTGCAGCAATACAACATTCTAAATGATTTTTAACAGCTTATTCGTTAAAATTTAAAAATTGTAACATTGTGCAAGTTCATCATTGCGGTAATGAAGAATGACATCAGGTGCCACCCACATGCATAGGATATTAATAAGATAATTAATTTGGTGTGTTACATATTATTTAATAAATTGCAACAATTATTATAGTAGATAGTAAAATGTCTCTTGAATAATTAAGAGTAAGTAGGTAACATTGGTGCTCCCTTTTTCTTTATTCAAAAAATTAGCAAATAAAATTTTTTGAATTTTGAAATAACATTATTTTGAATTATTTACGTGTGGATTTAAACGGAATACATTAAATTTCAGTTTAATAGAATTGTTAGAAAGGTTTAGAACCGAATGAAATAAATATTCTTGTTTTCTGAAAGTAATTTGCAATTAAATAATAATTTCCATGCTAATTTGACTTGTTTTATATTAAAAGTGGTATTATTAATCGTCTCATTCAAGTTAATGCTATTTTAAAGGCATTTTCACATAAACATATTTAATGTGAATTTTTTTTCAATATTTTGGGATTAATTAAGCTTGGCCCCCCCAAGTTCGTGTCATGCTGGTTTGCTTAATTTAATAAATAAATTAGCAAACTACCAATTCCAAATTTAGTACCTTGCTATATACGATGACACCCCCACCCTCGGAGATCCTCTGGGAGTTGGTAATATTTTTTATTTATGCACGTGTTTTTTAAAAAATTTCCATTTTTTGAAACATCCTGGAAGATATATCACCGTTCTTTTGTTTAAATATATTTATATAATTTTCTTGCTATGAATAAAATAATATTTACCTTTATCACTGAATTCCTTTTGCTTTAAACCAATTTCTATCCAAATGAACCAACACCAGTACTCATCGTAAGTTCAATAATGAAAAAAACTTAATCGCGCACTCAATAGTTTCTCACTTAAATTAATAGCAAAACTCGAAATAAAAAGTCAAAATTACGCGTGACTTTCCCTTATTTAATAAATGAGAACCAAAAATTTAGTTGTGAGGTTTGAATTTCCAACTATAGTTGGAATTAGTAACTAAAGGTAAGTTTCCAAAATAATTTCTAACCGAATATGAAAACTCTTCGGAAAATTCCTTCTGGACATTCAGTATGTAAAAATTAATTTGCACCTCATTTCATTACTTGTCTGGCCTACTGATTTAACACTACTAAAATTTAAAATACAAGACCCAAAAATAAAACTTTTTTTTAAAATGTGAGGTGATTGGTGTATGTAATGATAAGCTTTGAATCATATTATTCGAGCAGGTAAATACATGCAAGTTTATTTTATTTCTATTACTACTAATGTAATGATGACTAATCTTCTGTGTACTACATACGTAAATGCAATATTTTAAAATGATTTCTTCAGTATTCTAGAACTTAACTTAAAAATAGTAAAAGTAAATTGTCTAATCGGTTGAAATAATCACAATACATAGCAGAGAACACTTGCAGGTTGCTGTTGATGTTGATGATGTCAAAAATCTAATTTGTAGGTGTGTAATATGTAGGATCTTAGTACTGCACCCTAGATGAATGCCTGGATACAGCCCACATCTAATTTTTCATGCAATGTAACACATTTTTAGTGCAAATTTAAAAATATTCGTCACCACTCCCATAACAATTATTTCTTTAATTTTTAAAAGCCTTGATATTTGTCACATAACTTTTTCACATTACTTCTGTAACTAATTAACTATGTCTTTTTCCTGAAACTGCTAGTCTGACAGTTAATAGAAACACCATAACGTCCTCCTACCCTATCTTGGAAGTCCTTGACGTCTCAGTCGAAGGCGCCTTTAATTCAGCTACAAGTGGCTGTAAAAATTAATTTTCCTTACTTTTCTTATTTTCATCTAAAATAAAAAATAATTATTATATTTTACAATTTTTGTATGTTACTATCTCAGAGGTCCTGGAGAGTTGTAGACAACTTTTATAGAAGCATAAATTTGAGTGATTTTATTTTGATTTATTTTAATATGATTATTTTTTTGAATTTATTTTCTGATCGTTCAATGCAACATTTACGATGCATTCAAAAATTATGTCGAGGGTTCCGGATATTAATCTTAAATCGTTTAATAATTATTTTGGTAATAGTCAATGCGCTTTAGGTAAAATTTTGTTAGAACTCAGAAAAAAATATTGCAAATCTGAAAATTTAAATACCAAAGTGTTCCAAAGACACTGCCAGCATCATTAATTTCGGAAACCAATAAAATAAAGCAATGCTTTAGAGGCATTTGCGCTAATTTCTGGATAGAATAAGTCGAAAGTTTAGCACATAAGATTTTCAGTATGTTATTCTAAATTTAATCCTAAAACTCCTGGGCCATCACAAAGTGGAGTTTGGAAGTAAGAGTAACTCGAGAGGTTAATCGATTAAGAATTTTCGTGTATAGCTCCTCTAACAAACAATTCATAGAAAACCTCTAGAATTCTTTAAAAATTTTCAAAAGTTTTTTTAGGAATTAATTTACTTTTTAACTTCGTTAACTGCTGATTTTCAAACTTTCTACTGCGCACCTATACTACTCTGAGTTATTCACCGACTACGCCGAATAAAATTAATTTTTATTTTTAGTTTAGAGTAAATGAAACAAATTTGTATTCCAAATTAAAGGTAAATAGTAGTACTATTTATGTTTATTATATTTTAAGTTAATTTTAAAAACTCAGTAATATTACCAGTTCGCGTATAAAAGTGTTTAAATTGTGCGAAAACAGTTTTACAATTGAATAATTAATAATAAAGCCGTCGTCACACTGAAAATTAGCTGATGTTAAAAAAAGATATATAGACTAGTAAAAACGATTGAAAAATGACTGGAAACATTTTAGTGTATGAATGATGTCGAAACACCTTTTTGCGCTGGTCTTTGATTAGTTAAGTTATTGTTTTTAATAAAATATTTTTTGAATAAAACTGTATTATTTATTAAATGAAATATTTTTCTTTTAAATTCGAGTTTCAGGTTAAACCTTCAAATATTTATTATGAAGGATTTTTAAACTTTTAAAAAATTGTATAAAAATCGAACGACATGTTTCAATGTCGTACTCGATTTTTACTATGAAATTCATTATATGTTAGATCCGAATATTGCTTTTTCTGAATTTTAGAATAATGAATTTACATTTCTTTAGTTGATTTTCTTTTTTCATTCAAAGTATCATGGTATTTTTAAATTCTTTTGCGAATAATTAATGATACGCCAGTAATATATATTTTTTGGATGTGATGGTTAAATTAATGCATAAATAGTGAACTATAAAAATGTATAAATAAATTATTGTGGCTTATCATAATCAGAACGTGTGAGTAATTTAAATGTATGTATTGTGGCTGTACTGAGTAAATATAAATAACAAAGTTTAAAATTAACCGCAAATATTTATTAAAACATTCAAGGTGTAGAATTGAGCTAAAATAGCATCTGCTTAATTTCTATTAAGGAATTTTAACTTTATTTCATATTTTGACATTAAATATCTCTTTGTCCTTGCGGAAGCTTGCTTCTTCTTTTAAACTGTTGAATTTATGATGAACCTACGTGAATTTTAGTCAAAAACATAATTTTTGAATTTAAAAATAAATACTTTAAGCAGAGCGGAACGAAGTACCCACCTAGAAAATAATTATTTTTTTAATAAACATTTTTTGAATTCTTCACCAAGGCGTGTAAGAGGATACATTGGGCAACATTATTTGCAGAAGAAACTTCGGTCTTTTCTCGTAGTTTCCTGTTTGACGGTACTTAAACTTTAAAAAAAATAAATAAACATTTTCTTTTTAATTATGTGTACTTTTGAAGCACACGTTCAAAAGAATTTCAGCTATGCTCGCTTTATTTATTTTTATGTTATAATTTCAAAAAATTATTATTTCTTTGGTTTATATTCGGCAGCTTTGACAGTCAAACATAACAAATAAGGTTTTCCGAATGCTCTTTTTAAATCCCAAATTGATATCTTCATCCTTTCTAAGACAAAAATTATAATTATTATTGGCTAAAATTTTATAATTTTTCGAATTTAAATTTGATTTTCTAGAAAGTATTCTGTTGGTATAATTTGTTACTATTCGACAGAGAAATCTCACAGCTAAATATTTCTGTAGGAAAACTTGCTCGAGTAGTTAGAAATATCATCACTAGATAGCAGAAGTGAAAAATGTTATTCAAAAATTCTAATCAATTTTTTTATTCCCTTATCTTGGTGCCCTGCAGCGTTTTAATTTCGAGCACCTCGATTTATAAATTTATTATCTTCGATTTCGTGGAGATTTAATGATAAATTAAATCACAATCACTTTTTAGAACACCAACTGATTTTAATTGCTAAATTGATCGCTTCCTTATTAATTTATTAAACATAAATAATATAATACAGCGGTGACAAAAAGTTCCGCTTTAATCTAAATTTCAAAACAAAAATCGTGACTTTTTATTTATATAATAATTATGACAAAATGTACATTTTGTAAGAAAGTAAATCATTAAAAAACACTCTACTAATATTACTTTTATCATGTGAATTATCGCAGGAGATAAAATTAATAGATTTTTTTTTAGTGGTTGCTACTTACTTACCTTCAACATATTAAGGAAGGTTTCAAAATATGACCTTTTCCCACTCGATTATAAATTAAAACAACAAATTTATCACAAAGTGATAAAAAGCTGTCGAGAAAGTTCTAGTTATTTGAAATTTTAATAATATTTTCGGCGCTCCCCAGGGGAAAAATGATGGTTCTATTAATTTTATATTTTATTTTCTGTTTTTTTTGAAATCTGATAAGGTAACTGTAAAAAATTTTGAAATAGCAAAACCGAATGAAGTAGTTTAAAATTAATATTATTTATATCTCGAATGATAGCATACGAACGTATTGGTTTCGAATTTCATTTCAACAAAAAATAGTATGATGCACAAGTTAGGGTATTAAATATCACAAGCAGTGGCATATGTCAGTTAATTGTGTTGGGGTTCTTAACATATTGGCGAAACTAATTAAAATAGTAGGTGGTAGTAGTAAAACGATAATAGCCAAACGAAAAGGGCTCCCTGCCAATAAAGATTCTACTCCGTTCAGGCGTTCACACTACATTTGCTTGTAGGATTACATGGTTGTGATGATATAAATTTTAGTTTAAACTTTAAGCTTTAGGTAACCATGTCAAAAGTCACTAATTTTACTGTTCTTATTTTAAGCTGCTTTATCTTGGGTGAGTTTTTCATTTAATTTTTTTACGCAAGTTTGATTTAAAAAAAATTTGAATAAGTAAATTAATTTTAAATCAGAATCACTTACTTTATCGATAACGTTATCATGGTGTAATTTTAAACAACAAATTTTATAGAACAATGTTGTTATTATTCTAAAGTCGATATAAAAAAATAAATATTGTTTTGTTCGAGTTAAAGCAGAGGTTCTTCAATTGGGTACCTTGAAGTACCGATATATGGTTTCAGTTCCAATATGTTGTACTATCGGTAAACCACTTGTATTGCCCGATATAACCGATATAATTTTTAAATTAATATTTGAAAAATTTTGAAAACTGTTGTAGTCTAGTTTCTAGCATATAATTTTAATATACAAACTATGTATTATCAAATTTTTAATATTATTTATTTTTAGGTGTTAATACTCTTCATTGGAGTTATGAAGACATGTGTAAGTACAAATTTAAATAGTTTTTATGTATAAAAAATATTTCTAAATATAGTAGACAAAATTAATGTGAACAATTAAACGTTGTTCCTGTCTAGCCCAGAGTGGATCCCATATTATACCGTTTGGGGAATCAAAATTTTGTTATAATATAATTTCTATTATTTCTCCATTATAAAATATGTAATTACAAATTTTTACTTTAGTTATCAAAGACACAGAGGTGGAAAGGAAGATAATTATCGACACTCGCAAGGAACAAAGCCGAAACTCATTTTTGCCTTTTTCAGGAGAGTTTAAAAAATTCCCGAAGGATTAACTTAACTACAAAATATGTGTTTTAAATTGTTGCAGTTAAGTTAAATCTTCAGGAAATTTTTAAACTTTCAAATCGCTTTCCTGAAAAAATGCGAAAACGAATTATAACTTTGTTCCTTGGGGTGTCAATATGAAGTACCACCATATCAGCTGCAATTTTTAAAATTAAATAAATTTGTTAATATATTACTAAATATCTTCTTATCCTGTCTTATACACATAAAAATATTTTTTCTTAAAATGTGAAGTTTTCTCGTATTCGCAATATACATATTATAATTTCAAAGATTTCTAACTGTTTTATAATCAAATTCATTTGTCCAATCAGAATCAATCACCTTGCACTTTCAGTTGCTGTTAAATTTTTGTTATGTCGGCGTCCGTCGTCGTTCATTTATCTTTTTTCAATTTTAGTTATAAAGCGTCTTATGCAGGTTATGGCAGCTAATATAACATAAAAATAAGTCATAAGTATTAATAACATTTATTTTAAATTGAATGAACTATCAGCGTTCCCGAGTTCGATTCTAAAAAATTTCTATAATTTTAAAAGATATTAATAATATTTCTTAATTTAAAGAACACTTAATCATTTTTAATTATATCGATTAGAATAAAAAAATTACCAACACAGTAATTTTAAATTTATTATCTTTATGATATCGAATATACATTCTGTATAGATTAATTTTGTTCGTCTGGCTACGCTACTGCTTTGCAAATGTTTTTAAATCCACCGACGTCTTTTGGTTCTGATTTTAGCGGTCTGAATGACGCTGCTTTCAAGCACAACCTGTATTTAATTTAATATTCGTTGTAGTAAACATGATAATATTTAACTCATGCATTCATGCACTCGAGCAATGTAATTTTACCTCCACAATATCGGCATATTATGTACAATAAACCATATATAGCGAAAACATTAATTAAATCAATGATTTTTCAACAAGTAGTGACCAAATTTATGACTTTGTTCATTATATTTATGCAAATTTCATATTAAATAATTTTATCGGTAAAACACCGCTCGAACTATGTTTACGACGTGGTGTTTCTAGCAAAAGTTTGTTGTACTTTTCAAAATTGTTTTTTAGAAGAAACTTGGTTTACAGTGAATATATTACTGACGTGATTGAAATTGATTAAAATGTGATGAAATGGTGAACGAAACTCAGATGCTGGTGTTTGGATTAAGGATCAAAATTTTTGTATTTTGTAAATTATTTTATACTGTGGTTTAAATTTTAAGATTTGTATTTTTTGCGCAAATTTTCGGCACTCAAGTATCTACGACATGGACGTAAACGAATGAAGTATGATAAAAAATGGCATCGGTGCTTAAATTATTAAATTGCGAGTGATTAAAAAGAAAAATAAGAAGATAGAAATAAAATGCAGTAGCCGTAAAGCCGAAAGTTATAAATAGAAAGCAACAAAAATTAAATTAAATTGAAAATTGTGGCAAAATCATAACGGGGATCATCGACCCGCAGTTAACAACTGTTCGGCGTAGTCCAATTTTTTATAAGTAAAAAATTAAAATTTTTATTTAAAAAAAATCTATTGGAAAATTTTGAGAGCTAGAAAAATTGGAGAAAACGTTGTCGCAAAATGTACTAAATTTCTAAAATTTACAATAGATTTTTTTTTAATATTTTTTTCTTTAAGAAAATCACAATCACAAACTGAGGGGGTCGACGGTTTTACGTACCCTCCGAAGCATCAAGGTGGTCATAAAATACTTAACACATTCTCCGGATTCCCCGAAGATAGTACTTAAGCAACAAAATATAAGAACTTCTTCGAATATTTTCAATTTTAGAATTTCGTCTTTGATTTTCATCCTGCCTTTTTCTTTCTATGGCTTTGATGGGGGGGGGGGTTAGTGTAAGGTTATGGGTCACAATAAGCACATTTTTCCACAAAAGAAAATTTAATTTTCATTTTACTTTATAGTCTTCATACACATTGGCGACTGCTTTGCATTCAAGCAAGAATAAGAATTCATCTATAAAACATTTTTTTTATTGTAAAATCGATTCTGGGGGGGGGGGGGGAGGAAATATTTACTTTTTATTTACCCGTTAAAGCTGTGAAGCTATTTAGTTACGAATTTAAACAAAAAATTCACACAATTTAATATAATTTCAAAATAATAATTGAAGTATATAATTATTTCGATCACAATTTTAAAATTTGAATATTGAACCCTGCCTGCAGGTCAAAACCCAAAATTAATTTTGTAAATAAAATATATGATTAGAAGATAACAAAAATTAAATGACAGGGTCCTTCGAGATTGACATCGTACATTTTTCATGTAATGCACATTGCCAATACATTTTGAATACGGAAGTTTCTTGGGAATAATATTTATTTTGGATTTCTTCCAAAAAATTAATTTTGAAATCTGGTATTTTTGTCATTAGGTGGCATTCAGCTTCGACGCCTCTGAATTTTCAGTCAACTCTTAATAATTAAAATTTTTGTCTAGTGGCACAGAAAAATTTGATTTTTTAAAGTGTTATTTTTTCTTATGGGTGTAAACCTGTTTTTCTCAGTGTATTATATTGTAGATTCAAAAGACAAAAGCCCAATGCTTTTAATCGAGCTAATCATGCAATATTTGCTGACCTTACTTGGAGTTATCCAAGTAAAGGTAAACGAATGGATGGTAATTATATTTACTATTCAATGATTGTTACATGAAAATTTTACCAAAAGTACCTTTTTAAATTAATTTATTTAATTGGAAATATTAAATAGTATATTAATTAAATATTAAGTATATTAATAGTAAAAGTGGAAAATGTTTAAATAAATTTTTAAATTCTACTTCTATTAAATTACAAAATTGGAATTCAATAATCTGTAATTTTCACTTATTGATAGTGTAACCAAAGTAATTAAAATTCATTTTCCTGATCTATCGTCTAGGAATGCAGAATGAATTATTCGATTTCATAAAATTAATTAATTTTTCTATAGAACAACCATTGTCTTCGATTTCAAAATATTTTAGTTATACGCCAAAATGTGGATGGCGAGATGGAAAAAATTTAGGATTTTCAATTATATAAAACTTTTTAGTTTTAATAACATCAATAAATAATAATAAATAATTAATCATTATTGTTGTATTGATATGTATTATTATACCCATCATGGTATAACTGCCACTACTTGGCAAAGATCTGATCTGCATACATTTTATAGTAAATATCAAAAAAAAAAAAAAATAGATAATATAAGCAATTATTTATGGGGTACCAGTTACCAATTGTGGTTAACTAACTTTTTTTACCGATTTTTCGATTTGTCGTTAAATACAATTGCAATAATTGTTATTTGTATTAGTGCAATTACATTATCAACTTTGATAATAATTATTGATATAATAATTCATTTTAATTATTGCGATAAGTTATAATAAATTTAATCGGTTATTATTTACAATTTTACATTAGAACTAATGGAATCGTTGACACTAATATGAAAATGATATAATCATAGTAGACGAGATATTGCCAAATTTATCTAAAATGTTCAAGTTGACTACTTAACCCCAATAAAAAAAATATTTTTAGTTTATTGAGTCATTTAGGTACTTATAATTTAAATAAAACATGAATCGATATTTTCCAAATAAAATAAAATAATTTTTAATTCAAATTAATTTTCTCATGGGATATTTATATTTTCTGGCCAAAGGAAAGCCAGAGAAACATATTGAAAATATATTCCATAATGTTTTGTTACAGCGGAATGGCCCAAATTGTGCCATAATGGTCAAAAACAATCTCCTATAAATATCAACGAAGATGAAGCTATAGTGAAAACATTCGAAAAATTTAATTTTAAAAATTACAACATCAATCTCAAAGCTACGGTTTTAAACAATGGGCATTCAGGTATTTAATTTATTTATCATACTTTGTCGAACATTTAAACGATTAATCATATTCCAGTTGCTTTAAAAACTTCCGAACTTGTGGCAGTACCAAGACTTAGTGGTGGAGGTTTGGAGAAAGAATATATTTTTGATCACTTACACTTTCACTGGGGAGGATCAGAACACACCGTTAACAACTATAGGTATTATACAAATTTAACAAAAGTTTTCTGTGATATAATTTTCCAAAAAGATTTCCTTTAGAAGTACACTTCGTTCATTTCGCAGAAGAGTATAAAAATTTGTGGACTGCTTTACAGCATCCAGGTGGAGTAGCTGTTTTGGGAGCATTATACGATGTATGTAGTATTGAAAGTTTATAAAAAAAATTTCTAAATAAAATTTTAGTTCTCCCCCGACGACGATGATGAATTGGAACCATTTATGAAAGTTGTGGAAGACGTCGAAGAACATGTCGAAGCTCTTCGGCCCATCGACGCAATAGAAATAAGAAACTTTATTCCAAGAGACGTGGCAGGATTCTATCGGTATGAAGGATCATTAACAACGCCAAATTGCACAGAATCTATAATTTGGACCGTTTTCAGTAATACCTTACCGATTTCAAACAAACAAGTATTTTTTATGAATAATATTATATTAATTGAATTATTGCAACAATTTTTTTTAGTTAAAGCATTTTAAAACGGTCCATTCCACCGCCGGAATTCTTAAGTCGAATTACAGGCCAATTCAAAAATTAAACGATCGTAAGGTTTATAGAAAAGTTAGCCCGTTGCCGCATAATTCTTCAAGGATTTATAAAAGCGAATCCATTTTGCTTGTATTGTTAATTTTTCTTTTCAGATAATAATTTTTTTAAACCCATCATTAAGAGTAGATAATTGTTAATTCGATTTGTAATTTTAAACAATGATTGTTATTTATAAAATTAAGAACTATTTTGGAAATAATAAAAATAAACTATAGTATTTTATTTTTACTGATAGAAAATTGAAGAATAACTAATTATATGCCCATGAAAAGAGGCCAGAAATATGGCCCAATGATTACATAATTAAATCTATTTTAATTTTTGAAAAATATCATTAAGAGAACTTATCACTTATAAATAATTATGTTTAATTCGAAATAATTATTGTTGATTTTGATTTTTTAAAAATAAGGACAAAATTATCATTAAGTTTTTTATATTATGTTAAAGTGCTAATATTTCATGAATTTTTTTTTTAATTCTCCCAAGTGAAATAGTAAAAATAGATTACCGACTTTTGCTCTTGAAATAATATTTAATTTTAAATTTACAAAATGCTTGACAATACAAATTTAGACACTAAATTTTAAAAATAATTTCATTTGATGAACTTTAAGTATTTGAATACTCTGCAATGATTCAGTAGATTAAAATAAATGGAATGAGTGCAGTTAATATTAGCACTTGATAGAATTGTTTTTCTCTTAATGTTTTATAATGGGACATGGATTTATGGTGAAAATTTATTGTAATTATTTTAATAAATTTAACTCGGTCAAAAATATCAGGTAGGTAAATTAGAATTCAACATGCGGTTATTTATTTTAATAATTACTCCAGATTAATCCTGGTCTTTGATTTTAGTGTGGAAATTTTGTTTCCATAAAAATATTTACCAACTCTTCAATTGTTTTAATTAAGCAAGACAGAAGGTAGCTGTTCTGCTATCCGCTTGCTGTATTAAATATTATGTGCAGAAGCAGTGTCAGTTGTAGACCTAACAGTGTTTGGGATCTGAACTGAATTTTATGCTCGTCCTACAATTTGTCAATAACAATTCTTATTTTTATAAAACACCTGTGTTCTACCCAGGCCCGAACTGGCCATAGGGCAGATCGGGCAAATACCCGATGGGCCAGTGCAGTCAAAGGGCCGTCTAACCAGCAGCGCTGGCTGATTACATCACGAAAAAATTATGCTATTTTATATAACATAACAAAGTATCAAAAATTGTTAATAAAATTTAAAATTTTAGCACAATAAATTTATAAATAACAAAAACCGTTCAAATACAAGTTTTTAATAGTAGAAACTCGGTAACGTAAACATTCGAATTTATGAACATTTCGGTCCTATAAACACCCAATGTTTTCTATAGCTACTCGGTAAACAGCGTGAATCGCATGAAGAGCACCTTATTTTCTGATAATTTAAATTCTTTCATGGCAATGGCAGTAAAAAAAGATCTTTTAATGAATTTAGATAGCGACGACATAATCGATAAAGTGGCAGAAAGTAATGAGGTTTTTCGAAAGTCGTTAATACTAATTGTTAAAATAATATTCAAATAATTATATATGTATAGTATCTTCTTCTTCTTAATCTAGAACTACATCCTGTCTTTTAACCAAATTTACATTTGGCATTCACGGTTCTTTGAGCATTTGCATATATTCTGGTAGGGTGCTAACCTTGCCAGATGCATAGCCCTTAGATTAAACTGGGGCTTTAGATCACAGCAGCACAGTTGACGCGACTAAGCATCGAACTGCGGTGTTCTGCTCCGTAGCAGGTCGATTTAAGCCTTACATCACACTGCTGGTCTATCAGTCCACATTGATGTATACGTAGTATAATATACATTATAATTATGTGTATATTATGTATAATACTACCACTACTTCAATAATTGAGGTATAATAAAAACAATTATTTCAAATTATTAATTTTTCCAATCTTCCAAAATATTAATTAGTGCTGCCGTTCCAAAATAACCATCAAAATCTTCTCATTCACTTTTAATTTCAAACAAAATAACTTCTTATAAAAAAAATCATTTTTCACATTCAAATTACAAATTTTCTAAAATTTAACGATTAAAATAAACGTGCCAACCACGTTTTAACAAATATTCAAAATTCAAACATAAACCATATAAAAAAATTATTTCACTCTCCAAAATACCAAATTGTGGGGCAATACACGACAGTATATACGTATGTATACGAGTACATGTAGCGTTTTTGTGGGAAGTAGAGGGCCGACAGTCTCTAAAATGCCCGGGCCGGTTTTAAGTCCCAGTCCGAGCCTGGTCCTACCATCTTTTTTTAAAAAATTTAGTTTTTATTTTTTCGAGATTTTTTGTAAATATTTAAAAAATTGTGTTGGCATATTTTATAATTTTATTTTTTAAGTATCTAATTATACAAAAAGTACTTCATACAAAACATATTTCACAGTACAATTTAGGTTTCACAAAAATAAAATATAAAAATATGGACAAGGCTAAAAAGTGGCCAATTTAAAATTAATAATTTCAAAAAAAAATTTCAAATGGTAACATACTTCAACACAAAACACATGCAATACGGTTAAGCACAATTAGAAATAAAACACACATTCACTCTTGTATATCAAAAATAAAAATCTTATAGTAATTTTTGGAATGTATACGCGATGTACGATAAATTAAACTTATAACACGATTAAGTTAAAACTTTTCTGTCAATCTTCAATCACATTGCAAAGGGTGCAAAAGGGTGGGATGAATCATATCTGCAAATTGTATATTTGCAGTTTGAATAGTTTGTTGTAATCCGAGCTGATTATTTGGCAGTTGCATTTGTAAATACGGACTGATAAAGTTAGTATTGCTTGATGTTCCTATGTTAAAATAAATTAAAAAAGTTGTATACAAATTTATAGTTCTTTCATACCAGACAAGAGGTCCAGCTGAGTGGGAAACAAAAATCGATCATCGAAGTTGGTCATATTAATTAAATTTTGTTGAAAAAATATGTCTTCAGTTTTGTTGAGAGGTACAAAATCAGTTAGTAGTGAGTCAGAGTTAACTGGTAGTTGTAAAACGTCTGGGACGGGTGCCGGTGTAGGTGGTTTTTCCTCTTTAGGTTCTTTCGGTGGGAGTTTGTCTCCTGTTTTGTGGTCCACTTTGTGCCTTCTTCTGGTATGCTTTAACCAATTTGGATAATTTGTGAAGGTGCGCTCGCAGTATTTACATTTAAAGGGACGCTCACCGGTGTGAATGTTGTGATGTTGCTATAAACAGTCGGTTTTTGGCTACACAATACGAAATAACAAGTTTTAATTTTACCTTCAATTTTGTGCTACTTAAAAATCCTTTATTACAGTAGGAACATACAAATGGCCTTGCAGCTGCGTGTACCAAACTGTGGACCTTTAAACACCTTTCAGTTTTGTACATTTTTTGACACACATCACACTTAAATGGCCTCGCACTGCTGTGAAAACTGTAATGTCTGGAGAGGTGTGATTTTTCAGCAAAACTAAAAATTTGAAATGTTAGAACGAGAAAGAAAAACTCAATTTGGTTTGGTTACGTTTTTCCACACTTGTCACATGTGTGGGGTTTATCTCCAGTGTGCTGTTTTACATGCTGTTGCATGTTGACCTTTTGAGTGAACGTTTTACCACAAACATCACACATAAACCGTCTACCCAATCTGTGAACATTCATGTGGGATGTCAAGCCACCCCTTGTATGCAAAATTTTTCCACATTCCACACATGGATAGTCCTCTTTCGCTTCAGTCTTGTGCTTTTTTTGATGTATCTTAAGCCCCGGTTTTGTGACAAAACATTTCCCACATTCCTCACACACAAAAGGTTTAGATTTTGTGTGACGTGACAAAACATGAACGTGCAAAATACTTTGCAAACTGAAACCTTTATGACATTCTTGGCATCTGAAAAACAATTTCGTATGTTTCTATATTTTTTAAAATAAATTCAGGATGAATTTACAGGGTGAACAAATTTTAATTGCTTTTGCAGGCTAATTCACAGATAAGAGAGATACTAATTTGGTTGTTACTGACAATAACAAAAATAAAAATAAATAAATAAACAATAATATAGAAAATACCTATTTATACAGCTTTCTATTAAAACAAGATAACTCTCAAGGCAAAAAAAAACTTTTAAGAGAAATTTGAACAAATATTAAATAGAGCGGCACCCATTTCCTTAAAATTTTACGTAAAATATACAGTACAGTCTCGGTAATCCGAACACACGCTAATCGAACCATCCAGTAATCCCAACAAGAAAACTTGGTAGTTTGCACAAATAGTTTATAATCCGAACACAACTAATAAAATTTTCGGTTATAGAAAAATGTTTCGATTGCGGAAAAAAGGAAAGGATGAAAAATAGTGTTTACAAGCTGAAGTAGAAGAATGGGTAAATGGAGGAAATCAGGAATAAAATAATTTAACTGATTCAGAAATTATTGAGCAAATTTATTGAAAATTCGAACGTAAAAGATGATGAAGAAAGTGACGAAAATGACAAATCACGTAAAAAATAAAGAAGCCGTCGATGGTTTTAACATTTATTTAAAATGGGCATGTGAAAATGATGTCTCATCTCATAAAATTTTATTGTTCAGGCAATTAAGAGAAAAAGAAATTTTGGTGTTTAGCTTTATCCAGTAATCCGAATGAGGCCAGATTTCTATTAGTTCGGATTACCGAGACTGTACTGTAGTGAGTTTGGCGATAAAGGTGTAAACACAAATCTGCAAATCTACAAATTTTAAAGTGTAAACAGGCTATTATCGTTGACATTTGATGCAATATAGAATGTATTAGTACATTTATTAGTAAAAGTTCAGATTTCTTACCCACAATCATGTTGCCATGGTTTTTCACCACCGCACATGTATAATGTTTTAATCGTTCTGAAAATACAGGTGACCTAAGATAATTCTGATTGTTACAAACATTATTTCCCTTAGGTACCTGGTTACGATTATTTTTTTTAGATTAGTTTTATTAATGATTTCATTGAGAGTTAAGAGGGATCAAGAAAAATCTGAACAGCAGATGGTGAGGTATATCAAATTCAAGAATTAGATACATAAAAAAATTTGGTTGCTATGAATTGGCCTGTTAGGCAGACAATTCTTCATTATTATAATATTAATAATTAATGTATGTTTAAAAATGAAAAATTCTTCGCTTTTTTCAGAAAAATAAAAACCCTGCTTAAGTTTTACAAGCCACCCATACAAAAGAAAATAATAATTACTTGTAACGTCCTTCGGTTATGTGCCTGTAGCAATGAGATCGAAAAGTCGAATACTTTTCCGTAGTTTTATTACAAAATGAGCAGGTATAAACTGGAACAATTCCATAGTTATCACGATAGTGCTTATCAAATTCCATACGATACGAAAAAACCTGTTCGCACATATTACATTTGATGCCCCAATGAGATCTCCATTCCTCTTTCACATTATCAATCATTTCTTCATCAATTTTTTCTCCATCTACAAAATTACAATTAAGTCTGTTTAAATCTGTATAAGTCAACAAAACTTACTCGTTTCTTCACGTAATCCTTTAAAAATATTCTCTTCGTCGATATCTTGTAGCAAATCGTCACCTTCCGGCAGATCCACATCATTTTCACAATCAGACATAAACAAATCAGTTTTACAATTCAAAATTATTCCATCGTGTCCCATAAATTTAAGAAATATATTGTCTGATGCATCCTGTGAGCATTCGGAACTGTTTCCAATAGAACCACTCTGACTTACCTCCGAATGAATAGCTCTTTGCGGTTGCAGTGCCTTTCGTCTACTTCTCCTAGGCGTCAAAGTTTGTTTCAAATTCAAATCATACGTTTCACTTATACTACTATTAGGGCTTAACGACAACTCTAAATCGTTTAAACTATCATTTTGAAAATTACTCTTTATTATAGTATCACAATCGGATAAAATGAATCCGGGTAATTCTTGCTTTATCTCTTGAATATTTTGTAAGTCTTCCACTTTGATATCAAAATGCAAGGGATTGCATTGCAACGAATTTGCAACTTCCAGGTGCCTCATTATTAGATATAAAAGTTTCGTTAAAATTTGAATCAGAATTTCAGTCAACTACATTTTACACTTTCGAGAAAATTAATCGTGCTATTTACGATTAATTAATTTTTAAAATAAATAGTTTTTTCACCAAATTAATTATTATTATTATTATAAACACAATAATTTACAAAACAAGATTAGGGTAGCCATTTCCCTATTCCCTTTTTTAATTTCAATGGGCAGCTGTGTCTCACGTACCTAAATTAAAAACTTTGCGCGTTGCGATTGGTCGACCTTAAAAGCGCGAAATTAATCCAAAACAAAATTTTAAAATCAATTTATGAATAAGTTTAAATTTTTGTATTAGTTTTGCCTTAATCTAGTATTTAAAAACTTAACTTTTTTGAAACAGTTTTTGACGGTAGTCTTTGATTTAAGAAAGAAAAAAAAATAAAAGGAATAATAAAAACATTATTTCTCCGCGGAAATAAAACTTTTTGAAATCGGTCTTTGACCGATTGATCAAATAAAAATTACTATTACTAATTTTTAGGGTAAGTTTGAAATAAAGCACTTTACACAGGTAAAGATTCTTATTGAAAATAGTCAGTAATAAAGTAAAAAAAAGTTTGATAAAAACACAAACTTAAAGCTAATTGAAATTTTAATATTTATGTATTTGTTGCATTATATTTGTTACAATTTTTGGCATTAGCAACCTCGAAATCAAACTTTTGGTAATTTTTTAAGATCGTCTAAAATTAAAAATGTAAATTAAATTTTATTTTTTATGTTGTACTTACTCTGTTCGCAAATAAATGCTTGCGGTGTATCACACGCAACCCCATAGAATATTGGAACATTGTGATTTTCTCGATCCATGTTCAAGCAAGCAAAATTTTGATCAAATTCATTGTCATAAAAAGGTGGAAAATATGAAATTCCTTCGTAATTTAGCGGCATGGTTTCGTTATCGTACACCCAGTAAAAATTTTTTCCATTTTTGGACAATCTTCCCGAAATCCAAATATGTCGGATGTCTAGCATATATTTTTATGTGAAATTAAAAGCTAGAACAAAGCAATTATAACGTACCGGTAGCGTTTTCGCCCATCATGTACGTAATTTGATGTATATTTTCTACAGAAACTCTAATTAATTTTGCGCTCATATTATTGCACGTCTGAAAAGCATCTTCCCAATTTTTTCTGGTATAATATATGATGTAGCCAGTACCGTTGCTAACAAAGACGCTAAAACTAGGAGATTTAAATTCTCTAACTGCTTTAGTACATATGTAGCTTCGTCTTCGTTCGCATCTTGCTTCTAAAAAAACGATGTTGCTGGAATCGAGATGACGATCCAATAGCAAGCACCCGGAATGCTTTCTAGGTTTATCTCTTCTCCAGGGCGGAAACGACGTATTTGAAATCATAGTTTGAGGAATAACAGCACCATCAGAAATAAATTTCCAAACATTATTTTTAAAATATCCTCCAATCCAAGCATTGTTGACACCTAACGAATTTGTTTAGAGACATACAATAAAATAATAGAAAACTTGGTTACTGTCACGTAAGTGATCACAAGAATTGAACTTTTTCCTATTGAGCATAATAAAAGAGGACAATTTTCTGAATATATTAACACAAAATTTTCTTGGATTATGCAATAGTTGTCGAAATTACGGCATTTTAAAAATGCGAATTAGCAGGGGCGTGTAACTTGATATACCCAGTTCTGCCATGTCTAGAGTGGTCTAGAGTCAGTACTGTAGGCCACCCACTCAGCATGCAAATTGAAATGTTAAGATTTAAGCTTTAAAATTCGTAATTCTAATAGCGTTTTCGATGGGTTTCAAATTATTAGGTTAATTAAAATATCGGAATACATTAATATATAGTAAATTTTATGTGTTAGTCAAAAAAACAAGGCCGCCGGGCGCCTTCGGCTTTATTATAAAATAACTTATTTATGGCAAATCTCGGATTCCAGGTAAACGTAGATCTGTGTTTTCGAGTTTCACCTTTGGCGAGTTCTGACATTCTTCAGGGATATTTTTAAATTGTTTTGCGTAAGGTGAAAAAATAAAACAGGCCCGGAAGGCGCCGAAAGCGTCCAGAGGGTCTGTTTTATTTTTTGCCTTACACAAAAATGGCTAATCATGCAGCCGAGTTAAAAGGTGTATCTAAAATACATGTAAATTTAAATTTTTCAAATTTGATTTTGTCGAGAACTAATTTATAATCCAACAAAATTTTTGTTCTAGTATGCTTAGAAATCCTTTTATCAATAATCAATAGAAAAAAGTTTAAATCGTGTGATCACATACGTGACAGTTCCCGAAAATTTATTTTATTTACTTGGACGTCCGATCAATATAAATTTTCCCAGCAACTTAACTTCTTGATAATTGCGAAACGACGCCAAATGGGCTTGATGTTTCCTGCGGCACTCCCTTACGGATTGTTTCCAGGTTTTCTGAAATTATAGCTGTGAAATAATTGAAATTGCTTGTTCAAGAGTTTACTTCATCGTAAAAGATGGCATATAAATATTTTCCAGTTCTAATCCATTCAGGAGTCGTCATCGTACCATCGCCGATTTTCGTATAAGCTAAAAAAAAATTTTGAGCTTGATATAAATGCAAATTTAAAACCTACTCTTTTCGCATATAAATGGACGCTTTAGTGTGCATTCTAAATCTACAAAATTGGGTAGGTCGTGATTCAGACGCTGAAAGCTTAAACAATTTCTCTCGACGTTGTTAAAACCGATTCCTCTGGGGGTAAGAAGTTTATCAGGCAGGATAGTTTCGGAATTAATCCACGTAAAGTTATTTTTTCTTTGAGCACCTACCCAAAGGCTTTCCAGATCCATATTAGTTTCTGATAAAGCTTCGGCTAAAAATTTGCTGGTTTTGTCGAGATCTACAATTGCTAATGATCCATTTTCGTGCGACTGACATATTGCTTCTGCTTCTAACCATGTCACTTTCACATTGAATACTAAATATTCGATATCTCCGTTCACGAAATGTGCTTCTATATCCGAAACGATGTCAGGTACTATAAAAAAACACACGAAAAGTACACAAAAAATATGCACAAGTTTAAAAACGCACCAATAAAGAAAGAGGTGATTTCAAAATGAAGAAAAATGCAATAAATTAAAAAGGATACTCGAGGATACATTTTATTCAGAATACTCAAGTTACTAACATTTAAAACAATGGTATCAGATTGTACCTGTTTATTTTCTTATCAGGTTGATTTTTATTACTTCCTTACATTAAAAACATAACAAATTTTTGTTGTATTATTAAAATAAAATTTGTGTAGTTGTCGGTCTCTGGCAATTGATTTGCTGGCTAATTTTTTTCCATCCCGCCTTCGTTGTCACTGTTTTAGTTTACAAAACCAAATGCAGTGGATCTGAGGATGTCGTACTTATAGCTCATTTTCACGTTTATGTCAGGAATAGTCCATCCACAAGCTCCAGAAGTGCCTGTAAAATTTATTATGTTTCAATCGCCAAACAAAGGTATCAGCATGTACCTGTTTGTTATTGTGCTAAAGTAAAACAATTATGCTTTGTTAAATTATTTCAATTGTATATGAATGGCAGTGCATATCTGTGAGGTTGTAGTTAATTTAAAAAAAATTCTATCCCAGTTTTAAAAACGAAGGAAAGTCTACTGTAAGGGAGAAAATCGCAGATTATAGGTAAGACATTAAATGTTGAACTATTATTTTACTAAAAAATCGAGGTTTTCACACTTCAAAACTACCCCCCCTCCCCGGAATTAATGTCACAAATTTTTAATGTTTTGCTCTCGTCCCCTCACGAGTTTCATAATACAGAATATACTGTAAAAAAAATTACTGTGAAAATGGAAGGTATTGCTTAAAGTGATGGTATGTGACAAAAAGGGAGAGAGGTCTAAAAAACGTGACTTCGCAGTTCATTAATCTATCTATATTGTCGTGTTTTGAAACATAAAAACATTATTTATTTTATTTTGTAAATTATTTTGAAGTTTGTTTGGTTTTTATTGTGATTATTTATTTGTAAGTGTACTGTACATAAATTAATTTATTTGTAAAAATACGATGTTGGCAACGTGAAGGTAGAGAGGGGAGAGAGTGTAACCAGCAAGTCTGGCAGACGGAGCCGCGTCAGTTTAGCAGGCGAGAGGATTGTTATTCCCGCTACGCTAAGTTATAATTTTGATTTTTTTGATTGTTTCGGAATAAAAGTAATTTAATTTGAGTTGAGGGTTGTTTTTATTTTATTTGGTGAAGTGCTAATAAATGAAGAGTTGTGAAGATTTGCATAATTTTGCTTATTTGGAAAAATTGAAATTGTTTTGCTACAAAATTTGTTTGACTACGCGTCCAGGTGTTAACAGCCGGACGGACAACACCACATGCGAGGTAAAATTTTAATATTACGCTTAACATTTATTGAATACAATGAAAATAAAATTAAAACTGAAATTTAATTTAAAACAAAAATTTTAAACGTTAAAAGTTAAAACAATACGAAATTTTACATAACAAAATTAAAAAAATTATAAACCCAAAGTCTCATGTAAAAAAAATAATAATGGATGCTATCCCAGCTAGAATGTTTTGTATTAAGTAGAATTTTTATAAATTTATAAAGCTGGCTACATCTCAATATATTGTCGTGTTTCGAAAACCTTAAAAACGTTAATTTTATTGTTTTGTAAATTATTTTTAAGTTTAATTTTGTTTTATTATTTATTTATTTATCATATTGTGTATAAAAATGTTTTTTAAATTATTTGCTATGTAAATAAGGTGGGGAGAACGAAAACGATAAAGTGAAGAGAGTGGGACTTGAAGGTTGTACAAAGCTTGGGCTGAGGCCTTCGCGTCGAATAGACGAACGGATGTTCGTTATTCTCGCAATTGATGATATTGATTTTGTAAATGATAAAAAATTAAAAAAAAGTGAAATTTAATTTTAATAAAAGTTGTGTTGTTTAATTTAATTGTGGTAAAGTGCAAATTGTTAAATAAATTGGAAAAGTTGAAGAATTTAGTGAACGTCGCATTACGAGCATTTTTAATTTGCAATTGAATTAAAAACAATTGAAGAGTCTCATGTTGAAATAATGGATGAATCCGAGAAAATGAGTAATTTTTGGAATTGAGCAAATTTTTAATAAATTTGTATAGCTCGGGTCATCTCAATATATAAAAATGAAATGACGCATGCATGTTGGTTCATCACTTGAGAACGGCCCCACCGATTTGGCTGATTTTTGTTTTGTTGTGTTCGTAATTTTTAGAACAAGGTTTGTTTGAAATAAAATTTATGGAAATTCTATCTGAAGGAGATTTTAGTTGCGGTTGGTGACGCGCACGAATGGATTAACGAGATTTCCATAAACAACAATTGTATTACCGACAGGTGGTGCTACAATAGAAAATTTACAAAAAGAAAATTTTAACATAAATAAACGGGAAAGTTTGTTTGATGGCTATAGGTACACTTCTAAGTCCTTCGACCGATTTGAACCAACTTTGGAACACTTGCTCATTAGGACCCTGGTTAGGAACTAACTTGGATGGCAGATGGCAGATCCTTGGTAAGAGTTGTGACTGAAAAGTTTTCAATTTACCTTCTTCATTACAGTTCGGACGTCGAAAAACGACAGCTTAAGCGTGCGTTTTGAGAAAAATTAATTTTTTCAAGTAAAATTTTTAATCGAAAGAGGCGTAAATTTATAAAAAAATTTTGCTTGAAAATATCTAAAAGTTGCAGGGGGGAGGGGGCATTCGATTCTGAAATAAAATTTGCTATATTTTATAAATTGGCTACAAGTCTTGAATCTTTTTTTAAAAATTTTGTTTTGCATTTTGCGGCTATGCGGTTGAAGATGGGAAAAAATTCTTGTTAAAAAAAATAAATTGTTTTTCAAAAATAACTAATGATTCAAAATTAAATGCAAAATAAATGTTAAACTTTTATTACTTCTTTATAGGTTCGGACTTTCGATTTTATTTATTCAAATCGTCGTGTTATCAATCACACCACGTTCGCACTTACAAATTTAATTTTATTTTCCAATTTCAAATAATCTAAATCGAATTTACTATTCCAAATATTTTTTTTCTAAATAAATCAACCAGATCATCTTACTACCGCTCGGTAGCAAATTATCAAAAAAAAATCCAAAATAATTCCAAATTTCAAAAACAACGCAGCAATGCAGACGCATTAAGATCACATTATTTAATAATAATATTACTCACAATTTCCAATTAACAAAATTTCAAAAAAAATCTCACAGAGCCAAAATACGTACGACCGGCTCGTGCGGCCACTCTTGGCAAAAAGCCTTGAATTTTCGGTGATTCGTCCTCACCTAGCAAAATTTACAATCTCACAACTTAATTATTCAAATAAAATTTTCTATCAAAATGCATAGGGTGGGTCCGAATCACTTTGAAACACCACAATATATACCGACCGGGATGTTGCGTCTTAAGAGGTTTCGTAAATGTTCGAAATTTATTAGATTACTTTAAAATGAAGCGATAAACTCCGGCTTTATCTAAATTTTTGTATTAATTTAGGAACTAATCGATATTAAAGTTTTTCAAAAGCATTTAATAAAGTATTCAGTAAACATTCGATAAATTTTATGTTTAAAGTTTATTATCTGTTGATCGTTAGTTAAATTTGAACGAAACTTTACAAAAAATACACTTTTTGGTACTTTATGCAGGATTTATAATTTTTTACTGCTAATCGGTTAATGTTACGATAAAATGTAAAAGATTGAATTTTTAGAAGTATGGACAGATTAAACTCACATTCTCAATTTTTTTTAATATAATACATTATAATTTGAATGATGAGCAACTTAATTGCCCAAGTTGTGTGGTCTAAAACGTCACATTTTTGATGAATATAATTTCATACCATTTTTTGAAGTCATAATTATTTTGTATCAGCTTATCCAGCATTAAAAAGTTTAATTGCGCTATTGATAATTATTATCATTTTCATTTTGAAAGCCAGTTTATAAATTATGTATGCTTCTATTAGTGACAATACTAACGTACTTACTACTAATAGTATTTTGGACCTCGACTTCTAATTTAAAATAATTTTTTAACCACGTAATTTTTCATTCTTTCCCAAAAAAACTTTAACAACTTATGCGTTCAAATTTTATTAATTTTCTTAAAAATATAATAAGGCGTTAAGATATGACATAGGTCGGAAAAGTAACTTGTTCACATTCATCATTGAGTAGTTTCCATATTGATCCTGAAGGAGCAGTACGAATCAAATTTACTACGTGTTTTGCCACACTGCTTGCCCTAAAAGTACGTTAGATAGTCAACAACTTTTTAATAAAACTTTAATAATTATAATTACGGTTGGTTGTATGACGAATTAAAGAAATCCAAAAATGCTGTCCGACATGGTTCCTGTATTTTTTGAGTTGACAGTTGTTTTAAAGGTGTTTCAGTTCGGGCAGGACATATTCCAATTACTCTTATTTTGTTTTCTTTATACCAAAATTCGTTTCCCATAGCTCTGGTAAATCCTAGCACTCCAAATTTTGTAGCCGTGTAAACGGGAACGGTTTCTAGTGGTTCCAATCCCAATGTTGAGCTGGTATTCACGACGATAGCATCATCAGAACCTTTATATTTTGGCAAATATTGATTAATAGCCAGCATAGTGCCAGAAATAGTTCCAATCTAAAAATTGCTGTAATGTAGAAATTTACAGAAACAAGGGGATTTTTATATTCCTACCAAATTCGTAGAGCAACATTGACCCCAGTTCACTTCATCTATGATTCCAGCATTGTTGATTACAATATCAAGTTGATTGTAAATCTTGACGACAGCTTTAAAGGCATCTGTGACGTATAAAACTTATTGTAAGTGGATTTTAGTTAATTTTATCTTTTACCTTCCAATTGTTCTTTGTTACAGACATCAACAACAAGGAAAGAAACTTTGGAGTTTCCAAATTCTTGGCGCAACTCTTGAACCTCTTTTTCTGCAACAACCGCATTGGTGTCGGTCATTAAAACTCCCTATGTTTTAAAATCAAAATGTAAATTTTGTAAAAAATATAAATATAGCATACTTACTTTGACATCGTTTTTTAATAACTCTTTTACGTAAGCTAAGCCGATACCAGTAGCGGCTCCAGTAACAAGAGCAACTTTTCCACTTACTTCCATGATGCTTAATAATTTAACAGATTGATAAAAGTTTTGTAAACCAAAGTAAATTAGATACTTTGACCTAGTATTGTTGATTTAATAGAGAGAACACGATTGCATTATCGAGTATCTAAATTACCTGAACTCGTGACCTCTATATTATTCCCTTTTTACACTGAAAAAAATTGAAATATTTTTTGATGTGGATAAAAACAATTTTTTAAATTTATTCCATTTAGAGAGGCTATAATTTCCAATAGTTACCAAGTAATTAACATTTGTTGTATAATTTTAGACAAGACAAGAGTTAACTCAGTTTTTAGCCACTCTAATTGGATAAACGATGAGTCAGTCCCGAGTTAACTTTGTTTATTTTTAAATATTTAAAAAAAATAAGTGTTGATAAAGATAAGTTAAATATAATCCATAGTTTCTTGCTTCAAGTGGTGAAAATCGATATTAACCGTATCAGTATTTTAGAGTAATTAAAAATTGTTTGGTTGTTTTAAAACACTGATATGGATTAATTTGGAAATGGAAAAGCGTTTAAGGTCAGCTGTTACAATAAGAGTTATATAATACATAGCTTGAAAGGAATGCATCAACGTTTAAAAATATTTTAAATGCCGTCAACTTTTATTATGGATCAATCAAAAAAAAAAGTAATTATATGCTCGTAAAAAGAGCATTGATGTGATTTTTGAAGCATTAGATAAGATAATGCAAAATCCATAAAAAGTCTGATGCAACTCTTGAAATTTTTGTTATTCTAAAATACTTATAGCAATATGGATGTAAGTGGAAAAGTTGCCTTAGTTTCAGGTGCCGCCTCTGGTATTGGATTAGCTTACGTGAAAGAATTATTGAAAAACGATGTTAAGGTACTGTAATTAATTTTTAGTGTTCGAAAATTTAGATATATTTTATAGGGAGTGCTAATGGTAGATATCAATTTGGAAATCGCCGAAAAAGAATTTAAGGAGATGCGTCAAAAGTTTGGAAGTTCAAAAATTTTCTGTTTAGATGCTGATGTGCGTAATCAAAAACATTTGGAAAGTGGGATTTTCGTTTTGCAGTTTGAATAAATAATTAATTTTTGTGTATTTTACAGAAGCTTTCGAAACTGCAATCGCGATTTTTGATCAGCTCGATATCGTAATTAATAATGCTGGAATAATAGATGAAACGCAGTGGGAAAAGTGTTGTTCTATAAACTTGGTAAGTCGACTTAGTTCAAAATTAGGAACCAAAAATAAGGTAACTAAATTTTTAGATTGGAAGTATCGCTGGTACGAAATTGGCAGTAGAAAAATATTTGCCAAAGTATAAGAGTTCTGATGATGCTGTTGTCGTGAATATTAGCTCAATTTTGGGATTAGAACCATCAGAAGAGGTTCCCGTTTATACGGCTACGAAATTTGGAATTTTGGGATACGTTAGAGCTATGGGTGGCAAGTTGCGTTATCAAGCCAATAAAATTAGAGTGATTGGAATATGTCCAGGTAGAACAGCAACAGCAATAAGAAACGTTTCGCACTCGCAGGTTCCAGAACCGTACAATACAAAATTTAACGAGTTCTTTAATGCAGCACCTAATCAACCGTAAGTTTAAATAGTAAAGTTACAAAATCGTTACATTATATTATTTTTAGGCCAGAATGTGTTGCAAAGCATGTAGTGAATTTGATACGCAGTGCACCTTCAGGTTCCATGTGGAAAATTGTAAATGACGAATGCGAGCTCGTCGAATTTCCAACTTATGAAATATAAAGATTATTCTTGTTGATATATTGCTATGCTCCCAACTTTACACATTTATAAATTTTCACCCTCCAGTGAAATTTGTTGGGTTACACAGATTATTTTTTATTAGGATGAGACTCTTAAGTAATTTTAATTTTAATAAAATTCAATGGTGTTTATTCAATATTTAATACTTAAAAACACAATCATAACTTTTCAATGACTTCTTCTTGCATAAGATCAGTTAATGGGTTACAAATGTGCCGTTAGTTTTAATTTTCTAATATTTACTTCGTAATTATTTCAACGTGCTCTAGAAAATTATCACTGAATGACATTATAAAAATTTTAAAATTTTAACGATACGATGTTCGTTGTTAAAGTTTTAATGACGTACGTACACTATAGTTTTCTCACCATATGTTGGTAATTGTTGGTTGTGGTTTACTGGTTACTAGCATTTGGTCTTCTTTGCGGATCATCTCTGCTACTGTTCGTTATTGATCTAGAGCATCTTTTGACTCACTGTCCATTCCATATAAATCATATTCACTTTTATTGTTTGCGGCCTGTTTTATTTATTATTTCAAAATTTAAATTTTTGTTATCACAATGTCCGAATTTTATCGGAGCTACAAATTATCAAACGACTTTCTCGTTTGCTCAATCGTACCGCAATGTTTTAACAAATTCTCCTTAACGCCGTATTGCTGCAAATTTTCCAAGTTTGTCCCCTCTTATAGACGGTTTCGCAGCGCGAAGTTTAAATGGTAAACCAATCTAATGTAGTTCGCCGCACTTTCTGTTTTATTATGATTTTCAAACACTTTAAAATTTTTCAACCTTTTAATCCCTAATTGATTTATCATTCTCGGCCCTTGCTAGTCATTAACTTTTATTGTCCTCTCATTTAAGAATTTTATAGTCTAAAAATATCTTTCTTTAATCACACGTAGTTAGTTCAACGAATTCCCAGGCAAGTAAAACTTTTATTTTGAAATAAATTTTGTAACAAAAATCTGTTTTGTTTTAGAATTAATCAACATATCATGCAATTATTAACTAAAATTTTTTGTTCTCATCCCCGTAAAAGTAAATCTTTCACTCTGAAGACTTTTTCTTATAAAATAAAATAATTCTGTGAATTGTTAAATAAAAATTCATGACAATATATTAACACTTTAAATTTTTTATGATTAAAATCACATCGATTGAACTCGATAATTCCAAGATTTCTAAATTTCTGTTCCGTTTGCTATTGTCTTCCGATGCTGCAATACAATTTTTTTTCTGTTAGAAATCGAGTACTTTTATTCTCAACTACGTTACAAGACATCTACTTTTAGCATTGTTGGTTCTGAGAGCTCTAATAGTTCATTCTAGTAGGGTATTAACCTAGCTAGAAAATTCAGAAATTGATATTGAAATATTTTGACAACTAAAATTGTTGCTTGAAATTTGGACAAACGTTAATAGTGGAAAAGTTGAATAAGCCGTGTATTTTTATTTCTAAAATATTACAAAAGAATTTATTGTAATTGCAGAAGTACAACGAAATATGAAGTTACAGCTCCTAGTATGGCATACAGCATGGTATAGTCAACCGTAAAAAATCCAGCAGCCGAAAAAGTGGGATCTCGGTATGTGACTTGGTCAATAAACAGTTTAAGTTCTTCTCTGCTGTAATATAATGCTTCTGTGTCTTCAATTCGGCTGGAATATTCCAACAAAAGCTTGTGGCTTAATATGGAGGAATGTTGTGAAAGCTTAATTGTGGTCGACGCGTTGTTGGTTAACGACATTCCCAACATCTGAAAAAATAATTTTAGAACTGCAAAGATTAGATTTTTGACCAACACTTACTATGTAGTAAGCAGACCATAAAAACTTCAAGGATGTCGAAATTGCATTTTCAACCTCTATTTCGGTGCGAAAAAGTGTAAATCCGATAACCAAACTATCTAATGTGACCGATAAGATGGTAAACGATAAAATTATAATCTGCACTCCATGGTTGTTATTTATCGATTCAACTAAATCACACATAATATCAAAAACTTTATTGAAGTTCCGAATAGTTTCCTCGGATGCTTTAATTGAAATGTTTTGATTGCCCTTACTGTTGATTACGACGGCGGTTTCGTCAACCAAGTTTTTAAGTTTTTTATTCAACAGTAAAAACCGTTCTTTTATTAAAATAATTTTGGCGTTAATCTGTGCTATTACTACAGAATTAAAAACGCACATTGCGTTCGAGTTGAAATACCATATAGAAATCTCTAACCCTTTAGACGCAATCCAAATATAATTTTCAACAGCAGTAGCAACAGCTAGAAAACTCAGTTGAATTAAAAATGTGTTTTTGAGGTTACCAAAAATTTTCGAATGGGATTCTTCTGGAAATTCAATCATCGTGTCAATTTTGTGTAAAGATTTAAAAAATTTGATGGAATTCATCCCGTTGAATTTGAAGGCGGTTAAGAAGGTTGCCGTTAGAGTTATCACAGTAGCCGAAATCGTGGAAAGTTCGTCTAGCAAAGATTCGGATAGGTGAATGTTAACTCGCGGGTTATTGTGGCGCTTGTATAAGCTCCAGGTTAACACAATAAGATGTAGAATGGTAATGATACAGCCAATCAGTTTTTCGTAAAAAGATAACAAAATCATTTCGTTGTTTACATATTTAAAAGGCCATATAAAAATTAAACGCGACAAAAAATATACTGGTTTAACACTGTATAGTACGTTCGCCATCATTTGGAATATTAATATTAAATTCGATCAAATTCGTTCGATATTACTTAATTGCTTATGAATTATGATTAATTCACTAAGCTTTTAACAATGCGGTTAGTAAATGTATTTATGATGAATGGTGGTCAATATTATAGTAATTGCGGTATACATAATGTATTTAAATATACAGGGGCGGATTACAAATTATGCGCTTTTAAAGAAAAATAGTTAATTGAACAATTTGAGAAATTAATGGATTTTTGACGTAGTTTTCTAAACGGAATGCATCTCCGCCTCTGCTCGTTCCCTATCCCCTATATCGAGTTCATCCGTACTAACCATTGAGAGTGCGCGAATTGAATAATCGCTTAGTAATTATTATTTATATCATAACAAACAACAAATATATGAGATAAGACTGTACACGATAGACAAAATTACGTAACCAATTGTTATTTACTAATTAAATATTATTAAAAAAAAACTTGTTTGTGACATAAAAACGTTGAGAGGTAGCATTTATTCGGTAGGATGAAGGTTAATGGAAAGGTCGCTATCGTTACAGGTGCTGCTTCTGGCATTGGTTTGGCCCTGGTGAAGGAATTGCTCAAAAATGAAGCTAAGGTATGAGTTTTACCTATTTTGCTATTGAGTAAATATTATCAAGTATATTCTAGGGCGTGGTAATGGTCGATGTCAATGCTGTTGCTGCCCAAAAAGAACTCGAACACTTACATAAAGAATTTGGAGATTCCAGGATCCTCTTCCTTCAAGTTGATATTTCCAATCGGAAACAATTCGAAGGTAAAAATAACAGAATTAATGTAAACTCTTCAACTAGTTTTTATATGTTTGTACAGATGCATTTGAATCCACGGTGAAAACTTTCAAAAATATTGATATTGTAATCAACAATGCTGGAATGATGAACGAAGTCCAATGGGAACGATGTTTTTCCATAAATTTGGTTCGCATGGCTACTCCGACCTGAGAAAACTATTTAAAAAAAATTTATTTCAGAATGGGACTATGACCGGTACCATGCTAGCTATTGAGAAGTATCTACCCCAATATAAAAGCTCAGCGGAAGCTGTTGTCGTAAATAACAGTTCGATATGCGGAATATATCCAGAAGACAGTCTTCCTGCTTACACTACAACAAAATATGGAATTATAGGATTAACACGATGCATGGGCAGCGAATTTCGTTATAAAGCATCTAATATTAAAGTTATCGGCATATGTCCGGCCAAGACGGATACAAACATCGGGAAATTTACAACGGTAGAATTACCTGAACCGCACTTTACTCGCTTTCACAATGTTGTGAAGTGCCAGAACAGCCAATCGTGAGTGCTGTAAATATTCAAAAATGTTGTATAATTTTTAATTAATTTTCAGATCTGAAGTAGTGGCGAAACATACAGTTCGATTGATAGAAACTGCCCTCTCTGGTTCAATATGGACAATAGTTGATTCCAAATGCGAACAAGTCGAATTTCCACCAAGCATCTTGCCTGAACCTTAAACGCTTAAATTATTTATTTACCAATAAATTTTTAAGAATAATTTAATTTTTTCATTGCCTTTATAAATATTTCTTATTTCCTATTAATATATTGATGTTTTAATTTAATACCGGTTTGAATTTTGTATTTAAATTTATTTTAAAATTTTAAATAAACAAATAAAAAAATTATAAATCTTCAATAACAAGGTTAACAAGTATCGGTAATGTTATATCACAAAAACAATTTTTTTTAGTTCAGTCAATTTCGACTCCTACGCGAGTAATTTTGTGTATTCTGAAAAACAACAAAGGTTAGCAAAATTTGTTTTTTATTTGCTCTTTATTTTCATAAACAATTTTGTGTATTGTTATAGTACAGTAAGAACAATCGGCGGCGGGAAAACTTTATGTAGGTATTTAGTTTATTTATTTAACAAAAAGAAAACAAAGTTTGATTAAGACAAAGTTGAAATTACATACAATCGAACGAAAAAAGATTTATTATTAAAAATTGCAGTAAGTTAAATGTTTATAAAACAAGGTTAAAAATCAAAACTTAAGTTTAGATTTAAAGGCGGATAGAAGAGGTTAGGTTAAATTTTTATTATTAATTGCCGCGCAGATTATAGATCACAGTCGTGAGCTCGATCTTCAACCAAGCCCAACTATTTCCTACACCTGCGTTTTTCTCAGTAGGTAAGCTCTCAACATTCTCTGTATTTCTGTTGAGAAGATCGGAATTGGTAGAATTACGTTAGTGGTAGTTTTATAGCATTAACGGGTTATGTGCACGTAGGAGTCGTGAAAAGATGAGTATTTTAAATAATTTTTCTTGAGAGTGGTTTATTTTATTTTATAAAACAAATATTAATAAGTTATTATGTTATGTTTTAACTTTATTTGACAAAAATTAAAACAAGAAAATATTTATTGTAGACTAAGTTATCGCCATGTTTGTTGAACCCCGTCCCACAAATCGTGTTTTACACGACATTTTACTGGTTTATCTAAAATCAACCAAACAAAGAAAATTCGTTAGTTTAATAGTTAATTTAAGGCCTGATCAAAGAATTTGCTTTTATTATTAAAATTTCTACCTTTTATAAGCAATAAACTAGTACTGGTGTCCTTGAAAATAGACAACTTATGCTATCAGAGGCCGCTATTTTGTTTTTTCAAAAAAAATCGAATAGCTTCGATCAAGCCCTGAATTAACTATTAAACTATCGATTTTTTTTTGTTTGGTTGATTTTAGATAAACCAGTAAAATGTTATGGTGATCACCGCAAAACACGATTTGTGGGACGGGGTCCAACAAACATGGCGATAACTTAGTGTACAATAAATATTTTCTTATTTTAATTTTTGTCAAATAAAGTTAAAACATAATATAATAACTTATTAATATTTGTTTTATAAAATAAAATAAACTACTCTCAAGAAAAATTATTTAAAATACGCATCTTTTCACGCCTCCTGAGTGCATCTAACCCCTTAATTATCATCGATTATAATATCTAAAAAAAATTTACTTTGTTATAATTATTTTAGTTTGTAGATTTTTCACTCGAATCAACTACGAGTCGCCACTGAAGACTGAGTGTTTATATTATATGTACATGTACGTATTTAAATATCAACAAGTTTTATTTAAGCAATAGTAGATATTGTATATTATTCACAATTCCTTTAGAGAAGCTAAATTTTATTTAAAATGTTTGAAGTAAAAGGTTCGGTTGCTTTAATAACTGGAGGTGCATCTGGAATTGGACTGGCCATCGCAAAAGAACTGCTACGCAAGGAAGCTAAAGTAAATTTAATATGCTAACGAAAAACTAAATAAGTCAAATTACTAGGTTCTTGCTTTGCACAATATATTTTTCTAATACATATTAGCATTATCTACCTAATTATCTACAATTACAGGCGGTTTCGTTAGTAGACGTACACAAAGACGGTGAGAAAGTTCTAAAAGAACTTTTAGATGAGTTTGGAACTGATCGCGCTATATTCCTCAAAACTGATGTGACCGATTCGCAACAGCTGGAAGGTAATTTTACAAAATCAAAATGTTTTTATTTTTTCGAGACTTTTTTAGATGCATTTGAAAATACTATCAAAATTTTTGATCAGTTGGAGTTGGTGTTTAACAATGCTGGTATTGTGGATGAAATAAATTGGGAAAAAACTGTAAACACAAATTTGGTAAATATTTGAGTAGTAAAACGAAAAAAATGTAATAACTTTTTGAATTATTATTAAAAGACTAGTTGCATAAGAGGAACAATGCTGGCAACCGAAAAATATTTGCCCAAGTATAGTAAAAGAGCCTATTCTATGGTCGTAAATACATCTTCGATAGCAGGATTGAGAGCTTATCCCACTTTTGCCGTATATTGTGCTACCAAAAGTGGAATTATATCTTTCACAAAATCTATGGGAATGATGTACGAAAAATCTAGGATTAGAGTAATAGCAATTTGTCCAGGGGGTACAAATACTCCTATACTGTCCAATATATTAGACAAAATTCCAGAGCATTATCGTAAAATAACGCAGGGTATATTAGATGATCATTACCGACAAGAGTAAGTTTTTATGATTTTTAAAGTGCTAGTTTAGTGAATTATTAAATTTTAGGCCAGATATTGTAGCAAGCCACGCTGTTAATATCTTAGGTAGTGCACAATCAGGATCAATTTGGGTGCTGGAAAATAACGAAGTTCGGAAAGTAGAATCGGATTCTTAATCTTCTTTTCTGAAAAATTGATCAAATGTTTTTGGAATCAATAAACGATATTTAAATTCTTATGGCCTATTATTTTTTTACATTGCAAACAGAGATCATTCTGGCTTAGTTGCTCAAAAAAAAAATTTATTATTATAGATATTGATATAAAATTATATTTATATAAAATAAACTAGCTGAATTGGAGAGAGGGGACATCTGAGTACGTCGTCCGAAGTCGTCTATTGTGTTCATCTTTATTTTTACGTTCTCTTTGAGTAGCTATTTTATAGCTTATTTACTATAAACACAGGATTTGTACAATTGCACAAAAACCTAACCCGAGTTCTAGTGAGCAAGTGTTTCAAATTTAGTTCAAATCGGTCGAAGGACTTTGAAGTGTACTTATAACGATCAAACAAAGAAACTTTCCCATTTATTTATGTTACAATTTTTTTTGTAAGTTTTCTATTGTCGCTCCACATGTCGCCAACACAAATTTTGTTATACGAATCTCGTTGATCTGTTCATGCGCGTCATCAACTGTAACTAAAATCTCTTTTAGATAGGATTTCCATAAATTTTATTTTATACAAACCTTGTCCTGACAATTACAAACACAACAAACAATCGGTCAAGCCGCTCTTAAGTGATAAGTACGTTTTAGTATGCTTATTTTAAATAGAGTATGCCCCCTTTAAGAATTCCGTCCCGAGTGCTTTTGTTTCTATGAATATAAATTGTAATTATTTACAGAATTAAAATTTGAAAAATATTTTAAAAAATTTGAGAGTCGCTTGAAGATCTATTTTAAAAATCTTTAGGTACCTACATTTGCGATTTCATTATTTCTTATCGAATCAAAAATTATTAGTAAAAAAGTTTTTTTTTTCAGTAGTAGTCAATTTCTAAAATGAGTTTTTATTTCTCTTTTTTTTCCGTCGCCGTCGTTGACGAGTTTACAATTTTATGCTTTGAGGACTATGCATGGGTTACGGCGTGTAGCACTGTAACCGTTGCTAAGTAAAAAAAAAACTTTTTACTAGATTATTTTGTCAATTTTATATTATTTGTAAATAACTATTTTGATTGTACGAGCCATACTTTGGGGGTTATTTTCATTAAATCATAACTCGGTCGTAAACGGATGTTTCTAACATTGCGCATTAGAAAGACAAAATAAACTTTGGTCTATTAATCACAATTTTTTGTAAAACTAATTTTTATATTTTTATTAAGAGTTTTTTGAGCTATCTTGTTTGTAAAAACATATCTAATTTATATATTACAATGACCTATGACGAACTGTAATTTCACTATAATCGTTTTAGGGTCAGTAACTATACTTCAACTAACTTTTTCTTACTTCTCAATTTTTTTAAATTTTTATAACGTAATTTTTTATTTCAAACATTCTGATAACCAATATTTAAAAATTTTATCAATTTTCAAATAGTAATTTTTATTTTTTCTTGTTTATTCAAACATTCCAAGTCCAAACCTGTTAAATGTAAATTAAAGTATTTTTTATGGTTTTTTTTAAATAATATTTTTCTACGTACGTATTGCTGCGACTTTATGCGCGTCTTTGCATATAAAATTTCTATCTCGTCTATGGGATACGTAGGTTCTCGAATGCGAAAATTGTTACAAGTAAGACAATAAGATAACTGTTGGATATTTTTATTTTTATTTGCAAACTCAAAAATTTTATAAAATAGGAACAAATATTAACAAAAGCAAAACTCACGCAAATAGCCGACTCCAGCTTTTCTGTTGAAGAAATTAAAGTTATCTTCCTTCAAAAAAATATCGCGCACAAATAACATGCGACCTTCTTATCTTCAATTCCTTTGAACAGCTTTGTCTGTTCGATTATTTTCTCTTCCTTCTACTACTCTCTGGATATCTTCAATCCAAAAAAAATCATTTTACCACAAACTCTTCTTCTCTCAATTCAATTCATAAAAATTCTTCTCAAACTTTCATCGACCGACCGCTCTGCTAATATTATCTGACTCTTCTTTTCTTTTTATTGATTCTTTTATCCCCTTGGATATTCTTTGCAATGTGTCCCCTTTTGATTGGTTGTACTTTAATGTCCTTTTATTGTCAAATCTAGATTTTCATATTATTTAAATTTTGGCTGTTGTCGGCATTCGGTGGGTCATGATACAAACATAAAAATAATAAAATCAAATAACTTACTAACTAGACAAACATAAAATATTAAACATACTGAAATCAAAATCAAGAACACACACTGGTAATAAAAATGTTAAAATAGAGTTTTGCTTTGTTTTGTTTCCCTAGTTGCAAATACCGTTATCTTATTGCTAAGTTCGCAACCCATTTTAATCAATTAGTGCGGACACCACAGTGTACATTCTTTACTTTACGGTTAAAAGTAATTAATTTAATGTTATTGTTTCATTTGTTTATTTCCAACTAAAAAACGTTATAAAGTTTTGATTATATCATTTTTGAAAAATAGAAAAAGTAATCTATTATTTATACTCAAAAGTAATATTAAAAAAACCTGCTCGGAAACGTATCCTGCGAGATAAGAAACACTAAGTATAACACGAGCAGACGTTGGCAATCCGCAAAAAGAGAACTGCTGTCAAAAAATTTATATATATTCGCCATATCACCAAATGACTACTCACTAATATTGCCTAACTGACGAAAACTAATTATTATCATATTATTGTTCTGTAATAATTTTAAAACCAGACTTTGGGTCTTCTGGTAATTATATTTAATTTCTTGAGAAAGCTTTGTTTAAAAAGTTTTTTAAATTTATTTTATTTTCAACTTTTAATGATTTTTTTTATTTATTATATTATTATATTATTTTTTTATGTTCGTAATGACTTTGACTAAAAGTTTTATTTTGCTGAGAGATAAGTTAAGGAAAAGCTTAAAAAATTGAAAATCGCTTGGCGAAGATGAGATAACGAAAAAAATGATTTTATGTGGGGGCCTAACTCTTCTTGAAAGTATTGCTGTTCTTTTTAATAAGTGTATTAAAGAAGGAAATATACCTGCTGTCTGGAAAAATGTTCGGAATATAATATAAACTTAGTACGTATGGCGTTTTCATCGACTACGAAAAAGCATTTGACTCGATTGAAATAAACGATATATTGACCAATTGATTTAAGATACTCGTCTGTAATAAAGAATATTATACCATCTCTGACAAGATATTTACTTTTACCATGGAAGATATATTCAAATCACTGCAGTGGGATGAAATTGGAGTGAACGTAGAGGGAGTTAGATTGCATCATCTGCGATTTGCAGACAACGTTTTTCTTTTTAGTACAGAAATAACAGAAATTCAAAAAATGCGTACCAAGTTGAGTTCTCAATCCGTTGGTCGATTTAAAACTGAACACCCAAAAGACAAAGATCATGACTGGCGACGACACCACAAACATATTGTCGTGTTTCGAAAACCATAAAAACGTTAATTATTTATGTTGTAAATTAATTTAAAGTTTAATCATAATGTGTAAAATAGTTAAATTATTTGCTGTGTAAATAAGGTGGGAACGTAAAAGTAGAAAGAAAAAATGGTATGAAGGTAGATACCAGAGGGCCTTGCGGCAAGCAAGCCGATGAGAGTGTTATTTCCCTGTAACGTCAATTTTAATTATAAATTTGAATTTTGATGATAAAAATAATAAAACTGAATTTAATTATAATAAAAGTTGTTTTTTGTTTAATTAATAAAGTGCAGTGCAAATAAAATAATAAATTTGGTAGTTAAAGATTTAGTCAATTATAGATCGATGCATTAAATTATGTCGCAGCAAATTTGTTTGACCAGGCGTCCAGGTGTGAACAGCTGGCGGAGCGATACCACGCGAAGGGTAACAAATGTTTAACTTAGCAACCAAATTAAACTTCACAATTATTGAAAAATTACAATTTGAAGAGTTCCTTGTTAATTAATAATGGATGAATCCAAGCAAAAGAGTATTTTTGGATTGAGCAAAATTTTATAGATTTGTATAGCTCGGGTCATTTCAATATACATAGACGGGAGATTAATAGAGATCATACTATCAGACTTGAAAAACAAAACCAGACTGCAGAGATAGTTCGTAGGACCCGTTCATCTTGGGCAGTTTTCGGCAAATTAGCACACATTCTGAAGGCAGATATTCCAAACTGCCTTAAACGGGAGGTTTTTGACAAATGTGTACGATCAGTCATGACCTACGGACTGCAATATACAACAATTACAATCGAAAGCGCAAATAAATTAAGAACTACTCAACGCGCTATAGAACGTTTGATGTTGGGTATCCGGTTGTGAAACAAATAGAAATGAGAGCATTAGAAGCCAAACCAGGTTGAAGGATGTTATTGAAAAGATGGCAAACTTGAAGTAGATGTTGTAAGTTGTATGTTGTTAGACAAAGTCATGATAGATGAGCAAAGAGAGACTTATCATGGAGACAACGAACAACTAAAAGATCCGTCGGTCATCCACCAAAAAGGTGGACTGACGATATTGTTAGGACAACAGGAAAGAATTGGCAAAACTGAGCTCAGGACCGCGATGCGTAAAAGAAATTGAAGGAGGTCTACCTTAACAGTGGATAGGTAAATACTGAAAAAACAAGGAGAAAGAAGAATTTACTAAGCTTTTAACAATGTGGTCAGTAAACGTATTTATGATGAATGGTGGTCAATAATATAGTAATTGCGGTATACATAATGTATTTGAATATACAAGGACGGATTACAAATTATGCGCATTTAAAGAAAAAAGTTAATCGAACAATTTGAGAAATTAATGGATTTCTGACGTAGTGTTCTGAATGAAATGCATCTCCGTCTCTGGTCGTTCCCTATCTCCTATATCGGGTTCTACCATACTAACCATTGAGAGCGCTCGAATTTAATAATTGCTGAGTTATTATTATTTATTATATCATATCAAACAACAAATAATATAATATTATATGAGATAAGACTATACATGATAAACGACATTGCATAACCAATTGTTATTTACTAATTAAATATTATCTAAAAAAACTTGTTTGTGACAGAAAAACGTTGAGCGATATAATTTATTCGGTAAGATGAAGGTTAATGGAAAGGTCGCTATCGTTACAGGTGGTGCTTCTGGCATCGGTTTGGCCTTGGTGAAAGAATTGCTCAAAAATGAAGCTAAGGTATGAGTTTTACGTATTTTCCTATTGAGTAAATATTATCAAGCATATTTTAGGGCGTGGTAATGGTCGATGTCAATGCTGTTACTGCTCAAAAAGAACTCGAACACTTACAAAAAGAATTTGGAGATTCTAGGATTCTTTTCTTTCAAGTTGATGTTTCCAATCGGAAACAATTAGAAGGTAAAAATAACAGAATTAAGGAAAACTCGTTAATTAGTTTTGAAATGTTTGTAACAGATGCATTTGAATTCACGGTGAAAACTTTCAAAAATCTTGATATTGTAATCAACAATGCTGGAATGATGGACGAAGTCAATTGGGAACGATGCGTTTCCATAAATTTGGTTCGAATAGCTACTCCGACTTGAGAAAACTATTTAAACATTTTTTTATTTTAGATTGGAACTATGACCGGTACCATGCTAGCTATTGAGAAGTATCTACCTCAGTATAAAAGCTCAGAGGAAGCTGTTGTTTTAAATAACAGTTCAATATGTGGATTATATCCAGAAGATTGTCTTCCTTCTTATACTACAACCAAACATGGAATTATAGGATTAACACGATCCATGGGCAGCGAATTTCGTTATAAAGCAACTAATATTAAAGTCATCGGCATATGCCTTGCCAAGACGGATACAAACATTGTGAACGTTACAAAAGAAAAATTACCTGAACCACACTTTACTCGCTTTCACAATGTTCTGAACGGTCAAAACTGCCAATCGTGAGTGCTGTAAATATTTAAAAATGTTGTATAATTTTTAATGAATTTTTAGGACCGAAGTAGTGGCGAAACATACAGTTCGATTGATAGAAACTGCTCCCTCTGCTTCAATATGGACAATAGTGGATTCCAAATGCGAACAATTCGAATTTCCAACATTTTCATAAAGTATTTTGCCCGAACTTTAACAATTTTTGATGTACCTAATGCTTAATATTATAATATATAGCAATAAATTTTTGAGAATAATTTAATTTTTGGTGCAATCGTACAGGGCCGTATTTAGACTAAATTTTCGGGAAGGGAAAAGGGAGGGGGTTTAAAAAAATTACAACATAAATAGCTAATTTATTAAATACAAAAGAAATTTTTTTAAATTTAAATTTTGTTATATTAATTTTTGAAATGTAATGTTTGAAGAAAAGTGAGTAGAGGGAGGTTTTTTTGCCAAAATGGCAGAAACAACGGAGGCCTAGATTTTTCTCGCTGACTTTTTGAGTATAATTTTGTGCAAATATATTTGCAATTAAGATTTTATTTTTGAGTATTATTATTGGAAAATTTTGTTTGAAAGTATTTTGTCGAAAGTTTCCGCAAAAAAATTGAAGTTTTTTGAAAAGATTGTTTTTATTTAATTAAAATAATTATTTTTTTAGGAGATTTTTCTTTATTTGAGTTCGATATTTCGATTTAGATTTTTGTAAACTTTATTTTAATGGTTGAAAATAATTTGTCGAAGAAGCGACAAATTTTGATTACAGGTTGACTTCTTGGGGGGTGGAGGGGAGCGTTATCGCGGATAAAATTTTGTTTGTACTATTTTAAAATTTTTGTTTACCACGATATTTTTAATAAGTTTAAACCTGTTCATATTTTAATTTTAAACTCTCTTGTAAAAAACCGTTTTTAAATAAAATTTATTTAAATTTATAAAATTTAAATAAAAACGAAGAACTAAATTAGATTGAAAGAAAATTTCACAAATTTTAAGCAAATGTACACTTATGTACAAATGTACAAAGTATAAAACAATTTATGGGTTTACAATGCGCACTCTAATTTATTGCAAAAGTTTTATTTTAAGCTATGCTGCCCATGATGGTCATAAAATTCATGTTCCTTATAAAATTTTTGGTTCAAACAATTTATTGCAATTTAAAATATTTACCATAATAGTAAGAATTAAGATAAAATACCAATTTCATTTATTTCAATATAATTATTTTTCAAAAAATTGAAGTGGTCGCAGACTTTTACACAGTACTGTAAATATTTAGGGCATTTTTATATTCTTCATCTTCGGTTTTTATATTTTTGCAATTTAGTAGTAGATGTATTCAATCCAATGTTGCCAATCGTCGGATTATAATACAAGTTTTCGATTTTTTAATTTGGGATTTAATTTATTAGAAATATCTCTTCAATTTTAATTTTTATTTAAACACTTCAAGTTTAATGTTTTTGTTATAGTTTTAAAATTGTTTTTGTTTTTTCTTATTTTTTTAAGATTGTAGTCAAACTTCTAGTACTTTATTAATTGAGTACTTGAGTAATTGAGTACTTTATTATTTTGTATAATATAATAATTAATAAGTAATTATTATCGTACATGTTTTGTAAAAAGTATGTATTTAATTCCAATTACACATAAAATAGTGTATGATCCTTTGTCCTTAAAGTGATTTTTTGGCATTTGCCTAGTTATAGACCTCGGCTACGCCTCAGTCTATAGTTTTCCGGGCGGATACCAAAGGACAAGATTCATAAATAACCATTTTCATTACCTTCATAAATATTTCATATTTATTATTTATTGTTGTTTTAATTTAATACCGGTTTGATTTTTTTGTATCAAAGTTCATTAAAGAAAAGTCATAAATAAAAATAATTAAAAATCTCCACTAACAAGGTTAACAATTATTCACAATGTATATCACAAGAGAAATTTTTTAGTTTAGTCAATTACGACTTCTACGCGAGTAATTTTGTGTGTTCTGAAAAACAACAAATGTTCGCAAAATTTTGATTTTTATTTGCTGTTTGTGTTTATATATCAATTTATATCAACTAGTTTTATCTACGCAATAGTAGATATTGTATATTATTCACAATTTCTTTAGAGAAGCTAAATTTTATTTAAAATGTTTGAAGTAAAAGGTTCGGTTGCTTTAATAACTGGAGGTGCATCTGGAATTGGACTGGCCATCGCAAAAGAACTGCTACGCAAGGAAGCTAAAGTAAATTTAATATGCTAACGAAAAACTAAATAAGTCAAATTACTAGGTTCTTGCTTTGCACAATATATTTTTCTAATGCATATTAGCATTATCTACCTAATTGTCTACAATTACAGGCGGTTTCGTTAGTCGACGTACACAAAGACGGCGAGAAAGTTCTAAAAGAACTTTTAGATGAGTTTGGAACTGATCGCGCTATATTCCTCAAAACTGATGTGACCGATTCGCAACAGCTGGAAGGTAATTTTACAAAATCAAAATGTTTTTATTTTTTCGAGGCTTTTTTAGATGCATTTGAAAATACTATCAAAATTTTTGATCAGTTGGATTTGGTGTTTAACAATGCTGGTATTGTGGATGAAATAAATTGGGAAAAAACTGTAAACACAAATTTGGTAAATATTTGAGTAGTAAAACGAAAAAAATGTAATAACTTTTTGAATTATTATTAAAAGACTAGTTGCATAAGAGGAACAATGCTGGCAACCGAAAAATATTTGCCCAAGTATAGTAAAAGAGCCTATTCGATAGTCGTAAATACATCTTCGGTACTAGGATTGAAGGTATTTCCCATTTTAACCTCATATTGTGCTACTAAAAGTGGAATTGTATCATTTACAAAATCTATGGCAATGACGTACGAAAAATCTAAGATTAGAGTAATAGCAATTTGTCCCGGCGCTACAAATACTCCTATAATGGCCAATGTATTAGACAAAGTTCCAGATAATTATCGTGAAATGATGAAGGGTATAGTAGATGATCAGTATCAACAAGAGTAAGTTTTTATGATTTTTAAAGTACTTGTTTGTTAGAATCATTACATTTTAGGCCAGAAATTCTAGCAAGCCACACTGTTAACCTCTTAGGTAGTGCACAATCGGGATCAATTTGGGTGCTGGAAAATAACGAAGTTCAGAAAGTAGAATCGGATCCTTAATCTTCTTTTGGTGAAATGTTTTTGGAATCATTAAACGATATTTAAATATATATTTAAATGGTGACTAGATTTTTTGCACTACAAACAGGTGAAAAGTCATATTAACGTAAAAAATGGATAATAAGGAAATTTCATATTACCTCACAGAGTTTCGTGAAGTTATAAGATTATTATTACTTAAATTGCAATAATTATAATAAATTATTTTGATAAACTAAATATTGAAAGTTTAATTTTGACCTTGAATCTGACCCAAAATCGAACTAGCAGTCAATTAAATTTTGAGTTCTTTTCAAAATTGGCACTGGATCTTTTTTAATTTTGATTGTTTGTGATCTACTATCAGAGAAAGCAAAAAACATGACAATAATAAGTACAATTTATAGTAGTAACATATTTAATAGAGGGTGGAGAATATAGAAAGAGTTATGTCCCCTCTAAAAATTCCGTCCTAAGTGTTTTTGTTTTGTAATTATTCATAAAGCTAATTTTTATACTTTTATTAAAAGCCTATTTTTGGCCTATTTTTTGTAAAAACATCTAATTTATAAATTACAATGACCTATGACTTAATCGTAATTTCACAATTATCGTTTTAGGGTCAAGTAACTACTTCAACTAACTTTTTCTTGTTTCTCATTATTTTATCGTTTTTTTTTAGTTATATACAACTGAAGATCGGAAATAATCGTGAAATAAGGGTCTCTATATCGTATTTCCAAGTTTTTGTTATACATTTTTATAACGCAAATTTTTATTTCAAACATTCAAACAATTTTATCAATTTTCATAGAGTAATTTTTATTTTTTTTTGTTTATTCAAATATTCTAAGGCTAAACCTATTAAAATTAAATCAATGTTTTTTTATTGTATTTTTAAATAATATTTTTTTACGTACGTCTGTATTCTTTACTTTAAGGTTAAAATTTATTATATTTTAACGGTTTTGTTTAATTTGTTTATTTCCAACTAAAAAATGCTACAAGGTTTTGATTATATCATTCTTAAAAAATAGAAAAAGTAATCTATTAATATATACACAAAGTATTATTACAAAAACCCGTCCGGAAACGTATCCTGCAAGATAAAATATAAAATATTTTTTAAAAAGATAAAATATAATAAGTATAACGTGAGCAGATATTGGCAATTGCTAAAAAGAGGGCTAAAGGGAGAGCGTAAGAGCTGACAAAAAAATTTATATCACTATTCGCCATATCACCAAATGACTACTCACTAATAATTGAATTGTCAATTTTGAATAATTATATTATTTTGTGGATTGTAAGTAGGTATTGCCACTTAACCTTAAGTATTTATGATATCAACAATTTTTATCTATATAAGTAAAAATACAAATTTTATATAATTTTTTTTGGTTGTATTATTTATCCAAAATGTTCGATGTGAAAGGTTCGGTCGCGTTAATAACCGGAGGTGTATCTGGAATTGGACTGGCCATCGCAAAAGAGCTGCTACGCAAGGAAGCTAAAGTAAGCACATTTGAAAAACCTGATAAGTCAAATTGCTAGATTCTTGTCGTGCACAAGATTTATGTGGATGATTGCAATTATAGGGTGTTTCGTTAGTCGACATAAGCAAAGAAGGGGAGAATGTTCTAAAAGAACTTTTAGATGAATTTGGATCCAATTGCGCTATATTCATTAGAGCCGATGTAGCTGATTCGCAACAGCTTGAAGGTAATTGTGCAAATTACAATATTTGTATATTATGTACAAAACTCTTATAGATGCGTTTGAAAATACCGTCAAAACTTTTGATCAGTTGGATTTGGTGTTTAATAATGCTGGCATTATTGACGAAATAAATTGGGAAAAATCTATCAGCATTAATTTGGTAAGTTTGCTATTCATATCGCAGATGTGATAATTAAATTTTTGATTTACGATTTAAAGGTTGGTTGCATAAGGGGTACTATGCTAGCAATAGAAAAATATTTACCCAAATACGGTAAAAAGGCTTGTTCTATAGTCGTAAATACATCTTCGATAGCAGGACTAAAAGCGTCTGTGCCTTTTTCGGTATATGGTGCTTGCAAAAGTGGAATTATATCATTTACGAAAGCTAAGGCAATTTTGTACAGAAATACTAACATCAGGATTATAGCAATTTGCCCAGGAGGTACTAAAACTCCTATATTGACCAATATATTTGAAAATGTTCCAGAGCATTGTCGTAAATTGAGTGAAGGTCTAATACACGAACAATATATGCAAGAGTAAGTTTTTATCTTTAAGTACTGCTTTATTTAATCATACAATTTTAGGCCGGCAATTTTAGCAAGCCACGTTGTTAACCTCTTAGGTAGTGCATCATCGGGATCAATTTGGTTGTTACAAAATGACGAAGTTTGTAAAGTAGAATCAGATTCTTAAAGAACAACTAAAAATTTTTGTAATTGTGATAAAAGAGAGTACCTACTTACTAATTATAATTTAATTATTCTGAAAACTTTTGTGAATTTGTTTTTGTCTATTCTAATTTATCTACCCAAGTAACATTTTGTGCTGAATATCAACTGTCAAATGAATATCAACGCAGCTAATGAGCTGCATCAGCTGCTGATTTTTAGTAACGTCAGAAGCTGAATTGCTAATTTGGCGGCAAAAACCAGCTGAAATTGCGCTGCGTCAGCTGTTGAAAATGCTGACTTAGCTGATATTCAGCGCTGAATCAGATAATATTCAGCTAAAATTCAGCTGATGTTCAGCATTTTGAACAGCTATTAAAATAATTATTTTAAATTGATAATTATATTTATCTAATTAAATTTTCACCTATAATTTATAGAATATTTTATTTTATTATTTTCATTAACATCAAAAAATATAAATATATTATATCTTTATTACATCATTTACTTATTTATCATTTTATATCAGTCGCAATATCTTATATCGTTAACGATATCCTAGAATAGAATAAAAACGTGCACAAAATTTTATAAAATATTCAAAAATATAATTACCACGCGAAAGTATATAACTTACTAATGACAAAAATTAAAAAATTTAAAAATAAAGTTAAACGATTGATAATATTTTTGCGAATTTCTTTTACCATGCGGTCGAATTTATGCGATTTCGCTTTTGTATGCGATTTATGTCTTAAAGCAAAAGCCCAATATTGCATTTGTAAATAAATTATAGATTTACATTGAAAATTATTACAATTTTAATTAACACTATTTTTATTTATTGATGATGAAAATGATAAAAATTAATACAAATTTTGTGCACTTTAAATGTTGGTCCATTTTTTAAATTACTAATCAATTGACAATATAAAATTCAAATAATATAATTTGTATTATAAATGTTCGTTAATGACCAAATATTGAAAGGGCGAAAATTTAATTAGATAAATATAATTATCAATTTAAAATAATTTTTTTAATAGCTGTTCAAAATGCTGAATATCAGCTGAATTTTAACTGAATTTCAGCTGATTCAGCGCTGAATATCAGCTGAGTCAGCATTTTCAACAGCTGACGCAGCGCAATTTCAGCTGATTTTTTGCCGCCAAATTAGCAATTTAGCAGTAATTCGGCTTCTTACGTTACTAAAAATCAGCAGCTGACGCAGCTCACTAGCTGAATTTTAAGCTGACACAGCGCTCTCGCAGTTGATATTCAGCACAAAATGTTACTTGGGTATAGCTCTTTAATTATTTTTCTACACTGCTGTGTTCATAAAATAATGAATCGATTTATAAAAACACGTGTTCAACTGAACCGTATAACTATCTTAATTAATTTTAATTAATTAATGGATTATACTTGTTGAATGTATACTTGTAATAATTTTAACAATCTTCAATTTTGATGTATGACGTACGGCGTATCGAAGCGTCAGATTAAAATTCAGCTAATTTGCCGAAGCTGAAAGCAGCTGAATTTTAAGCTGACGTTTCGAAGCGTCAGCTTTAAATTCAGCTAATTTGCCTAAGCTGAAAAACAGCGGAATTTAAAGCTAACGCTTCGAAACATCAGCTTAAAATTTAGCTAATTTGCCTAAGCTAAACAACAGCTGAATTTGAAGTTGACATTTCGAAACGTCAGCTTAAAACTCAGCTAATTCGCCAAAACTGAAAAACAGCTAAATTTGAAGCTGACGCTTCGCAACGTCAGCTTAAAATTCAGCTAATTCGTCGAAGTTGAAAAACAGCTGAATTTGAAGCTGACGCTTCGCAACGTCAGCTTAAAAGTTAGCTAATTTGCTGAAGCTGAAAAACAGCTAAATTTGAAGCTGACGCCTCGAAACGTCAGCTTAAAATTCAGCTAATGTGCTGAAGCTGAAAATCAGCTGAATTTTAAGCTGACAGACCGCAATGGCAGTAAATAATTTGCTGACCAAGTTTTTCAGCACCAAATGTTACTTGGGTAGCAGTTTATTAAAGTTTGAATAAGTACTTTTAAAATCAGAAAACTGACTAACCAAATTTAGATTTATCAAAGTTTCGCTGTAAGGTAACCAAAGATCGGCATAGTTTATCTACTTATGCACACAGTGTCGTAGCTAGAGGCTGGCCAGGAAGGCGGATGCCAGAAGCGCAACCTACAGAAAGGCGTACTTTGCATATAAGTGAATACATGATAATAAGTCACTTAAAAAAACTTGCAATTGATTACGATGGGCGCTCCCACAGATTAGGAAAAGTTCAGCAGAAGAGATATCGACAAAACCGGAATTTTCAGGATGTTCGATAAAAAAGGCAAAGTATGATGAGGCCATAATTAGCCCATTTTAAAAGTTTAAGATTCAGCTTTACTGTGCACTAGACATAGTTATTCAGCAAACCTGATGGAGATTTTAAAGTTTAGCTGCCATAGCTTCTGATTTTGGTTTCCTAACAAGTCTTTTGTTACACGAAACCGCCACTTAAGAATTAGAGAAATCCACAGCTGATCTCGGATTAAAATACAAAACGGATTTTAATCTCAGCTACAAAGCTACAAACACCAAATAAAATCATTATTGCCCGGTTTAAAAATCGCAGATTACATTGAACTTCTTAATTGCCATGAAGAATGTGGCTTAGAAGTTAGTAACCAGTTATCCCAATATAGGGATTGCACTACGCCTAGCATTGACGCTACCTGTGACTTCTGCCAGCCGTGAAAGATCTTTAAGCAAATTAAAATTATTTACAATCGCCGATTGGTCAAGAACGTATTAGTAATCTCGATCGAGTATAAGATAAAAAGTATTAATGTAGATCATATTGTAACGAAAATTAAAACGTTTATTTAATTTCTAAAGAGCTACACCAAATTATACAGATAAAGTTAATAACAATAAAACAATATTACTACACTAAGATTAACACTGATACTAAATTACACTACAATTGTTTAACACTAAGTATGGATTTATTTAAACGTCACTATTTATTTACACTTTATTCATGTTAACACTTGTAAGTTCAAACTGGAATTAATTGTCACATGAGACCACTCTGCATTTATACCTAAATGCAGCTTTCCAGAAACTTCCATAGAATTCTTATACATTTCTATAGCTTTCTAGAGTGCAAGCTAAACAATATTTGAATGACAGCGATGTATGACTTATCATATATGATTCATCACATATGACTCATCATACATGACTCATCATACATGACTCTTCATATATGACGTCATACATTAGTCATTACATATAATTAATCATTGTTTTGTAACATATTGACAAATTCTCTCCAGAAAAGACCAAAAAGTAAATTTTTAAGATATTTCTTAATGCTTAAATAAACTAATTTTTATTGTATTATTTCCTTTCCTATATAACATAAAAATAAGTCTTAGGGGGCGCAAAACTCAAATCTCTCAAAACTTAAAACAAAGAACCTCTTTAAAAAGTAGGTAAAATTCTGTTTATTATTGTTTTAAATGACCCCGTTGGTTACTAAGTCCACTGGGAAATATTTTTTTTTATAAATTTGATAGATAGATATTTTAATATTTTTGATTGTCTGTTTTCTCTTTTATACTATACAAAATAAGATCATAACAATCAACGCAAATCAAAAACTTTTGTGGGTCAGTCTTTGACCTGCGGGTCATAGAATCTTGAGGTTAGATACTTTAATAAATAGTTCTGCAGATCCACATACATATTTTTACGTACTATCTAAATATAAATTTTTTTTATCAAGGTCCTTTACCTCGAGGTTGGGTGCTATATAAAAAAATATCAAAATATTCTAAAAAAAAAAAAAAATTAAAGAAAGTTATCAATCGCTCTCGAGTTCCATTTATTAAGGGTGCTCAATTATTGATGTTGTTTTGTTGGAGGAAATATTGTAAACAATTATTAAAAACAACCAATACTACGTAGTAATTTTATATGCGTTGTTAATTTAACTTTGTTTTTTATTTTCTGTCGTATTTTTTTGTTTCATCACACTTTTTCATCACTTTTATTATAAAAAAATTAATTTGGTTAATTTGGAAAAAGTTTTATCAAATTATTGTGGGTCAATAAACAGAGATCGGATTTTGATCACCCGTTACCTTTCTTTTTAACGGTTACAGATGGCTGATGTAAATATGCTTTAAAATTTCAAAATTACTTTTATTGTAAATTTTATTTTAAGATCTTATAGGTGCGTTTATTATCCTTTGTTAAAAGTTTAAGATGGTTACCGTACTTGTTGATATAACATGATGATCCGGGTTCTGCTAATCAATTACTATGTATTGATATAGTAACATTGTATTACAAAGTACAAACTAAAAATAATCGTAGTGTTTTCAAAGAAAAAAAAAATAGATAAACTACGAATTAAAATTTTCTACCAAAATTTATTAGTTTCTAATCAAATTCAAAATTTAGCAGTTTCTAATCTGTAGGATTGGTCAAGTGGTTACCAGGAAAATAAAAGACTTTTATTTTGTTTGGTAGGCACCTACCTATTATTATTTTTTTTATTTTGTTGTTATTGGTCAATTGATTTTAATTTTAGAATTAAAAAAGATGTTCGAAATAAAAAATTCGGTTGCTTTGATAACAGGGGGAGTATCTGGAATAGGTCTTTCATTAGTAAAACAACTTTTGTACGCTGGAGCTAAGGTAACGGTTTAAAAATTTGCAGAAATAATTAGTATAAAATTTAAAAATATACTTTAGGGTGTTGCAATAGTGGATATTGACGAAAATGGAGAAAATGTTTTACAGAAAATTTTAAACGAGTTTGGACGTGAAAGTGCAATTTTCATCAAGACCGACGTGACAAATGCGAAGCAGCTGGAAGGTAATTCATTTTTCTATTTTCACAAGTATTTTCTGCCACTGTTTAAATATTTCAGCTGCGTTTGAAGCCACAGTGAAAACGTTTAATCAATTGGATATGGTTTTTAACAATGCCGGTGTGGTAAACGAGATAGATTGGGAAGAAAGTATATTAGTGAATTTGGTAAATATAAAAAGATAAATTAGTTTCTGAACTTACAACCATTTTCAAACAGACTGCGTGTATAAGGGGAACCAAACTAGCGATAGAAAAATACATTCCAAAATATAGCAGCAAAACCGATCCAATAGTAGTAAACACGTCATCTAAACGTGGATTGATAGCGTACGCCAGTATGCCGGTATATTGTGCCAGTAAAACAGGATTAATATCATTTACAAGAGCAATGGGCGATCGATACGAAACTTCCAAAATTCGAGTAATTGGAATTTGTCCTGGCGCTACTAAAACCAGTATTTTGCAGTCTACCGTAGATAATGTTGAAGAGCCATATCGAAAAATGAATAAGCACAGTATAGATAACCAATATTATCAATCGTAAGATTTTTATATTAATTTTTCATTATCTGAACACTTGAATCTTTTAGACCGGACACTTTGGCTCGTCATGTTATCAATATTTTGGATAGCGCTCCTTCCAGTTCAATATATCGTCTGGAGAGGGATGAAATTTTCAAAGTGGAATTTACATAGGTATTGTCACGAATAACACGAAGACATATTTTTTATTTTATTAGGAACCCACGTAGATTACCATATAAAAACTCTTAACAAAAATGTATTAAATCAAATTTTTTAAATAAATTTTTTAATAAACAAAAACTATTTTAACAAATTAAATCGTGATGTTGTATCTTGAAATAATTGCAGGATGGTGTAGAAAACACAATTGAAGACGTTTGGGTGGATATCACATCATTTGAAAAAACACATTGTACTGTTACTTTATAGCGGCATTTGAATTTCAGATCGTATAAATCAAAATAGTTGTGCTAAAAATTTTTTTTCTAAACTTGTTTCAAAAACTGTGCCAACTTACTTTTGTCGTTGCATCTAACGATGTATTAGAAGGTTTGTTGTAAGATCCACAGGAACCGCTTGTCCACGATAAGACGTACCGTTGAACCCCATTTTTTGATTTCCAAGTTATGCGGGCACGTAGTTCTTTTTGAAACCACAATTTTTGTAAAAGAAGATTTTCTATTTTACTGAAGGCGTATGCATTTGTTAAGTTATCAGACTCTAAAAAAAAGATTACTTAGAGACTAAAATAATTTTTTTCTTAGCAATTATTCACCATTTACGTATACGTAGTTAGATGTATTTAATAATAACCCAGATTTTTCGCCTTTCAGCCTATTTTTACCATATTGGGACAACGCTTGAATTTGCAAAAAGTAAAGAGAGTTTGGCTCTAAATTTTGCAAATAGAATTTAGTTTGGTCCTGAAATATAAAAATAATTACATATTGATAATGATGTACTTTTATAACTGATATCATAAACTACTATTAGTTTATGTTAACCTTGAAATATTATTTTTTTTAATGATGTATTTGCTAAACTATCACTGAATTTATGTACTTAGTTGAAAACAAAAATAAAAAATTTAATTACACCGATTAAAATAATTATACTGAGACAGATTAAAATATTTAATAAATATATATTATTTCTTTTATTAAATTAGATATTTTCAGATTTTTTAACAATATTTTTAATATTAGTGCGTAGAAAGCATTCTAGGTACCCGGTTCGAAGCGGTTCTTATGAGTTGATTATTGCTATCATCAACTATTAAAAACAGGGTTACGGGCATTTCCCAATCCGACTTAAGCAACCGTTGGGTCTAAATGCTGAAACTTTTTTTGAAACAGAAATAAGCTGATAGTCCAGCAGTGGACTGAAAAAGCTCATAATGATGAAGATACTGACAGATTCGTTTCTGGGCAATAAAAACGTTGTTTTTTCTGGAGATATTTCACGTCACCATGGTTACTAGATATATAAGTTTAATCTGTAACTTTACACATCATAGAGCGTGCTATTACTTTTTTGGTAGTAGTTTCTACGATTATCAAATAAAGCAACTCAAAAACCATTGATATTAGACAACAGGGGGGTTTGTATCTGGTTTGTAGATAATCCAACGTATTTTAAAAATGCTTTAAATTATGAAAATCTGTAGTTTCGATGATATGGCGATTTGAAGGTGGAAAATTTTAAATAGAGCGACTTCAGAAGATTTAGATTTCGTTACAAAATTTTATACCCCGTATAGAACATTTAATTAGCAGATCGAGACTCGTCTAATAGCGCAAAATTCTTTTTGGGCTAATAATCGCTTGCGTAGGTTTCTTTTTCAGCGAGGTTGTTTACGAGAGCTTCAATACCTTAATTAGAAGTAACTTAATATTTAATTTTGTCAAGCAACGTGATACGTTTTATAAGAAAAATTAATGGATCTATTGTTGAGGAATAAATATATAACCTGAAACAAATATTTAGATAGCGTAGTTGCATTTTCAGTTTCACCATGATCACTCTTCTTGCAAATAATAAAGTAAAATTTCCTGAAAAAATATTAACTACAATAATTTATTTACAGCTTTTATTTTTTTAGATTTTAATATTTGTTCAATTGTTTCTTGCATCGTTCTGTTCTCAAATTCAAGGTAGTAAATTTGACGTTAAAAATGAAGATAATTATGAAAATATGAAGAACTTTGAGGAGGAAATCCTTTCCGACCGCAATTTATGCTACAACAGTAATTCTGTGGAAGACTGCGACGACGAGCGTGGAGGATTGGCCTACATTAAACAGTTTGGAAGAAGAGAACCCATACAAAACGTACATTTTTCAACCGTACGTAAGTTTATCAAAAATTGTTGGCTTTATTTGTTTAGTTTTAGAAAACCGACAATTTTGTCAATAAAATTCCACCTGACCAAATTTCAAAACTTTTTAGAGAATATCAGACAAAACAATAAGGACGCCGTCGGTCAACTCAAACCAAGTATTTTCATGCTCTTGCGAAATGGGACATCGTATTTTGGATCTAGGATTGGCATTTTACCCAAGGTAAAACAATTAAAAGAAAATTAAGCATCAAGTTTAATTCTTTCAGATACGTGGAGTCAAAACAATGCAAAATGGAAAGATGCCATGGTGGCTTTCGATGTCATCCGAAAAAGTATCAAATTTATCTGGTAAAAAAGAAGCAACTAGAGGATATAGAGCAACCGCCCAAAGATGTGATAAACTTTCCCGAAACTCTAAAAGATTTGTACCAACCAGAAACTTTTGAAGTCACAGTGGCGTGCGAATGCATTCCATAAATAAACCAATTTTGACAATTACATAACCCAATACTTACATTATTTGTAGTTCTATGTATTTGAAAAAATAGAAAATTTTGTGCTGGAAACGTTTGTACTTACTTTCGATATTATCTTCTGTTGAACAAGAACCGAATCTAACGCCGAGGCGCCATGAAGGCGCTTACTCCAAAAAACTTTGTATTTATCAATGGGCAAGTCCGAGTTGGGAGACTTCCATCTTAGTTCGGTACTTAAGCTTCCATTGCCGTACAAAAGCGGTCCAGCGGTTAGATTTTGGGGTGATTTCGGAGGACGTGGATCTTCAAAATCGTCAAACTTAAAAATTAATTAACACAATAATTATCCTTGTATTTCATTCATATTTACCAACTATTGAAATGAAATGGTCGGATTTTTTTGAAAATCCCTTGGTTCCGTTCTCATTGACGGCCGCCACTCGAAACTGATACCACCTACCAGGCTTGACGAAACGTTTCAAAACTGCCGATGGTTTTAAAGTTCTCACGCAGACTGTCCATTCGCTCATTCGATTTTCTATAAAATGTTGACCGAAGTAGAAACGTTGTTCTATCACGTACAGGATGACGTGTGTTGATGGGTTTGAAGAAAGCCATTTGATTTGTATTGTTCTTTTTCGTCTGCGTTCGCTTATTGTTACGTTTTTTGGAGTTTCAGGCACGTCTACACAAATTTAAAATATCTAAAATATATTACGTACTTATAATTTAAATATCCAAATAACATTTAAAATAAATTTGATCGAATTATTTTAATATTCGCTTGAACAGGTTAGGTTGCAAAATACAAGTAAAAAAGAGGCAAATGACTTAATTTAGCTGGATAAAAGAATTCTTGTTAATTAATAGCCGTGATTGCTATATTTGCATTTAAATCCAGTTTATAAAATTAATTTAATTATAATAATTAATCCACCACAAATATTTTTGAATAATGCGAGTGCTTGATAGAAATTATCATATTTACCTCTCATTATGATACACGAGACTACTCGTTACGCCTACTTTTTGAAGAGTCCTGGTGGTCTTGTTAAGATGCAATTTAAGATTGGGGCCACAAAAACTGGGCTATTATATCGATAACTATAAAACCTGTTTCATTAGAATAATAAAATTATGATCCGTGCATTGCAGTGGCGTAACGAGTTTATTTTTATTTATTATTTTGCAAAGTACTCCGTAGCAGAGCTCCTCATTTTTTACAGTACCTTTTTCTAATTCGAGGTCCTTGGGAAACTGACAGGTCACACCGCATTGATGTTTGCAGCACTTGTAGATGTTCGGACATTGCGAGTCCATATTACAAGTATTCAAGCAAACTGCTGAAAATGGAGATAAAGCTTCCGAATTTGGGCAGTAACCTGGTTTCTCAATATCTTTCATTAGGCACATTTTCGTGCACTGAAAAAAAAAACTTAATTTAGTTTTGCAAACACATCCCCCCCCCATCTCGCTTCACCCAATGTAGATATAGTATTTTGGATTTCTATAAATGCAATCGCTATCACTTATTTTTGTAGCTTTGATCATTTTGAGTAGAATTGGCAATGCGTAGTAGGAGGTCATTTAAATAAGAATAATATTATAATTTCATGCAGTTTACCTTTCGTTAAATTTTTGAACTGTGGGAAACAACCTTACTGTACTTGGGTGGTCAAGGATTACATTAAATTAAAATTTACGTGTTCATTTGTTAGCTGTACAATTTTTTTAAAATTTTTTAACCTCTGTGATGTTTGACTATGATAAAAATAATAAATTGGTAATAAATAAAAATTTTGTTTTTGATTTTTGAAAAACTTCTGTTACTTTCAAAGTAACAGAAAGTAACAGTAAGTAAGAAATGAAAGAACAAATAGTAGCAGTAAATCAAGTGACTCAGGTTCATTAAAATAATTATATTTACACCACTAATTGAAAAACAGCTGATTACTAAGTTTAAAATTTATTGTAAAATCCTTGCTAAATTATTTTAATTATTAAATGTAATATATTATAAATTTCAGAGCTTTATTGCACCGAAACTTTGAGCTTTCCTATTTTAAACTACCATAACAAAAATCTCCTTGGATACTGATATTGTAGAACTGAATTATTATCCAGGCTTACTTTTTATTATTATTATATTATATATTTATCTAAAATTCTTGTACTATTTAATTTTAATCTTATATAATTAGCAACAAATATTTACGTAAGTGTTTTATCAGTGTTTAAATAAAAATTGATTATCATTGTTTACTTTAATGCACTTTAATACATTTTAACGCACTTAATTAATGTTATGCAGTGGAGATAATAAAATTGAATTCCTGAAATAGAAAATTATAATTTAATATAAAAAAACGAACAGTTATTTAAAAAAGCAGATTAACCTGTAGCAGTTTCTTATTAGAACTTGTAACTTGTATTTCCGCCTTCATCCTTTTCTAAGTCAATTGATTACCCTTACATACACTTCGAACGGTAAAATTTCGGGATACAAATGTATGGGCCAAACTGGGCAAGAAAATAAAGAAAAGTTGAAGATTAATTTGAGTAAACAATAAAATAAAATGGTATCTTTTCGAATGGCCAGAATTCAAGTTCAATTTAAATGCGATTAAAATAATTGGAATAAATCAAGACAAAACATAATTTCTAATTAGTTGCAATTACAAGTTAGTTTCTTCAACTTGGATTGAAATGCAAGTAACTTCAACATAAGTCGTTAAATTTTATTAGTTTGTACGTAAAATACATTCGTGTTAATGACTTTCAATTACTCACTCACGTTATTATTATGCCCATTTATTGCAAAGGTGAAGTTTCCATGTACTAATATGTTCACCTAGGCAGGATTAAATTATAAATTTATATTAGAAAAAATGTCTCACTTTATTCTTATTTTTGATATTCCAACAGCGTGCTTCACACCGTGCGACAAAAAGTGGATCGTATTGATCATATAATCGATTGTGCTTTCCATAGACGCTGTCCAGGTGTGCAAATTGAAGCACGAGACACATCACTAACCCGATGATGATCATGGCCACGCGGAGACTGACTCATGTCACGAACTATTTTACTTTGTACTTGACAAGTTAGTTACTGCCTTCGTGGATATACGAAACTTCTGGTTTCTTGACTTCTTTACACACAAATTGTTTTGTTACTTTCCTCAATAAAAACAAAAGAAAGCAACCTACCGAAGAAGTTCATATGTCATTTTTGAAGACAATTCTTTCGGCTTACTTGCAAAAAATATCAAATTACTCGAATGTTTTCTTTTCAACTTGGTCCAAGATAATTACCTACTTGCCAAATAATAAGACGAAGTTATAACGGATTTTTTGTTAAACGTGAATGTAAGTTGTCCTTCTTTTTATGTGAAAACACTTAGAACTACAATTTAAACAGTTCATTTTGTTATCAGTAGATTTAGAGGTAGGTATATGTTAATGCAGTAAAAAATCTTAAAAAAAAAAAACGCAATAATAAAATTGCACAATGCTTGAATGAAGAGAGAGAACCTAAAGAAATTAGAGCTTCTGGCCCCCGTGAAAATAGTGTTAATAATGTTGCTTTAGTATTTTAGTAAGCGAAACTTAACATGTGAATGTTAACTTCTCTACTATGAATAACTAAATTCACAAAAAGATGAATTTTATTCGTTCGAGTTTTCCCGGCCTTCCAAATTTTGATGAAAGTAAATATGCAATGCTAAACTGGTGACATACAACAGGTTGGTCTAGCGGTTAGCTTCCTAGACTTGAAATTTTTTTGAACTCGGTCTTATTCTCCAGCTGGTTGTATATTTTAGTAATTTGTTTATTTTTCTTTAAATTTAAATAGAATAAAATATGAAAAACAGTTGAATAATATTATTTGGCTGGATTTAATTTATTTGTCTTGCTCAGTGGTTCTCAAAGTGGTCAATATCAGCGATTCTCAACCTGGGATTCGCAGAAAATTTAGCGATTTCTTTCCAAAATTAGTTTTGAATTTGAATTATAAATTAGTAACCCGAATTAAACTTCTTAAATTAAACAAGCACTGAAAAAATAATTGATGCAATTTTTTGAATGCAAGCTTTGAGTCAAGACAACTCTTGCACGGCGCCGCTGCTATGACGGGAAGAGACAATGGACTTGTAAGCCGTATAAAAAAAATCGCCAATGAAAACATAATTACAACACACTGTTTCATTCATCGACAACACATTTTTTTGGGGAAAAATTTGATAGAAATTTTAGATCGGTGTGTGGAAATCATCAACTATATTTCTGCAAGTGCTCTTCACACTCGACTTTTTTCTGTTGTTTGTAGTGAGGTGAGTGCCGCTCATACTCATTTATTGTTACATTCAAATGTACGTTGGCTTTCTCGAAGAAAAGTGCTTTCCAGATTATTTGAGCTAAACACTGAAATTGAAATTATTTTTAAAGATCAAAATTTAGCGTTAGCTCACTATTTTGAAAATGACATGTGGGTGGCAAAAGTGGCGTATCTTACCGATATATTCAGACTCCTCAATAAATTAGATCTAAGCATGCAAGAGTTTGAAAGTAATTTATTTTCACCAACAAACAAAATAGAAGCTTTTAAAAAAGAGATAGATTTTTGGATAGTACAAGTAGAGAAGAAGATTCTGATTATGTTTCCACAAGCTATAATATATTGCGTCGCGAGAAAACATTTAGAGAAACTAAAAACTAAATTTTACAATTATTTTCAAAATAATAAAGATATTCCAACAGATAACACGTGGGTTGTCGATCCCTTCCTTAAAGTAAAAATGTCGATTTTTGCTTGCTCTCTGCTGCTTTGGCATTTTTAACGTTTTTCCGATGTCTACTCATTAAAATTAGTTGATATATGCAATAAAAAAACCACTGAATTTGTTTACAAATTTTGTAAAAAAGGAAAGTTCTAAATCATAACGTTTTTCGACGGTTTCTTATTTATTGTTACGCGAATATTTAAATGGCGCTTGCCGATTTCAGGTAAGTATGATATTTAACATTTTATGTCGGTTTAAAGTAAGAAAGTTCATTTTTGCTTGCTCTCTGCTGCTTTTGCTTTTTTCACCGTTTTACTAGCTTCCGCCAGGACTTGGTGTGTTTTCCGGGCTCTACTTATTAAAATTAGTCGATATATGCAATAAAAACACCACTTGTTACCATTTTCCACGACCTATTTATGTCAGGCAGGATTTTCAGCTTTATGCGTAACTAAAAACAAGGCAAGAAATCGACTCGAAGTGGAACCTGAACTTAGGATTTCCCTTGCTCGCACAATAATTGGATATAGGATTGTTAAACTCGTATCAAAACATCAAAATCAAGGAAGTCATTAATAAGTAAAAAAAGTACCTACAAGTTAAGTATTTGTGTTTTTTTCCAGATAGGTATCTTTTTTTAATATAAATTTTAATGACTATTTTTCATTACTGACATTATTAGGGTTACAGAAAATTAGCAAGATAATTTGGAGGTCGCGTCGTAGAACCACCACCACCACCATTGATCTGCAAACTATATATGAGTTTAGAAATAGTTGTCATTCCCGGATTACAGAAAAATTGACATTTCGCCTGGTCAGCCCGGACGATGTAGCTAGATCTTTATCTAAACTAAAATCTAGTGCTATGGGTATTGATGATATCTCATCTAAAATGCTCAAACTTGTTCTGCCGTTTTGTGTGGACACCTTGACTCACCTGATCAACCACTGCTTGGAGACTTCGACTTTTCCTGACTTGTGGAAAAGTCGATCATTGTACCTCTCCCTAAGGTCAGCAATGCTTGTAGTGTTGGGGATCTACGACCTATTAGCATTTTACCTGCTCTTTCGAAGGTACTTGAATCTTTCATCCACCTTCAACTGCTCGAGCACATTGAAATATTCAATCGGGATTTCGATCTGAATACAGCACTGCTACGGCTCTGTCTAAGGTATTGAATGATCTGATTAGCAACATGGACAACTCCAAAGTGACCGTAATGGCACTGCTCGACTTTAGCAAGGCGTTTGATGTAATCAATCACGATCTTTTAATTGCTAAACTGGTGCATTATGAATGTCGCGAGTCTGCACTGAAGTTACTCATGGGCTACCTGAAAGGAAGATCGCAATGTGTGAAACTGAATTCAAGCTTATCCGAGTACCTTCCTATCACTCGTGGTGTTCCCCAAGGTAGTGTACTGGGTCCACTTCTCTTCGTTATTTTTACAGCTGACCTTCCCAAGATGTTACCAAATGAAACCAATGCCCATAATTTTGTCGATGACACTCAGCTAAATATTTCAGGCAAACCGACGTCCATTAACGAAATTGTACGAGACATAAATATTTGTCTCAAACTGGTGCTTCGCTGGTCCTCTTCAAACGGTTTATTTCTTAATCCTAGCAAAACTGTCTGTCTCTGCGTTGGCAGTTTACGTTGTCGAGCAGAGGCTAATAAAGCTAAGTGTACAGATATTCTTCTTGACAATAGCGTGATCGACTTCAGTGAAAAAACAAAAAATCTTGGCGTCATTTGGGATTGTGGTTTAACTTTTGAAAGCCATGTTAATAAAATTTGCAGCACGGGATACTTCAAACTCAAATCACTGTATAGATACAAGCATCTTCTGCCTCCACAGGTTAAATGGAATCTTATCCAAAGACTGGTATTGTGCCATGTCGACTATTGCTCTGTAGTCTACTATGAATGCCTAACTGGTTATCTAAAGAATAAACTGCAAGTACTCCAGAATGCATGCCTTCGTTACGCATTTAATGTCGATCGAATGGACCACGTTACCCCAACCTACAATTCACATCAAATATTGAAGATTGAGGTTTGCTGTGAACTTCAGTTCGCCCTTCTCCTGTATAATGTATACAAAACTGGTTGTCCAAGTTACCTGCACGAACTCATTAATCAAAGATCGTCTTGTCATGGCTTGGACCTACGCAACAATGCAGCTTTATCGGTGCCTACACATAGGACTTTAAAGTTCGAGGGATTCTTCCAGTATAGAACCTACTGCACTTTCAACAAGTTTGTTTCTCTCTTCTCGAAGGCCAATTCGAAGCTATCATTTAAAGCTCATGTTAAAAAACTATTGACGACGAATCAAATTCAAGGGTCCTCCTTATTTCAATAGTCACTTGCTGAAAATCAGCTCTGCTGAACTTTTGCCCTTTAAGCAAGCATTATATATATTTTCTTTAACATATTGTAATAACCGCTTAATAAACATTATTATTATTATTATTATTATTATTATTATTAAAGGCATTAACCGAAGAGATTTGAGATTAAATACTGACAAATATTGAAATTCTTCTATTAAAGCATTGGATTCACCCCTCTCACTAAAAACATTAATTTTTTTCTTAGTTATTTTATGTAACAGATAATAAATTTTAATTTGATTCGATTTAATTTGAATAATTCAATACTGGGTAAGTAGGGATACACCCAAAACCGAAAACTGACAAGTGATTTACGAGACAAAAAAGTTTGGGAACCACTGGGCTAGCTGCACCGTCTCTGTATTGCCATATTAATTGACGGGGATATAGAACGTTAAAGTGAAATAAAAATAAAAAGGGCCAAACTATGTAACCGTGTATTGCATTGGCTGTTTCTATAATATTAGCTTCGCTCGCGGTGTGTTTTTATTTTATTAAGTAATTTTGGACCGGGAGCTCTCAGTCAATCTTTACCACGATTAGATGACTGAGTTTGAGCGTGGATCCAAAATTTGCCGTGGTTGCTGTACTCGCTAAAAATATCGCCCTAGACTTTGTTTTTAAGTTAAATTCGGGTAAAATTAACGAATTTATATTTAAATCAATATATAACATGGTGGTAACAATACCAGTTCTATAATCTAATTGCGGGTAGCTCCGCCTGCTAAAACAAGCGCGGTATGTATTTACGTGGAGTACATGGACGGCTAACACAATGCGATTTTTAATAATTATTACGTACAAAATAGATATTACGAATTTGTTTATTTCGAAAAGTTAAGGTAAAATGTTCGTAGATCCTCAGTTTAATCCCTTCAATATAATGTTCTTTTTTCATCCGTCCGTTTTCTGTCAGAACTTTTGATTAAGTGACCTAATTGGTCCAAGTTTATCATCATTTGCCACCTATCTATGTCTTGTTTTTTATTTTAGTCATTTTGTGTTTTAGTGCGTCCGGTGCAGCTTCTTCAGATTTTACTGACCACATTCTCAATCTTGTATTATGGTTATGTGTCCAGTCCAATTCTTCTTAAAATCAATGAAAAGCACGTAATTTGTTGGTAAATTACTTTCAACACCAGAATACAGTTTTTAAAATCGTGTTTAGAAAAGCAGTTTGTGATTTAACACAATTGTTTCCCATCTTAAATATTTTGTTTTTGCTTTTTATTTTGCTAATAGGACAGGAGAGAAAATCGCCTTGCTTTGGGACAACACTCTATGATACAAAAAGCAAAACTTTTAAAAGTAAAATGTATTGTATATTTTTTACAAGAACACCACAATTTTTAACTGGTTGTTAAGTTTATTAACTCAATATATTGTGCGTCTCTTTATTTAACTTTGGTGCAAAAAATTTTTTTTTCTATATTATTATAAAAACATGTTTGCTACAAACGGTTACTATAGTAGCTGCTTGTAGCAAACATGTTAATGAAAAACTGATTAACTTTCTATTTAACCATCTGAGCTGCATGTTAGCGAATTGGTATTTCGATTGGTGGTATTTGATTACCTCCAGTATCTTCTGTTGGTGTTGGTGTTGGTGATAGAATGTATGGTGTTGTTGAAGAAAGAAATGTTTCTGGAGGATATGGTGTTGTAAGTGGCGGCGGCGGGACTGTTTCTGGAGGACATGGTGTTGTAAGCGGCGTCGGTGGAAATGTTTCTGGAGGACATGGTGTTGGAGGTGGCGTCGGCGAAAGTGTTTCTGGAGGACACGGTGTTGGAGGTGGCATTGGCGAAAGTGTTTCTGGAGGACATGGTGTTGGAGGTGGCGTCGGCGGAAGTGTTTCTGGAAAACATGGCGTTGGAAGTGGCGTCGGCGGAAGTGGTTCTTGAAGACATGGTGTTGGAGGTGCCGTCGACGATAATGTTTCTGGAGGACATGATGTTGGAGGTGGCGGAAATGTTGCTGGAGGATATGGCGTTTGAGCTGGCGGCGGCGGAAATGTTGCCGGAGGTAGTGTCGGAGGTGGTGGGGGCGGCGGATCTGCCATTCGAGGTACTAGCGGAAGCGGTGGTTGTGTTTGTGGTGGCGGTGGTTGTATTTCTGGTGGCGATGTTTGTGTTTGTGGTAGCGGTGATTGTGTTTCTGGTGACAGAGGTGGTGGTTCTGGTACATCTTCATATTCAATTTTATATTTATAATAATACGAGTAGTCTTCACAAAAAAGTTGACAAAAAATTCTGGCTCCGATTTTTTTCTTGGTTCTGGCGTATTCACAACTACCCGATGAGCCCCAACAATAGTCGCAAGACTGTCAAGAAAATAAAATTTAAATCTTTATACGACCCTGAACGTAATTAAGTCTGAAAGTAATTAAGATAAAAAAGTCTGTTGTTCCCCAACATCTCAATGTGTATCAAATTAGTCGTCAAGTTTCAATAACCAGATTCTACCTGTATATGTTTCAACAAATAATACACGTTATTACAACGTTATAAAGTGGTTATTACGTTTTAAAACACGTTAATTTAAGCGGTATGTTCTTACTGGTTGGAAGTCCAACCTAAACTTGGACGTCTGACGATATAGTGTGATTTGTTTGAGTGTGTATTGCATGCTTTGAGCTTAAATAATAATTAAAATTCATATACTAATTAATAAAAAATCGATGTGCCAGTAAAACATGAGATTAAAATGTAGAATTAATATTAAAAATCCAATTAAGTAACGTTACCACCGACGATGTTTTAAATTATTTTAAATTATATTTTATTAAATACCAACAAAAAATTTTAACAACCTACCCAGCCAAATGCACAAGGGGCCACCGCAGCGACGACCACCAGCAGTGCAACAATCTTCACCATTCTCATGAGAATCTGACCGAACCCATAAAGCTGTCGCCAAAACAAAGTCGAACTTTTCAGTTACCTTATATATCATCCTGATATGTAACGTCGTTATTCCTAAACATACGTTCATAAAATAGCCTTCATAACATTTCTTAAGCACGCATTGTCGATTCTACAACGACCCACTTTAATGATTATTGTGCTCATAAATTAGCATTTTTTAATAAACCTTTAATGAACACACAATATTTGTGTCCAAATTTACAATGATAAATCGATAATAATTATACAATAACATGTTTATCAAATCTCAGCTATAAAAATGTGTTAATGGTCAAATACAAAATTATCAACTGGCGTAGAGACCTAATAAATTATAATTTTTTTATTAGCACACTTTAAATTCGATTAAATTGAATCACCACTGGACTGAACGAACTGATAATTAGAGTGGCATTCATTAAAAATTCATAATTGAGAGCAAAAAAAACACCGTTCACTAAAATCGGCCGATGCATAAATTGTTGGTCCAACTTCGCTAGTTCTTCTTGCGCTTCGTCTCTTAATAATTCTTCCGTTGGCGTGTCTAATAAAGTTTTATTAATATTTATGATTATTATTCGTGTTTCGGACTGCAGATGCACATTAAAGTTAATAACCAAAATGCTCAACATCTAAAAACAATTTTTAAATTATTATGCGAATCGTGCAAAAATAGAATTTCCGCAAATGCCACACTCACCAACATCAACGCGGCCCATCCGACTCGTAAAAGTACGAAATACAAATTTCCAAAGTTATCGTTTGTCAAAGTTCCGGAAGCGAATGCTACTAAAAAATTTAGCAATTCCAAAGTTTGCGTAAAAGCAGCAAACAATAAAAATAACACTTTCCATTCGAACAATTTGTTAATCAGATCGATCGATGCAAAAAGTGTTGAAAAGATCCTGGAGAGCAATTTGAGTTGCATTACATTTTCTTTTCTCGGTTGCATTTTCTTGCTAATCTCTGCCCACTTGGCATCGTTAGTTTGATTTCCTTCTTCAGATTTGGGCACCGCGTGCATCTGACTCACCAAATTTAACAACAGATTGGAACTCGACTGAAATCGACTCAATATGAATTTTAGAGTCTCTCTAAATTGTAAAACGAAGTGTATGGGCAAAATATATAAAAAGTTTTGAAACAGGTAGTACTTTAAAGATTCCGATTTGAAAACACCAACCCACACAAAAATATCGTACACGAACAAGACACAGTAAGTAAAACTTACTCCGGAAGCTGTAACGCGAAAATCAGTATAAAGATTTTCCAAGTTTTTCTCCATTTTCTGGTGCAAATACATGTCGTTCCTGATTAAAGATGTTAGTAGCTCTTCCTTAACTTTTACATCAGAATAGGAAGAGTACATAACGATTATGTTAAAAATCGTCAAAATGGTAGTAGAAAGAAAATCCATCGTGGACGTCGTTAATGACATTTGAGTATAGATAATCCAAATTTTTCCAATGGAAGAGTAAACGTATCCAAAAATGACCGAAGATAAGATACACAACATGTAAACGCGATACGATTTTAAATTTTCTGTTTTTTGGTCATCAAAGTTAAACAGTGACGTAGCCGAAACGGTCACTCCTATCCAATTTAAGAATTTGATCATTTTCCAGTCTTCGCTTAAACTAAGCTTCACAGGTTTAAACTGTTCGTCTTCCATTACCGACAACTCTAGAATAAGTTGTTGTAAATCTGGCAGGTGTTATGAGAACTTGTAAATTAAGTTTCAATATTTAATTACATGGTATTAATTATTTACACAATAAATATCGATAAAAGCTTTTTAATTGAAATTCATTACTTATAACACAGAGCAATTTGGTGATATGATTATTATGAAAAGGTTTTAAAATTTAGTTTTTTTTTAAATTGTCGGTAGCCCTGACCTTGTGAGTGGATAGTCAAAATCAATTAATGTGCACACGTCTCCTGAATTAGGAGTATCACAAAGTGAGAAAGTTGTTAATTTTTTTTAGAGATTTTAATAGACAGTTGTAAATTTCAAAATTTAGAAAATTTTATTTAAATGGATATTTTGAACATTCGGAGAAACATTTATAGTGAGAACAATAACGCTATAAGATGCAACAGAACTGAACAATGCAAAAAGTGTGGAACAATTTAAAATAAAAAATCCAGCAGCTGTGTACTCCAAATTTCGAATACGAACTTGTCGAATTAAAAATTGAAGTTTTTCATGTTCTTGCTTTTCTTTGATGTTGGTCAAACAAACCGGCAGCTTTAATAGCAATTTGTATGCAATCACAGCGGTTCGTTTTGATTCGTAGGTTACACTTTCGCAGGAAATAACCAATAGCGTGCAGAAAATCTGAAATAATTGAAGCAACTTACAAAAACTACATATTAAAGTTATAATTTGATGGCGTTACCATTACAATGAAGGTCCATATAAAGGAAGTTGAAATTGCCATAGGTGCTCTGGATACAATGAAAGATAAATTAATTGTAGCAACAATTCTCACCGAAATGAATATAACTAGCGATAATATTGAGAATCCATAAATTGAGTTGGCTGTATCAATTAAATTACATAATTTATCGTAATAAATTATTATGTCGTCCATATTTAGTTTTTCAGTTAAACGCCATGTTTTTATTGCGTTTGCATTATCTAGACGCATTTTTAAGATTTTATTAATTGTTCGAAAATAACATCTTATGCGTAAATTAAAATAATACATTTGGTAAACGCCAATAATGCTGATATACAAAACAGCTTCTTTAATGATAATAAACTTTTCTTTCTTGAAGTACAGCAAGGTGGTCCAAGCTACGATAAAAAATACACAAGCAGCAAATAAAAAAATATATTGAAGAATCATTTCGATCTCGAAAATTTTAAACTTTTTTCGTTTTATCAAATTTTTGAACCTCGATTGAACTTCTGTCATTGTTACAGAAAACATTATGCGTTTTTCCTGATGTCTGAGAACGGTGTTAATGAAGCAACTACTGTACAAGATCGTTCCACTCAGAGATTCTAATAAATCCGTAAGAATTACGGTTGGCGGATTTGTTGAATAGTTAAAATGCATTCTAAAACACCAACACGTGATCGCAATGCCATTAAGAACGGAAAAGATAAATGCACTGTAAATCCGATAATTGATACTCTTATGCAATCCAGTTTTAATATTTTCAAACGGAATTAATATTCCAACAATTTTAAGAACTGTAAAAATGCTTTTCACTCTGATGTTATAATTTTCATCTTTGCTGTTCATGTCGAAACGTTAAATAATCTATCAAATTCGAGTTACAGGTAATATATTTTAAAATAACGACTTTACGTCGTAATTTTCTAATTGCTCATAATTTTTTTGTAAATAAATATTTTATAAAAGCAATTTAATAATAATTAAATTGCAATAGCAGGGAAAGTTAATGACGACAGAACATTAAAATTTAATATTTATTAGATGTACTGGGTATCCAATATTAACATTTTTAATAAGGTATTGTTTGTTCGATGGCGTGAGCTGGTGTTTTTGTGGTCTTCCAACAGTTGCGGTTTCGTTGATGAAAATTTCAAAACGGAATAGGCTTTTTCTTGGCTAAAATAAATTGAACCTCAAAATGCACTAAATAATTTACAAATTGTCTTCAGAAAATGTGAACTATTCTTTTTTGGCAAACTTAATACAGATATTTGGTTATTGACCTGACTCGAATTTTGGTCTTGCTCAGAAGTTTCTTGGTTCTAGTTTAATTGATATTTCACTATTTCACAGAGCCAGAAATAGTTGGTTGCATTGACCTTTTTTCTTCGTCACGAAACTATGACATACCACTCTGGTACTATCACAAAGGTTAGTTTTATACCTTCTTTAGTGTGGATTTTTTGTGAAGTTGATGGAAATGTAATTCTGGATCGTCCATTTCGTTAAATAGTTAGCTACCTAACTTGTATTTCGTACCGTTTTATATAACATAAATAAAAATACAAGGAAACTAATAACACACAAAAAGAAATAGGCAATTGGGTTCTTTCCGTAGATATCCTTTGATTGCGCTACAGTTAAGTTCACAAGTCTTGATGTGATATTCCAGATTCTCGATCTATCCGTAAGAGAAAACTGAAAAACTTAAAAGGGACGAGGTTTTTAAAATATTAAATTTACCACGACGTACATTCCTCTTATACAAATAAGTTGGTGACTTCTCTGCATGAGATTTACTAAAGTAAAAATTAAAAATTATCAAAAAGTTTACAAAAAGTAAGCAGTGTATTGGCAGGTTATTGAGCATAAGGTATATTGAGATGACCCTAGCTATGGAAATTTATAAAATTTTCTTAATTTCTAAAATTACTCTAGCTGGGTATCCATTATTTAACATGAGACTCTTGTAGTTTTTAATTCAATTGTAAATTAATTTAAAATGCTCAAATTAAAATTGCTCATTCCTTTACCTTTTATGTGGTATTTGACTTTCCCTTCACGTGCGCGCTCGCTTTGCATAAGGTATTCCAGCTGGCTCCAGTACGCCTGGTTAGAAATAGAAATAGAAATAGAAATAGAAATAGAAATAGAAATAAAAATAGAAATAGAAATTTATTGCATCAATAAAGTTACATGCGCGTCAACAATAATAAAGTGTATAACAATTAAAAGGTAAAAGCACTATCACCAATCTCAACCAACAACAAATCAACAATAAGTAAAATTAACAACACAGTTTAAACATCTTGATTCAGTGAATACTATATTATCGTTCTCTATCTACTGCTGAAGAAACTCTTGAACGGTGTATACCGGTCTGTTCATGAGGATGTCTTTTATAACCCTTCAAAACGGTTTCACAGATAAATCCTTCACTGCTTGTGGCAACTTGTTGTACAACTTGGGACCCCAGTAGTCCGCTCCCTGTTGTGTTTTTTTCAACTTGTGCAAAGGTATCTGCAATTTGCTTCTGTTTCTAGTTTCAAAATTGTGGTGATGTCCATTTGTTATGTATTTCTCCGGATTCGACTTCACGTGCTTTAGACACTCGAAAATGTATACTGCTGGGAGCGTTAGAATTCTGTTTTCCATGAATGCATTTCTGCAGTTCTCTATGGATTTCATCCCGCATAGTACGCGAATCGCCCGTTTCTGAATTTTGAAGACTTCAGTTGCAGCCGCAGAAGCACCCCAGATCAAAACACCGTAACTGAGAATACTGTGGAAATTTGCAAAATATGTGCAACGAGCCGCATCTCTTGTGCTGTATCTGGCCACTGTTCTAACGGTGTAAACCGCAGACGATAGCTTGTTCATTAATTGTTCCGTGTGTACTTTCCAGTTGAGCCGATTGTCCACTGTAATTCCCAGGAACCTTAGGGAACACTTTTCACCCGAGATTGGCAGACATTGCGTCTTTTCGGCATTGAGTTTTAATTTATTTTTACCAAACCAACTTTTTGATTGTTCCATTGTATTTATTAGCTTTTCTTCCAGTTCCTTTCTGTTCTTTGCTCTTATCAGGTAGGTGGTATCGTCTGCATAAAGATAACTAAAAACATCTTCCACATCAATGCTCAAGTCGTTTATATATATAACGAACAGAATCGGACCCAGAATAGACCCCTGTGGAACTCCAAGAGTCACCTTTTCCTCCCCGGACAATTTCCCGTTCCAAAAGACTCTCTGACTTCTTTCTTTTAGATATGACTTTAGTAACCTGTATGTTGGACCTCTGAAACCATAAAAATAAAGCTTTTTAAGTAAAATATTAGCAGGTATCGAATCAAACGCTTTCGACAAGTCATTTGAAATGACTTCCATTGTATCGCCTTGATCATGTCCCTCCATTATCTTGTGCGTGAGTTCCAGAAGAGCTGTTGTAGTGGATTTCCTCTTTCTCTAACCATGCTGATTGTCTGAGAGAAGTTCTTTTTTTTCTAAGTAATTTATCATTCTTGTTTTAATTGCACTTTCGAACAGTTTAGAAAAAGTCGGAAGGAGAGATCTGGGTCTATAGTTACACGTCTCTGTTTTTACTCCTTTATTAAATATTGGCACAACCTTTGCTTTGCTTCAGAAAACATTTATTTATTATTATGCTTAGTGGCACTGGTAGAATCGATTCCAGTTAGTTTCATCATGTTAGTTGATATTCCGAATATGTCCTGTGTATTTTTACTTTTCAAGCTCCCCATTGCGCATTGAATCTCCTCTGCGGTGACTGGATCAAAAAAACAGGAAAATTCGCAGCTTTTTCTGGAAGTATGCAATACTTCAACAGCGTCGGCATCACCGGTTTTGAATTGTGCATTGATTTTTTGTCCTATCTGGGAGAAAAAATTACTAAGCGTGTCGGCATCTATGTCGTCTTGTGCCTTCTTTGTTGTTTGTTTGCCGGTTTCTTTTTTTATAACCTCCCAGATCACCTTTGTCTTATTCTGGGCATTTAATATTTTAGTCTCATTATTACTTTTTTTCTGCTTTACTAGCGCTTCAGTGAGAGCAGACTTACACAATTCGTATGCCTGGTACGAGGCGTTGTCTTTTCTAACTCTGCGAACTATATCTAGGGCTTCTAGGGTACTCTTGATTGATTTTACTTCATCTGAGGTGTAAGTTTGCTTTTTTGGCTTGTTTATATTTATTTTTTTAACTTCTTCAGGACAATACAGATTAAACCAATGCAGAAAAGTGTAAAAGAAAACGGTGAAGGATTGTTCTGCTCTTAAGTTCATCATAAGCGATTGCCAGTCTATGCTGGATAGCACCTGCCGGAGCCGGCTGATACTTCTCTCGGTAATCTTTCTGACACGACGTACCACAAAGTTTGCCCGTTCTTGCAATCCAGCTGGGATCTCCAGTATCTGTGCTAAATGATCTCCTAGATGCAAATTTAGTGTATATGTCTCTTCACTTTTTATCGTGAACTCATAATTTCACAATGTAATTAAAAGTTTAATTTAAATTATGAACCTACAAAAACATAGCTAACAGTTTCTTCTACAAGTTGTTAAAAGTATAAATGTTATATATGATTTAGTTTGGGAGAAAACCATGAACTCCGAAGGGTCAATATAGCGTATATTTTGTACATTCGTCCCCAGCCTTAAACAAATTTGTTGCGACGTATTTTTGCACATCGACCAAAATTATCACAAATTCTTCACTTTTCCAATTTTATGTAACAATTTGCACTGCACTTTATCAATTTAATTAAACAAAAAAAAACAACTTAACTTAATTTATTTTATTGATTTTAAACAATTAACAATTTAATTTTCATTGCGTAAATGATGTTCGTCCGCCCGTCTATTCGACGTGAAGGCCTGAGCCCAACTCTTTCTATTCAAGCCCCACTCTTTTCTACTTTTTTTGTTCTTCCCACCTTTATTTATACAGCAAATAATTTTTTATATACAATATTATACAAATAAATAAATACTAAAACATATTCAAACTTTAAAATTATTTTACAAAATAAATGAATTATGATTTTTTGGTTTTCGAAACACGACAATATATTGCAGTGCTAATCTGCTATAGATAGGGGTAAATTTAAAAATTCAATTTTTTTATTGACTCTGTTTTAATTTTTATTCTAACCATTAAACAGAAATATTTATAGTGAGAACAATAACGCTGTAAGATGCTACAGAACTGAATAGTGCTAAAAGTGTGGAACAATTCAAAGTAAAAAATCCAGCCGCAGTGTACTTCAAATTTCGAACACGAACTTGTCGAATTAAAAATTGTAGTTTTTCGTGTTCTTGCTTTATTTTGATGTTGCTTAAATGAATGGGCAGTTTTAACAGTAATTTGTATCCAATTACAGCGGTGCGTTTAGATTCGTAGGTTACACGTTCGCAGGAAATAACCAACAGTGTGCAAAAAACCTGGAAAAAATTTCTACTTACAGAAGATATACATTCAGATTATAATTTGGGGCTCTTACCATTACAATAAAGGTCCATGCTATTGAAGTGACAATTGCTACAGGTGCTTCGGATAGAAAAAAAGATAAATTAACTGTAGCAACAATTCTCACGGAAATGAATATAACAAGCGATAATATTGAGAATCCATAAATCGAATTAGCTGTATCAATCAAATTACATAATTTATCGTAATAAATTATTATGTCGTCTATATTTAGTTTATCAGTTAAATGCCATGTCCTCATTGCGTTTGCATTCTCTAAACGCTTTTTCAAGATTTTATTAATTGTTCCGAAATAACATTTTACGTTTAAATTTAAATAATACATTTGGTAAACGCCAATAATGCTGATATACAAAACGATTTCTTTAATGATAATAAACTTTTCGTTCTCGAAGTCAAGCAAGGTGGTCCAAGCCACGATAAAGAATGCACAAGCAGCAAATAAAAAAATATATTGAAGAATCATTTCAATCTCGAAAGTTTTAAACTTTTTTCTTTCTACCAAATTTTTGAACCTCGATTGAACTTCTGTCATTGTTACAGAAAAGGTTATGCGTTTTTGCTGATCTCTGAAAGCTGTGTTGACGAAGCAACTGCTGTACAAAATCGTTCCACTCAGTGATTCTAATAAATCCGTCAGAATGATAGTTGGTGGATTTATTAAATAATTAAAGTACATTCTACAACACCAACAGAAGACTGCAAATCCATTAAGAATGAGAAATACAAATGCACTGTAAATCCGATAATTTAAACTGGTATGCAACCCAGTTTTAATATTTTCAAACGGAATTAATATTCCAACTATTTTAAGAATTTTAAAAATGGTTTTCAGTCTGATGTTATAATTTTCATCGTCACGGTTCATGTTGAAACATCAAATAATGTATCAATTACGAGTTACTAATATATTTTAAACTACCAACCGTACATTATAATTTTCTAATTGCGCATAATACTTTTTTGGTAAATAATACATATTTTATATAAGGAATTTAATTACTTTAGGGAAGGTCATAAAGACGATACATTAAAATTTAATATTTATTATCAAATATAGTTATTTAGATATCTATTATTAAATTGGTTTATAAGAAATAATGATAAACTATTTGGTAACAACTGAGAATTTACTACAGATATTTAATTGTTGACCTAAATTAAATTTTGGTCTTGTCCGAAGGTTTTCGGTTGCTAGTTCAGTTTGAATTTTAGTATCCCCCCCTCCCATGAAACTGTACCATTCCAGTACTATCACAGAGATTCTTCAGTAATGATTTTCCTGGTTCATATATTTCGTTTAATAGTGTGCTAATTCAATTTTTTCAAACCGTCACTAGTGTAGTATGACACTAAGGTACCCGGTTTGAATCCGATCTCTGTGCTTCGGAAGATATGTAAAGACGGCGGTTCCTCTGATACCTGCTTTGATAGAGAAAGAGACTGATGGCCCAGCAGTAAACCGAAAAGGCTGAAAAGAAGAAAGAACCAATTTACTCTATGAACAAAAATAAAAATACCGGAAAATACAATTTAATTATCCCGATTTAGCTTAATTATTCTTTGCTTGCGCTATTATTCTGCAGAATCTCTTATTTAATTGTCCGGAGTTCACAATCTTCAAAGTCTTGATGTGATCATTCAGATGTCATTCTATGGCTTATAAGAGAAAGCTGAAAGAGCAAAAAAGAAAAGAGCCAACTTTTTTTACCGCCCTTTCAAGTCTTTACTCTTCTTGCTGTTCTGCGTTTTTCTGTTTCTTAAGCTCTTCTTCGTGTTTCGTCTTCAACAGTGTGCTAATACTGTTTTTTATAATTCTCCAGTTTTCTTCACTCGCAAGCATTTCTGGAACCAGATTGTCAGGTGTCAACTTTTGGATATTTCCCGCTTTCCTCACCTCGCTCCACCTCGAGCACACGAATATGGTGTGGTGTGCATCGTCCACCACCCCCTGGCAGTACGCGCAGTTGGGTGAGCTTGCTCTCCGAAACCTGTGGAGGTAATAGTTGTAGTAGCCATGTCCCAATAAGGTTAGGGTGAGCTCGTGATTTATTTCACCATGCTTCCGCTCAATCCACGGCAGTAGTGTCGGGATAAGTTTTCTGGTCCAGGCGCCTTTCTCCCCTTTGGTCTTGCCATTTATCTTGCCATTTATCTTGCCATTTATCAATCATGTCAAGCCTACTTGTTCTTTTGTAATCAATATACAGAGATTCCTGGTGCATGGCGTTCCACTTTTGGCCTTGTTTGCTGCTTCTGTAAGTGCCTTTAGGGCATCTACAGTGGACCGCCCCTTTCGGAAACCGTACTGCTTTTTGGAGAGTGCTCCGTCTATGTCTAGGTGGTGCTGCAGTCTGTATAGGAGCATTTTCTCGTATAGTTTGCCCATACTGTCTATAAGACAGATTGGTCTGTACGAGGGGGGATTATCGAGAGGTTTGTTTCCCTTTCTCAACAGCACCAGTCTTGCCCTCTTCGATGCTCTTGGAAAGGTACCACTCTTCAGGCATTGGTTTAGGACATCCAGCACCGGCTGTAGACTTTCGTCGACAACCATCTTGACGACTTCCGCTGGTATTAGATCCAGTCCTGGTGCCTTGCCCTTTGCTAGTTCTTTACCGGCTCTTATTAATTCTTCCCTAGTGAAAAAAGATATGATTGATACTTCTTTCTCAAAGTTGTTGCATTCACGTCTGGGAAACAATTCTACAACTATTTGCCTCACTCGTTGCCGTGTGAGGTCGGGTATATTGGTTCTCATGATCTTTTTGGTAACTATTTTGTACCCGAGTCCCCAGACATCCGCATTTACCTCTTCAAAGAGTTCATTCCAGCTCTTCTTCTGGCTTTGTCGAATAGCTGCTTGCTGTTCTCTTCTAATCGGCATACGCCGTATCCTCCTGGAAGTTTCCTCTTCTATGTTGTCTCTGAGTCTTTCTTCGGGCAGATATGCATTTCTTGCGCAGGTCCGCGATCTCTCCGTTCCACCAATATACCGTTTTTCTCTTGTTGCTCTTCCTTTGGGCATACTTTAGTCACAAATCTCTTGGAGTGTCCTCACAATATCCTCTGGAATTCGGGGGCTTTCCAGCCATTTGGAATCTTGGGTAGCTGCTATGACTTGGGCGGCTTGCAGATGTTTTACCGCTCACCCCCTTATTGTTTTTTGAGTCGTGATGGTTTTGCCGATTTTGTACTCAATGCACCTATGATCGCTGAGGGTTTCCTCTTCTAAGACCTGCCATCGCACCAGTTGACTTGTGAGGTTCTGCGTGGCAAGGGTGACATCCAATATAGACTGGGAGCCTCTTCTGTTAGCAGTTGGTCTTCTGGAGAACATTGGTGTTTCTCCTGTATTCCATACATCTAGGCCCGCAGAAGCCACTTCTTCGGAGAGCACTCTTCCTCTGTCGTTCGCTTCCTGGGCCCCCCATTCTGGAGCCTTCGCGTTGAAGTCTCCGGTTATTATCGCTGTTTTGTGTTGCGATACACTTGCAAATAGTTATGTCTTGGTTGGACGTATAATATACGCTGTAGTAGGTTACTAGCAAAATCTACTATCCTACAACTCAACTATGAAAATAAAAATTTCATCAAAATCCATAGGGTGAGTCCGAATCACTTTGAAAATCCACAATATATTAATCTTCATTCTTACTTGTTATATTTTTTATCAGATCTCTGTTCTTGTTTTTTTTATTATTTTTGGTTTTTCTTTCAGGTTTCAGCATTTGACGATACCTTTGTGAAACAAACGATCTTGATCTTTTCACGATCTTTGCTTGAATCTACAGGTTTGTAACAAAGATCCAACCCGAACTCCTTTTTAATATCAAACCAATAAGAATGCAGATTAAGATTTTTGAGTTGTTCCAACATTGCAAGAAAATTTTCGTTTACTCGTTCCCGTTTTTATGTCTTCTCTTTCCTGTTGCCGAATAACAAATAAAAAACTTTTAAACAAACTTTAACAATCTCTTGTTTTTTTCTATATTTTTAAAGCGTTCTTCTTTTTCGTATTTTTGCAAAAATATCTAAAGTTTGTTTTACTGTTCAGTTGACTTTCGTTTAATGTTTATTTGAACGCATTTTTACTTTTTTGCAAAGTAACGAACATTTAAAAACCTTGCGTTTCTGAGAAATTAGGATTGCACAATATAACGGAGTTCCTGTTTCCACGTGCTAACTGAAAACTATTTTTTTCAACATCTCTTTAAACGTTTTCACCCTTTGCTCATAATCATCACGTCTGATGATTTGTGTGTAGATCATCAGACGCCAGCTTTTTTTTTAGACGTACACCTTGCCAATGACTTATTAAGTTAAGAGATTTTTCTCATACAGATTAGTTAGTTGCTATATTGCAAAAAAAGATATGGACATTGTTTGTTCAAACCACAGACCAGCAAAAATTAGAAACTTAAACCTATTATTTATCTTTTTTACTAGTATTGTTTAGCGGATCTTCCACCAATTCATGAACATCTGAACAACTTCTTAGGGCACCAGGTCTCTCCACAACGACGCTAATAATAAATAACAGATCGAAAAGTTCTAGATACGCCGGAAATCGATGTATTTTTAGGTTGGTCGACTTGATTTTGTTTTTTAGAAGTTCAAGTAGTTTTTTTTTAGATTCTTGAGCTGAAAAGCTTAAGCGCTTGAGGTTTTTTCCACATTTCCTCTAAAATCTTTTTTCTAGATTTAAAATAATAAATAATGCTTTTTTGATTTTTATGTTTTAACCAGTTTGCAACATTGAACAAAATTTCAGGGTTAATTTTAAATGTACTCTCTGAAGACGACTCTATTTTACCTGAAAAAGCACTTAAAGCCGATAGTGATGCAATGTTTGATGCTTCGATTACGTTTTGAGAAATAATTTTGATATTTAGAGATTTAGATTTTATCCACGTTAACAAAATAGTAACATTCACCTTTGACAGTCTTAGCTTTACCCCATATTTTTTTCTTGTTTATTCTAATATTTTGACGTTGTTGTTTAACTGATGGAGATCTCACTTGCTCAAAGCCTTTAGGGCTAGCAAGCAAATCCAAAAAGAAATTTTTGGGCAAATCTCTTATAAATATAAGAGGTGAACTATTTGTTGGTTTAAATTTTGAATATGCACCTTTGTCTTTGCGCATGCCGTTGTCAGTGAGATTACCGTAAAACTTTATAATCAATTTTTTTATTACCGCTTTATAATAATACCAACCCAGTAATTTAAATTTTAAACACCATAATTTGGATTATTATATTTTTATTATAATTTAATCATAACTTTGCATCTAATTACAATGTTTTTTTGGTCTAAAACATTTAATAACCAAATAATTGTAGGTAAGTCAAAGTAATTACTGCGTGTAAAGACCCGGCGTAGGAACTCCTTGCTCTCTACAGATTAATTGGATTTAACATTATTGATGTGAACATTTTCGAGATTATTAATATAGCAAAACCAAACACATGATAATAAAATACAGCAATTAAATTAATTTCTTCTTTATATAATATTTGCGATTTACCCACCGCAAAATATTAAAACCGGATAACATTTATTTATTCTGGTTAATTTATCTTTTCTATACCAAAGCAATAATTACTAAAAACACTTAATATGATTAATCGGTTTATTTATTGTGCATAGTAAGAATAACAATTGTGTATGAAGTTATGGAGCTCAACATGGTTAAAAGTATCGGATAATTTAATGGTATGAATCCGGATGCTGTAACGAATGGTTTGCGGTGTACTGTGTGTTGAATAAGATTCTGGAGTTCTGAACGTATTTGAACATCAAACGGAGTAACAGACCGGATAGGCAGCATTAGAAGCATTTTGAATCCAATCGCTTTGGTACGATTGGCCTCTTTAGTTACCATACTGCAGGATGTGATCAGCATTATTTTAACTACCTGCAATTAAAAAAAAAAAAAATATTGGAATATTGCAGATAAAGTGCATTCTAAAATTTGGGCAACATAAGAGATACTTACTATGCCCCCAATCGTGCAAATTAAAGCTGCTACCATAGTGACTACGTGGGTGGATACATCAATACAAGCGTTTATAGTTCCCAATAGTCTCACATTTACAAATAAAATAAAATTTAAAATGCAGTAGCCGTACATTGATATGGTTAAATCGATGGCATCACAAATTTTATCGTGAAGTTTAGCAAAATTATTAATTTTGTAAAATTTTAAATTGTAATTGGTAAGCCAACCCGTTTTTGCAATGACGAGTGAAAGAGAAGATTTGGAAATGCATTTCGGGATATTAGTATTAATTATTTTGAAAAATTGTCGTAGGTGTAAATTTAAATAATACATTAACAGTATATTAGTTCCAGAGATTAAGATTTGAATCTCTTTGATCACAAATTTGGATTCGTCATTGAAATTATGCAAAAGCGTCCAGTTGCCAATAATTATGAAAGTTAGCATTATTAAGGTGATATAAGAAATGTACAAGATATATTTAAAATTATTCTGAGTTTTGCGATACTTCTGTAAATTTACCAATCTTTTTATTTCTAAAATTAAATCCGACAGTTCACTGACAGTCTTTTGGTTTTTCACTACGTTAATGAAGATATTCACGCTTATAGATAGCAGGATTATTGATTCCATGAAATCAAATATGAACATGGCACCCAAGGTATTGAAAAAAATATACTTGAATCGGTAAAACCAACTTATTATTGCTAATAAAATCCCTAGAATTCCAATAATTGCGTTGTATGATTTTTCAAGTAAAGAACCAATTCCCGCGTATGGCACAATAAGACCCAGAATTTTTGGAAATAAGTAAACGTAACTTTCAGAACTTGACATTTTCAATATTTTGACTTCAGTTTAATTACGAAAATATATTGCGGCGTGAAATTAATTAAACTTTCCATTAGTGAACATTGATGTAGAAATGCAACTTTATAATTAATTAACATTGAGGAAGTGCTATAAACACTAACGTAACTCGGTCAAATTGTTACAAAATTATAATTTTAAGGAACTAATGCATGTTTTATTATACTATTAGAGAAGGTGAAAATAATTACAATAATTATGTTAAATTTTCTAAATGGAAACTAAAACCTTATACTTACCAATCCTGCAATGGTATAAAATGATGCGGTGAGAACGTTAAAAAAGTATTGGCTGGTAATACGATATAAATTTATGGTTCCAAGTATTTTTATAGTAATAAATAATACGAAGTAAAGTATAAATGCACCGTAAATTGTGTTCATCATATCGGTGACATCACAAATTTGATCATATATTTTTACCAAATGATTGATTAACAGCGTAGTTTTTTTGCGGGCGGTTTTTGTTTGAACTATCGAACTAACTGAGGTCCAATTTAGTTTTTCCAATTTATTATTAATTATTTTCAAATAAAATTTGATATAAAAGTTGAAGTAACACAATAAGATTATGTTTATGTAACACAGGAAAATTTGCATTTCATTTGCTATATACATCGAATCGAGGAAAATTCCTTCTATTAAAATCCAATTACAGAAATTTACAATGCACAGAATTGTTAAGACCACATATGCGACAAAAATTTTTAGTTTGATACTGGTTATCTCTTTGTGTGCTGTACTGCAATTATGTAGCTGCTTTTCAATTTTCTGAATAAGTTTTACCATATCAAGCCTTAGGCGATTATTTTTAAATGCAGTGTTTATCAATATTGTTACACCGGAAAACACAAGTAAGAGGTTTTCTAATAGATCTAGGAAAAATATCGAAAACTTAGGAACTTCAAGAATTTGAATTTTCATCCAAATGCTTATTATGGCTGCAAAATTTATTACAATCCCCAAAGTTACATCATATCCGATTTGACTTGTTGTAAGTTGCTTTTTATAATATGGAACCAGCAATCCCAAAATTAGCGGGAAAATAAATATATCTTTTGAATCACATAATTTATTGCCACAAAAATTCCACATTATTAATTTTGTCATTTGATATTTTACAACATGGATTATTAAAATATTCGGTGTATCTCAGGCCGATAACATAAACACTACAAATTTTACTTGAAAATTTGAAATTTTATTGTTTATTAGTACACATGATTAATGATCAAGAACTATAATTAATACAATATTTATAATTTCATCGATTTTTAAGTTTACTTTTCATGTAGCAACTAAATTAAATATTATCAGAATATTAAATCTATCCCAGAAAACCATAATTAGGTTTACCTAATGAAAAAATTTAATCAAATTGTTTGGTTTGTAGACTTTACCATCTACACATTTAAGAAATTTGTTTATATTGTCGTGTTTCGAAAACCATAACAACATTAATTCATTTATTTTGTACATTATTTTAAAGTTTAATTTTGTTTTATTAATTATTTATTTATAATATTGTATATAAAAATGTTAATTAAATATTTGCTATGTAAATAAGATGGGCAGAACAAAAATTATAAAGTGAAGACAGTGGGACTTGAAAGTTAGAAGTAGAAGACATAGGCTGACGCCTTCACGTCGAGTAGACGGGCGGATGAACATCATTCCCGCAATAAAAATTTAAATTGTTAATTGTTTGAAAATTAATAAATAAGTAAAGTTGAGTTGATGTTTTTGTTTTTATTTTAATTGTGGTAAAGTGCAAATTGTTAAATAAACAAGGAAAAGTTGAAGAATTTGTGATAATTTAGTCGATGCGTAAAAATTAAATCGCAACAAATTTGTTTGTCCAGGCGTGGCCAGATGTAAAAGACCATGTGCGCTTGCAAGGCCACAGATTACAAAGAAAAGTTGAGCATTTTTAATTTTTAATTTACGATTAAAAAAAAAACAATTTGAAGAGCTCATAGCTAAATAAAATAATCTGTGTTACCTCAGCAAATTTCACAAAAGGGTGAAAATGCATAAATTTGTAAAATTGGGGGCATAGCAATATACAACAACTTAACAACTATTGGTTTAAAACTTAAGTCATTAACTTTCTAACTAAAGTTTTCAAGTTGTTTTCGCCAGTTACTCTCTAATATTTCTGTTTAGTTTTTGAGCAAAAATTATCTTTTTTCTTCGAAAGAAGCCAAAATGTGGATTAGAACAAAAGAGTGCAAAAGATTAACGACTTAAAGTTATCAATAAAATTGTATGAGATGTTGTCATATTAAGAATTAGCAGCACAGAATCCAATTCTACATTAAAAAATCCAACCGCTGAAAAATGCGGGTCATAATTGACAATCTGAATAATTAAATCCTTAAGATGATCTTGGTACTCTCTATCGAACTTATTAAGATCAATTGGCAGCCGAATAAATATTTTGAAAGTTATAGTTATGGTCTCTCGAGCTGTTTTGGCTACCGAAGTACACGATGAAACCAATAAAAGCCAAGTTCCCTAAAAAAAAGTTTTAGATAAAATTATATTAAGTTAAAAACAGTTACTTACGACGATCACGACCACCCAACTTGACGAGGAAAAAATAACCAACAGAGAAATTTTCTTGGTCATGACGCAAGAATTGATTATACCAATCAATCTCACCGAAATTAAAGTTACTTGACACAGAAGTGGATATCCATAAATAGAGTTTAAAATGCTGATAATGTCGCATAGTTTTGAGTGCAGACTTGAAACTGAGTTTAATATTCTTTTACGTTTTCTGCCATGTATATGATGCAACGTTGGGCAGGTTTTTTTCAATACTTGATTGATATTTATAAAATACAGTTGCAAGTACAAATTCAGGTAGTACAGTTGAAATAATTGTATATTATTGAGACATCGATGCAATGCTTTGGAGTAGTAAATTACTTCAAATTTAAATCCAACTCTCAAAGTCCAAGCTAACATACTTATAAAATTTACGCCATAAATAAGAAGACACAGCGTAATATTTCTTAATTGATAACTTAAATTTTTGGGTAAGTCTGCAATTAATGGTAATTGATTTTCGATTTCCAAAATTTTGGATGTTAATTCGAGTTTTAGTTTTGAATTAATGAACGTCGTGTTTAAAAGAAAAATCCAATTTGATGCAATCAGAGCCATGGTATCCAAAGAATCTGTTATAGCGTACAGATTACCATTTGTTGCATATACTTCGTAATAGCGGCGGTACCAACTGATGATTTCACCCATCGATAAAATTAAATTGATAATAAAACTGTAAATTTTGAACAAAACAGATGACACAGGTTTTTCTGCGTATGGAACTTCGATTCCAAACATTTTGAAAAGGAAAAAAAAATATTTCGCTTTATTTACCGCCATGATTCGAGTATTTTTGATTGTATTACTTTCGGCTCGTAAGGTAAAATGTTTACTATGTTACAAATATCTAGTTACCAAAATTATAGGTTTAGGGTATTAAGTTGTCTGTTTTTGATGGAATAAGTGAAAGAAATTTGTCTTAGTCGGTTTGGAAAATAATAATCGTGCTAATGGATCAGAGTAAATGGTAAAATCTTTCTCATGTTTATAAATCAATAAATTTAAACCAGATTAATTTTTCTTATTTAGTTTATTAAACACGCGAAGTAAAATTACAGATTTAAAGATATAACTAATTAATTAAATACAATCCAGGTTTAACAAATAGTAATAGTATGGAAGAAACTGACAATGTAGAAGCACAACTTCCACCTCAACAAAATCGAATAAAATGTGATTATTACACAATTTTAAGAAATTTTTTACAAATGTTGTGTTTATCGGTTCCAAATTTAGAAAATTATAATGGATTATCCGTATGGTATGTTCTTTACTCGATAATTTTCCTGCTTGGTTTACTTTCGCTTCTCATTTGGACGATCGTTTTCAACGCCCAAAATAACTACAAAATTTTTGATAAAACAAACACAATCGACTTATTGGTGAACGTTTCGTTTACAATCACCAGTGTAAATTTTATAGTTTGTGCAATCTTCACCAAACGAAAAATTTTAGTGAGTGCCAGTCGACAAATTGAAGAATTGAAAGTAATATCTGATATTTCAACAGAGAACAAAAGAAATGCAAATTTTTTGAAAGGATTAGTATTTTTAGCTTCTTTGGTGATAGCAACTTTAACTTTTTCAATAATTTTTCATTTCACCCACCGCGGGAAATTTAATTTTAATAGTCAAATGGTGAGCATTTTTAATTCGGTGATGGTGATTGGAAATACGTTACAAGTGGAAAGGTTCTGTTTGTCCTTTCAGAGTCTTTATAATTCTTACAATAATAAGTTAACTGACTCTGTTGCTTACATAACCAAGTGTAGGAAGTCTAAAAAACAACCAGAAAACAGTGTATCCATCCTTAAGAAGTTTGTTACATTGTGCGACCTGCAAGATTTCTTCAACCAAGCGATTGGACTGCCAGTGTTTGTATACTTTTGGCTGGCGGTACTTCAGAGTTTACAAACAGTAAATTTTATTTTGGAATTTGTATTAAATACCGAAGATAGTTATTATATGAGCTACGCAGTAGTGAATTTAATCGTTACAATCATACTTTTGGTGAGTATCGGACCACAGATAAAAAACGTCAGCATTGTTTAAAAATTTTTTTTAGGTATCTGGAGCTATTCTTTCGTTATCATCAAACAGAATTAAAGAAGAATGTCAAAAAGTGGAAATAAATTGCTACAAGCTTTTAATGGATGTTCCAATCCGTAGTTCTTGCAGACACGAGCAAAGTCTAAGAAACCATGTTGTTCGTTTAATCGACCTGGTGAAATTTCGTGATCCTTGCTTTACTGCGATTAACTGCTTCAAAATTGATAAATTTATGATTTTGAAAATTTTTCAGTCTGTCTTTGTCCATTTGGTCATATTAATGCAATTTGATTAAAATTTGAATTTCTGGCTCATGGTATATCGTAACTATTTCAGTGCAAATATTTTGTTTGGCGTTGATTAATTAAAGAGAAAAGTTCAATTCGGTACTGGCAATTTGAAGAAAATCTATTTTTGTGCAAATCATTGAGCCGAAAAATTAAAACTGAAAAAATTTCGAAGTTTGATGAAGAAAGTAACATTAAGAAATATTAAACTTTTAGAATATTTACTTTTTTAGAATTTAATAAACAGAAATAACTTTTGAAAACGTTATGAGCATGTGTAATTTTAAATGAAAGTAAAATTCGAATAAATAGCCAAAGCCCTTCCCAAACGGAACCAACATTATATAATCTTGTAATATTGTAAATTTGAATTTGAATATAATGGGCTCGAAATTTTAAATTTAGTTCATTTTGTGGTTACTTTGAAATACAACGATTTGGCAACAGCGGGTTTTAAACGCAGGAAGTCGAGTTTTCGTTAGATTTTACCGTTAGAGATCGAACAAAGGGCCCTTAGATTTTCGAACGTCGAACGGGTAGGTTGTAGTTTTGTGCATCGGAGGTCCTAAGAAAAGGTTATTAAATAATTGAACTAAAATATATTTTAGTTATCAACAGATTTAAAATACGTAAGTTTAAATATTTGATTTATTATTCTAAAAGAATTTAATACAGGATTACGTTAAAAATTTAAGTAATAATTTCACAGCCACATCGTTAGATAATTTTACATACGAGTTTGAATCTAAGTTTTTATTTACTTCATCTTTAGTTTTAAGATTTAATTACTGTTTGAGATTGTGATTTAATACTATTATATTTAAAACGGGATTTGCTAATTTAATGGAAGAGATTGATTATTCATATAATGTGTGACTAATGGCGTACCTAGCGGTGATTAGTTCTAAATAAGAAATAAGAATAGTTGTTTAAAAATAATTTAAAATAAGAAGCGGTTGTTTGAGGTGGGAAATACATATATATCATTAGATAATTTAATTTAGATGAATTGCGCAACAGGTTGAGTGGACGCTTAAAATCATAAGATGGCTTTGGCAATATGTCGCAGTAATGACTAATTATTGAAAAAGTCAACTATATATTTTAAGGCCGGAAATGACAGTGAGTTCTGTAAATATGTTTTTTTTTCAAATATATCTCAATGATATCCTACCAAATTCTGATATTTCAGGACAGTTATTGATAAATTTTAACAATGTTCCTTATGATTATTTACGACCACATATAAGATAATAACAATTGAATACGTATAAGATAATAACAATTGACCACATATAAGGTAATACCAATTGAATTACAATATTAAAGAAGTTCTTCAAGATTATTTGCGGCTATGATTATTTGCGGATACATAATAGTTTAGGTACGGTAGATTTAAGGAAATGACAATCTTAGTTTTAAGCTGACGACATATTAAAAATGACAATCTTAGTTTTTTAAGTTGACGAGGTATTAGTTATATAAGAGCGGATAATTTAAAATATAAGGGTTTATTATTTAAGATCTTACATAAAATAAAACCAATTGAGTTGAACATCGATATACCTATATTCGCCTTCGTTACAAATTACTATAAAGATTGTGGTTGGTACACATTACATGATATCAAGGAGATTAACTTTGCTGGTAAATTGGTTGTCAGACTACCTTTTTTTTCTTTTTGGTTACAATATATTCATCGTTAAACCGAATCTTGTGTTTTATTTAATTTGTGTGTACTAATTATTCCTTCAGGTGTCCTAGCAGTGGTTACGGCACTGGACAGATGTAAGTTTAAGTTAGAGGTTAATAAGCAAGGTAACGACGTTAGCATTCAAAGAGCCATCCGCAGATTTAAAAGGACTTGTAAGTGTTACTACGAGGGGAGATCACAACGTGCGAGGTTTGTTTGACGATCACAGCTTTGGTTTGGTTTGTAACTTTGATTTGAGAAGGCGGTAATTCAAATTGAAGAACCAACTATTACAATCTAAAAAATATAAAAATTTCGCTATTTCAAATATTGTAACAGTACAACTAAATATTATAAATTAAAACTGAAGTAATACTACGATGTAGGTCGTCATCATTCCCAATAACGAGATAATTACACCCAAATTAAAGTCGAAACATCCACCCGTGGTAAACTTGGAGAAAACAAATTTTTTGAAATTTGCCAAAAGTTGGACTTGCTCTTTTAACTTTAAATATTCTTTATCTTTCACTAAAGGAGGCAACCTAAGTAGAGCAGTAAGGTTTGCTTCTTTGTTTTGAGTTTTTTAGTTTTAATTTCTTATTTTTAATAGTTTTAATTTAATATCTTATAATATTAAGATAATATCAAGAGATAATTTTATATTAATCTTTTTAAATATTTAATCATTAACTAAGTACCAATAAGAAATATTGATGATTACTGATACAAACTTTTAATGAATTAATGAAAGGTCCCAAGTAGAAATGTTCCCTTGCCATAAGTATTACTATAGTTTTAACGTTATTCATAGTTATTAAAAGTTATTCTGTTTATTTTTCTAAAATTATAGGTACGCTTTTATGTCTCTTTACAGTATTTATTTATTTTTTTGCTATTACGATGTACGATAAAAATTTATTTTTTATTTATGACTTTTCCTGTCGATGGGAGTAATGACTAGGGCTACGAGAACAAGACTTATGTCTGTTAGATCTGCTCCGTGATCTGGCATAGCGATGCGACTACTCTCGTTCTCTTTCACGCGATATATTTCTATTTCTTCTAAGACTTGCTACTATATCTTTTGATTTACTTTGGTGGGAACGACTGCTTTCTTTGATAGAAATAGAAAACATAGAGCTACAAGAACGAGACTTATGTCTGTGAGATCTGCTACGTGATCTGCCATAGCGATGCGACTTTTCTCGTTCTCTTTCACGCGATCTATTTATTATTCTTCTAACATTTGCTTCTCTATCCTTTGATTCACTTCGGTGAGAAGTAAATGTTTCTTTGCTAAAACTGGGTGCTGGCGGTCTAACATAATCTACGGACGGTGGTGGCATGCTCATCGAGTGATGACCAATCGATGATGATAAAAGAGGCACAACTGCACCTGAACTTGTTGGACTTAATTTTGTAGTTTCTTGTGGATTCCAATCTGAAGGTCTAGCATTCCCTGCAAATATATCTAATTTAATGTTTAAATATCAGAACAATTTTTTAATAAATACCCCATTGACGGTGCTGTGTCGGTTCATAACCACCATAAAATGGTTCTGGTTCAGAATTGAAACCAAATTCAGGTTGAAATTCCTCAAAATTACTGGTGGGCGGAGGCACCGACATGTCTGGAAATCTTGGTTTACGACTATATTCTCGCTTGTTAGCAGTTTAATTATTTTTTTTTTTAATTACTGCACTCACTTGAATAAAGTTTTCTTTTGGAGGTTCAACTTTGCAAATTGGTGCAGCTATACGTGTAGGAGCTCCTCCTATTACATCTATCAAACCGGTCAGCCTTTTATCTGGTGGAGGTCCAGCTTTACGCATTCCAATTGCATTTACAGACAAAAGCGCTGCCTCTGACTCGTTTACTTTCATTCTAAAAACATTTGAAGTTAAGTGAAGCTTTTTAAATTAGGTAAAGAGCAAATACCTTTTCTGAGATTCCCGTAAACCAGAAAAGTATCTTCGTTAAATCCGTAATTAAAATAATCAGGTTTACGCCACGGTTTAACGGGAACATTATTAATATTTTTGGATTCTTCAACTTAACTTCCTGGATTGAGGTACAGACTGCCAATTATAGCACTTACTAAACACACCGCGTCTCTTGACATTTAGAGAAGCGCTGAAACATGTTTTAATGTCGACATCACCGATGATTACATTTATATTGTCGTCACTGTCTTCCTCGTAATCTTTAGTAATCTTTCTTCGTTTTCCTGTGGTAATTTGTTAGTAGCCGGAGGTTTTTCTGTTGTTTGTAAATGCTCCTGAAAAAATTTTGAGGTTTAATTAATTATTGATAAATTTATAAGAACTTTCTAATAGTTACTTTTTTTAAATATGACAAAGATAACCAAATGTTATGCGTTAAATCTCACCGCATTCGGAGATTAGTAATACGCGCGAGTTAAAATATATTTTACCCTACTACACATATATGAACTACAATATTTGAAAATATGCGCAAATAATATATTGTCGTGTTTCGAAAATCAAAACAACATTAATTTCATTTATTTTGTAAATAATTTTAAAGTTTAATTCAATTTTATTATTTATTTATTTGTATCATATTGTAAAAAATAGTTAAAGGTTTTGCTATGTAAATAAAGGTGGGGAGAACGAGAAATATAGAGTGAAGAGAGTGGGACTTGAAAGTGAGAAGTAAAGGACTTTGGCAGAGGCCTTGATGTCGAGTAGACGAGCGGACGAACGTCATTCCCGCAATGAAAATTAAATTGTTAATTGTTTGAAAATTAATGAAATAAATTAAGTTAAGTTTTTTTTTTTTGTTTAATTAATAAAGTGAGTAAAATGAAGAAAGTGGAAAATTTTAGTCGATGTATTAAAGTTACATTGCAACAAATTTGTTTGACCAGACGTCAGCTGGAATACCATGTGCGCTTGCAAGGGCACAGATTGCAAAAAAAAGTTGAGCATATTTTAATTTTTAAATTGAAGATTTAAAAAAAATACAAAAGCTCATAGTTAAAAATAATAATCTGTGTTACCTCAGTGAATTTCATTAGAGGGTAAAATGCATGAATTTGCAAAGTTGGGGGCATAGCAATATGCACGAAATTTTGCTAAAATATGCAATAAAAAATATGTATGCATATTTTTTATTTCATGCTTTTTATTGCATGTTGCGTTCCGTAACTATTTATCGAAAGCGAGTATGGGTAGACCTACTAAACGCAAAAAGAAGTTTAAAAATCCGATCACAGTTAATATAAATGTATTTACTATTTAGCTTATACTTAACGTACTACTTATTAGATTAATAAAAGTAGGGTACTTAAGAAAAGATTTTGACCCACCGGACAGGAACAGGTAATAAAAAACAGGTATAGGTACTCAGTACTTAATGCGTTATTAAGCCGATTTTGAGGAGAGTTGAGGAAAAGTTTGAGGGTTTTTCCGGTTTATCTTCGAAGTTCAAGATTCAATACGCATGAAATTATAATGGGACCAACTTGAAACTATACTTGATTTAACGCCGAAAGAGTTTTGAAAATCGGTTCATAAATGACGGAGTTCTGAGGTAACAAACATAAAAAAAATACAACTGAATTGATAACCTCCTCCTTTTTTGAAGTCGGTTAAAAAGAATTACCATATTTAATACAGAGCCGCCATAGCACAACAAATGATTTTTGAAATTAATTGGTTTACGAACAACACGGAATACGCAACATCAAAGACAAACATTATTATCGATATGTTAATTTATATCAAATAAATCGCCACACATACAAACTGCTAGAAAAAACTGCTATCTGGGACAGATACACAGTTTAGGGATATTACTATTATAGATTTATTTATAATATTTTTTATGTTGGTAATGACTTTGACAAAAAGAAATTTTTTTCTGAGTGTAAGTAAAGAGAAGCTTTGAAAAAAGTCCGATCATAGTTGATATAAGTGTATTTATTTATTCTACCTTATACTTAACGTACTACTTATACCATTAATAAAAGTAGGGTACTTAAGGAAAGGTTTTGACCCACCGGACAGGAACTGGAATTAAAACACATTTTTATCCTCTTGTTGTATGCGGTTTAAGATTGGCCTACATTAAACAGTATGGAAGAAGAGAACCCATACAAAACGTACATTTTTCAACTGCACTTAAGTTTGTCTAAAACTTATTTATTGCTGTATTTGTTTAGTTTTAGAAAACCGATAATTTTGTCAATAAAATTTCACCTGACCAAATTTCAAAACTTTTTAGAGAATATCAGACAAAACAATAAGGACGCCGTCGGTCAACTCAAACCAAGTATTTTCATGCTATTGCGAAATGAGATAGTATATTGGATCTAGGATTGGCATTTTACCCAAGGTAAAACAATTAAAACGAAATTCAGGATCAAGTTTAATTCTTTCAGATACGTGAAGTCAAAACAATGCAAGACGGAAATATGCCATGGTGGCTATCGATGTCATCCGAAAAAGTATCAAATTTATCTAGTAAAAAAGAAGCAATTAGAGGATATAGAGCAACCGCCCAAAGATGTGATAAACTTTCCGGAAACTCTCAATAAAGGATTTGTACCAACTAGAAACTTTTGAAGTCACAGTGGCGTGCCAATGCATTCCATAAATAAACCAATTTTAACAATTACATAACGCAATACTTACATTATTTGTAGTTCTATGTATTTTAAAAAATAGAAAATTTTGTGTTGGAAACGTTTGTACTTACTTTTGATATTATCTTCTGTTGAACAAGAACGGAATCTAACGCCGAGGCGCCATGAAAGCGATTACTCCAAAAAACTTTGTATTTATCAAAGGGCAAGTCCGAGTTGGAGACTTCCATCTTAGTTCAGTACTTAAGCTTCCATTGCCGTACAAAAGCGGTCCAGCGCAGCGGTTAGATTTTAGGATGATTTCGGAGGACGTAATTACACTTAATTAATGTTATGCAGTAGAGATAATAAAATTGAATTCCTGAAATAGAAAATTATAATTTAATATAAAAAAACGAACAGTTATTTATAAAAGCAGATTAACCTCTAGCAGCTTCTTATTAGAACTTGTAACTTGTATTTCCGCCTTCATCCTTTTCTAAGTCAATTGATTACCCTTACAAACACTTTGAATGGTAAAATTTCGGCATAGAAATGTATGGGCCAAACTGGGCAAGAAAATAAAGACAAGTTGAAGATTAATTTGAGTAAACAATAAAATATAAAATGGTGTCTTTTCGAATGGCCAGAATTTAAGTTCAATTTAAATGCGATTAAAATAATTGGAATAAATCAAGACAAAACATAATTTCTAATTAATTGCAATTACAAGTTAGTTCCTTCAACTTCGATTAAAATGCAAGTAATTTCAACAATAAGTCGTTAAATTTTATTAGTTTGTACGTAAAATACAATCGTGTTAATGACTTTCAATTACTTACTCACGCTATTATTATGCCCATTTATTGCAAAGGTGAAGTTTCCATGTACTAATATGTTCACCTAGGCAGGATTAAATTATAAATTTATATTAGAAAATATATCTCACTTCATTCTTATTTGTGATATTCCAACAGCGTGCTTCACACCGTGCGACAAAAAGTGGATCGTATTGATCATATAATCGATTGTGCTTTCCATAGACGCTGTCTAGGTGTGTAAATTTAAGCACGAGACACATCACTAACCCGATGATGATCATGGCCACGCCGAGACTGACTCATGTCACGAACTATTTTACTTTGTTCTTGACAAGTTAGTTACTGCCTTCGTGGATATACGAAACTTCTGGTTTCTTGACTTCTTTACACACAAATTGCTTTGTTACTTTCCTCGATAAAACCAAAAGGAAAAAAGCTGTCGAAGAAGTTCATATGTCATTTTTTAAAACAATTCTTTCGGCTTACTTGCAAAAAATATCAAATTATTCGATTGTTTTCTCTTCAACTTAGTCCAAAATAATTACCTACTTGCCAAATAATAAGACGAAGTTATAACGAATTTTTTTTAAACGTGAATATAAGTTGCCTTTATTTTTATGCGAAAACACTTAGAACTATAATTAAACAGTTCATTTTGTTATCAGTAGATTTAGGGGAAGGTATACGTTAATGCAGTGAAAAATCTTTAAAAAAAATAACATATTAAAAAATTGCCATATTAATAAATTGACGAGGATAGCACGTTAAAGTGAAATAAAATTAAAAATTAATTTTTGAGAATTCAAAATAGGTGTAAGAAGGGCGAAAATGTGCAACCGTTAATTCCATTGGCTGTTCCCATATAAGATTAGCTTCGCTCGTGATCTTTTCATTTTATTAAGTATTTTTAAACCGGGAGCTCTCAGTCAATCCGTACTACGATTAGATGACTGAGTTTTAGGGTGAATCCAAAATTTGCCGTGGTTGCTGTACTCACTAAAAATATCGCCTTAGACCGGTCTTATTCATCAAATACGTAGATCTTTGTTTTTAAATTTAATTCGGATAGAATTAACAAATTTATATTTTAAATAAAGATATAACATGATGTTAACAGTACCGGTTCTACAATCCAACTGCGGGTACCCACGCCTGCTAAAACAAGCGTGGTATGTAATTACGTTGAGGACATAGACGGCTAACAAAATGCGATTTTTATTGATTATTACGTACAAAATGGATATTAACAATTTGTTGTTCCTTGAACAAATTTTTAATTCAAAAATATACAATTTTTACCATTTCTTATTATAATTTTTAAATTTTATCCATCTCCATTATCATCTTCAATTATGCAACCATCCTCCGTGTAATTTTTACTTCCAAAATCTATTCAAATCTTCTTTAAAATCAATCAATTCAACTATAAACTTCAATAAAACCCTTTTCCTTCAAAAATTTTACTTGTATTTAAATAATTATAAACTTATCAAACATTTTTCGAACTAACTAATTCACACGTCCATAATATGTCAACCATTTTTGGCAAAAGACTTGGTATTGTCTGTGATTTGTCCCCACCTAACAAATTCTGCAATGTTACAACTTAATAATTAATATCAAAATTTTACTACAATGCATAGGGTGTGTCCAAATCACTTTGAAACACGACAATATGTATTGTTGTGTCCACATAAAGGCATAAGAGGTGGGTTGCGCACTTGAGCAATTAAAGGATTGACGATGCAACCTGATAAAAATATATAAAGCAGGATTTCTTTTAGTTATATACCTCGTATGTTAACCCGTGACGCGCTATTAATATTGTGTTTCGTTATGTTAAGATTTTGTTAGTTTGAGTTGTTTAATGGTTATCTTTGTATTTAATTTAAGTTTTTGTATTTTTATTATGTTATTTATTTGAATTTGGGCACACACGCAAATTAAAATCAGCAGGTCACATTTGATCTAAATTTTCAGCAGAAAGAACCTTGATTAAAATCAAAAAATCAAGAACCAATGAAAACATTACAAGTAGTAAAAAACTAAGTGATGAAGAATAATAAACAATAATAAACAATAATAAACAGTCGTGTTACAGTCTTATTTGGAGAGCAATCCAAAACGGTCGTGCGGATTAAAAATAATTCAGAGCGTGTTGATAGTTAGTGAAGATTGATAGATTTTTTTGGAAAGTTTACCCAAGGGGCTTGAGGCCATAGTTTTTCCGTGTGTGGAAATTAATATCGGCACGCGGCTGAATAAGAGTTCGACTGCATCGTGTTGGATACAAAGAATAAGAAGGAGGTGTACGAGCAATTGAAAATAGTTTTTAGTTGAAGTAGGTGCTAAATACAGTAGAAGAAGAAGATTTAAGTTGTGAAGAAGAATTGTTTATGTTCGACGGTATTAGCTGGTCGACCATTTATTCAAAGAACCTGCAGATCCGTGAGATTTCATAAATAAGAGTCACGTATCATCACAGTATAATTGGTTGATCTCAATGCCCAGCTCCAAATTTTTAAAAAATTTTTGAATTTTAAAATAAAATTTAAACTGCGCGCCTTCACTAGTCAATGATTTTTATGTTTTAGTTATTATGTATCATATTGTAATCGATCATCGATAAAATGTCTGCATCTGCTTTTACGTATCCACTATTCATTTTGATTTAATATTGAAGTTGACAAATAACAAGAGTTTCACCTTTTTGAGGTTAATTATTTATTTTAGATATTTGATTCTTACCTTACCACCCACGAAAAATTGAAGTGACAACATAGCTGTTTTTACTTAATACCGATTGTTTCAAACATTCGCCTCTCCAGTTAGGGCAGTGATGTCACTGCCTTTATTATTTTGAATTTCAAATTGAATTTTCTTATATTCATTGGACTCAAAAAAATTAAAAAAAAACATAGCTCCACTTTTAACTTTACTTTTAAATAAAAAAATAAAAAAAAATAGTAAAACTCTTCCATTGTTTCCCATTTTAAACATATTATTTTTGCTTTCTATTTTGCCAATAGGACAGGAGAGAAAACTCGCCTTGCTTAGTGACGTCACTCTATGATACAAAAGTAAAATGTGTTGTATATTTTTACAAGAACACCTCAATTTTTAACTGTTTGTTAAGTTTATTAACTCAATATATTGTGCGTCTCTTTATTTAACTTTGCTACAAGAAATTTTTTCTTCTATATTATTAAATAAACATGTTTGCTACAAACGGTTAGTATAGTGGCTGCTTGTAGCAAAGTTGATAATGAAAAACTGATTAACTTCCTATTTAACCATCTGAGCTAAATGTTAGCGAACTGGTATATTGCCTGATGGTTTTTTATTACCTCCAGTATCTTCTGTTGGTGTTGGTGGTAGAATGTATGGTGTTGTTGTTGAAACAGGAAATGTTTCTGTTGGACATGCTGTTGTAGGTGGCGGCGGCGGAAATGTTTCTGTTGGACATGGTGTTGTAGGTGGCGGCGGCGGCAATGTTTCTGGAGGACATGGTGTTGTAGGTGGCGGCGGCGGAAATGTTTCTGGAGGACATGGTGTTGTAGGTGGAGATGGCGGAAGTGTTTCTGGAGGACATGGTGTTGTAGGTGGCGGCGGTGGAAATGTTGCTGGAGGATCTGGTGTTTGAGGTGGCGGCGGCGGAAATGTTGCCGGAGCTGGTGTCGGTGGAGGTGGTGGCGGTGGCGGTGGTTGTGTTGTTGGTGGTGGTGGTGGTTGTGTTTCTGGTGGTGGTGGTTGTGTTACTGGTGGCGGTGGTTGTGTTACTGGTGACGGTGGTTGTGTTTCTGGTGGCGGTGGTTGTATTTCTGGTGGCGGTGGTTGTATTTCTGGTGGCGAAGGTGGTGGTTTTAGTTCATCTTCACAGTCATAATCATAATCATAATCATAATAATACGAGTAGTCATCACAAAAAAGTTCACAAAAAGTTCTGGCTCCAATTTTTTTCTTGGTTCTGCCGTAATCACAACTATCCAATGAGCCCCAACAATAGTCGCAAAACTGTCAAGAAAATAAAATTTATATCTCTATACGACTCGGAACGTAATTAAGTCTTAAAGTAATAAAGATAAAAAAGTCTGTTGTTCCCAACATCTCCATGTGTATCAAATTAGTCGCCAACTTTCAATAAAGTTTTAATAACCAGATTCTACCTGTATATATTTCAACAAATAATACACGTTATTACAACGTTATAAAGTGGTTAAAACACGTTAATTTTAGCGGTATGCCCTTACTGGTTGGAAGTCCAACCTAAGCTTGGACGTCTGACGATATAGTGTGATTTGTTTGAGCGTGTGTTGCATGCTTTGAGCTTAAATAATAATTAAAATTCATATAATTAATAAAAAATCGATGTGCCAGTAAAATATGATATAAAAATGTAGAATTAATATTAAAAATCTAATTAAGTAACGTTACCACCGGCGTTGTTTTAAATTATTTTAAATTATATTTTATTAAATACCAAGAAAAAATTTTAACAACCTACCCAGCCAAATGCACAAGGGGCCACCGCAGCGACGACCACCAGCAGTGCAACAATCTTCACCATTCTCAGAGAATCTGACCGAACCCATAAAGCTGTCGCCAAAACAAAGTCGAACTTTTCAGTTACCTTATATATCATCCTGATATGTAACGTCGTTATTCCTAAACATACGTTCATAAAATAGCCTTAATAACATTTCTTAAGCACGCATTGTCGATCCTACAACGACTCACTTTAATGATTATTGTGCTCATAAATTAGTATTTTTTAATAAAACTTTAATGAAAACTCAATATTTGTGTCCAAATTCACAATGATAAATCGATAATAATTATACAATAACATGTTTATCAAATCTCAGCTATAAAAATGTGTTAATGGTCAAATACAAAATTATCAACTGGCGTAGAGACCTAATAAAATTTAATTTTTTTATTAGCACACTTTAAATTCGATTAAATTGAATCACCACTGGACTGAACGAACTGATAATTAAAGTGGAATTCATTAAAAATTTATAATTGAGACCAAAAAAAAATATCGTTCACTAAAATCGGCCGATGCATAAATTGATGGTCCAACTTTGCTAGTTCTTCTTCTATTTTAGAAGATTTATATACCTATACACATTAAAGTATTTCAAAAAATTTGAAATTATGACCACTATTTATATTGGAAACTGTCTGCCTGCTTTATCAACATATGTTGGAACTTCCTAAAGGTTCTCAATACGACTACAATACTAGGAGACCTTACTCCATATGTTTGCAAACTCCTACCTCGGAACTTAATAGAAACTCAATATTTTATAACGCAAAAAAATTATATAATATCTTACCATTTCATATTAAGTCTGAAACCACACTCCACAAGTTCCGAGGAGCAATCAAGGCATACCTGAGAAGAGATCCGCTGTACTCGGTTGATGAGTTTTATACTTGGCACTCTGGATAGATTTTTAGAACAGGGGGGGGGGGAGGCAATGATGAAGTAGTTTGCCTTGTACACTATTTTGAGTTACTATGTGGTTACAATTGTGTATATTTGTTTATATTTACTCATGTGTAAGAGCTCAATTGTTTGTTATGCTTTGTCCATGAATTTTGTATTTATGAATTTATATTTTCAGTGACAATAAAGCCTTATTATTATTATAAACAAATTAATTTATTATTATAGTAATAAAACTTTGTTTATAACTTTTGAAATTGATAACCCGTGCTTTAAACGCTATTTGGTTCACCAGCACTATTATCCTAGCGATTTTTTTATCGGAAGTTTTATTTGAAATTGTTATTTTTATTTTTAAAACTCGATTAACTTACGATTATGAGTTTTAAAAATTGTAGTAATCGTATACGAGTAATCTAATCAAATATGTTTATTATATGAAAAAAAGGCAAAATTTAGATCGAATCTGCGATTACAATTCAGCAATCTACTGCTATATAACTTTTATGCCACACGGTATGCGCCTGAATGTGGTGCAATATAACTTTTTAATTTTTTTATTTATTTTTTTCGGTTAACTTTAATGCAATATTCCAAATAAAAATTTTAACTTCGTTACAATAAATTTTAACGTGACAACGCTAAAATATCTGCCACCCGGTTTGTAGCTGTTGTGCGCTTATCTACAAATTTCGTCGTTCCTCACCCTATTATTCTTAAATTATTCCAATTTCTTATAAAATTTCTCTTTTTTTTATTATTTTACTTAACATCCAATATTTCTCAAACTCATATGCCATTGAATTTCAATTTCTCACACACTTTTAAATCAATTAAAACAACTTCTTATACAAAAATCACTTTTAATTCTCAAATTATTAACTTCTTTTATTAAATTCAGTAGACTCACAAAATTTACACGTCCACTTTGTCGGTCATTTTTGGTAATAAGCCTCTTCTCTCTCCTTATTTTAAAACAAATATTTTTAAATTAAACATAAATTTTTTAAAAAAATCATTTTCAAAACACGACAATATATTTTTCTACCTTTTAGTTTAGGTATACTTGTTTTTCATCAATTCTTGTAGCTTGTCTTCTCAGTTACCGTGCTTCATTATTATCGGTCTGCCTAAAAATAACTGACCCAAAATTTGATTGCAGTTACTAATAAAATTTTCTATTTGCGACATAAAATTTATTACTTTTTCAGAATTCAATAGTTGTAAAATAATAAAAAAAATTCGAACATATGTACGTATACGTTTACATACCTTTTCGTTTACGTTCAGCACGGATTTTCAGATGCAGTTTAATTCTTGTAAGCAATATACGCTTTTTATCAATTCAAAATCAAAACCTCGAAAAATTAAATAATGCAATTTAAAATATATTCAGTAATTTTCATTTTTGGTTACTTTAAAATACAACGATTTGGCAACAGGGGTTTTAAAGAAACAGGGTGGCCATTTCCGTTAGAAAATTTACCGTTAAGATTAAGAGAGTAGGGCACCAGGATTACAGATACAACATTGAAACCGGATGGTTGGTCTTAGTGAAAACAAGTGTGACAAACTTATTCAGTAATTTAAATTTAAATCGTAGCCATCGACATAATTAAAATACATAAGTTTAAAATATTTGATTTATCTTTCTAAAAGAATATGACACAGAATTACGTTAGAAATTCATGTAATAAAATATCAACCACGTGGTCAAGTAAGTTTCCACGCGAACACGTGTTTAAAACTATTTTAAAATTACTTAATCTTCATAGTTTTAAGATTTAATTATTGGTTGATGTGCTAATGTAATGGAAGAGATTGATTATTCATCTGTGACCTAGGAGGTATCTTTATAATACAACTATCGGTGGTAATTCGAGATTATTGCGGCAATACGAAGTAGGGATATTTGTTTAATATAATTAATATGAAGGCGGTTGTTTGAAGTAGCAAAATATATAGCATTAGATAATTTAATTTATATGAATTGCACAACAGGAGGGGTGGACGCTTAAAATCATAAGATGGCCGTGGCAACATGTCGCAGAAATGGCTGATCACTGGAAGTGGTAACCGCAAAGGGACCTTTTATGTGCCGGCAAGTTCGGTGAACATATTGCTTGTTTTTCTTCTCTTTTTTTTCAAATATCTCTTAATGAGATAATACCAATTATGATATTTAAGAACTGTTATTAACAAATATTAACAAAGTTCTTTATAATTATTTGCGGCTACATAATAATTTAGGATGATGACGCTAGTTTTAAGTATGGGAGATTTATTTAGATTTTAAGAAATGACCAATTATAAATTTAAGGGGACGAACTTAGATTAAGCACTGACGACGTATTAATTAAGTGGTGATGATCTTAGTTTTAAGTTGACGAGGTAATAGTTAAGAGCGGACAATTTAGCAAATAAGGGTTTATTATTTAAAGATCTTATATAATATAAAATAATTTAATTGATCATCGAAATACATATAGGCGCTTCTTTACAGAGTATTATAAAGATTGTGGTTGGTCATTACATATGAATAGACAATTAGAAAATGTTACAGTCAGGGGGATTAATTATCGAACAGTTATTAAATCAAATTAGTTGTTAGACTACCTTTTTTCTTTTCGGTTAAATAAATATTCATCGTTAAACCGAATCCTGCGTTTATTTAATTTGTGTGTACTAATTATTCCTTCAGGTGTCCTGTCAGTGGTTACGCCACTGGCACATATAAGTTTAGGTTTGAGGTTAAAAACAAGGCATTCAAAAGATCCATCCGCAGGTTTAAAATGACTTGTAAGTGTTACTACGAGGGGGATCACAACGTGCAAGATTTGTTTGACGATCACAGCTTTGGTTTGGTTTGGAACTTTGATTTGAGAAGGCGTTAATTCAATTGAAGAACCAAATATTACACTATAAAAAGTGTCTGAAAAATATTTTTGTAAAAGTGATTTTTATCCAAAAAGAGTTTTCAAAAACTACAATTTACATTGCTAACAGAAGCGTCCGAATAGTTTTGTGAGTATAATATATTATATTGTATAGGTTTAAATAAAATAAAATGTGTATTTTATATTAGTTTAAGAATCTTTTATCGTTATAAATTTAATTTGGTTCATATGAATAATAATAATCATTAACAAGATATAATTGATCACATTTTGACAACGTCCTGCAATTAGATTAAATACATTTTTCTATTATCCTGAATTTTGTTTTGAATATCATCAACAATTAATCTAAATAAGTGTTCATCATGCACTTACAATTCTAACTGACCAAGATCAAATAGTTAGAAATGACAGCAAACTTGGTGAAATTTATAAGTTAGGTAAAATTGAAAAATTGTGAATTAACAATTAAAATTTTTTTCGTAACTGAAATATAATAAAGACAAGAAATATAATAGATTACATTTTTAACATGTTAGATGAAATAATTAAAATTAAATTCATAACTTACTGATAATTCAAACCATAATTTTGACAATATGTAACAAACAAGAATCATTCGATTAAATAGTTTTTGTCCTTATAAGTAAGTTATGAATTTAATTTTAATTTCAATTTTAATATTAATCGTTCCATGTTTGGATATAAAAAAGCCAAGGTATAAAGACTGAAATAATGTTTAGAAGCGTACATTAATAATTTAAAAAATAATAAATAATATCCTTTTTGTGCTTTTAAAAAGTATACTGCGATAAAGAGCTAAATTTAATTAATTCTGAGTGACGATGAAATTAAGCGTACTTCCTCTTCAGCTAAAATAAAAACCTTAAATTTTTAGAACTTTTTTTTTTTTAAATCTCAAGTTTTTCTGATTTACTAGTTTTATAAAACTCAAAAAAATTGCCATAGCTTTTCCCAAATCAAGCAAACATAATTATATAATCTAAAAGTATCAAAATTTGGAAGTATTTCAAATATTATTACACTACACTTATTATAAATTAAAACTGAAGTAATACTATGATGTAGGAAGTCATCAATCCCAATAAGAAGACGATTGAACCCAAATTAATTTCAAAACATCCACCTGCGGTAAACTTGGGATAAACATGTTTTTTGAACTTTGCCAGAAGTTCGACCTGCTCTTTTAGTAGCAATTCTTCTTTATCTTTCACTAAAGGAGGCAAACTAAGTAGATATTCTGGCATTGTTGTGTAATTACGTTTGCTTCTTGGCATATGCCATCACAACTTGTAACTATGTTTAGTATACATGCCTAAAATGAATAGAATGTAATAATAACATAGTTTTGTGTTATATAAAATATTTACCAACAAGAAAAGTGACCGTATTGAAAAATATACAATATCAAAATTATTAATGTTATCGGTAAGTTGCAATAGATTGTATTTTATCACCAAATTTATAGTAAATAATATGCCCGCAATGTTAAACAAAGTTAATAGCAATATTTGAAATCCGAAAATTGTGTTGAAGCAATCGACTTGGTTTATTAATAATTCGTAAGCTTTCAACAGTCCGCGAATTTTAAAGCATTTGTTGAGTATTTTTTTATTACTTTTTCTATTATTATTACTTAGTACTTCGAATAAGTTTCTGTTCAGTTCAATGTATCTGTATTTCATTGATACCAACAAATTATCCATTACAAGCATTTCAATAATAAAATTAAGTGTTTGAAATACTTCTCCAATATTATATTTGATAAAAGTAAAAACACCATTGTAATATATGTTCGTTATCAGAAGTAGCAAATATATTCCGTAAACTATAATAAATTTCACGTACAGCATTCCATGGCGTTTGTTTTTACTTATAATAGTTTTATTTCGAAAGCAAGTATCAATTTCAGAAAATAAATTCAAAAGTTTGGAATAATTTTTTGAATATAAAAAGCAAGGAATTACAATTGCAGCTATGCTTAGAAATGCCAAAATAATGTCATTCATGTAATACATTACCAGTATCGATTTTACACTAGCTGTACGGTAATCTTGTATGGTATTACACAAATCCATTCCAAATATATAAGAGATGAAAGCGATTACAATTATTAAAGCATATAACCGAAATATTTTTATATTTGAGGAGTTGAGCGGAATAGCAATGGCGAATGATATGGATAAGTAATATATGGGAGCGATTAAACCAATTTTTTTTAAATTATAATTTTTCATGTTTCTCGAACATACAAGCCGACTTCACGTTTTATGCGATTCTAGTGTTATGTATAGATTTAAAATTAAAACGCAATTACATATGTTACATTCGATAACAATTATTATTGTAGTGAAAAATTTAAAATATTTATAAAGTATTGCAATGTCGATTCCAGCAGTGTATATTTAAATATTTAAGGTAGCAATACAGCATGGTCAATTTTCAGTTCTTAAATGACTACTACATTTTATAACGAAGACATAGCATATCATATATTATGTATGTAATAATATTTCAAAAGTTACCTAACATATAAAAATAAATTATTTAAGCTATTTTTGAAAATAGAAGGAGTGTTTTTCTACCGCAATGACTACCTTGTAAATAGTGTAGTACGGTTTGGTCTATAACTGGCATTTTTTTAGGTCTATAGCATAGAAGTAAAAACCAAAAAGAAATTGAATTCAATTGGTTCAAACTAGGGTTTAACCCCTCAAGCTGAATTATTTAGTACTACTTTGTTAATAAATTCTATATGGTTGAGTATAGATTGCAGTCCGGGGTGATTTGATTGACTTTCAGCTACCGGCAAAATAAAAATAAAATAATTTTCTAATTTTTCGATGTGGTTACCATTAGTGAGTCGTTTTCATAGGATGTTTAAATTAGTTCACTATAAGCGGAACCAGGACCGTAACAATACCACTGTATACAATTTAATTAATAAAACTATTTACGTGCCTGCTGATTTTGTAATCTAGGATACAATTAATTACGTATATTTTAATTATTTAAATTAATTGGAACAATATTTCGGTTTACATGCTTCGTGTCTGCATGCACTGTGATGATATATTGTATAATATTATGTACAATTTATAGTTTAACACATCTGTAGAATAGTTTAGTAACTTTATTTTAAAGTCTTAAAAATGATGAGCATCTAATCTAAATATCAAAAAACGGGAATTATTAAACTGGTATCAGCTATCTATGATGTATGCCAGTGGCGTAACAAGCAGTTGAGGGGCCCGTGTGCGAAGTTGGGTGCCGGGGCACTGTTTTTGTAACAAGATAAAAACAAACAAAAATAAAAAAGTATAATATTAATTTTTTTAAGATTGAGTAGTCACAGCAGAACCGGGGGCCCGTGTGCGTGGCACCCACCGCACCCCGGTAGTTCCGAACCTGATGTATGCTATAGTACTTCCGTTTTAATGCAAAACTGCAACAATATCGAAAGTCTTTAAATCTACGCTTTGATCATCTCGGGACTCGGTTTTTCAAGACTGATTACAGTGAATTTTAATAAATATACTACGTTGCTTACATTTGAAATTAACACCTTTGCCTTAAATTCTGTTTGGTTTGCCAGCACATGTTTTTCCAACGTTATTTTATCGGAAGTCTTAATTTAAAATTGATATTTCTATTTTCAAAAATTTATCGATTTACAAGTTTTAAAAATTGTAGTAATCCGCTACACTTAAATGCCCGGGTTATTTTTACCCTATTCTCATTTCTGTTCTTTTTTCTTTCTGTTATCTGTTCTTTTTGTTAATATACCGTAAGCTTTTTCCGTTATTTTAACATCTTAATTTATTCACTCACTGTAAATTAACGGATCTTGATGAGAACTAAATACTATATTATATTAGTTTAGAATTTTATTTTATATCTATTTGATTTATCTTATTTATTTATATTTATCAATATTCTTAGCGCTTCTATTCTGTTTACTCAAATTCTTTTACTGCAAGGAGGATAATTTTTTATATTATTTAAAATTAAAACGGCCAATCAGCTGCGTTACGGCAAGAACGAAAGATACACAGAACCACAGGGAGAATATCGGTAGTATACCTGAAAGCCATAATTGTTCGACTCTAAAAAGTCTCTAAAGTTGTTCGGAGCGACTCGATAGTGCTCGTGTACTTATCGGATTAATAGATTAATTTTTAATACTGTAAAAAAAGACCAGTCAGAGGTGCGTTACGGGAAAGAAAGAAAAAAAGACACACAGACTTGGAATATAATATTCGGCCTCATAAGGGAAATATCGGTACTATAACTGAAAGCAATAATTGTTCGATCCTAAAGTCGTCCGGAGCGATTTGATAGTGCTCGTATATTTATCGGAATAATGGATTAATTTTTAAGTTGGAAAATAACCCACCAATCAGAGATAAGTTACAGGAAAGAAATAAAGAAAGATACACAGACTTTGGATATTATTTTATTAGATAGCCCCCACAGACGTCTTTCGGCTGCTTTTAGCCATTTAGACTGGTAATTTTAGGTAAACATTTAATTTTTAACTTAAAAAAAAAGACCAATCAGAGGTGCATTACGGCATTCCACAGATGTGGAATACACAGCCTCACGGGGGATATATCGGTATTATACCTGAAAGCTATAATTGTTCGACCATAAAGTCAGGTAAAAAAAACCGACCAATCAGAAAGGGAGTTACACAGATACACAAACTTTGGATATTATATTAATTATTTCTTTTAAAATAATTGCTTTATTAATGTATTTCTAATTTTCCAAATGAAAAACCCAGTTTGAGGTTTATAATATTTTTAAGCAATATTATCTTTATTGAATTACTGGGAAATATGTTCTCTACCTACAAGCTCATTTGATAAACAAAGATGAGATTTAAAATTGTCTCAAGTTTATACATCCACATCAAACCCGAGAATCCCGCCCTCGGCCATTCATGTACTGGATTTACTTGGATTGCCAAATTATGGTGGTGGCTGTTGTTGCCACACCGCCTTAGTCAAGAAGAGGGAGATCAGCTTTCATTGAAAGAAATGCCACTTTTTAAGTAATTATTAATAATAATAATAATAATAATATTAGTTTATTTAGCAATTTGCTATTTATATACATACATTTGTTTGTTACAAAATTAGTGCAGCATTACCATATCATCACATACAATACCATCAATACCATGTTAACAATATTAATTACACATTTTATGTTTAATTTATTTTTATTTATTTTTAATAATTTATTTTATTGTCACAGTTTATATAAAACATTTCCATTCTACACAATACAGATTCAGAATATTTATTAAATTTTATTAGAATTTCATTACTAATTTTAAAATTATACAATTACAGAATAAGGTTGCCTTCTTCGCTAACATCGTGCCTTTAAAACTTTTTCTGTCGATGAGAGTAATGACTACGGCTACGAGAACGAGACTTATGTCTGTGAGATCTGCTCCGTGATCTGTCATAGCGATGCGTCTTCTCTCGTTCTCTTTCACGCAATATATTTTTACTTTGGTGTGAACGACTGCTTTCTTTGATAGAAATAGAAAACATAGGGCTACGAGAACGAGACTTATGTCTGTGAGATCTGCTATGTGATCTGTCATAGCGATGCGACTTCTCTCGTTTTCTTTCACGCGATCTATTTCTTATTCTTCTAACACTTGCTTCTCTATCCTTTGATTTACTGCGGTGAGAAGTAAATGTTTTTCTGATAGAACTGGGTGCTGGCGGTCTAACATAATCTACGGATGGTGGCGGCATGTTCATCGAGTGATGATGACCAATCCATGATGGTAAAGGAGGCACAACTGCACCTGAACTCGTCGGAGTTAATGTTGTAGTTTCCTGTGGATGCCAATCTGGAGGTCCAGCATTCCCTGCAAATATGTCTAATTTAATGTTTAAATAATCAGAACAATTTTTTAATAAATACCCCATTGACAATCCTGTGTCGGTTCATAACCACCATAAAATGGTTCTGGTTCAGGATTGAAACCAAATTCAGGTTGAAATTCCTCAAAATTACTGGTGGGCGGAGGCACCGACATGTCTGGAAATCTTGGTATACGACTATACTCTCGCTTGTCGGAAGTTATTACCTAAAATATAATAATTTAGCAATTTAATCATTTTTTTATTACTGCACTCACTTGAATAAAGCCTTCTTTTGGAGGTTCAATTTTGCAAATTGGTGCAGCTCCTCCTATTACATCTATGGAACCGGTCAGGTTTTTATTTAGTGGAGGTCCACCTTGACTCATTCCAATTGCATTTAAAGACAAAAGTCCTGTCTCCGATTCGTTTACTTTCATTCTAAAAACATTTGAAGTTAAGTAAAGCTTTTTAAAAATTTGGTAAAGAGCAAATACCTTTTGAGAGATTTACAGTAAGACAGAAAAGTATCTTCGTTAAATCCATAATTAAAATAATCGGTGATGTCGGCGCCAGGTTTACACCACGGTTTAATTGGAACATTATTAATATTTTTGGATTCTTCAACTGTAAACTTCTTCGATTGAGGTACATACTGCCAATGTCTTTTGACATTTAGAGAAGCGCTGCAATATGTTTTAATGTCGATATCACCGATAATTACATTTATATCGTCGTCACTGTCTTCCTCGTAATCTTCTTCACTTTCCTGTGGTAATTCGTCAGTAGCCGGAGGTTTTTCTGTTTGTAAATGCTCCTGAAAAAATTTGAGGTTAAATTAATTATTGATGAATTTATAAGAACTTTCTAATAGTTATTTTTTTTAAATACGATAAAGATAACCAAATGTTATGCGTTAAATCTCATTGCATTCGGAGATTAGTAATACGCGAGTTAAAATAAATTCTATTCTAATATACATATGTATATGCATGCTTAATATACGAAAATGTATTTAATTTATATTTTTTAAAATACGGATAAAAAACATTTAATTTATTTACCTTATCTTGTGGAGATGTAGATATTGAAGATATTATTGGTGGCATTTTAGCACTATTGTAACGGTTGCTAGTAAAATAAATATCACTATTTCAACACTAACTTTTCGTATTTTTGGAGTAGGTGCCAGACAAGCTTTTTAGAAACTCTTAAAAGTTCAATAAAACTTACTAAATTCACTATATCACAACTATATCACATTTACTTAATGTATGTTCAATGTTGTTCAACCTATATAGGTTCGTTATTCCGTTGATCCGGATTGATCCGGCGGATCATCCGGGCAGATCCATTCCTCTATTAAGTAGTAGATGTCTTGTGCAGATCCGTTGATCTGTGGTTTGGAGATTTAACTTACGTGTACGTATAAAGAATTTCTAACAAGCTTGGCTGGCACCGACTCAAAAGATAACAATAATTGGCCGCCTGTGCCAACTAGTTGAAGCAACTTAATTATTTTTTACTTTTTAGTGCATTTTTTTACAGTAGTTTTTTTTTAAGTCGGTTTTACTTTTTTTTTAAATTTTTTATTTTATTCTTGATTCAACGCCGAAAGAATTTTGAAAATCGGTTCATAGATGACGGAGTTCTGAGGTAACAAATATAAAAAAAACCGTCATTTATGAACCAATTTTCAAAATTCTTTCGGTGTTGAATCAAGTATAGTTCTAAGTTGGTCCCATTATAATTTTCACCTGTGAGGCCGAATATAATATTCCAAGGCTGTGTATCTTTCTTTCTTTTTTTCTCGTAACGCACTTATGAGTTTTTTTTTGATTTTTCTATTTGAAAGTGGTGATCAATTAAAGGATTAAACTAAGGAAACTAATTATCGTTGATCGATTACGATATGGTACATAATTAGCAAATTTATTATTAGCAAGTTTATTATAACCGGAACGGTAACATAATTATGCACCACTCTATACAATTTAATAAATAAAATTACTTACATAATGATTTTGTTATCTCGGATAAAATATAATGCTAATTATGTGTGTTTTTAATTATTTAAAATAATTGTAACGATATTTCGAAATTTACACTCTTCGTGTCTGCATGCACCGCAATTATATAGTGCATAATAATATGATCCATTTATTGTTTAACATTTTATGCTGTAGAATAGTTCAGTGATTTTTTTAAAGTCTTAAAAATGATGAGCATCCAATCGAAGTATCAAAAAACGGGAATTATTAAATTTATGTACCAGTTATCAATGATATGTGCTATAGTCCCGCCGTTTCAATGCAAAACTGCAACAATATCGAAATTTTTCAAAATGTACGATTTGATCGTTATGGGACTCGGTATTTTAGGAGGTTTATATACACGGAGTATAGTGGATTTTTATAAATATTTAACTTTATTTATAACCTTTGAAATTAACGCCTTTGTTTTAAATGCTATTTGGTTCTCCAGCACTGTCATCCCAACAATATTTTATCGGAAGTCTTATTTGAAATTGTTATTTTTATTTTCAAAAATTGATCGATTTACGAGTTTTAATAATTGTGGTAATCCGCTACACTTGCATGTTCAGGTTATTTTTAGCCTATTCTTATTTTGGGCATTGTTTCCGTATGAAGCGTACATCAGGCACAATAAAATAATAGATATACATAGAGATGAATATTTCTACTTTTTTTTAATACAATCATTTAAACATTTCGCCAGCATTATACTCATTTTGATAATGACTAATATCATGCACTGTATCACTACAAGACTTTCAAAAATAAATTGTAATTTGGAGACGCTCTGCCATGAGCACCAAAACGTCTGTTTTAATATTAGAATTGGATTTCAAAATTTATTATTTTCAACTCTTTTGAAAGTGAATCGGATGGGAAAGGCATATAGGGTACTTAAAGAACAAATTAAACTATTCAATATTGTGTTCGGATGGCAAATATTGTTTTATTTTATTTTTATTGGATCGAGAATTTTGTACAATATAAATTTACTGAGTATACGTAACTTTGAACTTGAGAAGATCACTATTTATGACGATATAATCCTTTCGATAAATTTAGTCTGGGCAATTTATAATCTGGTAAGAATAATGTAATTAATATATCTATTATATATAAGTGTATAAGTATAAATAGTGTGAACATGTTCGATACTTCTGTAGAGTGAAGCGGAGTAAAAGTGAAATAACAAATACAACTATTGATTTTTAATATACTTAAAAAGCTAAATTAAAATTTTGATTGTCACTATTACATGCAGTTTTAACGTGATTTTTCAAATGACGTATAGTTTTTTGAAATCAAATGTTATTTCACTTTTGAATTTCATATTGAAGGAAAATTAAATAAGTCATGGAAAATATAAATTATAATTTGCAATTTTTTCTTATACTGTGAGCAATATTTATGTTTTTTTTTGTAAAAATGTAACAAGCGAGAAAAACTGCACTGATAATATTGTTTATTCAAAGTGTACTTGTTTATTGAGTTATTTTCTATTTTAATTGCTGAAACGTTGCAAGGTACGTTGTACCATTGCCTATTCTTGTTTGTTTTCTCGTGAATGTGTTTTCCAGGTGTCCTTCTGAAATACTTTTTTATTGCTACTTAGATGTTACAATCAGCCAGAATTATCACGTCGTTTTTTTCAGGTATCTTCCTGAACAGTTCTTTTATTTCTATGTGTATTTTTGAATTTTCCTCTTTGTTTCCAAATATTGTAGATTCAAATTCGTTTTGTTGGTTCGAAAGATTAGTTCAAAATTTCTCTCATTTTATTTCATATCTTTAATCTAAGCAGCACAAAGCCGTCAAAAAGGTAATTTATCGTTACTGTTTTAAGGTGTCATTTATGTACTGAGACGGACAGATATTTCCGTAACGGTATAGCATTGATTTACTACCGCTTTAGCCGTTACTGTTTTGATGTAGCATTTAGGTACATTTACGGTAAAAGAATTTTTGTAACGGTACGGTATTGATTTGCCCAATTTTCCGTTACTGAATTGGCGAATCATTTATGAACATACTTATGTGTTGATTTTTTCTGAACGGAATATTTGGAAATTTACAGTGTCGTCTGGGTACATAAAATTTACGTATTTAATCGGCACTGATTTTTAATTAAAAAAAATAATTAAAAATATTCAATAACAATTTAAAAAATTAATTTCTGTAATTAGTTAGAAATTCGATGTTTAATCGTTGACTTGCGCCAATCGTTTATTTATTTATAAAGTCGGATACCATTACACATTTATTTAAATTAGTACTATAAATTTTAATTATTTAATCAGAATTTGCGTTGTTGCTCCAGCCATTGGGCTTTGGTTGATGATTGCTGCACTCCTGTGTATTCATTCCTGAAATATCTGAAATTTAACATTAATCACCCAAATATTACTTTTTTACATTTTGTTTTCGAACGGAGGGCTGGAAGATTCGAACCCGTGCTGCATAAGCCCTTCCATCTGAAAGTAACTACTTAACCGTCACACCTACCAAGGAAGTATACAAAAAATATAAGTTTGATGATGGTTAATTTCCGTTGTCAATAATAACTATATTAATTCGGTTTAAAAATATCAAGAAATATAATTTGTACTTTAATTAGTATTTCGTCGGCTTACTGCAAGAACCAGATGAGTAACATACCAATAGTTTTGAGATAATGGAGATTTAAATTTTAGATGTATATTAAAAATCAGTAAATTAAGAAATATGTGTAATAAACGGAAGATCGTATAAGAAATATATATATAATTCTTAAATAAACTTATAAAAATTATAATATTTCTGAGAAAAAAATGAAATTATCTTGTTTTGGTAGTAAGCCGACGGACGTTCATTTAAGATAATTAAAAACCACGTGTAATATTAAAATAGTGTGATGTTTGTGTAATATTTTTTAAATTAAGACAAGTAAATAACCGTTTTTAATTGATTATTGAAAAAAAAATACATTTATTGTTATACTGTTATACGTCGCGGAAATATGAAAAGCCCGGTCATAAAAATTTAAGTTAATAGTAATTTTTTTAGAGATGTATTACAATTATAACGCGAGAACCGCTTAAATCATTAATTAAGAATTTATCGATTTTTATCGCTTTTATCCAATTTTTATTACAATTTTTGCCATTTACCTCCGAGCAACATACTGAAATTTCGATTTTAGACTGAATATTTTCATAGAAATTGATATTTTCACTGAAGTTTGCATATTAGCGTCAATCGAGACGATAAATCGGCCGAAATGCCGGTTCGAAATTTGACCGCGTGGTAACAGTAATTCAGAAAAATAACGGTCAACTTTTAAAATATTATAAAAATATTTTGATTTTTGTTATTAGTTATTTAGCGTGGTAATAATATTTTTGCATTTTTTTACAAAATTTTGTACGACCACGTTTTACGGACTTGGCAAATTTTGATTTAAAGCCAAGTAATGTCGGCGATTCGCCCCAGCCAAGTCGAATTTATAATAATTTTATTTCACTTTTTTCGATTTTAGACTGAATATCTTGATAGAAATTGATATTTTCACTAAATTTTGCATATAGCTCCAGTCAAGACGATAAACCGGCCCAAGGCCTGCCGAAAAGTTCACCTCGTGGTAAAAGTATTTCGCAAAAATAACGCTCATCTTTTAAAATTTTGAAAATTTTTTTTGAATTTTGTAATTAGTAATTCATATACTTTCGCGTGGTAATAATATTTTTCGATATTTTTAGAAAATTTTGTACACCACGTTTTCAATGTTAACGAATTTAACACGGCATACCAGTGTTATGGTTGAACACCTTGTTTTGTCAGGATGTAACGTGGAGTTCTTATATAGACGAAAAATAAATAAATCGACTTGATCGACAATTATTATAATTTATTTATTTTTTTTTATTTAAGAATTTACGGGCAATTAGCCCTTTATTACACAATTTACAGTGGTTATTACATACAAAAAAAAAATATAGCGAGTTTTGCAGAAACATTAACGATACATAACTATTATGAACATCGGGATCATACAACAGATAAAATCATAGATCATAACGGGACATTTGATGTCTTACACATTGACGCGGATTAAACATACAAAAGCAGGCTATACTATGTGAGAGTATTTCTCGAATCCATTACGTCGCCCAAGCGTCGCCTATACTGGGAGAGACTCACACCGAAGAAATCTACAGATTCACCCAGTTCATTAACCCACCTCATCATCCTAGACAAGGGACTGTAATATGCATAATTAGTGGAATGACACCTGAGAAAAAACAGACTCTGAGATCTGGTGCCCATAAATGGTACTCGAAACGCCACAAGTTTAAGCAAGTCCGCACATATAACAATTGAGTTGATAAGCTTGAAAAGGAAAACCAAATCCGAACTCATGCGGCGCAAGCGCAAGGGAACCAGGCCCATGCCATTCATGACCTCATTTACAGGACAATCCAGATATGAGTACCCCAGTCTGTGAGCCAGCAATCTAATAAATTTAGTCTGCACCCTCTCTATCCTAGCGACGTGCACAGCGTAGTGAGGAGACCATACGACTGAGCAATACTCCAAAATGGGTCGGACCAATGCACAGAACAGCATTTTGAAGGTGTCAATTCGTGTAAAATCCCTAGTGACTCTTAAGACAAAATATTGCAGCCTCATAGATCTTTGAACGATGGCACTGATGTGATCTCTAAATGAAAGCTCCGAGTCAAGATACACCCCCAGATCCTTAACAATATTGTCTCTAGGGATTATTACGCCCAAAAAAGAATAATCATAGAATAGAGAGTTTCTGGTTCTGCTGAACGTAACAGTCCTACACTTGCTAACATTCATAGTCATAAGATTAACCTGACACCACCTCTCCAGCAAGAGCAAATCATCCTCGATAGCAACACAATCATAAACTGATCCAACCCGCAAGAAAATCTTTAAGTCGTCGGCAAAAATCAGATACTTAACAACTCTAAAGGCTGCTCCAATGTCATTCACAAACAGTGTAAACAAGAAAGGAGCCATTTTTGAGCCCTGAGGCACACCCGACAGCGCCAAAACCTCAGAGGACAGCGAGGAACCCACCCTGACGCAAAGTCTTCTATTGCTCAGGTAGCTCCTGAACCAGTCAAGTATAGGGCCACAAAATCCATATGACTCAAGTTTCATTAAAAGTCGCTGATGGTCCACTCTATCAAAAGCCTTTGCGAAGTCAGTAAAGACCACATCAACCTGACTACCCTGGGAAAACGAGTCAATTATATAGCTTTGGAGTACTAATAGGTTCGTGGCAGTAGATCTCCCGCTACGAAATCCGTGCTGCTCGTCTACCAAAATACTTGCAAAGAGCGGCGAAATTCTGTCCAGAACAGCACCCTCGAATACCTTAGATATACATGATTGAATTGCAATAGGTCTGTAATTTTTTATATCGCCCCTAACACCACTCTTAAATACTGGCACAATGTAATTCAGTTTAAGATTATTGGGAAACACGCCAGCACTTAATGACTTAGAAAACAAAATCGTGAATGGTTCACTCAAATGGAAAGCACAACCCTTTAAAAATGCCGGTGAAATCATGTCAGGACCGGGCCCCTTACTGATGTCTAATGACTGCAATTTGTCGTAAATCTCATCCTGGGTCACATTACACCCAGAAACACAGCCAACACCACCCGCACAAGGCAACTCATCGCTAGTAGGAATCCTGGAGTCGCTTACATATATCGCGGAAAAATGCTGTGCAAACAGCTCCGCGATCTCCTCACATGAAGTACCTTCCACCCCATCGAGAAACATTTTCGCCGGGAGGGTATTAGATTTTTTCATTGCACTTACGTACGACCAGAAATTTTTTATATTTTCAGGAATCGATTTTTCGACATTGCTGATAAAACCTCTATAGCACTCGCGTGAGAGCCGCTTGCAGAGAGCCCTAGCCGAAGAAAATTTCAAGTACGAAGTCTCATCCTGAGTAAGCTTGTACCCTACATGAAGTTCCTTCTTTCTGAGAATCGCCCGTCTCAGCTCGGAGGTGCACCAAACCGGAAACTCAGACGACCTTATTATTTTACACGGCGTACTCAACCTAATAGCATCACCGATAATACCTTGGAACAATGCAAAAGAATCATCTACATCCAAATGAAGGAATTGGTTATCCCACTCAATAGACCCCAAATATTCACAAGCCAATTCATAATTACATTTTTTAAAATCATAAACAACATTAGGAACAGATAACACACCTTCGATATTACTTACACTCGCGGTCACATCAAGGGCAGGGTGATAATTTTCCTCGCTCAGCAAAACATCAGCACAACGACATACCCTTGTGCTTACCGATGTACTGAAAACCAGGTCCAGCATTTCACCTCTATGATTCCCGATGGCATTGACCTGATGCAGCTCCATGCAAGTGGAGAAATCCTCCATGACCTGACGGACGGCACCGCTCAGCACCACATTCAGCGCGCCATCACAAGATGTAGGAACATTGTAGTCGCCCAAAGCAAGAACATCACTGAAATCATAGTTAAGACAAATCCTCTCCAGCTCACCGAAATGTTCCTCGTATCGATCAATAATCGACCTAGGTGGCAGATAAACAGCGCATATTAACATATTCAAGTCTACCCTGTCCTTAACACTCACAAAGACGTGTTCCACCCGCTCAGACTCCGATTCAATTACCCGCGACTGATAACGCTTTCGCACCGCGATCAAGACACCGCCCCCGCTCAGTTTCTCGCTAGTAAGACAGTCTCTGTCTCTACGATAAACATTAAAGTCATGTAAACCCAATTCAGAATCGTTTATGTCAACATTAAGATTAGTTTCTGATAACACAATGACATCATGCGCACAACACACAACCGCACAATTAAAATCAGTTAATTTAGAACGAAGTCCGTTAATATTCTGATAATACACTTTCAGCTGTTCGATATTATCATGTATCCGATCCCCCTCAGCACCATTTAATCATTGTGACTCTCTTACCGCATGAACCGATCCATATCTACGGGATGGCCTCCCAGGATAAAATTCACGGATCGCGACCCCCCGCGGCCACAACGAAGAATCCAACAAGTTAGACAAGATACTTTCACGTACTCCCAACTTAAAAGAACAGGAGTCCTCGGAAGCCACTAATAACTCACACTTAACGTCATCAATTTTCAGTGATTCATTCACGTACGCCAGAATCATATCAGGAGTAGTCTCGGGAGAAAGCCTCCCCACATAAATCCATTGGCGTCTATCCGCCGCTCGTAAAGAACCCGCTTCAAGAGTTCCGACCGCTGGTGGTCTGCTACCAATCACAAAGGATCTCCTGCTGCTAGCAGCAGCTGGTGGTCTCGAAGAAGCCAGATCGTCCCCATCTCGAACGGGACGTCGTTGAGAAGAAGTGAGAGTGTTCCCGCGCGGGGCAACTCGATCGGCAGCCGCATGTCCATCAGGTTTTTTCAGTTTTTTATCTGTTGCCGGCTTAGGATTGGGTTTTATATCAATCAAACTGGGCACGCCCAACTGCAGATCACCACCATTGCTCTGATCATCCAACAATTTCGACACCTCAGACTCAACACGGCCACGTGCGGGAGGACCAACAAAACATGAAGTAAGAGGTAGAGGCAGAGTCCCGGAATCATGCAACCCCCCAAGAGACACACCACAGGACGACTCCAACATTCTCACAATCCTGCTCAACATTTCGCTGTGATTGACAAGAATAGCGTTAATTTTGTCAATCCCGAGTAAAGGAGTTTCCTCGTCGGGAGATTGAACACAACGATCGCAAACATATTCTACGTTTTTCGAATCACTGATCAACTTAAAAGTTGATCTACTAAGCTCGGCGCACTTCATGGCGTGGTAATATGACTGACACAATCTGCATCTAACCATCTCGACAGAATCCGACTTGGACGTACATTTGTTGCAATCAGCTGTATACATGACTTGTATGAATCCTATCCGAAAGTGAGGTTATGGTTTTCGCCAATACGCCAATTAATACGCCAACAAATCACCAATTAACAACTAATCAGGCAACCATGAATGTTTCCACAAAGCTGTCACCCACTCTTCACTGCACACGCAATCAACACAATGAAATCAGGACTAAAAAGTCATCAAATAAACCAACTAATAACAATAACAATGTAAAATTATTAATTCTATAAACTATAAACTAACACTGAACTTATTACTAACTGGAAATTATACTAAAAACTGAAAAATATGAAGAGGAACCTACTATATAAAAGTAAATCTCTTATCTGTGTTGAACTTCTTAGATTACAAAAGAAAGTTGTAATCAAATGTTGATAAAGTCTAACGTCTGCTTATCAATCAATGATTGAGATAAAAGAAAATAGATAATTACTAAATACATAAGATAATAAAAATGTACAAGAAATGTTGCAGGGTTGCATTATAACACCAGTAGCAGGGAGAAATCCTGGCTAATTGGTTTTATACTTGACAGTAACAGCCCAATTCCGACGAAAAATTTTAGAAAATAACTTTCGTTAGAAAAATTTTTTTAACTTCCCTCTAGCTTCGCCATCGGAAAGTTATTTACTAAAATTTTCCATCGGAATGGGTCTGTTACTGTCAAGTACAACCAAAAGTGTTAATTTTATTCTAACCTGAAATTTATGGTGCGGTTTTGGTACTGCATGTACAAATGCCCTGTATAAGCATCAAAAACTGGTGATATAGAAACCGTAGGTTTCGTTAATTTTAATGGGTTGCATAACTGGGGGAGGAGCTTACCCAGTCTCCCTCTGTATCTGCTTATGCCCTATAAAACACATATGTTATTGGTGCTCAGATCGGTCATATTGGCCAATCGAACTGGCGGTTTTTAAATATACCTCAATTTATATTATTAAAATACATTTAATTACCCCCCCCCCCAATTATGTCACGTTGTTATCGAAAAAATTTAGAGTAGCGCAAATTCAAAGGATAATCCGATACATTTTCGGGGTAGTTATAGTGGTCTAACAAAGATTTTGCCATTTTTATAAAATATAATATCAACAATTTATTTTTATTTAAAAAACGACGTTTAATAATCCGTTCAGCTGGGCCACCACGTGACTAATACAATATTTGTGTTTATCAAAATAAAAAATTTTAAAATAAAGATAATAATCAATTTAAAACATTTGTTAATTAATTATTCTTTCAAACAAAACAAAATATTTAAATTTTTCTCAAAAACATTTCAAAACAAGATGACAATGTAATTCTTGTAACGAAACGGTACGATTAAACCTGCACCTAACTGGTACCAGTTTCAATTAATATTCGATATATTTTTGGGTCAGTTATTATGAAGGTCTATTGGATTTTTTAATTTTTATAAAATATATTAACAATTTATTTTTATTTAAACAACGTTTAATAATCTGTTTAGCTGGGCTACCAAGTGACAAATAAAATATTTATTTTTATTAAAATAAATATTTTTAATTAGATAAAAATAATAATCAATTTAAAACAGTTATAAATTATTTATTCTTTTAAAAACTAAAACAAAACAAAATATTATGTTAAATAATGGTATCAAAATAGTTAAGTTAAAATCATAACTATTTAAACTGCACTTAATAGATATCAAACCGGCAATGTAAAAATCGTAATCAATTCATAATATAGCTGTACATATTAGCTATTGCAATTTTGGTACGGAAACGCCAAGTTTAAAACTGCATCTAAACGGTATCATATGTTCAAATATATTTTAGTTACCAAAATTTCAATACATAATTTGACTTTACAATAAGGAATGAAATTATATGCATTGAAACTATACTGCAACGGTACAGTGCAAATATGAATAAAAGCTTATATGTGCCGCTTAAGTACCTTTTTGATACTTAACTTTCAGGTATGAAAAATTATGTGCCGCTTAAGTACCATTTTGATACTTAGTTTTCAGGTATGAAAATATATGTACCTATTCGTTATACTTCAATACTATACAGATACAAAACCGACGTTAGTGTTGCTTGGTTGCCACAGTATTTTTTTTATTAATTTATATTTGCTTACTACATATTGCTGCGACCTTATGCGCGCCTCTGCATACAAAATTTCTATCTCGTCTATGGGATACGTAGGTTCTCAAATGCGAAAATTGTTACAAGTAAGACAATAAAACAACTGTTAGATATTTTTATTTTTATTTGCAAACTCAAAAATTTTATAAGATAGGAACAAATTTTAACAAAAGCAAAACTCACGCAAATAGCCGACCCCAGCTTTTCTGTTGAAGAAACCAAAGTTATTTTCCTTCGAAAAAATATCGCGCACAAATAACATGCGACTTTCTTATCTTCAACTCCTTTGAACAGCTTTGTCTGTTCGATTATTTTCTCTTCCTTCTACTGCTCTCTGAATATCTTCAATCCAAAAAAAATCATTTTACCACCAACCCTTCTTCCACTTTAAACAATATTCTTCACACGAATAAATCTCTATTGAATCCTTTTGTATGCCTCTTAGGCATCAACACGACTCCTCTCTCAATTCAATTCATAAAAATTCTTCTCAAACTTTTATCGACCGACCGCTCTGCTAATATTATCTGACTCTTCATTTTTCTTTATTGATTCTTTTATCCCCTTGGATATTCTTTGCAATGTGTCTTCTTTTCATTGGTTGTACTTTAATGTCCTTTTATTTTCAAATCTAGATTTTCACATTATTTAAATTTTGGCAGTTCGTGAGTCATGATACACACATAAAAAAATAAAATGTGGTGTCGTGGGACACTAGATAGGAACGAAGTACCTTATTACATAAATATTAATTTCAAGTTCTAGTCGAGGTAAAAAATAAATAATTATTCGGATATAAATATTAATATGATTTTTTTATCGATAAAAATCAAAAACTACTTTACAAAATTTCCAAAATAGCGATTTCAGCATGTGTCAAAATCAATGTAAATCCGCAATCATCGCGGTCATCTTTGAAGTTTTCGAATTTTTTTTTACACATTCGGCTTTAGATATTTTTTTTGCATCTGAGTGGCATTTTTTAAAATCAATTTATTTTTAATTTTGGGGGTATTATTTTCGGCTGAAAATTTTTAAAATTATTAAATTATATTTTTTTAAATTATTCGTCGGTTTAACAATTTTAACGCGTTCTTAATTCGCAATACGCAAAGAGTAGCTTATATAGCGTATCACTATCAATTATAACGATACCCATTGTGGCGTAGAGCGAAGGGCTTCTTCTACACATTTTACCCGAGGGATCGAATCCCGGTGAAGGCAACTTTTTTTCTAGAGAAATTTGCAAACCTATGACTCGTGGTTTCCGAATATGTACTAATGCTGAGCAGATGTTCCACTTTTGACCACTAGATGGTGTAATTTATTATCAAACGATATAAAAATGTTACGCATTTTTGTTACGGACGTTTTTTTCCGATTAGGGTATCCCCTTCGCATCCTCCCATAAGGAACTTCGTTCCAAAATAATAAAATCAAAATCGAAAAACAAATAACTTACTAACTAGACAAACATAAAATATTAAACATACTGAATTCAAAATAAAGAACACACAAAAAAACCCTAGTTGCAAATACCGTTATCTTATTACTAAGTTCGCAACTCATTTTAATCACTTAGTGAGGACACTAGAATATATAATATTTTAAGTAATAATATGTATAATTTTTATGGCTGCAGATTTCTTTTCTTCATCAACCTCTTCAGTACACTTCTCGGCCATAAGCCTCTTTCTCTGTCAAGAAAGGTTTCAAAAAGGTATAATAAAACGATTATAATTAAGTTTAAACTTTCTCCGGATTCAAACTGGGTACCTCAGTGTCGGCAGCTATACGGTTAACATAGTAGGGTAATGATCAATTCAGCTGCAGATTATTTATTACTTAATTATGATTGTTGTTTGTCTCAAATTGAAAGTTAAATTAGAAATAACGATTATAATTAAATAAAATGGAATTCATAACTAGGAAAATTACACAGATTGCTGTTCAAAGCATCAAGAACAAACCGTAAAAACATAATTTTGCTTATTAAAGGAAAATATTTACTAGCAAATAAAGCGATAGCAAAATAGCAACTACAACAACTCTTGGATTATGTTCGAATGATTTAAACTTGACTACCAAAGATAAGTTACAGGAAAGAAATAAAGAAAGATACACAGACTTGGGATATTATTTTATTAGATAGCCCCCACAGACGTCTTTCGGCTGCTTTTAGCCATTTAGACTGGTAATTTTAGGTAAACATTTAACTTTTAACTTAAAAAAAACGACCAATCAGAGGTGCATTACGGCATTCCACAGATGTGGAATACACAGCCTCACGGGGGATATATCGGTATTATACCTGAAACCTATAATTGTTCGACCATAAAGTCAGGTAAAAAAAACTGACCAATCAGAAAGGGAGTTACACAGATACACAAACTTTGGATATTACATTAATTATTTCTTTTTAAAATAATTGCTTTATTAATGTATTTCTAATTTTCCAAATGAAAAACCTAGTTTGAGGTTTATAATATTTTAAAGCAATATTATTTTTATTATATTACTGGGAAATATGTTCTCTACCTACAAGCTCATTTGATAAACAAAGATGAGATTTAAAATTGTCTCAAGTTTATACATCCACATCAAACCCGAGAATCCCGCCCTCGGCCATTCATGTACTGGATTTACTTGGATTACCAAATTATGCTGGTGGCTGTTGTTGCCACACCGTCTTAGTCAAGAATAGGGAGATCAGCTTTTATTGAAAGAAATACCACTTTTTAAGTAATTATTGTCACAGTTTATATAAAACATTTCCATTCTACACAATACAGATTCAGAATATTTATTAAATTTTATTAGAATTACATTACCAATTTTAAAATTTTACAATTACAGAATAAGGTTGCCTTCTTCGCTAACATCGTGCCTTTAAAACTTTTTCTGTCGATGAGAGTAATGACTACGGCTACGAGAACGAGACTTATGTCTGTGAGATCTGCTCCGTGATCTGTCATAGCGATGCGTCTTCTCTCGTTCTCTTTCACGCAATATATTTTTACTTTGGTGTGAACGACTGCTTTCTTTGATAGAAATAGAAAACATAGGGCTACGAGAACGAGACTTATGTCTGTGAGATCTGCTATGTGATCTGTCATAGCGATGCGACTTCTCTCGTTTACTTTCACGCGATCTATTTCTTATTCTTCTAACACTTGCTTCTCTATCCTTTGATTTACTGCGGTGAGAAGTAAATGTTTTTTTGATAGAACTGGGTGCTGGCGGTCTAAAATAATCTACGGATGGTGGCGGCATGTTCATCGAGTGATGATGACCAATCCATGATGGTAAAGGAGGCACAACTGCACTTGAACTCGTCGGAGTTAATGTTGTAGTTTCCTGTAGATGCCAATCTGGAGGTCCAGCATTCCCTGTAAATATATCTAATGTAATGTTTAAATAATCAGAACAATTTTTTAATAAATACCCCATTGACAATCCTGTGTCGGTTCATAACCACCATAAAATGGTTCTGGTTCAGGATTGAAACCAAATTCAGGTTGAAATTCCTCAAAATTACTGGTGGGCGGAGGCACCGACATGTCTGGAAATCTTGGTTTACGACTATACTCTCGCTTGTCGGAAGTTATTACCTAAAATATAATAATTTAGCAATTTAATCATTCTTTTTAATTACTGCACTCACTTGAATAAAGTCTTCTTTTGGAGGTTCAACTTTGCAAATTGGTGCAGCTCCTCCTATTACATCTATCGAGCCGGTCATGTTTTTATCTAGTGGAGGTCCAACTTGACTCATTCCAACTGCATTTAAAGACAAAAGTCCTGTCTCCGATTCGTTTACTTTCATTCTAAAAACATTTGAAGTTAAGTAAAGCTTTTTAAAAATTAGGTCAAGAGCAAATACCTTTTGAGAGATTTACAGTAAGACAGAAAAGTATCTTCGTTAAATCCATAATTAAAATAATCGGTGATGTCGGCGCCAGGTTTACACCACGGTTTAATTGGAACATTATTAATATTTTTGGATTCTTCAACTGTAAACTTCTTCGATTGAGGTACATACTGCCAATGTCTTTTGACATTTAGAGAAGCGCTGCAATATGTTTTAATGTCGATATCACCGATAATTACATTTATATCGTCGTCACTGTCTTCCTCGTAATCTTCTTCACTTTCCTGTGGTAATTCGTCAGTAGCCGGAGGTTTTTCTGTTTGTAAATGCTCCTGAAAAAATTTGAGGTTAAATTAATTATTGATGAATTTATAAGAACTTTCTAATAGTTATTTTTTTTTAAATACGACAAAGGTAACCAAATGTTATGCGTTAAATCTCATTGCATTCGGAGATTAGTAATACGCGAGTTAAAATAAATTCTATTCTAATACATATACATATGTATAGGTATATGCACGAAATTTTGTTAAAATATGCAGTATATATGTATGCTTAATATGCAAAAATGTATTTAATTTATATTTTTTAAAATACAGATAAAAACCATTTAATTTATTTACCTTATCTTGTGGAGATGTAGATATTGAAGATATTATTGGTGGCATTTTAGCACTATTGTAACGGTTGCTAGTAAAATAAATATCACTATTTTTACAAGCTTTTTAGAAACTCTTAAAAGTTCAATAAAACTTACTAAATTCACTATATCACAACTATATCACATTTACTTAATGTATGTTCAATGTTGTTCAACCTATATAGGTTCGTTATTCCGTTGATCCGGATTGATCCGGCGGATCATCCGGGCAGATCCATTCCTCTATTAAGTAGTAGATGTCTTGTGCAGATCCGTTGATCTGTGGTTTGGAGATTTAACTTACGTGTACGTATAAAGAATTTCTAACAAGCTTGGCTGGCACCGACTCAAAAGATAACAATAATTGGCCGCCTGTGCCAGCTAGTTGAAGCAACTTAATTATTTTTTACTTTTTAGTGCATTTTTTTACAGTAGTTTTTTTTAAGTCGGTTTTACTTTTTTTTTAAATTTTTTATTTTATTCTTGATTCAACGCCGAAAGAATTTTGAAAATCGGTTCATAGATGACGGAGTTCTGAGGTAACAAATATAAAAAAAACCGTCATTTATGAACCAATTTTCAAAATTCTTTCGGAGTTGAATCAAGTATAGTTCTAAGTTGGTCCCATTATAATTTTCACCTGTGAGGCCGAATATAATATTCCAAGGCTGTGTATCTTTCTTTCTTTTTTTCTCGTAACGCACTTATGAGTTTTTTTTTTAATTTTTCTATTTGAAAGTGGAGATCAATTAAAGGATTAAACTAAGGAAACTAATTATCGTTGATCGATTACGATATGGTACATAATTAGCAAATTTATTATTAGCAAGTTTATTATAACCGGAACGGTAACATAATTATGCACCACTCTATACAATTTAATAAATAAAATTACTTACATAATGATTTTGTTATCTCGGATAAAATATAATGCTAATTATGTGTGTTTTTAATTATTTAAAATAATTGGAACGATATTTCGAAATTTACACTCTTCGTGTCTGCATGCATCGCAATTATATAGTGCATAATAATATGATCCATTTATTGTTTAACATTTTATGCTGTAGAATAGTTCAGTGATTTTTTTAAAGTCTTAAAAATGATGAGCATCCAATCGAAGTATCAAAAAACGGGAATTATTAAATTTATGTACCAGTTATCAATGATATGTGCTATAGTCCCGCCGTTTCAATGCAAAACTGCAACAATATCGAAATTTTTCAAAATGTACGATTTGATCGTTATGGGACTCGGTATTTTAGGAGGTTTATATACACGGAGTATAGTGGATTTTTATAAATATTTAACTTTATTTATAACCTTTGAAATTAACGCCTTTGTTTTAAATGCTATTTGGTTCTCCAGCACTGTCATCCCAACAATATTTTATCGGAAGTCTTATTTGAAATTGTTATTTTTATTTTCAAAAATCGATCGATTTACGAGTTTTAATAATTGTGGTAATCCGCTACATTTGCATGCCCAGGTTATTTTTAGCCTGTTCTTATTTTGGGCATTGTTTCTGTATGAAGCGTACATCAGGCACAATAAAATAATAGATATACTTAAAGATGAATATTTCTACTTTTTTTTAATACAATCATTCAAAAATTTCGCCAGCATTATCCTCATTTTGATAATGACTAATATCATGCACTGTATGACTATTAGACTTTCAAAAATAAATTCTAATCTGGAGACGCTATGTAATGAGTACCACCACTTCCATTTATAGGGTACTTAAAGAACAAATTAAACTTTTCAATATTGTGTTCGGATGGCAAATATTGTTTTATTTTATTTTTATTGGATCGAGAATTTTGTACAATATAAATTTACTGAGTATACGTAACTTTGAACTTGAGAAGATCACTATTTATGACGATATAATCCTTTCGATAAATTTAGTCTGGGCAATTTATAATCTGGTAAGAATAATGTAATTAATATATCTATTATATATAAGTGTATAAGTATAAATAGTGTGAACATGTTCGATACTTCTGTAGAGTGAAGCGGAGTAAAAGTGAAATAACAAATACAACTATTGATTTTTAATATACTTAAAAAGCTAAATTAAAATTTTGATTGTCACTATTACATGCAGTTTTAACGTGATTTTTCAAATGACGTATAGTTTTTTGAAATCAAATGTTATTTCACTTTTGAATTTCATATTGAAGGAAAATTAAATAAGTCATGGAAAATATAAATTATAATTTGCAATTTATTCTTATACTGTGAGCAATATTTATGTTTTTTTTGTAAAAATGTAACAAGCGAGAAAAACTGCACTGATAATATTGTTTATTCAAAGTGTACTTGTTTATTGAGTTATTTTCTATTTTAATTGCTGAAACGTTGCAAGGTACGTTGTACCATTGCCTATTCTTGTTTGTTTCCTCGTGAATGTGTTTTCCAGGTGTCCTTCTGAAATACTTTTTTATTGCTACTTAGATGTTACAATCAGCCAGAATTATCACGTCGTTTTTTTCAGGTATCTTCCTGAACAGTTCTTTTATTTCTATGTGTATTTTTGAATTTTCCTCTTTGTTTCCAAATATTGTAGATTCAAATTCGTTTTGTTGGTTCGAAAGATTAGTTCAAAATTTCTCTCATTTTATTTCATATCTTTAATCTAAGCAGCACAAAGCCGTCAAAAAGGTAATTTATCGTTACTGTTTTAAGGTGTCATTTATGTACTGAGACGGACAGATATTTCCGTAACGGTATAGCATTGATTTACTACCGCTTTAGCCGTTACTGTTTTGATGTAGCATTTAGGTACATTTACGGTAAAAGAATTTTTGTAACGGTACGGTATTGATTTGCCCAATTTTCCGTTACTGAATTGGCGAATCATTTATGAACATACTTATGTGTTGATTTTTTCTGAACGGAATATTTGGAAATTTACAGTGTCGTCTGGGTACATAAAATTTACGTATTTAATCGGCACTGATTTTTAATTAAAAAAAATAATTAAAAATATTCAATAACAATTTAAAAAATTAATTTCTGTAATTAGTTAGAAATTCGATGTTTAATCGTTGACTTGCGCCAATCGTTTATTTATTTATAAAGTCGGATACCATTACACATTTATTTAAATTAGTACTATAAATTTTAATTATTTAATCAGAATTGCGTTGTTGCTCCAGCCATTGGGCTTTGGTTGATGATTGCTGCACTCCTGTGTATTCATTCCTGAAATATCTGAAATTTAACATTAATCACCCAAATATTACTTTTTTACATTTTGTTTTCGAACGGAGGGCTGGAAGATTCGAACCCGTGCTGCATAAGCCCTTCCATCTGAAAGTAACTACTTAACCGTCACACCTACCAAGGAAGTATACAAAAAATATAAGTTTGATGATGGTTAATTTCCGTTGTCAATAATAACTATATTAATTCGGTTTAAAAATATCAAGAAATATAATTTGTACTTTAATTAGTATTTCGTCGGCTTACTGCAAGAACCAGATGAGTAACATACCAATAGTTTTGAGATAATGGAGATTTAAATTTTAGATGTATTGCGGTGGTAATTGATTGTTTTTTTTGAACAATCAAATCCTTTACCAAACTTGAAAAATACCTCGACTAGCTCTTTTTTTGCGGTGAAGCAAAAAAACGATATTGTGGCGAAACAAATCTTCTTCAAAAATAATTTATCCAAATTTAATAAATCGTATATTTGATTTATTGTTAAACTTAAAATGGGCTCGCACTTTTAACTTTATGCGCGTTCAAAATGCCTTGTTATCGCCAGCTGGTCACACTCGCTCGTACAATTGCAAATGTTACTTTTAATTTTAAACCAATTTCCAATTTTATAATTTTAATCGCTCCTTGTTAAATTCATCAAATCAATCGAATTTATCAAATCAATTAAATCCACTACCGCTCGGTAGCAACGTATCAAAAATATCCAATTTCAATTATCAAAATTAATCCAAAAATTACGCAATTAATGCATTCGCATCAAATTCATTTATTCAAATCAAAAATTCAGTACTCACAAATTTTATTCACAATTTAAACTTATATCAAAAATTTCAATAATCGCCTCGAGCTGAAACAACATGCTCAAGCGGGCGCTGTCGGCGAAAAGCCAATATCCTCGTCGGTTCGCCCCCACCTGTCTAACTTCCACAGTCTTACAACTTAAAATTATAGAAACCAAAATTTTCATTAAAATCGTGCGAAACATTTTGAAACACCACAATATAATTCTTAAATAAACTTATAAAAATTATAATATTTCTGAGAAAAAAATGAAATTATCTTGTTTTGGTAGTAAGCCGACGTTCATTTAAGATAATTAAAAACCACGTGTAATATTAAAATAGTGTGATATTTGTATAATATTTTTTAAATTAAGACAAGTAAATAATCGTTTTTAATTGATTATTGAAAAAAAAGTATATTTATTGTTATACTGTTATACGTGGCGAAAATATGAAAAGCCCGGTCATAAAAATTTAAATTAATAGTAATTTTTTAGAGATGTATTATATTAAACATACAATTATAACGCGAGAACCGCTTAAATTATTAATTAAGAATTTATCGATTTTTATCGCTTTTATCCAATTTTTATTACAATTTTTGCTATTTACCTTCGAGCAACATACTGAAATTTCGATTGTAGACTGAATATTTTGATAGAAATTGATACTTTCACTGAAGTTTGCATATTAGCTCCAATCGAGACGATAAATCGGCCGAAAGGCCGGTTCGAAATTTGACCGCGTGGTAACGGTAATTCAGAAAAATAACGGTCAACTTTTAAAATATTATAAAAATATTTTGATTTTTGTTATTAGTTATTTTGTGTGGTAATAATATTTTTGCATTTTTTTACAAAATTTTGTACGACCACGTTTTACGTACTTGGCAAATTTCGATTTAAAGCCAGTAATGTCGCCGATTCGCTCCAGCCAAGTCGAATTTATAATAATTTTATTTCACTTTTTTCGATTTTAGGCTGAATATCTTGATAGAAATTGATATTTTCACTAAACTTTGCATATAGTAGCTCCAGTTAAGACGATAAATCGGCCCAAAGCCGCTCGGAAATTTCACCTCGTGGTAAAAGTATTTCGCAAAAATAACGCTCATCTTTTAAAATTTTGAAAAATTTTTTTGATTTTTGTAATTAGTAATTCATATACTTTCGCGTGGTAATAATATTTTTCGATATTTTTAGAAAATTTTGTACACCACGTTTTCAATGTTAACGAATTTAACACGCCATACCAGTGTTATGGTTGAACACCTTGTTTTGTCAGGATGTAACGTGGAGTTTTTATATAGACGAAAAATAAATAAATCGACTTGATCGACAATTATTATAATGTAAAATTATTAATTCTATAAACTATAAACTAACACTGAACTTATTACTAACTGGAAATTATACTAAAAACTGAAAAATATGAAGAGGAACCTATTATTATTAGGAAAATTAAATTTGAAAGAAAATTTCAAACTTCAAAAAAAAAATTTCAAAACGTGGTAAAATTTGAAATTTTCTTTCAAATTTAATTTTCGAAGTTATAGATGGCATTGTATGTCTCTGCTTCAACCCCTCCTTTGTAAGGAGATTAGGATTTTTTTTATTTTACTACCTAAAGTTTTCATTTAGACACATCACGTGGTTTTAGTTAGTTTATTTTTGGTAAGCACATTATTTAATTTATTAATTTTAAAATTTTTTTTTTTCAATTTTGTTTGGTATATTTGCTCTTAGTTTTTTTTTTATTTTTACTGTTACACATAACTGATGTTCGCCAATAAACGTGAAATAAAAGTTTTTATATTATGTTACAGTATTTTTTAAGTTTTTAGTAATTTTTATCATTTTCTATAGTATAATTTTTTCAGATTTTAATTTCTTGTTTCTTCAAAATTTTCAACCCTGTTCAATGTGAATTTTTGTTTATTTTGGTTTCTTTAAATATTATGTTTCTTTGTAGTATGTAAATTATTAAATAATTAACAGTTAAAATTTATTATTTTAACATTTTGTTAGGTTTTATTATTTTAACATCACATACTACTAAATACCACATAAATACTTAAAAAATTCTAAAAACTTTTTTTAAGTTATTTTCTATTTCAATAGATTGCACATTGTCAAGTACTTAGACTTGGTTTGGTTATTACTTCCTCTGCGATTATTACAAACTTCATACAAATTTTGATTCAGTTTTATGTTTTAATAACTTGGTGAAAGTGAAAGTGCTTCATAATATGTTAGAAAAAGTTGAGAACATCATACTATAAGTCGTATAAAATCATTACCAAAAATAATCCATAAACTATAATAATTTTAGATATTGCTTTATGTGATTGTTGTCTCAAAGTGTGGTTTTGCTTTGCAGGTAATTATCAATTTCAAAAAATAAATTCGAAAGTTTTAAGTAAATTATTGGATATAAAAATTTCAATCAAAAAAGATTGAAATTATTCTATTGAATATTAAAATATTTAATTCTCATTTTAATAAATACTATGTGCTTGCTGTGCTTTTATAAAGTGCACTGGGATACAAAAGTCAAATTAATTTAATTTAGAGAACCAATAGAATTAAATGTACTTACTCTTCAGATAAAATTAAGAGATATTAAATTTTTAGACTATTTTTAATTTACTAGATTTACCACAATACATCGATAAATTACTTGAAAAATTTAAAATGGATCTGACATTATACAGTCTCAAAATTTACTTCATTAAAACTGAAGTAAAACTATGATATAGGACGTCATCAATCCCAATAAAAAAGTAATTAAACCCAAATTAATTTCAAAACATCCACCTGCAGTAAACTTGGGATAAACATGTTTTTTGAACTTTACCAGAAGTTCTACCTGCCTTTTTAATAGCAATTCTTCTTTATCTTTCACTAAAGGAGGCAACCTAAGCAGATATTTCTGGCATTCTTGTGTAATCACGTTTGCTTCTTGGCATATGCCATCGCAACTTACAGCTATGTTTAGCATACATGCCTAAAATGAATAAGAGGTAATAACATATTTTTGTGTTATAGAAAATATTTACCAGCAAGAAAAGTGACCGAATTGAATAATATACAATATCAGTAATGTCAATATTCACAATATTGTGTTTTATCACCAATTGTAGAGTAAATAATATGTTCGCAATGTTAAACAAAGTTAATAATAATATTTGAAATCCAAAAATTGTGTTAAAGCAATCAACTTGTTTTATTAACAATTCGTAAGCTTTCAGCAGTTGGCAAATTTTAATATGTTTGGTCTGCATTTCTTTATTCATTTTTCTATTATTACTTAGTACTTCGTGTAAGTTCCAGTTCAGTTCAATGTATCTGTGATTTATTAATACTAATAAATTATCTATTAGAAGCATTTCCAAAATAAATTGATGTGATTGGCAAGATTCTCCAAGAAATTTGATAAAATAAATACTACCGTGTAAATATATATGAAGTATCAACAGTAGCCAATGTATTCCATAAACTATAATAAATTTGATGTACAGCATTATGTGGACTTTGTCTTTACGTTTAGTATTAATCCGAAGGCAACTATCAATTTCAGAAAACATATTTAAAAGCTTGGAATAATTTTTTGAATATAAAAAACAAGGCATTACAATTGCAGCGATGCTTATAAGTACCAAAATAATGTCGTTCATGTAACGAATTACCGGTATCGATTTGATACTAGATGATTTGTAATATTCGATCGTATTCCATATGTCAATTCCAAATGTATAAGCGATGAAAGAGATTACAATTATTGAAGCATATAACCGAAATAATTGTAAACTTGAGAAATTGAGTGGAACAGTAATGGCGGATGATATGGATAAGTAATATACAGGAGGGATTAAACCAATTTTTTTGAAATTGTAATTCTTCATCTTGTTCTTCCACACAAATCGACTTCACGTTTTATGCGATTCTAGTGTTTTGTATAAATTTATTATTAAAACGCAGTTACCGCATGTACAATCAATAACGATATATATTTTTAAATATACATCGTGCTTAATAGCTTATAGCTAATTAAAAAAGATATTATTGGTATAATAAAGATAATGCAGAATGAGTGGTTTTCTACCTACGATTGCCTTGCAAATGATATAGTACGGTTGGCCTATAACTGGTATGAATGCAAGAGTCAGGTTAATAGTCATAGATATCATTAAACTTAAAAAAATGGCAAAAAGAAATATGACCCGATTGCTTCAAGCTAAAGTTCAACCATAAAATTCTTTATGGTTGAATATAGTGAGATAACCTGAGCTATACAAATTTATTAAAATTTGCTCAATCCAAAATTACTTCTTTGCTCGGATTCATTCATTATTTATTAACAAGAGACTCTCGTAGTTAATGTTAAATTGTAAATTTTTGTTGTAAAATTTGTTACCTTACAATGTGGTATGGTCGTTGGCTTCGCATATGATATTGCAGCTGGCATCAATCTCAATCAATCAATCAATCTAAAATTACTTCTTTGCTCAGATTCATCCATTATTTATTAACAAGAGACTCTCGTAGTAAATGTTAAATTGCAAATTTTTGTTGTAAAATTTGTTACCTTACAATGTGGTATGGTCGTTGACTTCGCATATGATATTGCAGCTGGCATCAGTTCGTCTAACAAATTCGTTTGTCCATTTATTTTGATTTATCACAATTTCTTCCAAATTTCCAAAATCTTTAACAATTTGCACTTCACCACAATTAAAACAACTTTAATTAAATTTAAAATTACCTTTATTAATTTTTTACCATCAAAATTCAAATTTATAATTAAAAAATTTACGTTGCTGGGAAATAACACACCCATCGGGTTGCTTGCCGCAAGGCCCCCTGGTATCTAGCTTCAACACCTTTTTTTCCCTACCTAGTTTACACCGCAAATAATTTAATTATTTTACACTATATGATACAAATAAATAATAAAACAAATTTAAATTTTAAAATAATTTACAACATAAATAATTAACGTTTTTATGGTTTTCGAGACACGACAATAGATTGCAGTCTTGATGTAATCTGATTGATCTCCAGTGATTGTAGAGCAGTCGATAAGTTAAAAATAAAATAATTCTTGTAACTTTTCTCACAACGATAAAATTGGTCCACTAAAAGTGAAAGTTTGTTATAACCGAGATCGTAATAATAATGCACCACTCTATAAAATTTAATAAATAAAATTATCTACACGATGGTTTTGTGATCTAGGATATATTATGTAAAGTAATGGTAATTACATTATATGTTTTTAATTAATTAAAATAATTGGAACGATATTTCATGATTATAATGTACTCCAATTATATTATATTGCATACCCATTTATAGTATGCTGGTAGAATAGTTTAGTAATTTTATTTAAAGCGGCTTTAAAAATGATGAGCAAACAATCCAAGTATCAAAAAACGGGAATTATTAAATTTATATATCAGCTATCTATGATATGGGCTATAGTACCACCGTTTCAATGCAAAACTGCAACCATATCGAAAGTTTTCAAAATCTACGTTTTGGTTGTCGTGGGATTCGGTATTTCAGGAAGTTTATATACACACAACATAAAAGGGAATACTTTTAAATATAAAACTTTGATTATAACCCATACAATCAACAACTTTGTTTTAAATGCTTTTTGGTTCACCAGCACTGTTATTCCAACGTTATTTTATCGGAAGTCTTATTTAAAATTGTTATTTTTATTTTCAAAAATTGATCGACTTACGAGTTTTAAAAATGGTAGTAATCCGCTACACCTTCATGCTCGGGTTATTTTAAGCCTATTAATATTTTGGGCAGTGGTTTCGTATGAACTGTATGTCAGGTTTTCGGAAAAAGGCGTATTTATTTACTATTATTTAACCCAAGTTTTTAAAAATTTCGTCTGTTTTGTTCTCATTTTGATAATGACTAATATCATACACTCTATGACTATTAGACTTTCAAAAATAAATTCTAATCTGGAGACGCTATGTAATGAGTACCACCACTTCCATTTTAATATTAGAATTGGGTTCCCAAATTTATTATTTTCAACTCTTTTGAAAGTTAATCGGATGGCGATAGCATATAAGGTACTTAAAGAACAAATTAAACTGTTCAATATTGTGTTTGGATGGCAAATACTGTTTTATTTTCTTTTTACTGGAACAAAACTGTTGTACAATATAAATTCACTGACCATATGGTTTATGGTTGATTTTGGGAACACAACTATTAATGGCAATGTAATTTATTTGACAAATGTAGTCTGGGCAATGTATAATCTGGTAAGAATTATGTAATTAAATAATATGTCTATTATATAAATATGCAAATAGTATAAATATGTTCGATACTGATGTAACATGCCTATTCACTAACTCCGATCGAAATGTTTTCGATGATGGAGAAGTCTGTGATGGAAAAGGGCGTGTCCTCGATCACGGTAAAAATGGTATTCAGTAACTACCACTTTTCGATATCGAAAGAACCAGAACAGTTATCGATAACTTATTTTACTATTAGCATCTGTTGGCAATCCTGATGTACAGTTTAACCTAAACCACGATACACTTGATCTAAACTAATGTGTAAACTAACCTTAAAATTGAACGTCAGTTGATAAAATTTTTATTACTGTAACTGTAATTACCGAAAATGTAACCTGTATAATATAAGAAGATTGTTGTCACCAATAACTAATCGTCACATCTAAAGTTAACTGAGAAAATAAAAACTCACTGAGTTTTTATTTTTAATTTAATTGTTTTATGTGACAGTGTTTTGTTTTGATCGTCCTAAAATTAATAAGTTGAATAATAACAAAAGCAATGATAGCCTTCTAATTAAAAAAAATTAAATTTCGATTATAATCAGCTGCAGTTTATTTAAATATTTTTATTTTGTTTTAATGCATTTTACTCGAAAAGTCTACGTCTAATAAAAAAAAATTTTTAAACAAAAGTTGTATATTTATTCATGCTAAATATAAATATGAAAAAAAATATAAGGTACCATTTAAAAAACCAAAGTTGACCTTCAAATGTCCTTGAAAAGGTCAATAAATTAAAAAAAGCAATTATTCTTTTCCCCTCGATATCATACAACTTTTGTCCGAATCATTTTTTCATCTGACTTTTGGTCTTTGAGATATTAATTGCTGGAAGTTTTAAAATGAACACCCGGTATATATTATTATTAAGTATAACCTTATAACGATAAATCTAATAACGATTTGCACTTAAATGAAATCATGAAATACAATACAATATTACGAGCTATGATTACGAGTATGTTTTGAAGGTTATGATTCTAATGCGCACGAGTAATGGACTTTTCGATCGATCGCAGCGCTTCTCGGGCCCTTCGAGGCTAACGAAAAGTTTTCGATCGATCGATAGCATTCAATTCGATCGAAGCCCTTACTGAATACGAATTTGGACACTTATCGATCGATCGAAAACTTTTCCATTCGATCGATCGTTAACTTAGCTTAGTGAATAGGGATGTAAGTAGGGTCAAGTCGTGTAAATGTAAAGCAAAAAACATAACTCAAAAATGAAATTTTAAAATGAAACGTCTACTGAAAAAAGTACTAAAAAAAATTAAAAAACGCTGTTTCACTTTTAACCTTCACAATACAACACAATATAAATACACCGTATGTATTGTAGTGTCCGCACTAAGTGATTAAAATGGGTTGCGAACTTACCAATAAGATAACGGTATTTGCAACTGGGGGAACAAAACAAAGCAAAACTCTATTTTAACATTTTTATTTCCAGTGTGTGGTTTTTTTGTGTGTTCTTTATTTTGATTTCAATATGTTTAATATTTTTTGTTTGTCTAGTTAGTAAGTTATTTGTTTTTCGATTTTGATTTTATTATTTTCATGTTTGTATCATGACTCACCAAATGCCGACAACAGCCAAAATTTAAATAATGTGAAAATCTAGATTTGAAAATAAAAGGATATTAAAGTACAACCAATGAAAAGAAGACACATTGCAAAGAATATCCAAGGGGATAAAAGAATCAGTAAAGAAAAGAGGAGTCAGATGATATTAACAGAGCGGTCAGTCGATGAAAGTTTGAGAAGAATTTTTGTGAATTGAATTGAGAGAGTAGCCGTGTTGATGCCTAAGAGGCAGACAAAAAGATTCAATAGAGGTTTATTCATGTGAAAAATATTGTTTAAAGTGGAAGAAGAGTTGGTGGTAAAAATGATTTTTTTTTGGATTGAAGATATTCAGAGAGCAGTAGAAGAAAGAGAAAATAATCGAGCAGACAAAGCTGTTCAAAGGAGTTGAAGATAAGAAATAGAAATAGAAATAGACGAGATAGAAATTTTGTATGCAGGGGCGCGCATAAGGTCGCAGCAGTACATTATTGCAAACATTTTCACCATATTTTGGCATCATCAGGCGATGATGCATGATGCATCATATCTAGGCGAACTAGAAAAAGAAATCTTTTTCTATAGAAACTCCTTTTTCTAGTTCATCGCCTGATGATGCCATGGTATGATGAAGACGTTTGCCATAATATACTGCTATGTAATTTTTAAAATAATTATTCCATATTACTGTTGCTTAATTTTAATTTATATTTGCCCGACTTATGACCATGAGACTCTTAATCCCAAATAATTTATCTTTTTTTGTAATTATAATAATTTTGACTTTATTGCTCTTACATCTTTTTATTGTAACATAAAAAGCTTAAAACAAAATGCATCGATCCAGATATAACACACAAATCTGAAAACGCGGTTTTCAAAAATAAATCACAGCGGTGTAGTCGCTTATAATGGGTTTAAATTTTTATTGTCAATTATTTCAGACACAATACCACATTATAAGCGACAACCAACATTAAAGGCTGTTAAAATAAATGTTTTAAACAATATAATAAATTATTCAAATTTAAATTCTTTTCATTTTACAATCCAAATTGATTATTATAAACTTCCAGAAACTATCTCGAAAATATTTTTAAATCCAAATCCAATTTTCAAAAAACTTTCAACCATTTTCCTTGCCAAAAATTTTATTAATTTTTTTCTTCTTACCAGTTCTTACCAACTTTGAACGTTTTAATATTAAAGCACGCGCGGAACTTTCAAATTTCAAAATTTTATACAACAATTAGACTACTATCACCGTGATCTGATTTGTGTGTCTAGATAAAATTTTATCAGATAACAGAGAATATCTGGATATATATCTAATAATAATATAAAATTCTATAAATAATATAAAATAATAATAATAATATAATATAAATAAATAATATAAAATAATTAAAATAATTAAATAATATAATATAAATAATATAAAATCTAATAATAATAAAAAAAAATTTTTACTTTACTTTTTTACAATAATAATATGAAAGATTCATCCTAAAACTCCTTCACATCTCTCTTTTTTTTGTTTATTAATTTTTTTTTGTATTTTAGGTGCTGGGAATATTTTTAACTGCTTCGTGTGTGGGTATTAACCGAAAAGCAGATCTTTTATTGCAAAACTGTTATCACTTTCTGATTAAACTCCAATTAAACTCAGTGGAAGAAAATGCTTTGAAGGAACAATTAAACATATTAATAGATTTATTAGCTGATGGTTTTCCGATCATCTCAGCTGCTGGATTCTTCCACATCAATTTTGCTACAGTTTTTAATTTACTAAATGGTGTTGTGTCATATGTAATAGTTTTATACCAATTTGGCGGAAAATAAACAACATTATAAATGATATAATTTGCTCCATATTTCCAATTAAATTACTGTAGAAAAATATGGTTGCACTTCAAGAGTATGGTATCCTTACATGGTACTTTTTCTTTTTCAATGATTATAATTATAATGCTATAGGTTAATATTTCACAAATATTTTTAATTATAATTAATTACATTTAATTTAATTGTATATTATGCTACTTTGATATTCGACAACAAAGCATGGCACTAAATAAATTTTTAATATAACTATATTTTTATTTTGATATTGCACTAAAAAGACATTTCGAAAGTGTAAAAAATAGTATACATATTCCACTTGACGTTCACTGACGTCTAAACTCTTCGACTTCTGAACCCGTCTCGCTCTCTATTATATGTAGGTTATATGGATAAAATTTCGTGCAGGAAATTCGGTGCGAACAATGCAAAGTAAATCTTTTTTGGTGCAAATCATTTGACAATATAAAATTCTTTCAGCGAAAACCTGAGAAATTAAAACTGAAGTAAAACTATAATGTAAGAAGTTAGGACTCCCAAAAAAGTGATGATACAACCCAAATTAATTTGAAAACATCCAGCTGCGGTAAAGTTTGGAAAAATGTGTTTTTTGAACAGATACAGAAGTTCGACTTGCTCTTTTAATAGTAATAATTCTTTGCCGCCATTCACTAAAGGAGGCAGCATAACCAAAAATTTCTGGCACTCTTGTGACATTAAGTTTACTTCTTTGTATATGGCGTCACAATTTGCAGATATACTTATCAGACATATCTGAAAAGAATAAATAGTAAGATCAGATTTATTTTTTTTAAGTCGTAAATATTTACTAGCAAGTAAAGCGCACGCATTCCGACATAAATAGCCACTGCAGTAAGTCTTGAATTAGGTTCGGGTGTTTTAAACTTGACTATCATATCCACGGTAAATAATAAGCTTACAGTATTATACATAAATAAAAACAGTATTTGCCATCCAAAAATAATGTTAAAAAAATCAACTTGGTTTATCAGAAGTTCGTAAGCTTTTAAAATTTTGCCCATTTTCAAGTATTTGGACATTACTTGGCTGTTACTTCCTCGGCGATTATCACAAACTTCGTGCAAATTTCGATTCAATTTTATGTATCTCTGTTTTATTGATACTAATAAGTTATCTATTACCAAAACTTCAATCATAACGTGATGAATATTAAAATGCGTTACAATATGAATCAAGAAATTAAGATCGCCATACCATATTATGTCGTATACAATTATTATCAAAAATAATCCATAAACTAAAATAAATTTTAAATATTGCTTTAGGTGTTCTTTGTCTCGAAATGTGGTTTTACTTCGCAGGTGATCGTCAATTTCGGAAAATAAATTCAAAAGCTTTAAATAATTTTTCGAATAAAAAAAACAAGGCATTAAAATGGAAATGATGTTCAGAAGCATAGAAATAATGATATTAGAGTAGAAAATTGCACTTGTTGATTGAATTACACCCGTATCTTCATGAATTCTGTTTATCAAGCAAAACAATTCTATATAAAATCCATTAATTATAAAAACTATTACGATTATCGAAGCATACAAATAAAATAATTTTGAAATTGAAGATTTTAGAGGGATAGAAATTGCAGAAAAAAGAGACAAGTAGTATACGGGGGCGATTATGCCAATTTTTTTAAAATAATAGTTTTTCATGGTTTTCAATCACTACATATGAAGAATTAACGTTAACTGAAATATTGTGACTTGGTAAATGTTAGAAAATGTTTTTATTATTTATTATTAAAATGCAATTGTAAACTAATCTATAACGATATAATATTATGGTTGGAAATTTAAATATTTAAAATTATAGAAATTATTCTACTGAATACTAAACTATCTATAGCTCTTTAATTATTAATAAGCTAATTTTTTTTTAAATTTTTTTAATTTTGTTTCATATTAATCATGCATTTTTGGTTGACCTAAAGGATGCATTAAATTAATAGTAATTTTTTTTTGTCTCTCGGTGTAGAACGCAATATAACTAAATATTTAATAAGCAATAAAAAAATAAAGTCTATTCTAATTGCATTTATTACAGCACAGAATCGAAATAATTTTAAACTTGAGAAAAAAAAAACAGGAATACAATGGAAAACCGCACAAGCGGACTTAACGTAAAATATAATTTCATTATTTTGTGTAAATTTATTATGAATTGCATACATATATGCAATTGATAACAATACAATTATATGAATAATTTTATGGTGGTAATCTATTGCGGTCTGCAATTTTAAATACACATGAAATATTTAAGATCACACGATTGTTAATATTAATAATAAAAGACTTAAATTATAATTACTCAAAACTAATTATTTGCAATCTTATTAAATAACATAGTTATCAATTAACGAGAAGATAAAACCCTAACGTCACACCAACATTTTAAAAACGAATGTGGCACTGTATGCGGACTACACTGTGATGTATACTTACTTATTTTCAAACCGATAGAACCACAAATTAAAATTGAAGCGTAACTATGATGAAGGACGTAATAATTCCGCTAAATGTGATAAGTTCACCTAATTTAATATCAAAACAACCACCTGCGGTAAATTTAGGAAAAACGTCATTTTTAAAGCGTGCTAAAAGTTCGACTTGCTGTTTTAATAATAATTCGTCGTTGTCGTTTATTAAAGGGGGTAGGTTAACCAAATAATTCTGGCACTCTTCTGAAATAACGTTTGTTTCTGTGCGTATGCCATCACAGGTTGAAGTTATAGAAATAATAAATATCTAAAAAAAAAACAAATACAGTAAAAAACCTTTGTGTTAACGAAAAATGTTTACCATCAAGATAATCGATCGAATACCATAGAACATAATATCGCCAATAACTACGTCTTTGCTGGATTCAAGTATACTATGCTTTATTATCAAATTGAAAGTAAATAATATACTCATAGTGTTTAAAAAAATTAATAGTAATATTTGCCAACCAAAAATAGTATTGAAATGATCAACTTGGTTCATTAGTAGTTCGTAAGCTTTCAAGATTTTTCGTATTTTCAAGTACTTGCTCACCGCTTTGTTTACACTTCCTCTACGATTATCGCAAACTTCGTGTAAGTTTCGATTTAGTTTATTGTATCTACGTTTTATTGAGATCAAAAAATTATCCATTACGTATATTTCAATGATAAAATGATAATTTTGTAATTCTTCTATGACAAGTTTTAAAATATGTAAAGCATGTATGTATGATTCGTATATCAGCCCTACTAAAATTATTACGGAAAATATAATAAATTTTATGTACTGCTTTATGTGGATCTTGTCTTTAAATGTAGTTTTACTTTGTAGGCAAGTATCAATTTCAAAAAATAAATTCAAAAAGTCTGAGTAATCTTTCGCATATATAAAACAAGGCATCAAAATTGCCAAGATATTCAAGAGAGTCAGAATGAAGAGGTTTATATAATGAAAGATATTTGTTGATTGCACACTATATGTATCATATCCGTTTAATATTATCCATATTTCTACACCAAATGCATTAGTTATAAAAGCGATTACAATGGTTATGGCGTACAAACGAAATAACTTTGAACTCGAAGAATTAATAGGCGTAGTAACGGCAAATAAAACGGCTAGATAATAAACCGGAGCGATTAGACCAATTTTTTCGAAATAGGAATTTTTCATACTTGCAATTAATACATCAAGGTGCTGCCTCAATGTTAACTGTGATTATTTTACATGGTGAATATGTTACCTAGGCATGAAGTATTTAATTATTTATTATAGCCAATTATTGACAATCGATAGCAAATTATGGTTAAAAATCTGACATTATTCATAAATATTGCAATCATTTTAAATATTTAATATTGTTCACTTTAATGTGCAATGTAATAAATCTCTCGTAGTTATATTTTTTATAATATTGTCACTGTTCAAAATTGATCAAAAATAGCCTCTAAATGAAGCTGTCTCAAGATGAAGTTCTTCAATGTATTGTCGTGTTTCGAAAACCATAACAACGTTAATTCATTTATTTTGTAAATTACTTTAAAGTTTAATTTTGTTTGATTATTTATTTATTTATCATATTGTGTATAAAAAAATGTTAGTTGAATGTTAGCTGTAAATAAGGTGAGAGAAATATAAAGAAGGTAAAGTGGGAGAAAAAGAGGTGTTCAGCAAGGCGGGCAGACGGCAATACATCGGCGTGCCGGTCGGAATGTTTATTCCGATATTTTAATTTTTGAATTTTGATTGTGTAAAAATAAAGAAAAAAGTGATTAAATTTGAATTTGTGATTGTTTTATTTTATAATTAATTAATGCAAGTGAATAAAATTAAAAAGTTGAAGAATTTGGGATAATATTTGGTTATTTGTTGAAATACGTCGCAGCAAAATTTGTTAAACCAGCTGCAATACCAGATGTGGAGCGCGCGTGAAGCCAATGACCATACCACATGAAAGGTAACAAATTTAAGCATTTTAATTTACAATTTTAACTGCAACTACAAGAGCTCATAGCTATCAAATAATGGATGTACACCGAGCAAGAAAGAGTAATTAAAAAATTAAGAAAATTTAAAAAAATGTATATAGCTCGGTTTATCTCATTAAATGGCGCCCAGACGTGGGGCTTAAAATTGTAAGGTCATCTTATTTAATGGCGCTGACAATGTGGAGCTCGAAATTTGAACTCGCAATTTAGACCCTGAGATTAATGCGGGTAACAAAAGAATAAAATTAGATTCAGTAATAGAAAGTAGAGAAAGCACAATTGATAAAAAAGTTTTGAAAAAGAAGAATAGAGTTAATAAAATGAAAATTAATAAAATAATGAATAAGGTAATGGTTAAAGAAGAAAAATTTAAAATTATTAGGTTGTTTGCTCCACAACAGTTAATGAAGATGAGGAAAATTTTAAAATGCTGCATTAATAATGGAAACAAGATTAAAAAATAAAAGGAGAAAGTTTGATATTAAAAACAAAACTTAGACGAAAAAACGAAAATAATGAAATTGGACAACTGAAAATTATAAAATTTGAAGAACCAAACAAGAAGAAAAATTCAACAAGAACAAGGAGGAAAATAAAAATTGATCGAAGAGGAGTGTGAAGATGTGGAAAAGTAGGGGGTGGTTAAAATTAGAGCCGGTCATGTTGATGCCAAAGAAGAAGATTTATTTATGGAAACACAGAAGAAAAAAGTATGAGGGAAAACTATAAAATTTGGAAAAATGGTATAAAAATTATAATGATTTGTTATTTGTAAAAATTTATTGAATTTATTTGTTTAACATTAAAATTTGATTTGATAATTAATTATGATTTTATTTTTATTTGATATAATTTGAGAAAAACTTAAAAAAAAATTTTATTTAACATGAATTTGATATGTAAAATATTTGATAATTATTTATGTAATTGAAAATTTTGATTTGATGAATTTTATTTGTAAGAAATTATTTGAACATTATTTGATTTAGTTTGATAGTTTGATTTAAGATTTAAATTGTGAAAACATTTATTTAACGAATGAGGGAAAAGATTTTAATTTTTATTTTGATTAACAATTGTATTATAAATTTTGATTTTATTTATGTAATTATTATTTATTTTAGAAAGTATTTAAAATTTTATTTGTCGAAGCACGACAACTTGGTAATTTTTAATTGCAAACACTTTGCATTTACAACAAAAATTAAGGGGGTAAAATGTCGTGTTTCGTAAACCATAACAACATTAATTCATTTATTTTGTAAATTGTTTTAAAGTATAATTTTGTTTTATTATTTATTTATTTATCATATTGTGTATAAAAATGTTTGTTAAATTATTTGCTATGTAAATAAGGTAGAGAGAACAAAAAAGTAAAAAAAAGAGAAGGGCTTGAATAGAGACACTTGGGCTGAGACCTTCGCGTTGAATAGACGAACGGATGTTTGTAATTCCTGAAATTGACGATAATTAAAGTGGATTTAATTTAAAAGTTGTTTTTTTTATGTAATTAATAAAATTGAAGTGCAAAAGAAGAATAAATTAAAAATTGTGATAATTTTGGTTATTTGTAAAATAACTGAACAAACAAATTTACAAGACCAGCGTGGCCAGCTCCAATACCACATGCGGAGCAAGCGTGCATGTGCGATTACAAGACCATATGAAAGGTACCAAACTTGAGCATTTTTAATTTACAATTGAATTAAACACTGAAGAGTCTCATGTTAAATAATGGATGAATACGAGCAAAGAGTAATTTTGCATAGAGCACGATTTTTATAGATTTGAATAGCTCGAGTCATCTCAGTATTGTTGTGAGGTTTCGTATGAATTATACCTACCCGGCACAATCTTTAATTTACCTAGCTAGCTTTTACAGCGGAGAACAAATTGAGACGCTCAGTAGTCGGTTCCTATTTATTTCTTTGTTTATCTTCTTTTTAAAATGATAAATAATAATTTCTTTATCTTTAATAACGAAAATTCTTCAAAAAATAAATTGTAAATTTAATTTAATTTTTATAACTTTAAATGGGCTCGCTTGTTTTAACTTATGCGCGTTCACAGCGTCGGCTTGTCTAGCATCTGGCCACCCGCTCGTACAAATGTAATTCTTATTCTTCGAATTTTAAACTAATTTTAATTTTAAAATAATTTCAAATTTTATACTCAAATCGAAAATTGTAACTTCAATTGCTCTTCCAAATTTTATCAAATCAACCAATCTCTCCAAACTTATCAAATCAATTAAACCAATTACCGCTCGGTAACAACGCATCAAAAACATCCAAATTAACTTCAAATCTCAAAATAACACTTCCAGAAAAGGCGCAATAATGCATTCGCATACAATCACTTTATTTAATCAATTAAAATCAAATATTACTCACAATTTCTCACAATAATATCAAGAAACTCAGCGGACATACAAAAATCCTATCCGCTCTCCGCCATTGTTGGCAGACCAAGCCACTCTCCCTATCTTTTTCTCCCCACTCTGTACTTTTCCTTGTCAAACGTTTAAACTTAAAATTAACAAATATTTACTATTTAGCACAGGGTGGGTCGAAATATTTTGTTTCACGACAGTATATATAAGAAATATTGCAGAAATCCAAGGGTACAGATGGGAAAATAAGTAATGCTCAAATCTAAAATCAGGCGATCGACAACCAAATCAGGATAGACAAAATAAAAATAATATCGCGTAATTTGAATTACTTGTGTTTTATGTTATTTATTTGTAGAGTTTACAGAAATTTGAATAAAAAAATTAATTAGTATTTCAGAATCTTGAAGGTATACTAAACATTTTCTTAATAAAAATTAATTATATGTCCTCAATTTGATATAAAACTATTACATATGAGACAATACCATTCAACATATTAAAAAGCATAGCTAAGTTAATATTGAAGAAACCAGCTGCTGAGAAAATTAGGCTCTCCTCAGCTAATAAATTGGTCAATATCTTTAATTGTTCTTTTAAAGTGTTTTCTTCTGCGCAGTTCAATTTTAGGTTCAATGTAAAGTGATAACAATTTCGCAACATAAGGTCTGTTTTTTTACCAATACCCACACAAGACACAATTAAAAAGATTCCCAGTATCTAAAACAGGAAACAAGTAAATAAATTAAAAAACTTTCAGTATATCCTTACCATGATGTAGATTGCCCAAACTAAATTTAACAGAATTAATACATTGTCATACACAGTGTTTCCCAAATCATCAGAGTTGCGTAGTCTCAGTACATTTACGTAATGCAAAATTCTTGATCCAATAAAGAGAAAGAAGAGTAATATTTGCCATCCAAACACAACATTGAATAATCTAACTTGTTCGTTCAGCATTTTGTATGCTACCCCAAGCTGGTTGACTTTCAAAACAGTTGAAAATAATAAATTGTTGAAGCTTATTTTTGTATCAAAGCAATAATTTCGGTGCTCAAGATATAACGTCTCCAGATTAGAGTTTATTTTTGAAAGTCTGGAAGTCGTACAGTGTATGAAATTGGTCATTAACATAATCAGGATGATGCACATGAAATTTTTTAAACGTTTATTTAAATAATAGTACTCAAAAACGCCCTTTTTCAAATATCTGACATACATTTCACACGGAACCATTAAACAAAATAAGAATAAGCTGAAAATGACCTTAACGTGCAGGTAGACTGGATTATCACGATTATTAAAATTTATAAGTTTATCAATTTTTGAATATAAAATGATCAATTTTAAGTAAGCCACCCGATAAAATATTGTTGGCATGAGAGTGCTAACGATGGAAACCGCGTTTAAAGCAAACGTATTAATTTCGTACGTTATAAGCAAGGTTGAATCTTCATATTGATTTTCTACAATTTGTGTAAATAAAAATGTAAAAATATTAAATCCTGTGAAGATCAAAGCGTATATTTTGGAAAATTTTGACATTTTTGCAATTTTACTTTGAAAAGGTGGTACTATAGCACATAACAATGATAACTGGTACAAATATTTAATAATTCCAATTTTTTCATACTTTGATTCGTTGCCTTTCATTTCTAAAACTCATTTATAGAAAAGCACAAATCTATTCTAGAACATTTATTACACTATTACATATTTACAAATCATTGTAGTGCGTGCAGATAGAAACCGTATAATTTAATGTCGTTTATTTAAAATATTTTAAATAATAGAAAATGTATTCCAATTTGCATTAATTTAAATACCACGTACAAAATCATTGTGGTAGACAAACCTGAAATCGAAATCCTAACAATTTCACAAAGGTGTTTCTAAAAATTGCCATGATAATCAGTTAATAATTTTAGATTAACCTACGATAGTTAACCACACGTAAGCTTCAGAAAGGCATAAAATTAAAATTAATATATGAAGAACAATTAATTCGTTTCTGCTATTTTGAAGGCATTTAATTATTGATTTAAAATATTTATTTTTTAAATATTTAAAAAATTACAATTGTAAGTAACAATTTGCAGTTACAAAATGCATGATTATCGAACAAATGTTGGTCACAGTTAGAGTTACATTACTGAAAAATGGTAATGCAGGACAAACATCGATTATTCGTCCCCATGTGCACTTCTTTGTGAACTTGGTTATATTTAAATAAAATTTTTTTCTTATTAAGTTTTGAATTAGAAATATCCAGTATGTTAGGCCATAATTCATAATTAATATTAACGTAATTATATTATTTATTAATAGGCTAAAAAAATTCATTCATTATGATTATGAGTTACATAGGTTAGGATATACTATTTTTAATACACTTTCAAATTATAAAATTTAAATTTACGATTTTGCTAGTATTTGGTTATCTGTTTATCTCAATGGATATTATTTAAATTTATAGAATCAACTTAGGTATTCCGTAAATATATTACTTATGTTATCCTAATATGTACTACGTTGGAGTACTCACAAATTTTCAATAATCAAATTTTTCGAGTAGTCAAGTTCAAATTTGTTAAATATGTTAAATCTTGCATTTTTTATTGCTTAACTTCTTAAAAAAACTATTTCATAATATTTATTAGATTATTAATAGGTATAATATTATTTACAATTTCAGGTGCGTGCAAATACAAAACGGATTATTAAAAAAACGATAAGAAATGTATTTAAATTCAAGATATGAAATTATTTTAGTAAACAATTTTATTTGTTAAATTGTATAATTTGTAATATTGTAAATTTGAATTTTACATACGAGTTTGAATCTAAGTTTTTATTCCTTTATCTTCAATTTTAAATTTAATTACTGTTCGAGATTGTGATTTAATACTATTATCATTTAAAACGGGAGTGAGATTATGTAATTGAAGAGATAGATTATTCATATAATGTTATCAATGGCGTACCGAGCGGTGATTAGTTCTAGGTGCGAAATATAAATATATTTGTCTTGGGATAATTTAATTTAGGTAAATTGCGCAACAAGTCGAATGGACGCTTAAAATCATAAGATGGCCGTGACAATATTGCAGTAATGGCTGGTCACTGAAAAGATGAACTTTTATAGAACCGGAAGTGACAAAGCAAATGCTGTGATGTTTCTCTTTTTCTTTTTTCAAATATCTAAACGATGTACTACAAAATTATGATATTTCAGGACAGTTATTGATAATTTTAACAATGTTCCTTATGATTATTTGCGACCACATATAAGATAATACCAATTGAATACATCTAAGATAATAACAATTGAATACATATAAGATAATAACAATTAACCACATATAAGGTAATACCAATTGAAAAACAATATTAAAGAACTGTTTTAACAAAGTTCCTCATGATGGTTTGCGGCTATGATTATTTGCTAGTTTAAGTATGGGATAAATGACCAATTAGCAATAAGGGTGACAATCTTAGTTTTTTAAGTTGACGAGGTAATAATTATAAGAGCGGATAATTTAGAATATAAAGGTTATTATTTAAGATCTTACATAATAAAATAAAACCAATTGAGTTGAACGTCGAAATACATACACGAGCTTTTTACAAATTACTATAAAGGTTGTGGTTGGTCATTAAATATGAATAATAGATTAGAAAACATTACGATCAGAGATCAGATAAGTTTGAGGTTAATAAACGAGGTAACTACATTAGCATTCAAAGAGCCAACAGCAGATTTAAAAAGACTTGTAAGTGTTATTACGAGGGGAGATCACTACGTGCGAGGTTTGTTTGACGATCACAGCTTTGGTTTGGTTTGTAACTTTGATTTGAGAAGGCGGTAATTCAAATTGAAGAACCCAATATTACAAATTATAATAAAATACGACGTAACTGCGTCCAGCAGTAATTGAATCATAGCGTAATTAATTTAAAAAAATCCTGCCGCCGAAAATTGGAGACGTTGATGTGTCGATAGCTCTAATAAAATATTTAATTTAGCTCGTAAAAGTTTGTATTGTGACTTTTCATAGATAGAATTTGGTTAGTACTACCAAACTTCAAAATAATTAAATTAAAAAATCACTTAGTAGTAAATTTTCGTTGTTCTTTCTACCTTATCTTTTTTTCACTTTGACTCAGTTAACCTCAGTTCGTCTCAGCTCACTTCATCTTAGTTTTGCAACTGAGATAAAAATAAAATAGGTAAAAAGAATACAGTTATTGTAAGTTTTTAAGTGTTTTTTTCTCATTATGTATGTAGGTGTAATAGAACTAAAGTGTTGAAGTAGAATGTAATAAAAATGAAAACAATGTACACCTTAATTATCTAGTAATTGTATTGTATTTTAATAGAATATTTAATCAATATATTAATTAATTTATATTGTATTTTGACGCTTCTGTGAAAGTACAGGTACCGCAATATCGGTAGATATTGAACGATTTTTAAACATTTTATTAAATTATTCGAATGACACTAAAAGCTTTTTTTTACTTATACTTTGAGAAAACTTTCTATTAAAAGGTAATTTAATAAGTAAACAATAAAAGTATATATTATAATAGTATAATAATAATAGTAAAATGTGTGCAGGTTGCCTAATGTAAGCCTATATCTGTTTATTCAAAATAATTAGGTCTAGGGGATTAAAAAAAAAAATTAATATTTATCATTATAAAATTTATAATGATATTATTATTTAATAATATATAAGTCATATAAAATTATTTTAGAAAAACCAAAAAATGCACAAAAACTTTTTAGAACTAAAATGTTCTAAGTTAATTCAATATAAATACACCGCATTCTTATTAAACACTACGATTGGGGGTTAATTTATCTGTCCTCTCCCAACTTGGACTTTAATGTTAAATAAAATGTCATTCAAAGAAAAGCATGCGAGTCTCTTAAATTTATATAATTTTAAAATGAATAGTCGACACAAATTTATAGAACATGAAACAAAATTATGGCAATAATTTTTGTCATCAAAAGTGCTTTTATTTGCAGACAGCAAATTAATATTTAACAAATTTATTAACAAATTTAAAAATAATCATAAATACCCTATCAAATCTACACAATAAAATTACAAAAATAAAAATATAATAAATAAAATATATGTTCGAGATGGATTACGGTTTGCAATTGTTTTCAAAAGTTACTTCAATGAGCAATCCTTCCTACGTAAAATTAAATCAATTTTTGTATTTATTATATGTGCTCCGTTTGTATTATTTACCTTTAAAGGATTACGTATTTTGTATTTGTATTTGTACTTAGGCGTCAATTGGCTATCAGAGCCTTACAGAACTGCGACCAGTGTTGATCTTTTGTTCATGACCCTACTAATTAAGTTTTCAGAAAGTCAATTTTGCTGGCAAAACATATAATATTTCTGAAAGGTTTAATTTGTACCTCTTTGGGTGTCAGTTGTATTTGTCCCAAGTGTTTTAGCCTAAGTCTAGCTAAGACATTGCAGTTGCAGATGATGTGTTCGGCCGATTCAATTTCCGATTCACAAAGTCTGCATTTGTCGTTGCCCACCAGTCCCATTTTCTTGAGGTGATATCGCACCTGGCAGTGTCCAGTGAGTATTCCTGTAATGAGTCTAATTTCATTCTTTGATAGTAAAAGAATGACTTTTTCCTGTCTTTGTGCTGGTGTATTGTGTCAGAAGGTTTTTATGCTCTCCGTTTCCCACTTTTGTGCCTCTAGCCCCCTGCGTGCTTTGGATAATCAGTTGGGGTCGTTTTCAAGCTCGTTCTATCTAGTTGGTCAGCTATTTCATTACCCTCGATTCCTTCATGACCTGGCACCCAGCGAAGGGCAATTTTGTTGCCCTTGACCAGTTTTTTGAGGGATTGTCTGCATTCTCACGTGGATAAAGACTCAAAGCTGTTGGCCTTGAGTGCTTTTATCGCAGCTTGGCTATCAGACATTATATTGATTTGCTTGCCCTTTAAATTCCTTTGCAGGCATTCATGGGCACATAGTGCAATTGCAAGTATTTCAGCTTGCATAATTGTGGGATAGACTCCTAAGGCTTTAGATGTCTCGTATCTTGGGCTGTATATGCCTATGCCTGTTCCCTGTTCAGTTTTTGATCAGTTTTTGTGTCCATTTGTATTGTTTGACTTCTAGTGGTGTTGCGGTCTTGAATAATAACCTCAAACGGCGTTTTAAAGTCAATAGTTCTCGGAATGATATCCGAAGGCTTTTCAAACAGATCTGGCTGTAAAAGATCCAGTATCTTTAGATGACCTGTTTTGTCTCTTGTTTTAAATTTTCTAGTTTGAGTAATTTTTGTGGTGGCTTGTAGAGCTTCCCTCTTCACCCGTAGGTGAAAAGGTGGTAGGTCTAAGAGTATCTCCATAGCCGTCGTTGGGGTTGTACGCATAGCCTCTGATATACGCAGACACACTAGCCTCTGCAGTTTTTGCATCTTGCTTTGTGTCGTGGTTTCGTTAGTTTTTGTCCACCAAACGAGCGATGCGTATGTGACAATAGGTCTTATTATTGATGTATATGACCAATAGATCATTTTTGGTTTTAGTCCCCATGTTCTTCCAAAAGTTTACGGCAAGCCCAAAAAGCTCCAGTTGCTTTGGAAAAAGTTTTATCTACATGTGATTTCCAGGTAAGTTTAGCATCCAGAGTTACCCCCAAATACTTCACCTTTCCGGAAAAAGGTATCGATAGACCCCGAAGCTGTGGATCTTTTAGGCCTACTTTTCTACGCTTAGTGAATGGGACGATAGTGGTTTTTGAGGGATTCACGGTAAGTTCTTCCCTCTCACACCATTCATTTATTTGGTTTAGGGCAGTTTGCATTAGGTCTTGCCCCTGATTGTAACGACAATGTCGTCCGCGTACCCTAGTACGCAGAATCCATCGTCAGTTAATTTCTTTAGTAGGTCGTCTACCACTATAGACCACAGAAGAGGCGACAGAACCCCACCCTGTAGGCACCCCTTTGCCGTGGCCATCGATACTTTCTCTCCCTCTAAAGAAGCCGTTACTATTCGGCTTTTTAGCATTGATTCTATCCATGTTATCGTAGAGAGCTTAATGCCATGTCTCGCAGCGGCTGTTTTTATAGACTTTGTTGAGGTGTTATCAAATGCACCCTATGTCTACAAATATTCCGACCACAATTTTTTTTGTTGCAAGAGACTTTTCAATTTCTCTTACGGGTGGTGTAGTACATCCACCGTTCCTTTGCCTGGTTGATAGGCAAATTGTTTCATATGGAGTGGCGTCTCCTTGACAGATTCGCTTCTAATATGATTATCAATAATTTTCTCCATTAATTTAAGGAGAAAGGAGGATAGGCTTATCAGGCGGTACGATTTGGCCTCATCAGGAGGCCTTCTGTCCGCTTTTAGTATAAATGCCACTTTTACATTTCTCCATGACGTAGGTATGTATCCTAATGCATAGCTGGCCTTAAAGATAGTTGTTATGCACGGAGCGATCAAATCTATTCCCTTTTGGAGTAGGGCCGAAAAAATTCCGTCCCATCCAGGTGATTTATAGGGCTGGAAGCTATTTATAGCTCATTTCACTTTCTCCAAGATAAAGATTTTTCCTGCTAACCTTTTGCTATCCCTGCTGGAATGGAGGTTTCCATTGACTGGGGACATTTCATGCGTCTGGTTTGTTGTCGCTACCACCGTTGACCCCGAGAAGTGTGTTTTTAATAGCACATTTAAACTTTCCCCGATGTTCTCGGTGTAAGCACCATTGGATTGTTTTATGAGTCCGATAGTGTTTGAGTGATGTTTAGACAGAGTTTTCTGAATGCGCGCCGCTGGGGCCGTTTTGTCGATCCCCTCGCAGAAGCTCATCCATGACCGTCTTTTAGATTTTCTCAGTTCTATATTGTACCTTGTTAGGGCTTCTTTATATTCTTCTCATAGACCTGTTCTTTTGGTCTTATTAAATGCTTTCCTGGCTATGACCTTTAGTCTCTCCAGTTCTGCATTCCAAAGGATTACGTAAATTCGCCCAATTTCGGATTCATATTGTTATCTACTACATATTATTTATGATATATTTAAATGTCTACGTGTATGTGTATATTTAAATAATTATTATTATTGCTGTTGTGTTCAAGCGGAGTTAAAAACTAAAATATTATGTTTTTCAAAACTTTTTTCAAGTTATGATCTGTTCATGAAAAATTACATAAATATTACAGAACATTTATTTAACTATTGATAGGTTGGTATTGTGTGGTATATTGACAAAATTCTGGTGCGTGCATATAAAAGCGTATAATTTTATAGTACTTCAATTAAATGCAAGGTTTTAAATCACTTCGGTAAAAAATTAATTTCATTAATTAAATTGTATAAGTATAATAAAATACGTGGTAACGGCACCCAGCAGTGATAAAATCATGGTGTAATTAATTTTGAAAAATCCGGCCGCTGTAAATTGTGGACATCGATGTGTGGATAATTCCGCCAAAATGTATAATTTATTTTGTAATATTTTGCTTTGTGAATTTTCATAGAGAGATAAATTTAATAACAATTTATAGCTTATTTGGCCGGTTCGGTAGGCTTCCGCTGTTGCTTTTTCGCAAGCTGTAGCACACATTATACCAAGGATCTGCAAATATTAAAAGGTTTATACCATTTGGTGCGAATTGTTCGGCTAATTTATACATACCAACGCTTCTAGCGTCCAACAGCACGAAATACCAGTAACTATTCCGTTCGAAATAAAACCATACGTTATCATACAATTTAGAGCATCAATAAATACGGTCAATATTGTAGCTACCAAGAAAAGTACTTGCCAACCAAAAATAGCATTAAAGAGAGATACCTGTTCCATTAATATGCAATAAGCTTCCAGAATTTGATCAATAGTTTGAACTGCAATACTTTGACCAGGTTTTGCAGCATCGGTAGGGTAGATCACATTGATAGAAAGTTCATTTTCACTTAATTTTATAAGTACATTGTTCAGCACTCGAAATCGAAATGCCAACAATCTCACAAAAGTGATTATAAGAAACGCCATGATAATCATATAATAATTTTGGATGGAACGCAGGATGTAGTATTTGTATGGGCTGAAACCAATCAAGGTTATCCATATATAAGCGTCAGAAAAATATAAAATCAAATTTAATATATGAAGAGTAATCAATTCGTTTTTGCTCTTCTTAAGGCATTTAATTGCAATGTTGCTGAAATTTATTTTATCCAAATGATAAACGAAAGTGAACATATTTAAGAACTTTTCGTAAAATTCAGAATTTATAAACGTCGGCATGATTATTGAACAAATGTTGGTTATGGTTCGGGTTACATTCAATATGGAGTCAGTAATGATATTACTAAGATATCGCAAGTTGGGATAAACGTAGGTTATTCGTCCCCATGTGCAGTATGCAAATCCAACGATGGTGAGTAACACTAAAATAAAAACACCGTAAGTGTAAGCCTTACATTTTATCAATTTATTATTTGAAAAATCAAAAAGTGGTGCGACTCCCAAAATTGATCCCAAATTATAAATTAAGCGAGCAGCGGATATATCTTTGCAAGTTTTCAATGCTATCTTTCTCATTATGTATAAGGCTAAACGTTCCAATATAGTAGAAGGTAATAGTATGAAACCAATTCACAATAAACCTATCTAAGTAATTATATCCTATAATAAAATATTCGGTCGATATGGTCATTTTAATTTAAGATATTAGCTTTTAATTCTTCCTATATACATTAGAGTGTTCAATTAGTATATTACATAAATTTAATTTGTAAAATTTTATATCTATTTTTGTATCTTGACCTCCTCTTCTCTTTTTAAATTTAAACCCAATGAAATAAAATTTTACCATTTTAGCTTTATCGTACGTTTGTTTGCAGCCTTTCAATATAAAATAGTATTTCAATTTAAATATTTAGATTGATATATAAATTGATAAAGATTGTCATGTTTTTTGTTAATTTACAATGACCATAAAAGATATGAGATTGTAAACTACCAAAATCTAACTCAAAAGTACGATTTTCTTGTTAGATAAAAAATACGTGGAACTCGGGTTGTCTGTAAAGTCGTTTTACGGACGATAATTTTACGTGATAACGTCACAAGAAAACATTGATGAAAAATTGCATACTTTTATGAATTGAATTGAATTATGTTTTCTTATGACGTAAAATCACGTAAAATTATCGTCCGTAAACCGAGTGTTAATTTAAAAATTTAAACTGAATTATGTTTATGTAACAGATAATACGAATTAAAACTATGTTATTATATTAACTCTCAATAGGCTAGTGCGTTATGTGCATGAAACATAATTGCATCATTTGGTGATCGCGAGATCGAACCTCATGCCGGACAAGTTTTTTTTAATGGCATTTTATAATTCAAATGATGTCTACGTATGATGCAAAGCCGATCGTGCCTCTCTCTCGCTTGTTCCGCGCTCTCGCTTGCGGAACGTGATAATTTTTCGTGCGTGCAGCCGGTATATTAGTTTGCTAGATTCAAACTATTTAAGAGATTGAAAAATGTACCTTCGTGTGCGTAAATGTTAATTATTTAATTATACCGATAATTAAGTGATATGACCTATTTCGGGTATTTTAAGAATTTGGAGGACCTTTTATGGCAAATTTGCCATTTGTTGTAGAAAACTAAAAACTTTTTTTCGGATACTAAAGTAAAGATCTTAACAAAAAAAATATTTGGAAGTTATTTTTACTCAGACCCCCTGGTCAAAAGAAATACTTGGACAAAAACATTATTAACAAAATTTCTTTAAAATAATTTTTTAATCGTCACCTCAGCGACTCACAGAGAGCATTATAATAAAGAAAATTTAAAAACTTAACGTTTAGTGAAAAACTTATAGCGATTGAAAGTAATTGATTATTAGTTTTACAATATGCATAAAGTGTACAACATAAAAGATTATAGAATTAATATTTATAATATAATATAATCAGTCTTTTTTTGTTGTACTGTCATGTCACTGTCGACATGATACTGTAAAAATTTTGCTGTCAGTGTCGTCAACGGAATATATGCTTGCACAATTTTTATTCTTATTTATTCTATTCGTGTATAATGTTGGAAATTTTATTATAAAAATACGCAATACAAAATTGCCGTGTAAAAACACATTGATGCTTAAATTACCATGATTCATATAAATACATCTAATTGTAAAAATAAACAAACTAAACAAATATTAAAATAATGAATTTTAATTGTTAAGTAAAGAATATAATTATATTACATGGAAAAATAAATTTTAAAAAATAATGAAAACGACAATAATTTTTATTTAACAGGTTTGGACTTAGAAACAAGAATAAAACTGACAAAAATATTTAAATACTGACTAATCTAAAATATCTAATTGTATTTATATATTCTTTGAGAGTACTGTCCTTGTCCGTCAGTCTAGAAATCATAATTTTTATTACTTTATTGGAAGTCCGAACTCATATTGTTCTATCAAATTCAGAGATCAAGTGATTTCTGCTTAACAAATATTGGATTAGGGCAATAAATACAAAAGTTAGTATTCAGTACTCAGCACTGGTGCTCATAATATAATGCAATTTAATAAATTTATTTCTTTATTATGTATTTTTTAAATATTTTGCCCGATCTTCCACTCTAGACTGCAACATCTTTGTGGTTGAAAATTATTATTAATTAAATTGTATAATTATAATAAAATAAGAAGTAACGGCACCGAGTAGTGATAAAATCATCGTGTAATTAATATTGAAAAATCCCGCTGCTGTAAATTGAGGGCATCGATGTGTCGATAGCTCTGCCAAAATATTTAATTTGTCTTGTAGTATTTTGCAGTGTGAATTTTCATAGACAGATTTATTTAATAAAAGTTTATAGCTGAGTTTGCCGGTACGGAAGGCTTCTGTTGTTGCCTTTTCACAAGCTGCAGCACACATTATGCCAAGGATCTGGAAACAAACCAACGTTTACACAATTTGGTGTGTATTGATCGTTAAGTCACATACTAATATTTCAAGTGTCCATAGACACAAAAGACCCGTAATAAATCCATTCCAAGCAATTCGAAATGTTAGAATACAATTTAAAGCATCGATGAAGCTGACCAAAATTGTGGCCACTAAGAAAAGCACTTGCCAACCAAAAATAATATTAAATAGAAACACTTGTTCTATCAATGTGCAATAAACTTCTAGAATTTGATCAATCGTTTGAACTGCGTAACTTTGGCCTGACTTCTTCGCATTCATAACATACACAACTTTTCCATATGACACACTCTCAGTTAAGTTTATAAGAACGTCGTTCAATATCCTAAAGCAAAACCGTAATAATTTCACAAAGTTAATTACAAAAAACGCCATGATAGTTAGATAATAATTCTGAATAGAACGAATTATGTAACACTAAAATTTGCGGAAACCTTCGATTGATATCCATACGTAAGCGTCAAAAATATATAAACTTAAAATTAATAAATGAAGAATAATCAATTGATTTTTGTTATATTTAAGACATTTAATTGTAAGTAGACTAAAATTTATTTTATCGAAATGATAAACCCGAGTAAACATATTTAAGAACTTTTCGTAACATTTCTCAGTTAGAAATGTAGGCATGATTATCGAACAAATGTTCGTTACCGTTAGAATTACATTCAGTATAGAATCAGTAATGACTTTGCTGAAAAATGGTAAATAAGGATAAACATAAATTATCCGTCCCCTTGTGGAGTACCCAAATCCAAAAATAGTCAGTAGTACCAGTACGAAAACACCGTACTTGTAAGCTTTATATTTTATCAATTTCTTTTTGGAAAAATCAAAAAATGGTGCAATTCCCAAAATTGATCCCAAATAGAAAATTAAGCGAACAGCATAAATATCTTTGTAGGTTTTCAACTGTTTTGTTTTCGTTTTCATTATGAATCAACAAAGCGCTCAACCGGAATGTTAAAGAAATGGAATATGTTTCACTTCAATTATCTAGGAATTGAATCTTTTAGTGGAATATTCAGTCAATACAATTATTTTTTTATGAGATTAGAATAACCATGTGTTTTCGTGAATGTATATTTGTTTGACTTAACCCAGATATGCCTAATGTCCTATATATAGGATGGCTATAATAACTGCAAATACGACTCCTCCGGCACCCCAATATTAGTAAAAATGTATTGAACTGGATCATTATAGTGTGCCTTTAGTTTGGCAAAGTTGTGCGACGTTTATTTTTTAAAATCGTAATTTTGTGAGTGTTAAAAATTGAAAATTTATGAAAATGAAAACACGTTTTTTCCTGTGTCCACCAAGTTAAACAACAAAAATTATATAAAAAAAAATTTTTTAATCGTAAAACTACCCTATAGGCATATCTGGGTTAAATTAATTGTTAATTAATGTACATACTTTTTGTATAGTCAATCTTTGGAACAATCAATATATGTATTATATACATCTTCTAGAATTAAAATACACATAGTTTTTTGGAAAAAATGCTGGGTTTCATAAATAAGATTTAAAATTTAATTTGGAAGAAATATAATAAGTATTATAAATAATGATTTTTAATATTGTCGTAAGTAGAATAATGTTAATTATTTATTTGTAAACATACTGTACATAGTGTTTTGTTAGTAAATGTTGTGTTGGTAATAAGCAAAGTGGGGAGAGTGACTTTAGCGAGGTTAGAGTAAGACGGCGTTGCGCGAGCAAACCGGTGAGAGTGTTCATTCACCGCTACGTAATAATTTTGATTTTGATTTTAATATAAATGTTAATAAAAAGTAATTTAATTTGAGTAGAAGATTGTTTTTGTTTATTAAAGTGCAAGAACTAATTGATAAAAAGTGGTGAAGATTTGGATAATGTTAATTAATAATGTTAATTATTTATTTGTAAACATACTGTACATAGTGTTTTGTTAGTAAATGTTGTGTTGGTAATAAGCGAAGTGGGGAGAGTGACTTTAGCGAGGTTAGAGTAAGACGGCGTTGCGCGAGCAAACCGGTGAGAGTGTTCATTCACCGCTACGTAATAATTTTGATTTTGATTTTAATATAAATTTTAATAAAAAGTAATTTAATTTGAGTTGAAGATTGTTTTTGTTTATTAAAGTGCAAGAACTAATTGATAAAAAGTGGTGAAGATTTGGATATTTTTTGGGGATTGTGAAAAATTCACAAGCAACTTTGTTTAGCGAAGCGCGAGCAGCTGTGGGACGCACGTGCAAGTAACATGACTATAAGGTAATATTTTATAAAAATCAATAATTTCGCCAAGTTTGAAAATAAAATTGAAACAAAATTAAAACGGTAGTAAAACTAAAAACTACAATTAAAATTAAATTTGAAATTTTGAAGAGGAGTCTTATAACTTTTTCATTAAAAAGAGATGCCCTCCGGAGAGAATATTTTTGGAATAGATAAAATTTAACATTTTTGAATAGCTGGGAGTATTGCAATATGTTACGAGAAAAGTAGGTTAGGTAGAAAATGTATACATTTCCGGTAACTCTACCGGTAAACGTACACGTCATCTAGTACCTTGGTAAAAGTAAATCGACAAATATGAGATAATGTGAATATAAATAAATTAACTAACAAATGTTATATTTTTAAATAAATAAATAAACTTTATAAATTTCAAATGCCACAGTTGTAATCAGTGATGCAATAAATATTAATTTAATTATTATGCCGTTTTTAGTTTGTATAAGTTTGTAGTTTAAAAAAATTTATTTAAAACATTAATATCTATTTTTTCAAATTTTAATTTATTTAAAATAATATGTAAGTGGGTATTCTGGAATTATAATAAATTGAATTATAGCACACTAAGTTTATAAATTACGTAAATCAGGCGATCGACAATAAAATCAGAATAGACAAAATAAAAATAATATCGCGTAATTTGAGTCACTGGTGTTTTATATTATTTATTTGCATAGTTTACAGAAATTTAAATAAAAACATTAATTAGTATTTCAGAATCTTGAACGTATACTAAAATTTTCTTAATAAAAATTAATTGTAAGGAATACATACTAACGTGGTAAAATTTGAAACTTTTTTTTAAATTTAGTTTTCGAAGTGATAGATAGCATTGTATGTCTCTACTTCATATTCCTATTGTTTAGGTGAAAAAGAATCATATTCATTTACTTAACCTAAAATTTTATTTAGACACGTGAATTCATTTAGTTTGGTTATTTGGTAAGCACAACATTTTTTAAAATTTTGGTTAATTTCTTGATTTTTTAAAATTTAATATTTTTTCAATTTTGTTTGGTATATTTGCTCTCATTTCTTGTTATTTTTACTGTTATACATGACTGATGGACGAAAATAATCGTGAAATAAGGGCCTTTATATTATGTTACAAAGTTTTTTATTTTTAAGTAATTTTTATAATTTCTATAGCGTAATTTTTTCAGAATTCTAATTTCTTGTTTATTCTAATATTTTAAGTTCAACCCTGTTAAATATTGTCATTTTAGTGTTTTTTAAATATTATATTTTCTTTGTAGTATGTAGTCTTTACTTAGCAGTTAAAAATTTTTTTTATTATTTTAACATTTTGTTAGGTTTGATTATTTTAACATCACATACTACTAAATACTACAAAAATACTTAAAACTTTTTTAAGTTATTTTCTATTTATAGCTAAGTTAATATTGAAAAAACCAGCCGCTGAGAAAATTAAACTTCCGGTTTTTTCATACTTTGATTCGCTACTTTTCATTTCTTAAACTCATTTATAGAAAAGCACAAAGCTATTCTAGATCATTTATTACACTATTACATATTTACAAATCATTGTAGTGCGTGCAGATAGAAAGCGTAGAATTTAATGTCGTTTATTTAAAATATTTTAAATAATAGAAAATTTATTCCAATTTGCATTCATTTAAATACCAGGTACAAAATTATTGTGATAGACAATTTTTTTAATTAAATTGTATAATTATAATAAAATACGACGTAACGGCGCCTAGTAGTGATAAAATCATGGTGTAATTAATATTAAAAAATCCTGCCGCTGTAAACTGCGGATATCTTTGTGTCGATAGTTCTGCCAAAATATTTAATTTATCTCGTAATGTTTTGTATTGCGAATTTTCATAGATAGATAAATTTAATAAGAATTTATAGCTGAGTTGGCCGGTACGGTAAGCCTCCATTGTTGCTTTTTCACAAGATTTAGCACATATTACTCCAAGAATCTGGAAATAAAGTAAAGTTTACCAAATTTAGTGTGGTATTGATCGTTAACTTACATACCAACGCTTCCAGTGTCCAAAGACACGAAAGAACAGTAATCAGTCCATTCAAAGCAAATCCGAATGTTAACATACTATTTAAAGCATCTATGAAGCTTGCCAATATTGTAGCCATTAAGAAAAGCAGTTGCCAACCGAAAATTTTATTAAACAGAGACACCTGTTCTATCAATAAGTAATATGCTTCCAGAATTTGACCCACAGTTTCAACTGCAAAGCTCTGATTTCGTTTTGTAACATTGGTAACACATATAACTTTGGTGGCTAGTGCGTTCTCACATAATTTTATAAGAACCTTGTTCAACACCTGAAATCGAAATCCTAACAATTTCACAAAAGTGTTTATAAAAAACGCCATGATAATCAGATAATAATTTTGGATAGAACGAAATATGTAATATCTAAATTGGTTGAAACCTGCGACAGTTAACCACACGTAAGCATCAGAAAGGCATAAAATTAAAATTAATAAATGAAGAACAATTAATTCGTTTCTGCTATTTTGAAGGCATTTAATTGTTGATTGGCTGAAATCTATTTTATTTAAAAAATGGCCGACGTCTGTGAACATATTCAAAAAATGTTCGTAACATTTTGCAGTTAAAAAAGGCATGATTATCGAACAAATGTTGGTTGCAGTTAGAGTTACATTCAGGATGGCATCAGTAATGACCTTACTGAAAAATGGTAATGTAGGATAAACATCGATTATTCGTCCCCATATGGAGTGTGTAAATCCAAAAATGGTTAGTAAAACTAAAAACACAATATAGTAATTGTAAGTCTCACATTTGATTAGTTTATGGTTGGGAAAATCAAAAAATGGCGCGATTCCCAAAATTGATCCCAAAAAGTAAATATGACGAGCTGCCGAAATGTCCTTGTAAGTTTTCGACTTCTTATTCTTGTTCATTATGATGTACGATTGCAACATTCAAATGGAATGCTATAAAAATGGAAACAACTCTTGAATTAATTAAGTGATTACATCGTTTAATATAATTTTCAGTCAATTTAATTATTTTGATATTAGGATATTAAATTGCCTGTGTGTTTTTTAACTCCTTTGTGAACTTTAATAACGATATATTTGACTTCAATTAGTATATTCGTTATATTTAATTAAACATTTTTTTCTCATTAAGTTTTGAATCATAAATATCCAGCATGTTAGGCAGCAATTTATAATTAATATTAACGTAATTATATTATTTATTAATAGGCTAAAAAAATTCATTTATTATGATTATGAGTTATATAGGTTAGGATATACTATTTTTTACACTTTCAAATTATGAAATTTAAATTTACGATTTTGCTAGTATTTGGTTATCTGATTGTCTCAATAAAAATTATTCAAATTATTTAAATTCCGTAAATATTGTGGTGAAAAAGGGGATTCGCACCTACCCTGTACATTTTGATGAAATTTTTATTTAAATAATTTTAAGTTGTAAGATTGTAGAATTAGACAGGTGGGGGCGAATCGACGAGGATATTTGCTTTTCGCCGATAGCAACTGCCCGAGCCTGTTGTGCCATGTTGGCTCGAGGCAATTATTGAAATTTTTTTGAGATAAGTTTAAATTTGTGAGTAATTTTTGATTTGAATAAAGTGAATTTTGATGCGAATGCATTATTGCGTAATTTTTGGATAATTATTTTTGATATTTGGAATTGGACTTTGAATATTTTTTGTGAGTTACTACCGAGCGATGGTATTGATTTGATTGATTTGGAAAAGGAGAAGTTAGGGTTATGAATTTGTATTTGGACTGTAAAATTAAAAAATTTAAAATTATATTTGAACGAACGAGTGTTGTGACTGATAACTCGACTATTTGGATAAGGCAAGAAATCAAACGAATTATTTTCGAATAAAAGTAAAATTTTATTTTACATTAAAATTAAAATTCTTACATTGGATTTACGATTTGTTAATTTGTTTTTGAAGATTTATTTTGGAGAATTTATTAAATTTTTTGGATTGGTCAGCATTTGGTTTTAAATTGGATTTCGTTAATTGGTAATTATGTTTGGAAGTGAATCCGCCCCTGAGAAGTCTTAGCTATCCGACTTGTAAAGCCGTAGAAATTGGTGGTTATTTGCAGTTTGCCACGCATTGCAAAAAAATATCATTACAATATACTACTATGTTATCCTAATATGTAAGTTGGGGTACTCACAAATTTTCAATAATTAAATTGTTCGGGTAGTCAAGTTCAAATTTGTTAAATATGTTAAATCTTGCATTCTTTATTGATTAACTTCTTAAAAAAAAACTATTTTCTAATATTTATTAGATTATTAATAGCTATATACTATTTACAATTTGAGGTGCGTGCAAATACAAAACGGATAAGAAATGTATTTGAATTTAAGATATGAAATTATTGTGGTAAACAATTTTATTTGTTAAATTGTATAAGTATAATAAAATACGACGTAACTGCGCCCAGCAGTGATAGAATCATAGCGTAATTAATTTTAAAAAATCCTGCCGCCGAAAATTGAGGACATCGATGTGTCGATAGCTCTGATAAAATATTTAATTTTGCTCGTAGAAGTTTGTATTGTGACTTTTCATAGATAGATAAACTTAATAACAATTTATAGCTGAGTTGGCCGGTGTAGTAGGCTTCCGTTGTCGCTTTTTCACAATAGGTAGCACACATTACACCAAGGATCTGAAAATAATAATTACATTTACTCAATTTGGTGTGCATTTTACATACCAATGCTTCAAGTGTCCAGAGGGACGAAAGACCAGTTAGTACTTCCCAATGATTTCCAATTATTGATATACAATTTAATGAATCTATGAAGTTGATTAGTATTGTAGCCATCAGAAGAAGCAATTGCCAACCAAAAATTGTATTAAAGAGAGACACTTGTTCCGTCAATATGCAATAAGCTTCCAAAATTCGATCAACCGTTTGAATTGAAATATTCTGGTTTGATTTCTTCGCATCGGTAAGAAACAATACTTTTTCAGGAAGGACACTTTTATTTAATTTTATAAGAACTTTGTTCAGCACTTGAAATTGAAAGCGTAACAATTTCACAAAAGTGATTATTAATAACGCCATAATTATAAGATAATAATTTTGAATAGAACGGATAATGTAATATTTATATTGCGAAAAACCTGCTATGGTTATCCATACGTATGCATCGAAAAGAGATAAAATTAAAATTAATAGATGAAGAATAATCAATTGCTTCTTGTTATATTTAATGTATCTGGTTGTCAATTGGCTGAAATCTATTTTATCCAAAAGACTAACGTGATGAGTAAACATATTAAGGAATTTTTCGTAATATTGTGCAGTTACAAACGTCGGCATGATTATTGAACAAATATTGGTTACAGTTAGAGTTACATTCAGCATAGAATCGGTAATGATTTTACTGTAAAATGGCAAAAAAGGATAAATGTAAATTATCCGTCCCCACGTAGAGTATGCAAATCCAAAAATGATCATTAATACTAAAATGAAAACTCCGCAATTGTAAGACTGACATTTGATTAATTTGTGGTTTGTAAAATCAAAAAGGGGGGCTATCCCCAAAATTGATCCCAAATTGTAACTTAAGCGAACAGCAACAATGTCATTGTAAGTTTTTAACTGTTTCCTTTTCATTACGTGTGTAGGTGATATAGCACTGAAGTGTTCAAGTAGAATGTAATAAAAATGAAAACAATGTACACATTAATTTTCTAGTGATTGCATTATATTTTAATGGAATATTCAATCAATATAATTAATTTTTTATTGTATTTTGACGCCTCTGTGAACGAACAGGTACCGCAATATCGGTAGATATTGAACGATTTTTTAATCAAACGAATTCCTCGAATGACACTAAAAGCTTTTTTACTTCTACTTCGAGAAAACTTTCTATTAAAACGTAATTTAATAAGTAAACAATAAACATTATAAATTATATAGTATAATAATAGTATTATGTGTGCAAGTTGCCTAATGTAAGCTTATATCTGTCGATTCAAAATAATTAAGTCAAGTGAATTTCAAAAAAATAAAAAAATATTTATTATTCATCATTATAAAAAATATTTAAGTATTTTTTCATATTCGCCCATGTACCCATGAGGGTATTTGGGCACGTTGGGTTACCACAAAAAATGAGAAGTAAAAATATAGTAGCTAAGATATTATAATAATTAGTATAGGCTCAAATCCTGCCTACTGATATCCAATTTGATATAAAACTATTACATATGACACAATTCCGTTTAGCAAATTGAAAAGTGTAGCTAAATCGATGTTGAAGAAACCGGCCGCTGAGATAACTGGAGAACCTGCGGTTAATAAATCGGTCAATATCCTTAATTGTTCTCGCAATGCATTTTCTTCCACAGAATTTAACTTCAGATTTATTAGGAAGTGATAGCAATTTTGCAACAAAAGAGATGATTTTCGTCCAATGCCCACACAGGATACAGTTAAAAATATTCCCATCATCTAAAAAACACAATGAGTTAATAAAAATTTTTGACACGAAGTAACGACGCAAAATCAGAAAAATAACGTAACATTTATTCAATATATTATCTGTAAATCTGTATACAGGGCAAATAAATAATGTGAACTAATAAAAAACTTTTTTTAAATAAAAGCAATATTATAGCTAACAAATATAATATATTTTTTTAGCTGAAAGTGTTAATTTATGAGTAACGAATTGGTGAGTGAAATATTTCTTTCCAATTGATAATTGGATTTTATCGTCGTGTATAGCACATTAAGGACTTCACAATTGTAAAGATCTTAACAATGAAATCCCAAAAAAACCTTCTAGAAAAACATAATATTTAGTTAAATTATTATTACCAGATTATAGATTGCCCAAATTGAATTAAACAGAATTAATATTTCGGTATACAGAAAGTTGCCTGGTACTTCAGCTTTGCGCAGTCGCAGTATGTTTACGTTGTGCAAGATTTTTGATCCAATAAGAAGAAAAATGAAAAATATTTGCCATCCAAACACAATATTGAAAAGTTTAGTTTGTACTTTAAGCATCTTGTATGCCATCCCCAGGCGGTTCACTTTCCAAACGATTGAATATAGCAAATTGTTGACTCCGATTTTTTTATTAAAACAAAAGTTTCGGTGCTCAAGACATAACGTCTCCAGATCAGAGTTTATGTGCGAAAGTCTGATAGTCATACAGTGTACGATATTAGTCATCAACATAATTAGGATGACGCACGCAAAATTTTTTAAACAGGTGTTTAAATAAATGTACTGAAAACCACCCATTCTCGAATACCTGATGTACAATTCACATGGAGTCAACAACCAAAATAAGAATAGGCTAAAAATTAACCTGAAGTTCAGGCGCAGGGAATTAGGTATTTTTTTTAAATTTATAAGTTGATCAATTTTTGAAAATAAAGTTAACAATTCCATATAAGACTTCCGATGAAAGAATACTGGCATGACAGTGCTGACAAAGCAAATGGCATTTAGAGCAAAAATGTTAATTTCAAAAGTTATAAATAAAGTTGCATATTTATGATTTACGTCTTGTATTTGCATTGATATTAACGCTGAAATACTTAATCCCATCCAGAACAAGGCGTAAATTTTGAAAAGCATTGATATTCTTGCAATTTTACACTGAAACGGTGGTACTATAGCACATAACATTGATAACAAGTACAAATAATTAATAATTCCAGTTTTTTGGTATTTAGATTCGCTACTCTTCATTTTTGAAACTTGTTTATGAATAATCACAAAACTATTCTGAAACATTTATTAAAGTAACAATAACTTATATGTATTTAAAAATTGTGCTGCGTGCTGATAATTAACATATAATTTAAAATATTTTAAATAATAAATAAAAATATAAAAAGGTATTTGCATTAATTTACTCCAGGTTTACAAAATTACAGTGGTAAACAATTTTATTTATTAAATCGTTTAATTATTGTATCGGAACGATCCAATGCGGACACCCAACATTGATAAAATCATATAAAATTACAAAAATTAAATAATATTTTATCGAATAACTTTTTTGGTTTCTCGAGGCTTTCACTATAACCTCAATCAAGATTAGTGCTATTGCATTGTAACAAATCACCAAAAGCTAAAACGAAGATAATTTATGCGAGATCAGCTCAAACACTTGCATGAATCGCTAAAAGCGACTGATTAAAATTCCTTTTTTTTTCGTAAATAGAAATAAACTACCTTCAACAAGCTAGAAACTTAATTAAGTAGGATACAATTGAATTTGTGTATTTAATGATGACGATAATTTTGAATATTCTAGAAATACACACTACACGAGCACATGTTGAAATCGGTTACGGCGGGTCAAACCTTTTTTTGTTACCAAAGCTCATAAAGTAGATAATTTTTCGACTTTTATTACAGGCTACATTAAACGATTTACGCACTAATTGCCAGTAAACGCGAAACCCGCGGCATTATATATTTGAAATTTATATGAGCTTGGAGCTAATGAAATTGCAATCGGGAGCATATATAATTGAACTAGCGGATTTGCAATTTAGACAAGTAGTTAATTACCAAATTACGAAATTTTACTCAAACATCTGAAAACCATAAAAAGATTAAGAAACGAATTTTAAGGAAAATTCCCACCGATACAGTTTAAAGTTAAGGGTCCAAGCGTCATAAATCTTTCAATGACCAAACTACGGCTATAACTGCGCTCGGCTAAAGCAGGGAACCCAAACCATCTTTAAAATCACGTGTTAAAATATGAATTTTGTATCAACTTTTGATACGCACTGGTTTTATTACATCGTTTCATGATCAATTTGCTGGATTTGAATTAAATTTAGAATACACATCCTCTTATTCGTAAACAACATAACAAAATTATTACTTTTGAGTTTTCTCAATTAATTCAGTTTTTGAGAATAAAATGAGATCTGTTAGGCGATTCTAGTCCTTATCGGCAACCCTGAAGATTTTACATAAAAAGGGCTCACTCCTGACTCCCACGCTCATTTCCATCTTCAATTTTTGCAGTGACGGTTAGTCTGTTCATTTTCATTTTTTCAGTTAAATAAACTGCAAGTGTTTAGTTAAATTTTAATAATCTTTTTTTTGCCAAATCAAAACAGCCTAAATGTTTAAATTCTTTTTTTTATATATATTCAAGTGAAATTTCATTCTATTCTTTTAAAAACTCGTGAGTGTGTGCTTCCTCGTTCGCTAATTTCAACAAAAAGGTAATATATAAACAATCTATGTATTGAAAATTGTTTTTTTCAGATATATGTCGCAACATAACTAAAATTGTTTCTATTAAATATTAGTTGTTAATTTCAAGTTATTAATTTCTTTCTTTTATATATTTTTGTTTATGAATTCCTGGTGTACAATTTTTGCCTTATATTGATTAAACAGATATAGATTTATATGATTTTATTCTTTTCGTGCTTCCGCAAGGCGATTAAATTGTTAATAATCCTACGTCTCCGATCTTCAATTAACAAGTTTAAGTTTAGCTTCATAAATAGACTTAGGCAGTGTTTAACATCCGTTACCACACGACGGCCGCGATTATTTAATTAATCAAAGCCTACCCATGTTACAGCATTATTATTTATACTGGTTTGTGTCTTATGTACCAGACATTTTTGAGTGTTCGACCTGCACTTTCATCGATAAATTATTTTATCCCAGATATGTTCGATCAGAACCACGGTTTGCAAAATTATTGTTATCAAAAGTGACTTCAATCATCAATCCTTCCTACGCAGAATTAAATCAATTTTTGTTTTTATTATATGAACTCCGTTTGTATTGTTTACTTTTAAAGGATTAGGTGACTTCGCGTAATTTCGGATTCATAATATTGTTCTACATTAAGCTAAACTCTTTCAAGTTTATGACCTCTTTATTTAAAATTACATAACTATTATAGAACATTTATTTAACTATTGTTAGGTTGGTATTCTGTGGTATATTGACAAAATTCTGGTGCGTGCAGATAAAAGCATATAATTTAAAACGTGTAGTTTAAAAATGTTAGTACTCCAATTTGCATAATTTAAATGCAAGATTACAAAATCACTTTGGTAGAAAATTAATTTTATTAATGATATTGTATAAGTATAATAAAATACGAGGTAACGGCACCCAGCAGTGATAGAATCATGGCGTAATTAATTTTGAAAAATCCCGCCGCTGTAAATTGTGGACATCGATGTGTGGCTAATTCCGCCAAAACGTGTAATTTATTTTGTAATATGTTGCTTTGTGAGTTGTCATAGAGAGATAAATTTAATAACAATTTATAGCTTATTTGTCCGGTTCGGTAGGCTTCCGCTGTTGCTTTTTCGCAAGCTGTAGCACACATTACACCAAGGATCTGCAAATAAAAAAAGTTTATAGTATTTGTTGGAAATTGATTGCTAATTTATACATACCAACGCTTCTAGCGTCCAACAGCACGAAATACCAGTAACTATTCCGTTTGAAATAAAACCATACGTTATCATACAATTTAGAGCATCAATAAATTCGGCCAATATTGTAGCCACCAAGAAGAGTACTTGCCAACCAAAAATAGCATTAAAGAGAGATACCTGTTCCATTAATATGCAATAACCTTTCAGAATTTGATCAACAGTTTGAATTGCACTACTTTGACCTGGTTTCACCACATCGGTAACGTAAACTACATTTACAGAGAGTGCATTTTCGCTTAATTTTATAAGAACATTGTTCAGCACTCTAAATCGAAATGCCAACAATCTTACAAATGTGATTATAAAAAACGCCATGATAATCATGTAATAATTTTGCATGGAACGAAGAATGTAGTATTTGTATTGGCTGAAACCAGTCAAGGTAATCCATATATAAGCGTCAGAAAAATATAAAAGCAAATTCAATATATGAATAGTAATCAATTCATTTCTATTCTTCTTGTGGCATTTAATTGCAAGTTGGCAGAAATTTATTTTATCCAAATGACAAACGAAAGTAAACATATTTAAGAACTTCTCATAAAATTCAGAATTTATAAACGTCGGCATGATTATTGAACAAATGTTTGTTATGGTTCGGGTTACATTTAATATGGAATCAGTAATGATTTTACTAAAATATGGCAAGCCGGGATAAACGTACGTTACTCGTCCCCATGTGCAGTATGCAAATCCAAAGATGATGAATAACACTAAAATAGAAACACCGAAAGTGTAAGCCTCACTTTTGATCAATTTATTGTTTTCAAAATCGAAAAGGGGTGCGATTCCCAAAGTTGATCCCAAATTATAAATTAAGCGAGCACCGGATATATCTTTGCAAGTTTTCAATGTTATCCTTCCCATTATGTATAATAGTATGGCTAAACGTTGCAATATAGTAGAAGGTAATGTTATGGAAACAATTCAATCTAAGTAATTATATCCTATAATAAAATATTCTGTCGATATAGTTATTTTACTTTACGATATTACATTGCCTGTATGTTGTTAATTTTTTCTTTATATTAGACTCTTCAATTAGTATATTATTTAAATTTAATTTGTATAATTTTACATATAATAATATTGTCCTTAATTATATCTAAAATTACAAATTACAAAAAATTACAGTCAATTACGTGACTACTGAGATTACGATTAGTTAATTATACAGGCCAATTCAAAAAACTCTTACTTCAACGATTAAAACCTATAATAGAAGAACAAACGCTAATCCCAGTTTATCAGTTTGGGTTCTGGAATCACCACGGAACCATTGATTAAGTACCCAGAGTGGTCAAAAAAATTAATAACGATCTTGATTAGAACCTTTTCTTGATATAAGGCAAGCCTTTGACAAAGTATAGCACGAAGGTTTATTCTATAAACTGGAAAAGAATCTCCCATACCATTATTACTTATCAGGTCCTCAAATCATATCTAATAGTCTAAGAGCTGGTGAACCATCCGACTAACCCGTTTCCCATAAAGTTAAAAATTTTTTAAACGATGTTTTATTATCAGTGAATTGAGAAAGTAGCGTTCTGGCAGGCATCTTGCGCTTGCGTCATTATCCCTTAAATTTTTAGAAATGTAAAAATAAATTTATTTTTAATCTATTCTCACAAGGCTACAATTTTAATATGTCGTAATTTACATATTTTTAAGCTTAAAAAAAAATTGACAACCTATTTTGAGGATTGCAAGTATGTGCCAGACAATAGCAAAGTTGTCATCGGAATAGTAATTCATAACCTGCTCCCACAAGGCTAAAATTTTGAGGGCATGTTTTTTTAATTGTTTAAAAAGTATATGTAAGCAGCCAGAATATTTCAGCGGTGGCAGAAATCTGCCAGATCAGTATATAATAGTATATACATACACACTCATATGAGTGCGAGCGCAACAGACTTATACGGATTGTCATGTTAGAAAGAGAAAATACATCTATTGTACTGGAGACTGTACAGGGATACTAACGGAATTTTAACTTTCAGTAGTCGCGTATAAAATTCATAAAAAAAATCTTACATCTAAGTCTTTGGTGAAGTGTCATTAAATTTCAAAAATTAAAAAATTTTATAAATTAAAATACACAAATGTAAGTGATATAGTAGGATACAGTGGCGACTTGTCTTAAAGGGCACAGGTGCACGTGCCCTTCCATCTGAAAATTGAAAACAAGACTTAGCTTAAAATTATTTATTTATTTTTTAATTAATTTTTATTTATTTTCTAATTAATTTTTAATTAATTATTAATTATTTAAAACATAAATTTTATATTACATTATTTTGTAGTTTATGCCAAGAAACTATTATAATAGGGTCACACAAATCGCCACCCAAACGCCAGCTAACGATAGTACGCGACAGTCAAGCTTGTATATACTAAAGATACATTTTTCAAGTCGACCGACAAGTTGAAAACGGGTCACACTCTAAGAAACCCTTATCGGTTAACAAATGGGTTCATAACACCAGTAGTGTATGACATGTTTATGTTTTGTGCTTAGTTTACAAGTTGTGTTATGTTTCTACCTTTAGCTATAGAAGCGAACGAAACTACAGATTATTTATTTTATTTTTGATAATTTTTGATAATTTTATGTAACATATAAAAATTAATTTTATAAAAGAAAAGGTTATTCAAATCAACAACAGTTAGTTGTAATATTTCGTTCTTGTATGAAGAACAAATTTGTGAACGATTCTGATCTTTTATTAAACCATTAGGTTATACAACGCAAATTTTATCTATTTCTTTAAATAAAATTAAATTTTATCTAAGGTGACAGAATTACAAACCAAATTACATATTGCACCCGATAAATTGATTTCTCAAAGCTATTAAATTAAATGTATATTAAATGCTCTGGCAGTGCTGTTTATTGAAAAACTTTGTTCGATGAATACCAGATTATGATGGTAAAGTAATTGAACATTTTTCTAACAATAAGGATAGAAAGATAGAGATTTTCATTATAAAAAAATATTTTTTTTTGTGCCCTCCCACTGGAAAATGTCACAAGCCGCCACTGGTAGGATATCATGTTCAATGTTATAAAAATTTTGTGGCGGTAATGAAAAAGTATTTGGAAATACCATTGTAAGGTAAATATATTTCACAATAATTATGTACTTATGTGTTGTGCATTAAAATGCAATTTCAATAAATTAAATTTAAAAAAAATAGAAAATGCTAGTTTTTTTTTTATATTGATATTTATTTAACGAGTATTGTTAATTCATAAATTAAATTGTATTCTCAACGAAAATGAAACACAAATTGCATGCCATAAGGTGAAGAAGTGAACAAAATTTAACCACGAGCAAATTAAAATATTAAAACGAAAAATTTTACTTTTTAAGATTGAAAATTAACTAACAATATTCTATATTGTTATATATTGTATATTGTAACAATAGTAACTAAGAATAACTACAAATTAATTAACAATATTCGTTAACTAAATATCAATATAAAAGAAATTTTTCATTTTTCTCTTGCTAACATTGCAATCCGTATAAGTCTGTTGCGCTCGCACTCCCATGAGTGTCTATGTATAATATACTATTATATACTGTTCTGGCAGACTTCTGCAACCGCTGAAATATTCTGGCTGCTTACATATACTTTTTATACAATTAAAAGAACATGCCCTCAAAATTTTAGCCTTGTCAGGTTATGAATTACTATTCCGATGACAACTTTGCTATTGTCTGGCATATACTTGCAACCCTCAAAATAGGTTGTCAATTTTTTTTTACACTTAAAAATATGTAAATTACAACATATTAAAATTGTAGCCTTGTGCGAATAGATTAAAAATAAATTTTTTTTTACATTTTTAAAAATTTAAGGGATAATGACGCAACCGCAAGATACCTGCCAGAACGGTACTTTCTCAATTCACTGATAATAAAACATCATGTAAAAAATTTTTAGCTTTGAGGGAAACGGGTTAGTCGGATGGTTCACTAGCTCTTCTACTAGAAGCAATAGACACTTTCTTCTTAAACAACAAAATGAAATGACTGATTTAGCATACTGGTAGCATACTGAGTTTTATTTTTTATTTACTATACACATCTGATCTGTCAACTTCAAGTTCGACAATGATAGCCACATTTGCAGATGATACTGCAAAATAGCATTCCACGAAGACCCAATAATAATGATGTGCAATCAAATCTGAACATGATACAAAACTGGCACGAGAAATGGCGCATTAAGGCTAACAAAGCAAAGTCAGTGCATGTGACTCTCACTACGAGAAAAGATACTTGTCCGCCTGGCAAACTAAATGGTTGCATACCGCCTCAAGCCTCAGATGCTAAGTATCTTGGAATCCACTTTGATAGAAGATTAACGTGGTGTAAATATATTTTTACCAAACGGAAACAACTTAGAATTAAATTTAGCCAAATGTATTGGATTGTTGGTAAAAAATCACAACTCTCCCTTGAAAACAAGCTGCTACTACCCAAGGTCCATAATCAAATGAATATAGATCTATTGGCATCCACACAATCCAAGATTAATTTTTTTCCTAATTGTTTTAAGAATTGTTTACACTATTTTATGATTTTTAATGAAAAGTAATTTGATTTTAAGTTTCACAAATTGGATTTAATTTGTGAAGTGAAAAGATGAAGATTTTGAAAATTTGAGTTATTCGTAAAGTTATTTCACGACGAAGTTTAACAAGGCGGTCAGCTGTAGGCAGTCACGCGATACTACATAAGGTGAATAAAAAATTGATAAGATAGCAACAAAATTTATTCACAACATTAAAAATTTAAAATTAAAATAAAATTATAATACGGTACAAAACTGAATTAATATTGGAAAATTTAATAAGAGTCTCAATACTCACAATTATTTGCATGCCCTCGACTCGAAATTCATGAAAATTAATAAAATTTGGAATATTTGTAAAGTTTAAAATTTTTTACAAAATTTATACAGGAGGGTATTGCAATACATAAGTGAACAACATAACATGCTTATAGAATTATAATATTTATAAGAATTCTGCTGTCAGTATCGTTAACGAAATTTTTGCTCTTATTTATTCTATTCGTGTATAAATATTGATATAAACCCATTGATGCTTAAATTATCATGATTTATCTATAAACATCTAATTGTATTTATATTTGTTTTTGGAGTGTGCTTACACAAAAACAAGAAAACACGAAAGTAAGTATTCGGTACACAGTAGAGTACCCATAATTTAATGCAATTTAAAACTTGAATACACAGGTGTAAAATCTGATGCAATCACCTAATCTCAACCATATAAATTTATTTTTTATTAAGTATTTTTTAAATATTTTTCCCGATTTTCTACTCTAGATTGCAACATCTCTGTGGTTTATAACTTTTTTTTTTAATTAAATTGTACAATTATAATAAAATAAGACGTAACAGCGCCAAGTAGTGATAAAATCATTGTGTAATTAATATTAAAAAAGCCTGCCGCTGTAAATTGAGGACATCGATGTGTCGATAGCTCTGCCAAAATATTTAATTTATCTTGTAATATTTTGCAGTTTGGATTTTCATAGATAGATTTATTTGATAAAAGTTTATAGCTGAGTTTGCCGGTACGGAAGGCTTCTGTTTTTGCTTTTTCACAAGCTGCAGCACACATTATGCCAAGGATCTGGAAATACTACAACGTTTACACAATTTGTTGTGTATTGATCATTAAATTACGTACCAACGCTTCAAGTGACCAAAGGCATGAGAGACCAGTTACCAGTCCATTCCAATTAAGTCCAAATGTTAGCATACAATTTAAAGCATCGATGAAATTGGCCAAAATTGTAGCCACAAAGAAAAGCACTTGCCAACCAAAAATAATATTAAATAGAGACACTTGTTCTATCAATGTGCAATAAACTTCTAGAATTTGATCAATCGTTTGAACTGCGTAACTTTGGACTGACTTCTTCGCATCCATAACATACACAACTTTTTCGGATAGCTCCTTCTCAGTTAAGTTTATAAGAACCTCGTTTAACATCCGGAATCGAAACCCTAACAATTTCACAAAGTTGATTATAAAATACGCCATGATAATCAGATAATAATTTTGGATAAAACGAAATATGTAATACTTGAATTTGTGAAAACCTACGATTGATATCCATATGTAAGCATCAAAAAAATATAAACTTAAAATTAATAGATGAAGAATAATCAATTGATTTTTGCTATATTTAAGACAGTTAAATGTAAGTTGACTGAAATTTATTTTATCCATACGATAGACCCAAGTGAACATAATTAAGAATTTTTCGTAATATTTCGCAGTTATAAATGTTGGCATGATTATCGAACAAATGTTGGTTACAGTTAGAATCACATTCAGTAAACAATCAGTAATGACTTTACTGAAAAATGGTAAATAAGGAAAGACGTAAATTATCCGTCCACATATAGAGTACCCAAATCCAAAAATAGTCAGTAGTACCAATACGAAAACACCGTACTTGTAAGCTTTATGTTTTATTAACTTTTTTTTGGAAAAATCAAAGAGTGGCGCGATTCCCAAAATTGATCCCAAATGGTAAATTAAGCAAATAGCATAAATATCTTTGTAGGTTTTCAACTGCTTCGTTTTCATTTTGAATTAGCAAAGCGCTCAACCGGAATATTAAAAACATGGAATATTTTTCACTTCAATTATCTAGGAATAAAATCTTTTAATGGAATATTCAGTCAATACAATTAGTTTTTTATTAGATTAGAATAACTATGTGTTTTCGTGAATGTATATTTGTTTGACTTAAATGAATTCTTAATTTATTTACATACTTTTTGTGTAGTCAGTCCTTAGAACAATCAAAATATATTGTAATGGTTTTTCGTAGAAAATTCCCACACACCTATTTTTGCTCAGGTAACCCTGGATTGCGGGAGCAATTGGTAATTTTCAAGGGTCGAGAGTTCTTACGTTTAAAAAAAAAAATAATGAAATAAAAAACTTCTTCTCGTTTTAAAAAATTAAATAGTAATCCAAAATTAAATGTAATTCCAATTCAAAAGTAGTATTCTTTGATGGAATCGTGGTTTTGATTCCGACCCTATCCAAATCGCCCGCTTATCAATCGCAACATTTGTTCCCACGAATGCAAATTTCAAACTTTCCAATTTTAAATAATTCAGATTCAATTTTTTAATTTCAATTGCTCTTTTTCTAATTTATCCACCAAATCCAATCTACCGCTCAGTAGCCACTCAATATAAAAATTATCCAAAAATCCAAATATCAAAACTTCAAAAATAACGCAATAATGCGAAAGCACAGAATTCACTTTATTCAATCAAATCAAAAATATTACTCACAACTAATTGCAATAATTCGCCTCAAATTCAAAACTCAACGGGCTTACAAAATTTTACACCCGCTGTCGGCCATAGTTGGCCAAAAAAGCCCCGTATCTTTATCTTTTCTCCCCACTCTGTACTTTTCCAATTTAAACATTCAAAAATTAAATTCACAAATTTTTACAATTTAGCACAGGGTGGGTCGAAATATTTTGTTTCACGACAATATATTAAACATTTATTAGAACTAAAATACCCATAGTTTTTTGGAAAAGATACTGGGTTTCATAAATAAGATTTAAAACATATTTTAAGATTATAATAATTATCGTATATTATAAATATTGCTTTTGAATTGTTATAAGTAGGATTATAATTTTAATCACAGTGTAGCTTAAATTTAAAATTTCTTTGGAATAGCATAAATGCATCAAATCTTTTCACTACTATACGACATCATCAGATGTTAAACTTGTTAAACTTCTTTGTGCTAATTTAAACTCAAGATTGCAACCTTTCAGCGTTGACAAATATTTTTAATTAAATTGCACAATTATAATAAAATAAGACGTAACGACGCCGAGTAGTGATAAAATCATTGTGTAATTAATATTGAAAAATCCTGCTGCTGTAAATTGAGGGCATCGATGTGTCGAGAGCTCTGCCAAAATATTTAATTTATCTTGTAGTATTTTGCAGTGTGGATTTTCATAGATAGATTTACTTAATAAAAGTTTATAGCCGAGTTTTCCGGTACGGAAGGCTTCCATTGTTGCTTTTTCACAAGCTGCAGCACACATTATGCCAAGGATCTGGAAGTAAAACAACGGTTTCACAATTTGATGTGTATTTATTATTAAGTTACATACCAACGCTTCAAGTGCCCAAAGGCATGAAAGACCAGTTACCAGTCCATTCCAAGCAAGTCCAAATGTTAGCATGCAATTTAAAGCATCGATGAAGCTGGCCAAAATTGTAGCCACCAAGAAAAGTACTTGCCAACCAAAAATAATATTAAATAGAGACACTTGTTCCATTAATATGCAATAAACTTCCAGAATTTGTTCAATCGTTTGAACTGCGTATCTTTGACCTGACTTTTTCACATCGGTAACGTACGCAACTTTTCCGGATAGCACACTCTCACTTAAGTCTATAAGAACGTTGTTCAACACCCGAAATCGAAACGTTAATAATTTCACAAAGCTGATTATAAAAACCGCCATGATAATTAGATAATAATTCTGGATAGAACGAATTATGTAATACTTAAATTTCTGGAAACCTGCGACTGTTATCCACACGTAAGCGTCAGTAACACATAAAATCAAAGTTAATATATGAAGAATAATCAACTGATTTCTGTTATATTTAAGGCATCTAATTGTAAGTTGACTGAAATTTATTTTATTCAAATGAAAAACTCGAGTAAACTTATTTAAGAACTTTTCGTAATATTTTGGAGTTATGAATGTCGGCATTAGTATCGAAGAAACGTTGGTTACAGTTAGAGTTACATTCAGTAAACAATCAGTAATGACTTTACTGAAAAATGGTAATTCTGGATAAATATACATTATTCGTCCCCACGTGGAGTATGCAAATCCAAAAATAGTCATTAACACTAAAACGAAAACACCGTACCTGTAAGCTTTATATTTTATCAATTTCTTATTGGAAAAATCAAAAAATGGTGCGATTCCCAAAATTGACCCCAAATAGTATATTAAGCGAACAGCATAAACATCTTTGTAGGTTATCAACTGTGTCGTTTTCATTGTGAGTGATCAAAGCGCTCAACTCGAATGTTAAAAAAAATAAAATATTTTTCACTTCAACTATCTAGTAATTGCATCTTTAATAAAATATTCAGACCGTAAAATAAATTTTTTATTAGCTTAAAATGTATGTGTATTGTTTAACTCCTTTGTGAATGTATATTTATTTGACTTTAATTAATTAATACCTGTTTTAGAAAAAAATATACTGCAGTGATAACAATGAAAATTTTTAATTTTCATTGCCCTTTAAGTATTTTAGCTTGCTCCTAAATGCGGGAGATAAGACAATCAGTCTGAGTGTGGGTTCAACGTTGAAAATATAATATTAATATCAGTAGTACTAAAATTTGTCTCTAAAATTTTCAATCAAAATTATTTTAACTTTCAAAATTTTGTATTCATTCGAGGTTTGAACTTACCATTTTTGATTATCTTGTCGAAGCGATATCTTCCAGTCTAGACGTCACTCTCTACCCAAGTAACATTTGGTGCCGAAAACCTTGGTCAGCAAATTATTTGCTGCTATTGCGGTCTATCAGCTTAAAATTCAGCTGATTTTCAGCTTCAGCAAATTAGCTGAATTTAAAGCTGACGTTTCGAGGCGTCAGCTTCAAATTCAGCTGTTTTTCAGCTTCAGCAAATTAGCTGAATTTAAAGCTGACGTTTCGAGGCGTCAGCTTCAAATTCAGCTGTTTTTCAGCTTCAGCAAATTAGCTGAATTTAAAGCTGACGTTTCGAGGCGTCAGCTTCAAATTCAGCTGTTTTTCAGCTTCAGCAAATTAACTGAATTTAAAGCTGACGTTTCGAGGCGTCAGCTTCAAATTCAGCTGTTTTTTAGCTTCGGCGAATTAGCTGAGTTTTAATCTGGCGCTTCGATACGTCGTACGTCATACGTCAAAATTGAAGATTATTATAATTATTACAAGTATAGTTTCAACAAGTATAATCCATTAATTAATTAAAATCAGTTAAGATAGATTTACGGTTCAGTTGAACACGTGTTTTTTTAAATCGATTCATTATTTTATGAACACAGCAGTGTAGAAAAATAATTAAAGAGCTATAAGCCATTCTAAAGCATTCTTCAAAGTTTCAATATTTTGTCGTTTAGCGAACATTTATAATACAAATTATATTATTTGTATTTTATATTGTCAATTGATTAGTAATTTAAAAAATGGACCAGCATTTAAAGTCACAAAATTTGTATTAATTTTAAGATATAAAATGATAAATAAATAAATGATGTAATAAAGATATAATATACCTATTAATATTTTTTGATGTTAATGAAAATAATAAAATAAAATGTTCTATAAATTATGGGCAACAATTTAATTAGATAAATATAAATACAGGGTGACCCAGACCACCCGTATCAGTACTTTTTTTCAAAAACGGTAAGTCGTAGAGAGTTGGGCTAAAAAAATTTATTACGAAAGCCCTAATGACGAATCTAATGGTGATATTATTATTTCCGGGAAAAGTCGGCATCCAGAGTAGTTTGCTCCAGAAAGTCCAGAAATCCAGAATTTTAGGGTCATTAGGGCTTTTGTAATAAATTTTTTTAGCCCAACTCTCTACGACTTACCGTTTTTGAAAAAAAGTACTGATACGGGTGGTCTGGGTCTCCCAGTATAATAATAAAATATTAGATAAAAATAAATATAATTTTTTATTATAAATGAAAAACCATCTGAAATTGCGCTGCGTCGGCTGTTCAAAATGCTGAATATCAGCTGAATTTATCTGAATTTCAGCAGATTCAGCGCTGAATATCATCGGAATTTCAGATGAATATTAGCTGATTCAGCGCTGAATATCAGCTGAGTCAGCATTTTCAACAGCTGACGCAGCGCAATTTCAGCTGGTTTTTTGTCGCCAAATTAGCAATTCAGCAGCAATTCAACTTCTGACGTTACTAAAAATCAGCAGCTGACGCAGCTCACTAGCTGAATTTTAAGCTGACACAGCGTGCTCGCAGTTGATATTCAGCACAAAATGTTACTTGGGTAATGTAATTTTGTAGTCCAAATTAATTCAAATTAAAATAATTCTCCAACAAAAAAAACACTATTTTTCCAAAAATAAATTACTTTAATCGATCCAAATAAATCTCCAACTTACAGAAAAAAAAATCATCAATTTCTGCGGCCACATCCGACCAAAAACACTCTCAAACAATTTAAATGTACAATATTCAAATATAAAATTACAAATTTCAAAATACTCGCATAAAAAATACTCAAAATTCAGCAGAGCAAAATTCAACCCTCTGCCGTTTCTGGCTTCTTGGCAAAAAAAAACCTTACTCTACTGAAAATTTTGCCAAGATTAGATGTTCAAAACTTTGACCCCCCCCCCCAATTCAATTTTAGTAATCACAAAAATGTTTACAATTCACAGCAGGGGCCGCTAAAATCATTTTGTAACACAATACCTAGTTTTTTTCGAAGAAATTCTGGCTTTCTTAAATAAGATTTAAAAATATAATTTGAGATTATAATTATCAAAAAATATAATATAAATAATGCTTTTTAATTGTTGTAGCTACGATTGTTATGCCGATAGCATAAACAAAATGTGGAAATTAATTTAGCTAGGCTTTATATCTACTTTACTTTGATAGAAGTTTCTATTAAAAAAATGGTATTATTTATAGAAGTTCTTTGTTAACAGAATCGCGTGACGTCCTGAACTATTGTGAATTACTGGCTTAGTTTTAGATAAATGGAAAGATCTAAACAATTAATACTACAATTAATACATACAGCTAAAATTTGGGTACTATTAGATCATTAAAGTTAGTTGCAAATAATTTGTGATCAGCAGTTGAAAAAATAGCGTGTAATAATCTAGTTAAAATTATCTGAATCATAAAACAAAGAAACCCTGCTTATTTATAGTTGTTCTTAAAAATCCATTATAAATTTGAAGAAAATTCAAACCTGACTCTAAGTTTTACTACATCGAACATATCGGACTCGGTATTCTATATCTCCCTTATATTTCCTATTCTGCACTTAGACTGTTTTGCAAACATTTTTGCGGTATTCCTTAAAAAAATATTAAATACTACCAATAATTTTATTTAATAAAATAATTTATTTTTAATTTAATTATTTTTAAAAATGTACAATTTAAGGAATCTGTCACGTATCCTATCCCACGATTTTAACTTTTGCTATTGAAAATAGGTAAAAGGACACTTTTCTAAAATTTTGTAGGATAATGCAAGAGTTTTAGAAAAAATCGATTTTAAAAATGTAAAATTTACATGTACTTTAGATACACCTTTTAACACAACAACATGGAGTATATCAAAGTACACGTACCGTCAACAAAATGAAGAGCAGAGACTCAACGTGCTAGTTACCGTCACTCATCGGCGTGTATCATATTATATCTCCCTGCTTTTCGTAATTTTAAAATGCCGTTATTTCGACAACTATTGCATAATGAAAAAAAAATTTTATGTTAATAAACTCAGAAAATTGTCCTCTTTTCAATGGTCACTAGAAAGAAGTTCAATTCTTGGGACATAATACGTGACTCTAACCCAATTTAATAAAGTAATATCTGCAAAATTGGGAGAGGGTAATTATGATTAATCTCTACCATCAAATTGGATCAGCACGATCACGTAAGATGTGATACTTCCCATCATACTGAGAAGTAAAGAGTAATTGATAGAAAAAAAACCTGCTGCCGAAAATGTGATGTGTTTTTGGTTTACTACACAGTTAAGTAGTGATAGTTCTTCTTTTACTTCTAGATTCTCACTGGAATTCGGCAAATTCGTTAACGCGTTGAGACAAATATCGCCAACTTTTATCCCTTCTTCTTCCGTTTCGGTGCAGGTCACCACGGCAACAGCACCAATAATCTGAAATCAAAGAAGTAAAAGAATCAAAATTTTTTAATAATAAATTTTGATTATCAAGTAATACGGTCCTTGCCAAAGACACATGTAATAGAAACAATATTTAATTTAATAATGTAACGTCAACGTTAGTTTTAGCCATTTAGATTGTTTTGCTAATTTTTCTTGGCAAGGACTATGATACATACGTACCAATTGCCAAAGCGTCCAAAACATGTGTGTAAAAATTAGATAAATCCGAAGATTTCCTTGAAATTTCGAGACACCAATTAATATTATCAGATTAATCGAGTTGATTAAGTTTATTACAAAGGAAAAAGTGAGAAAAAACAATTGGGCTCCAAAAATTCTATTAAATAGTGCGATTTGCTTTGCATGAGATCCGTACCATTTTGTTACTAGACGAATTTCGAAACAAATTTGATCGTTATTTATTTTTAAAGCCTCAACAGCCGTATCATCAGTTTTCCCAAATATTTTGCACGATTCAATCTTTCCACTTAAATATTTATTCGTCGCTTGTAATTGTCTATTCATAAATTTGACAAAAACGTAAATCACCGTAATCGTAATGTAACTGTGATAAATTTGCACCTTCCTAAGTATGAAGAAAGTATATCGTTCCACTCCTATTCCAGAGATCCAAACGTATCCATCAAAAACAAATAGTGTTAACAACACTAAATGACTGATTATAAGCTGAGTTTTAAATCGCTTGCTCGATGTAATTTCAATTACCTCTTCTAAAATCGTAGTTTTGGAAACAATTTGACTGTGATCGAATAAATCATCCAAACTTTTCGAATAAAAAAACGTAGGAGCTAGAATTGTGATGATGTTGCACACAGTTGAAACCACATCTGAAAGTCCATCGGTGACCACCAACGTAAAACTTGGAAATTCTGGATAAATCCAATAATAGCGACAAATTAGTGTAGCTACACTTGCAAAGATTATTAGCAATACCAAAAAGATCACGTAAGTTTTATAAAACCGTTTGAAAACACCATTGCTGTTATTGGCGAATACGGAGTGCGGAGGAAATATACCAAGTATAGAGATCAACCGATAAAAAAAATTATTGGAGCCGATTTCATCCACACTTTTAATATTCTTCGACGCTGCACTGATCATTTTACATACACGACTAATACTACAAAAATTATAATCAACGAGTTTAAATTAAAACAACCCGTCGGTTGTTTAATTATTTAATTAAATAGCTAAGGTCAAATTCTCAAACAGTCGAGGTATTTGATTATCAACACGAAATATTTTTCTGGCTACAAATAAAGTTAAAACTTCTACCTTCGTGCACAAAAACACATATAATTTGTTGGTCAATTAATTTAATATATCTTTTATTTATAATATGTACTAGTAGTTGGTGTACATAATACTCAATTGCATTAAGTTTTCAACTGATTGTCATAATATTGTGCAATATTCGAAGTACATCAATGTTTTCGAAAATGTCGATTCAAAATGTTCTTTATATATTTTATACTTATTAATATGAAATTAATGTAACGTAAAAACAAATTTGTGGCAAACAATATACTTACCTACTGTTTACAAATAATATCAATAATTATAATTGAATTACGTTATAGAAATTTTAATTTCAAAGTGTGAAATTTTCACGTGAAAATTTGAAAACCTTTATCAGAACGATCGTAATTAATAATTCAAATAAGTGAAATGAACTTCGATCGTGTGATCTATCAAAGATTAGATAATACTTTCATTGCGAGACGTAGAGTGTTAGGGGTTGTGCTCAAAGTATTAGTCCTGGACTTGAAATGGTGAATTTCTTAGAAAAAATACCGAAACTACACAGGCGGATTTCATTAGTTTAAAGCAATTCAAAATATTACAACTTTTATTACAGTTGAATATTTTTGCTGAGCTCCTATCAACCCGTACCCGACCAGCTTGGTAAGTGTGTTTCTTTTGACGTGATAACGTCTTATAAATTGATATACCGGCTGCACGCAAAAAACATGACTCATTGTCACGTTCCGCAAGCGAGAGAGAGGCACGATCGGCTTTGCATCATACATAGACATCATTTGAATTATAAAATGCCATTAAAAAAAACTTGTCCGGCATGAGGTTTGATCTCGCGATCACCAAATGATGCAATTGTGTTTCATGCATATAACGCACTAGCCTATTGAGGGTTAATGTAATAACATAGTTTTAATTTGTATTATCTGTTACATAAACATAATTCAATTTAATTCATAAAAGTATGCAATTTTTCATCAATGTTTTCTTATGACGTTATCACGTAAAATTATCGTCCGTAAACAGACTTTACAGACAACCCGAGTGTTTTTATCTATAATTACTTTTGAATTTATTTTATTTTATTTAAAAGTATATGTACATTTATATAATAAAAGCTTTATTTCAAATATGTAAATAAATAGCGTAGATAAAAACAGATATTTATTGGAATAACCTATCTAAATTGGTACAAAAATTGATGCTTCTACATGAAGTTGGCAAAAACAAACAGTATGGTACAAATCGGTAAATCTGACTAATTGTTAATGTTAATGTTAAGTAAAAACAAAATTAAGATTTATGCTTTATTAAACTGAATCAGCACTATTACATATGAAGTAATACTTCCAATTATACTAAGAAGCAAAGAGTAATTAATAGAAAAAAACCCTGCTGCTGAAAACGTTGGACTTTTTTGAGTGACCAAGCGATTTAACAAAAGCAGCTCTTTTCGTAGTTTCTTATCTTCATTTAAATACGGCAGGTTAGTCAAAGCGTTGAGGCAAATATCGCCAGTGTTTCTCCCCAGTTCTTCTGTTTCTGTGCACATCGTTACGGCGAGACCACCAATGGCCTAAGAAAAAAATTAGTTTTGGATTTACTATTTAAGTCTACTTACCAATTGCCAGAGTGTCCAAAGCAGGTGCGTCAGGATGAGATGAACTCGAAATTCCATTGTATAGTTGGAAAGGTAAAACAGAATTATTATATTTATAGAATTGATGAATCCCATGAAGAAAGATAAAGTTAGAAAAAGCAGTTGACATCCAAACAGTTTGTTAAACAGTCTAACCTGTTCTACGTGATTTTCGTAAAATTGGGTAGTTTGTCGAATTTCGGGACATATTTGAACGTTATCAAACTCTGTGGAGACTTCTATAGACACATTGTTCTTTCTCCCTTTTATACCTCTTGATTCGAGTTTTTCTGTTAAGTAGCTATTTGTGACTTCTAGTTGTGTCTTTATGAACTTGACGAAAGCATATATTGCTAAGACAGTCATGAAATTGTGATAAATTTGTAATTTTCGAAAAATGAAAGAAGAGTATTGTCCTATACCAAAACTAGAGATCCACACGTAGCCATCGAATGCAAAAAGGATTAGTATAATTATATGAAATATTATGATTTGTATTGTAAATCGCTTGCTTGATGTAATCTTTAACATTTCTTCTAAAAAACTTGTTCTGGGCATATGTCTACAGTTTTCTAATAAAGCTTCCAGAGTTGATGAATACAAAAACGTCGGGGCTAAAATGGTGACTACGTTGCATATTGAACCTGTAATATCCTGTGCGGCATCAGTGAACATCAGTGTAGAATTTGGAAATTCGGATTGTAATAACCGAAAGTGATAAATTAGAACCACTATAGCTGTTAGTGTTATGACAAATGCGAGAAAAACGATGTACAATTTATAGAAGCGCCGGAATATGCAGTTATCATTATTACCCATTACTACATAATGTGGGGGAATAATGCCAAGTAGGATCACTAACTGATAAAACAAATTAATTTTAGGATTTTCTGTACTATTAGTCATCTTGTTGTTGCTTAGTTTTAGTATTACTAAATTCACTATACACAAAACTGGGATAAGTAATTCAGTTAATGAAGTTTATAGTAATATTTGTAATTTTCGATAATAAAAACAGTTTTAATTTGATGTTATAATGATAAGTTCAGGCAAAGTTCCCAAGAGAAGCAAACTAATACATTTATAATTACTGTAATAACTTGATATTTGCATGATTAGAAATTAATAAAGTACTAAATGGGTTTTCGTGTCTGCATGAAAATCAATTTGTTTAATCTATTTGTTCAAAAATTAAGTATACTAACTTAATAGTTTAAATGTTTAGGCAAAGTTATCGCTTTATGTTATAGGGTGTTCCTAAATGTCAATCAGAATGGAAAATGGTTATCAATGCAATTATATGTTTTTAAACGTCGATTATTTTTCAATAACAGGCTATACATTAAATACTCAAACTAAACAAAAAATGTTAATAGTATATTATCTACGCGGGAGATATGAGATGCATTACCGGTGAAGGATTTGAAAGCCAGAGGACCGTAGGCCCGAGGGCTTTTGAATTCTCCGCCGGTAATGCATTGTTATCTCACAAGTTTGATATACTATTTTATCTACTTCCTTGCTTAAATAACATTTAATAATCAATAATAATTAAAATAATTTGCACTTTACAAAATGAAGGAAAGATTGAAATTATAAAATTGAATTTGCATTTAAAAATTGGAAAGTTTAAAATTATATTTGTACGAGCGTGTGGCCAGATGGTGATAACAAGGCGATTTGGATACGCGTTAGGATTGAAAGTGCGAGCCCGGTAAAGTTTTACATTGAATTAAATTTACGATTGATTTACGAAACAAGAATTTATTTTTGAAAAACATTTATTTTGGAGTATTTAATTATTTTTGCATTAGAGAAATTTCTTTTTATTTGAATTTTGAAAACGCAAGAACCCTCGACCTTTGAAAATTATCAATTGCTCCCGCAATCCTAAGTTACCCGAGGCAAACTAGAGAGTGTTTATTTTCTACGAAAATATCATTACAATATAAACGTCAGATAATATTACCTCCCTTGGGAATTTTAAAAATATTAATCAATGCAGCAAGTAACCGCCGTCATATCCACGCCATTTGATGGAGATAAGTACGCATTTTTTTACCGGAAGTAGATAAAATAATAAATTTTAACTGTTTAGTAAATAATACACACTTACATAGAAACATAATATTTAAAAAACACTAAAAAATGGCAATAATACTCATTTAACAGGTTAGAACATGGACAAGAAAAAGACAAAAAAAAACAAGAAAAAGAATTCTGAAATATTACGTTACTATAGAAGTGATAACAAAATTTTTTTTTTTTTATTACAAACTTTCTATTTTAAAAACAAATTTTATCATTTCTATAGTAACATAATTTTTCAGAATTCGTTTTCTTGTTTATTCAAATATTCTAACCTGTTAAATGTGCATTATTGTCATTTTTAAGTGTTTTTTAAATATTATGTTTCTATGTAAGTATGTATTCTTTACTGAACAGTTAAAATTTATTACTTTAACATTTGTTTAGTTTGATTATTTATACATTGCATACTACTAAAATATACCACAATAAATACTTAAAAATTTCATTTTTTAAGTTATTTTTCTAGGCTACACATTATTCTTTCAGCTGCACCTTTACTAAAAACTGCTTTTTTAGCTAACTTTTTACAGGATTTTGATATATAAGGCATAGAAATATAATTTTTAATTAAGAATGGAACTTCACAATCTAGACTTTATTAAACTGAATTAGCACAATTACATAAGAAGTAATACTTCCAATAATATTAAGAAGCAGAGAGTAATTAATAGAGAAGAATCCTGCTGCTGAAAATGTTGGACATTTTTGGTTTACCAGACGATTCAGCAAACTCAGTTCTTTTCTTAGTTTCTTATTTTCTCTCGAGTAAGGCAAATTAGTTAAAGCATTTAAGCAAATATCTCCAGTTTTTCTTGCAGCTTCTTCCGTTTCCGTGCACATCACCACAGCAAGTCCACCGATCACCTAAAAATATATTTATTTTTTGAATTGTTATTAAAACTTACTTACCAATTGCCAAAGTGTCCAAAACAGGTGTGTTAGGATAAGATAAACTCTCAAATCCATTTGATAGTTGGAAATAAAAATCAAAATTATTAAATTTATAGAATTAAGCAATCCAATTACAAAGGTTAAAGTGAGGAAAAGCAACTGACAACCAAATAGTTTATTGAAGAATGCAATTTGATGAACGTGATTTTCATAGTATTGAATAACGTTTCGAATACAAGAAGAAGTGTGGTCATTATCACTCTTTGTCGAAACTTCGATTGATAAATTTGTTTTTTGTCCGATTAAGCCTTTCGATTCGAGTTTTTCTGTTAGTAAGTTATTTGTGCTATCAATTTTTGACTTAGTAAATTTAACAAAAACATAGATTGCTAAAATTGTTACAAAATTGTGATATATTAGAATTTTTCGGAAAATAAAGGAATAGTATTTGACTATTCCAAATCCTGTTATCCACACGTAGCCATCGAATGCGAAGAGGACGAATAATATTATATGCGATATTGTAACTTGCATTGCAAATCGCTTGCTAGATGTAATATTGAGTATTTCTACTATAAAATCAGTTTTACACATAAAAGTGTATATAAAATTGTTTAACATAGCGTCCAAACTTGACGAATACAAAAATGTTGGTGCTAGCATAGTGATAATACTGCATAGTGTACCTACAATATCATCTACGCAATCCGTAACAAATATGGTAGAATTAGGTAATTCCGATTGGAACAAGCGAAAGTGATATATTTGAGTTGTTACGACTGTTAATATTATAAGAAGTGAGAGAAGAACTACGTATAGTTTGTAGTATCGCTGGAAAAAACTATTGCTGCCACCAGTTATCATAGGATGGGGGGGAATAATACCAAGCAGGATAATCAATTTAAAAAATAAATTTAATTTAGGCTTTTCTGTACTATTCGACATCACGATTGTCGTTTACATTCACTACTAATGCACTATTCACAAAAGAAAATATTCATTTCTCTTATCCTAACATCAGTAATTACAAAAATTACAAAGTTTAATTTTATATTATGACAATTAGTTCAGGTCAGGTTCCCTAGAGAATCGAAGTTTTTATTTTCACTAACACGAGTTATAGTATGCATGCTTACGTATTTATACAGTAAAAGTTGTTGATTTTTTGCGTTCGGATGGAAATCAATTGGTATAATTTATTTGCTCGAAAATTAGGTATATAATCTATTAAATAGATAGTTCAAATGTTTAGGTAAGGTTATTTTTTTATGCTATAGGGTGTTTCTCATCACCACTCAGGATAGAAAATGGTTATCAATAATAAATTTTTTTATACGTCGATTATTGCTACATGCTGCAATGTATTATAAGGTAGCCATTATAATGATTGATGAACTTTTACCATAGTAGATAAAAACTGGCTAATTACTAGTAGAGAACAAAAATAACTTACAGATTTTTGCTTAAGAATAAAAATTCTCGGTCTACACTTTATTAAACTGAATTAATACAATTACATAAGAAGTAACACTTCCCATAATAAGGACTGTTCACGAAATAAAGTAGCCACCGAAAATTTACTTTTTTGCAACAAAAAAATAAAAAATAAATATTGAGGTAGGCCTTGAGTTATAAGGTAATATTTTAATTGTCATATAAAAATTGATTTTGTTTTTAAAAATCGAAGATTTAGTAATGCCGACGATAAGTGCTGCAGTTCGTAAATCAATTATTTAAATTTATTGTAAAGAAAAACAAATTGCACTACGCGATATTGCAAAACGGTACAATGTTTCAAAAGATGGTGTCCGAAGAGTTATTAAAAAGTTTGGAGATCACCATACCTTGGAGAATTTGTCGGGAGGAGGACGCAAAAAAGGCTGTTTGGATCCGATATTGGACGGTAAAATTGTTTCGCAATTTCGCAAAAATTCATCGATATCGACACGAGATGTAGCTAAGAAATTGCGAACATCGGTCGGAAATGTGCAGAACGCTAAAAAAAGGAATTGCTTACTAACCCGTAAGAAACAAAAAATTCCTAAACGAAGTGCTGTTCAATTGGAAAATGCGAAATCTCGTGCTGTTTTGCTTAGCCGATTTCTTAACAAGAATCGTGGAAGATGCATTTTGATGGACGATGAAACGTACGTAAAAAAAGACATGCGGACTTTACCAGGACCTCAATTCTACACATTCAAAGCTGGCGAGGATTTTCCTGATGATAAAAAAACCGTGGCAAAAATTTGGCGAGAAGATCTTAGTGTGGCAAGCTATCTGCTCTTGTGGCCTAAAAAGTTCGAGTTTTTTCACATCTGGCACAATTAACAAGAGTAACTATATGAAGGAGTGTGTCAAGAAGCGTTTGCTCCTGCTTTATCGGAAGCATAAATCTCCACCGATATTTTGGCCAGATTTAGCATCAGCACACTACGCCCGCGATACTTTGAATTTGCTCCATAAGGAGAAGATTGAATTCATCGCAAAAGAAATGAATCCACCGAATTGCCCGGAGCTTCGCCCTATTGAAAGGTATTGGGCTAACATCAAGCGCGACTTGTTGAAGAAAGGTGCGGTTGCTAAAGACATTAACAATTTTAAGCAAATTTGGAACGCAGCAACCCGAAGAGTCTCCAAGACATCGGTGCAAGCTCTGATGGCAGGATCACGCAAAAGGTGCGAGACTTTGCCAAAACAAGATAATATATAAAATTAAATAAATTTATCAAATTACTAATATCTAAAGTTTCAATTACGTAAAAAAATATTAAAAAACTTTAAATACATATATAATATTTTTTCATTTTTCTGTGGCTACTTTATTTCGTGAACAGTCTTTATTAAGAAGCAGAGAGTAATTAATAGAGAAAAATCCTGCTGCTGAAAATGTTGGACTCTTTTGGTTTACCAGACAATTTAACAAACTCAACTCTTCCTTTAGTTTGTCATTTTCACGCAAGTTAGGCAAGTTAGTTAATGCCTTCAGGCAAATATTTCCAGTTTCTCTTCCAGCTTCTTCCGTTTCCGTGCATATCACTACAGCGATTCCACCAACAACCTAAAAACATATTTTATTTCTTGGATTTTTATTACAAGTTACTTACCAATTGCCAAAGTGTCCAAAACAGGTGTGTTAAGATTAGATGAGTTCTCAAATCCATTTGATAGTTGGAAAAATAAATCAAAATTATTAAATTTATAGAATTAAGTAATCCAATGACAAAAGTTAAAGTGAGGAAGAGCAACTGGCTACCAAATACCTTATTGAAAAGTGCAATCTGGTGTACGTGATTTTCATATAATTGAGTAATGTTTCGGATATAAGGAGTGAGGTCATTATCAAACTTCGTCGTAACTTCGATCGATGAACTTGTTTTTCTTCCGATTATACCTCTAGATTCGAGTTTTTCATTTAGTAAGTTATTTATGTCTTTTATTTTTGACTTAGCAAACTTGACAAAAACATAAATTGCAAATGTTGTTACAAAATTGTGATACAATTGAATTTTTCTGAAAATGAAGGAACTATATTGGACTACTCCAAATCCTGCTATCCACACGTAGCCATCGAATGCGAAGAGGGCGAATAATATCATATGAGATATTGTAATTTGCATAGCAAATTGCTTGCTAGATGTAATCTTGAGTACTTCTACCACAAAATCAGTTTTACACATATATTTACACTTATCTATCATAGCATCCAAACTTGACGAATACAAAAATGTAGGTGCCAGCATTGTGATAATACTGCATAGTGTACCCACAATACCATCTGCGCAATCCGTAACAATTATGGTAGAATTAGGTAATTCCGATTGGAACAAGCGAAAGTGAAAAATTTGAGTTATTGCGGCTGTTAATATTATGATAATTGAGAGAAGAATGACGTACAGTTTATAATATCGCTGGAAAATTCCTTCGCTGCAACCCGTAATTATGGGATGTGGGGGAATAATACCAAACATGACAATCAATTTTAAAAATAAATTAAATTTAGGTTTTTCTGTATTATCCATCATACCGATTGTCGTTTAGATTCACTACTAATTCACTGTTCACAAATGCAAAGAGTCATTTGTTTTATCGTAATATCAGTAATTACAAAAATTACAAATTTTAATATTAACTAGTTATAGTAGTATTATTATTACAATAAGTTCTGGTAAACTTCCCGAGAGAATCGAAGTATTTATTGTTATTGACACGAGATATTTGCATGCTTACGTATTCATAAAGTAAAAGTTGTTAATTTTTTGTGTTCCGATGGACTCAATTTGTTTAATTGATTTGCTTGAAAATTAAGCACATTAACATGATATTTTAAGTGTTTAGGTAAAGCTATAGGGTGTTTCATTATTGCCAATCAGAATGGCATATTTTTTAACCGGCAATTGAAAATTGAAGCAAAAATTGAAAATTTAATTTTAAAAAATCTTTCGAAAAAAGCCATAATGCAAATAAATTATATAGTGAACGCGATCATTCGTCTACAGCACTTTCCGAAAGACTGGAAGCTGGGCTTAGTGACTCCGATCCACAAGCCCAACAAGGACGCCACGCTAACGACCAGCTACCGATCGATCAGCCTGCTAAATACATTTTTGAAACTGACTGAAAAAATAACACTTAACCCACTTCAGCGAAAAGAGGGCAAACTAACTCAAACCAATTCGGCTTTACCAAGAGACATAACACGAAGTTACAAATTACTAGAATAACTAAAGATACAGTCATAGCCCTATTCGACACGGAGAAAGCTTTCGACCGAGTGTGGATAGAAAGACTAACATATAAATTAATACAGTGCGGTTTCTCGGCTGACCTAATCAAATTAATTAATTTTTACTTGACTGGACGTGCCATGACTGTGAAAATTAACAACGCTACATCCAATACGAAAACCATTAATGCAAGCAGCGACGGCGCCAGGGGTAGGCCGGTGGGTACGTGGCACGTTAAAAAATTAAAAATTTTCATACCTACACTGCCGCTCACGGCAGTATGGACACACAATAAATTTATAAATAACAAAAACGGTTCAATTATAATTTTTTAATACGTGTATAATGCAGTTGGAATAACAATTTTGAAAATTTTAAAATGTAGTCGTAAATAAAAGTTTTAGGGTAATAAACATTCAATAAAAATGTCATCCTTATTTACTAAAGCAGCATTTAAAATGCTGCCCCATGTTATTGAGAAAAAAAATCTTAAATAATCTAACCAAATCCTTTTTGTAAAGATTTGAACAAAAAATTGGTAATTTTCATTTTAAAAATTTAATGCAGTTTAAAACTTCAATGAACACCGCTCACGTAAGTATGGACACTTACTGGTTCCCAATTTTATCAACGACAGCTTAAAAATTACATATTGTATAATTTTATGACCGTTTTAAACCCCTCGAGTAAAGATAATAAGGTAATAATAATAAAATTTTTGAAAATACACATTTTGAATTTTTTAAAACTTGACAAAACTGTAAGATTACTTCTATTCTTTCTATTTATGTTTTATGAGCTTAAGATTAAATTACTTTACTTAAAAAAATATTTAGCCGATGCACAGTTAGTAGATGCGAAATCTTGAATATATAAATACCCTTTATTGTAATATAACTATTAGTTTATTCTTAGCTTTCGTTTCTTAATGCTAGCACTAGCAGTGTTGACGAAAATGAAGAGTTTGTCACTTATTATGGCACTTGCAAATCACTACAAGCTTGACACACAACTATTACAAGCCGAATTAAAAATTTTACCAAATACGATACAAAATTTTGAAAAAGAGCAAAACATAAAAATTGTTAATATTCTTCAATTATCGGATGTTAAGTACATATAGTGTCGTGTTTCAAAACCATAAAACTCATAATTCATTTATTTTTTAAATTATTTTAAAGTTTAATTTTGTTTTAGTATTTATTTATTTATCATATTGTGTAAAATAGTTAAATTTTAGCTGTAAATAAGGTAGAAAAAATATAAAGTAAAGAGAGTGGGGCTTGAAGGTTGTACAAGGCACTTGGGCTGAGACCTTCGCGTCGAATAGACGAACGGATGTTTGTTATTCCCGCAATTGATAATAATTAAAGTGAATTTAATTTTAATAAAAGTTGTTTTTTTTATGTAATTAATAAAGTCCAGTGCAAATAAAAATAAAAAGGAAAAGTTAAAGAAGTTGTGATAATTTTCGTCGTTGAATGCATGAAATGCACAAACGAATTTGTTAGACGAACTGACTCCAGCTGCAATATCACATGCGGAGCGTGCACGTGCAAGATATAAGTCTAATACCAGATTGCAAGGTAACAAATTTTACAACAAAAATTTTCAATTTTTATTTAAAAACAATTTGAAGAGCTCATAGCTATAAATAATGAATGCATCCGAGCAAAGCAGTAAAATTTAAGATTGAGCAAATTTTTATAGATTTGTATAGCTCGGGTCATTGTAATAGATAAGCTTTTACCGAAATTTACAAATTATGTGTATATAATAATTAGTATTACAATATCTGTATCAAGTGCTGCTTGTGAGTGAACATTTTCCTGTTTGAAGAGATTAAAAAATTATTTAAGAAATCAAATGAATAATTTATCCACTTTAAATATCGAAAAAAAAATTACCAAAAATTTAGATTTCGATGCAATTATCACAGAATTTGCACAAAGACATCCTCGCAAATTACTTATTTTAAAATGAACTTTAAATAGTCACTAGAGAAAGTTATTAATTAGTTAATTAGTATTTAATTATAATTTTTTGTAAGTATATTGTGTATTGTTAATATTATAATCTTTTTTTTTTAGAATATACGTTTTAAATTTTAGGTGTTTATTTCAATACTGCAATTTTATAGTTTATTTATAAATTTTGTGTGCCCACCTCAAATATATTAGGCCCACTTTGTGCCCACCCGTTTAAAAAATGCTGGCGCCGTCGCTGAATGCACTCCGGGCTCGGACCTAAACTATTTAATTTGTACATCAACGACATAGTACCAACAATGGCTTTGTACGCAGACGATACAGCAATTCTCGCTCATTCGTTCTACTCACAGGTCGCCAATAAACAATTACAAATACACATAGACAAACTCGAACCTCTTCAGGCATTGGAAAATGACCCTAAATTATCAAAAGACAGAGACTATAATTTTTGCACGAAAACGGACGAATCGTAAAATTTTTGAACCCCATCAAGTAGACGAACATAAAATTAAACCGACCTAAAACGTTAAATATCTAAGAATAACTTTGGAGTCAAGACTAAACTATCGGACTCACCTACAAAATAGAAAATAAATTGTTTACGGACTAATGAGAAAAATTTACGCCCTCATGAAAGGAGGGACTATGACTGCAAAAAATAAACATTTACTTTACAAGATCTTTTTTTGCGAGCGGTGGAGGAGGAGAAAACACTTTATGTACTAACCTCGATCTATCCGAAGACCAGAAGTGTGGGATTCAGCTGGTGTTACCCACTAAGAATCTCTCCTGCTGATGTTCTTCCGCTGTTTCACAGTGTCCGCGTTGTACGCATAAGCATTCTTCTCTTGACTTTGCTTTTTCGAGACGCGGATTTTCCGCGCACTCACTGGTATGTGTTTGCCCTTGTGGGACTTGGTATCTAGCGCACTCACTCTTTGGGGTTGTCGTTGCAGTGGCTTTGTTTTTTGCTTAGTACAACGGAGTTTAGTTTATAGCACTGGCGCCTGGCGTTCACATTCTTGCTATTCTTTTTGGGTAAATATGAACTTTATCAAGTCCGCCGCTATACACCACTCTTACTCGCCTTTTAGATTCTTGACTATTAGGATTTCAGAGGCAAGGTTCTTGAGCCCATTCTTGGCACTCAAAGATTGTGTGGAGCGCTGTGTAAGTTGCTGGGCAGTAGGTAGTCTTGCCATCGTCCAACTTACCTATCTTGGCTAGGTAAGTGTTGAAGCAGTCATAGCCAGTTAGTGACTGGGTTAGATAGAAGTCTATCTCCCTGTGTGGTATTGTTGTCCACTGCTGGATAGCAGGGATGAGACGTTTGGTCCAGGCTCCAGCGAGTGACTAGTCTCACCTTTCCTGCCTTGCAGTTTCTGTCTCCAGGCAATGTTTGATCTTTCCAGCTTGTGAATGTGGTTTTCTGTCCTTTCTTTTGCCATAAAGTTAATTGAGGGCATACCTGCTATTATCAGCACAGCGTTTTCGGACACTGTGCGGTATTCTGAGCAGACTCTTAGGACAGCATTCCTCTGCACCTTGGCCAGATTTTTTCTTTGGACTTCTACTGCCATGGCGTCGACCCATACTGGAGCTCCATATAGCAAGATGGAGTGAACAACTGATGCCAGTACTCGTCTCTTCATAGACCGGGGACCTAAGAGGTTTGGCATTAGCTTTGACAAGGCGGTACACGTTTGCTCGGATTTTTCAGCAGAATTTCTGATATATGCTGCGAGAAGTTTTGTCTCTTGTCGATGGTTATACCCAGCGTTTTTTGGCTCAATCAGGTGGGTACCCATGTTGAAAGTAACCGACTTGCTTTTTCTCTTTCCTGTAAGGAGAACATTTTCTGTTTTTTGCGATACTAAGGTGAGCCTTTTAGACTGCACCCATCAGCTGACAATCTTATCAATTGCCTGTCTACTCTTTTAATGAGTATCTCTTCCGTCCTTGCTCCAGCTATTAGTGTCAGGTCGTTTGTGAAGCCCACTAGTTGAACGTCTGGTGGTAGTTCCAGGTTCGGCACTCCGTCACACATGACATTCCATAGTGTTCGTTCTAGAACTGGTGGCTGGTTACTGGTATTTATTCCTGCAATTCTTCTTCTTGGGCCACTAGTAGTCTGTCAGTGAAATAGCTCTTGATAGTATGACTAAGACGCCTCAATGCTTCTATTTTCAAGTTCGGTTACAATGGTTTTCCATTGTACCGAGTTGAAAGACTTTACTGCGAAAAATGCACACGTATGCCTCAGCAGTTTGGTGCAACGTCATAAAAACGAAAATTAAGCCGCTGCAGGTGTTTCAAAACAAGAACCTGCGACTGATCACTAGACTAGATCATTATACACAAATTACGACACTACACGAACTGGCTAACGTCGAATATTTCCAAGGCCACGTTAACCGACTTTCATGTAAATTCTACGAACCCCAAATTTTAAAAAGTAAACTTACCACAGACATGACTAAAATGCGACACGCCGCTTTCCGAATTAAACACAAACTGATGTACCAAAATCTACCAATATTCTGACAAATACTGACAACGAACAACCAGAACGACGAAGATGTAGACACCTAAGACGACTACGATAACAGATACTAGCAACGTCCCCAGTACGGAGTACCTACTAGGTATTCCAAATTCCTTGTAAATACTTTAACTTTTCAAAACAGGGTTTTTTAAAAAAATTTTCCTGCAACCTTTCCAAATTTAATCAAGTTATAAAACGATACGGACTGAAATGTCATAATCTAACAAAATATTTAAAAATGTCTCGGACACTAAAAATTCCGGCAAAGAGAGTTACGCGTTACCTACTACAGGGTTTCTCACCATCTCGTTCTTTATCATTAAATTTTAAAATATTCAATTTTTTTTGTATGTTTTAAAAAATAATTTTATGTAAATAACCAAATAAATGTTTTTGATTGATTGATTGCTTAATTATTAGTAGGTAACACAAAATTTGGCAGAAACGGAACAAAATTATAATTTTTTCTTAAGAATGAAACTTCACAATCTAGACTTTATTAAACTGAATTAATACAATTACGTAAGAAGTAACACTTCCTATAATATTAAGAAGCAGAGAGTAATTAATAGAGAAAAATCCTGCTGCTGAAAAGGTTGGGTTTTTTTGATTTACCAGACGATTTAGAAACGTCAGCTCTTCTTTTAGTTTCTCAGTTTCACTGGAGTAAGGTAAGTTAGTTAAAGCGTTTAGGCAAATATCTCCAGTTTCTCTTCCAGCTTCTTCCGTTTCCGTACACATCACCACAGCAAGTCCACCGATAACCTAGAAAGATATTTACATAGATTTAGATTTTTATCAATATTTACTTACCAATTGCCAAAGTGTCCAACACAGGTGTGTTAGGATTAGATGAGCTCTCAAATCCATTTGATAATTGGACAAATAGATCAAAATTATCAAATTTATAGAATTAAGCAAGCCAGTGACAAAGGTTAAAGTGAGCAATAGCAACTGAGAGCCAAACAGCTTATTGAAGAGTGCAATCTGATGTACGTGATATTCATAGAATTGAGTAACGTTTCGAATATAAGAAGAAATGTGGTCATTATCAGACTTCGCCGAAACTTCGATTGATGAACTTATTTTCCTTCCAATTATACCTCTTGATTTAAGTTTTTCTGTTAGCATATTATTCGTGTCTTCTAATTTTAATTTGGCAAACTTTACAAAAACGTAGATTGCTAAAATTGTGACAAAATTGTGATAAATTTGAATTTTTCGGAAAACAAAGGTTCTGTATTGGGTTACTCCAAATCCTGCTATCCAAACGTATCCATCAAATGCGAAAAGAAAGAACAATATTATATGACATATTGTAACTTGCACTGCAAATCGTTTTGTAGATGTAATCTTGAGTACTTCTACTACAAAACTACTTTTACACATGGACATACAATTATTTAACATAGCATCCAAACTTGACGAATACAAAAACGTAGGTGCCAATATTGTGATAATACAGCATAGTGTACCAATAATATCCATTGTACAATCCGTAACAATTAAAGTAGAATTAGGAAATCCCGTTTGGAAAAACCGAAAGTGAGAAATTTGAGTTATTACGCTAGTTAATGTTATAAGAATTGAAAGAAGAACGACGTAAAGCTTATAATATCGCTGGAAAATTCTGTTGCTGCAGCCCGTAATCATGGGATTTGGTGGAATAATACCAAGTATGATTACCAATTTGAAAAATATATTAAATGTAGGTTTTTCTGTATTATCCAACATAACGAATGTCGTTTGGATTCACTACTAATTCTCTATTCGCCAATGCAAAGAGTAATTTATTTTATCGTAATATCGGTAATTACAAAAATTACAGTTTTTAATATTTTATTATGACAATAAGTTCAGATCAAGTTCCCTAGAGAATCGAAGTATTTATTTTTACTTACTAACACAACTTATATACATGCATGCTTACGAATTTATAAAGTAGTTGTTGATTTCTCGTGTTTGGATGGAAATCAATTTGTTTAATTTATTTGCTCGAAAATTATGTGTACTAACTTTATAGTTCAAATATTTAGGTAAGGTTATCGTTTTATGTTATAAAGTGTTTCTAAATGGCAATCTGAATAAAAGATGGTCATCAATGCTATATATTTTTAAACGTAGATTCTTTTTTAAGTTTGTAATATTTGGTTCTTCGATTTAAATTACCGCCTTCTCAAATCAAAGTTCCAAACCAAACCAAAGCTGTGATCGTCAAACAAACCTCGCACATTGTGATCCTCCTCGTAGTAACACTTACAAGTCTTTTTAAATCTGCGGATGGCTCTTTTAAATGCTAACGTCGTTACCTTGTTCACTAACCTCAAACTTAAACTTCTATGTCCAGTGGCGTAATTACTGCTAGGACACCTGAAGGAATAATTAGTACACACAAATTAAATAAAACACAGGATTCGGTTTAACGATGAATATATATTTAACCGCAAAGAAAAAGATAGTCCAACAACCAATTTACCAGCAAAGTTAATCTCCTTAATATCATTTAATTCAGAATACTTTAGTTTGAGATTTGATTTAATAACTGTTCGATAATTAATCCCTCTGACTGTTTTCTTTTTTCTGTTTTCTAATTGTCCATTCATATTTAATGACCAACCACAATCTTTATAATACTTTGTAAAGAAGCGCTTATATGTATTTTGGTGATCAACTCAATTGTTGTTATATTATGTAAGATCTTTAATTAATAAACTTGTATAATATGCTAAATTATACGCTTCTAACTATTACCTCGTCAACTTAAAACTAAGATCGTCACTTAATTAATATGTCGTCACCTTAATCTAAGTTTGACTAATTGCTAATTAGTCATTTCCTTAAATGTAAATAAGTCGTCCGTACTTAACTAAATAAATTCCCCCATACTTAAACTAGCGTCATCATCTTAAACTATTATGTAGCCGCAAATAATCATAAGGAACTTTGTTAAAATTTATTAATAACTGTCCTGAAATATCAGAATTGGTACTATCTCATTGAGAGATATTTAAGAAAACAGAAAAATAAGCAACATGTTCACAGAATCTGCCTAATCATTTTCCGGTCCTTTTGCGGTTATCCTTTCCAATGATCAGCCATTTCTGCGATATATTGCCAAAGCCATCTTATGATTTTAAGCGTCGATTCCCCCTTTGTTGTGTAATTCATCTAAATTAAATTATCTAATGCTATATATTGTCATGCCTCTGTCTTTGCAAAACTTAAAAAAATTTTTTTAATCCGTAAATTAATTCAAATTACTGGGCATTCATTTTTAGTTGTTGTAGCAAGAGACTCTTCGAATTAAAAATGATAAATTATAAATTAAAATGCTCACTTTTGTTAGTTTGTATGTTGTTGGAGTGCACCTGGGCTCCCAGCTCGTCTCAAATTTGTTGCTATGCACTTTTTGCACATTGACTATTTTCACAAATTCTTCACTTTTTAATTTGTGGCTTCACTTTATTAATTAAATCAAACAAAAACTCAAATCAACTTAACTCAACTTATTTATTAACATAAAGCAATTATCGGGTATGGCGACTTCCGCCAGGCACCACGGTCTTAGCCTAATTCTCTTCCATCGATCTACTGATCGTACTCCTACTCTCACTTCCCCTACCTTTTATTTTACATTTTAAACTCAACAACGAATTTTATACACTGTTTTAAATAAATAATTATGAAATTAAAAACACAAACTTTAAAATAATTTACAAAATAATAATTAAAATTATGGTTTTATGCATTTCGAAACACGACAATATATATTTCTACTTCAAACAACCGCCTCCCATATTGTTTATCTTAAACAAATACTCATACTTCGTAATCACCGTTCGTTTGTACTATAAAGATACCCTATAGGTCACATTATATGAATAATCAATTTCTTTTCATTACATTATCCCACTCCCGTTTAAATATAATAATGTAAAAAATTATAATATCAAACCAATATTAAATTTTAAAACTGAAGGTAAAGTAATTTTAAAATAGTTTAAATTATTACACACGTGGTCGATTAACTTGAAATTTCTAACCCCGGTCCTGCTTTATTTAAAAGATTATAATTAATAAATTTATTTAACTTACTTATTTAAAATTAATCGATGGCTACGATAATTTTTACTTAAACAAACTTAGATTTAAATTACTGAATAAAATTTACACACTTGTTCCACTAAAACCACCCGTTCAGTTCCGACGCCCAAGTAATAATGGCGCGTTATCCGGTCTTTCAAACTAAAACTACCCTGGTGTCATAAACTAGTAACGGTTTATTTAACCAACTATAACTTTTAGTGTAAAATTAAATGAACTAGGATTTAGAATTCGTGCCGATTATATTTAAATTCAAATTTACAATATTACAAGTTATTTTCTATTTATTATTTGTCTGTTGTCAAATGATAGATACTTACAATAACGGATAAAAAATTACTGGCTAAATTACTAGTAGGCAACACAACGAACTTACAGAATTTTGGCTAAGGAGACTCAAAATTAAATTTTTTTTATTAAGAATACAACTTCACAATCTAGACTTTATTAAACTGAATTAACACAATTACATAAGAAGTAACACTTCCCATAATAGTAAGAAGCAAAGAGTAATTAATTGAGAAAAACCCTGCTGCTGAAAATGTTGGGCTCTTTTGGTTTACCAGGCAATTCAGCAAAGTCAGCTCTTCTTTTAGTTTCTCATTTTCACGCGAGTAAGGCAGGTTGGTTAAAGCGTTCAGGCAAATATCTCCAGTTTTTCTTCCAGCTTCTTCCGTTTCCGTGCACATCACTACAGCGAGTCCGCCGATAACCTGAAAATATATTTATTTCTTGGATTAAAAAAAAAATTAACTTACCAATTGCCAAAGTGTCCAGATAAAAAGTGTTACGATTAGATAAGCTCTCAATTCCATTTGATAGTTGGAAATATAAATCAAAATTATTAAGTTTATAGCATTAAGTAATCCAATGACAAAGGTTAAAGTGAGGAAGAGCAACTGAGAACCAAACAACTTATTGAAAAGAGCAATCTGCTGTATGTAATTTTCATAGAATTGAGTAACACTTCGAATATAGGAAGCAGTGTAGTCATTATCAAACTTTCTTGAGACTCCGATTGATAAACTCATTTTTCTTCCGATTAAGCCTGTAGATTCGAGTTTTTCTATTAGTAAATTATTTGTGTCTTCTAATTTTAACTTGGTAAACTTCACAAAAATATAGATTGATAAAATTGTTATAAAATTGTGATACATTTGAATTCTTCGGACAATAAAGGAACTATAAGGGGCTACTCCAAATGCTTCTATCCACACGTATCCATCAAATACGAAAAGGACGAACAATATTACATGAGATATGATAACTTGCATTGCAAATCGTTTGCTAGCTATAATCTTCATTATATCTACCATAAAACCAGTTTTACACATGTATTTACAATTTTCTAAGATAGTGTCCAAACTTGACGAATACAAAAATGTAGGTGCCACCATGGTGATAATGGTGCATAGTGTACTAATAATATCCACTGCACAATCCGTAACAATTATAGTAGTATTAGGTAATTCCGATTGGAACCAGCGAAAGTGAAAAATTTGAGATATTACGGTCGTTAATGTAAGGAGAAGTGAGAGAAAAACGACGTACGGTTTGTAAAATCTGTGGAAAATGCTATTGCTGCAGCCCGTAATCATGGGATGTGGAGGACAAATTCCTAGTAGGATAATGAATTTAAAAAATATATGAAGTTTCGGTTTTGCTTTATTATCCAACATCACGAATGTCGTTTACATTCACTACTAGTTCACTATTCACAAATCGAAAAAGTAATTTACTTTATCATAACATCAGTAATTATCATAATTACAAATTTTAGTATTATGTTATTACAATAAGTTCAATTCAAGTTCCCTAGGGAATCAAAGTTTTTATTATTTCTAGCACGAAATACTTGAATGCTTACGAATTTGTCAAGTAAAAGTTGTTCAAATTTTTAGGTTTGGGTGGAAATCAATTTGTTTAATTTATTTGTTTGGAAATTAAGCATTAAGTGTGTTTCTAAAAGCGACCAATTATGTTTTACGGTGAACTAATGGATTAAATTGTGAAATTCCATATTATTTCTATCAGAATTTTAGGATAACCAAAAAAAGTACTATAAATTTTTTAGAACTGAAATATATAAAGTTTTCAAACAAGAAATACACAGAAAATGCAAAACCTTATTTGGTCTTTGCAACCGGGCTGATGTGGAAGCGACCAATTGTGTTAAAAAGATAAAAAATATATTTGGATTTGAACTATTCACACGTGTTAACCAATGTGCCTGTCACCCTGTTGTTTTATGAATGTCGACAACTATGATTTTAGAAGATTCACCGGTTTACATGCCCTCCAAAGTACGGAAACGATCATAAGAAATTTGAAATAGAAAATAGCTTAAAAAAGTTTTTAGAATTATTTTTGTGGTATTTAGTAGTATGTGATGTTAAAATAATAAAACCTAACAAAATGTTAAATTAATAAATTTTAACTGTTAAGTATAAATAATTACATACTACAAAGAAACAAAATATTTAAAGAAACCAAAATGACAATAATTCACATTTAACAGCGTTAAACTTAGAATATTTGAATAAACAAGAAAATAGAAATCTGAAAAATTACGCTATAGAAATGATAAAATTACTTAAAATTAAAAAACTCTGTAACATAATATAAAGGCCTTTATTTCACGATTATTTCCGATCGTCAGTCATGTATAACAGTAAAAATAACAAGAAATAAGAACAAATATACCAAACAAAATTGAAAAAATTAAAAAAATTAAAAAATCAAGTTTGGTTAATTTCTTGGGCAATCTACAACTTTTGTAATTTTTAATTACAACTAACGTTTCATTTTATGTTTTTTATTTGGGTGTGTTTAGTTTTCCGGTTTAGAATTTTTCAAAATAAGTTTATTTATTCATTTTGGCTTCAAGTAGGTATAATTTTTGTTTTTACAAAAGTCAAATAAATTTGACTTTTAATCAAGTTTGAATTTTGAATTTAATAGCATAACTTTTCAATAATTTCGATAATTTTTCCAGGTTTGTCTGATGAGATTCCGAAAATCGAAACATACGGTTATATAACAGGGTGTCGCAAGCTATATCATTTATTTAAACAGTTTTTGAACAATTTTATGTAAGTTATGAATTAAATTATTCTTCAATTCATGTAACATGTAAAAATTAATTTTATTAAAAAAATGTAATTATTTACTTAACAGTTAAAATTTATTATTTTAACATTTTGTTAGGTTTTATTATTATAAGAAATTTGGGTTTTTCCCGGATTCAAACCATGTACATTAGCAGTTGATCGCATTATTTACATTAATTAAGCATATTTTACAATATACTTTAAAATGTCTTTATCTAAGTTTTGGAATAATAAATAAGTTTCTCGACTGATCGACTGGGTCTCTAGAGTAAATACATTCAGATCGGAGCAAAAAACATCAATAAAACCATGGAATTTTCTCTTAATAATTTAAAATATGTAAGAAAAACTGGAGCGATGATTCCAAAAATTTAATCCAATAAAATGGATCAACCAAAATTTTACGGAGCGTTCAAAATGTTTCTAATAGTTTCCATTAAATTGCATCAAAACAATTACGTATGATGTAATGGATCCTAAAACTGAAAGTAGCAGCGAATTATTAATAGTATAGTACCCTGCAATTGAAAATGATGGAAATTTTTGAATTGCCATCTGGTTGAAAATAAATACTTGAAGCCACAGATTATTATTAGAGTTATTATCAATGGAATTGTAAGGAATAACTGCTAGTATATCTAAACAAATGTTTCCAGTTTTTTCTCCTTCGAATTTTGTTTGATTGAAAGCTTTCACCAATAAAAATCCAAGTATCTAAAAATCAAAACAAAATGAAAATTTTTTTCCAACTACAACTATTGAACTTACCAATACCCATGTAGCCCATAGCATGTTCAAAAGGACCATTTGAGATGGGTACGTCTCGTTTTCTTCTGATAGTAATATGGACAAACTAATATTTATCGAATGCAATACTCCGAGAACAAAAGACACCGTTAGAAAAAATAAGTGAACACCAAAAATTTTGTTAAAGAGTTTTATTTGTTTGATATGTTTTCCGTATAATTGCGAGAGATTTTGTACGGAATATGAAATTTCTTGGTAAATAATTTTTGCGTTACTTTTATGGTTCAAAATGACGACCAATTCTTGCTTTAACGTTTTATTAATATGCTTTAGTTGTTTTTGTATGAAAGCCACAAATACATACATCAGTAAAATTTCGGTAAACTGATAATAGTCTTGCACATTTCTAAAGATATAATAGACATATTCGTGGGGTCCTATTTTTGGTGTTAAAGTGCACGAACCGTAAGCGTACAGAGAAATAAGAATAATATGCCCCACGAAAAAATAACTATAAAATTTTCTCGTTGTTACAATTATAGTTAATTCTTCCATTATGCATCTACTTTTGGTATCTTCATAAATTTTTATAAACTTTCTTATTTTTGATAAATACAAAAATGAAGGTCCAAATATTATAAAAATTCCACTTAAACCTGTGGCGATGGCCATCAAGCAATCTGTTACCAATATTGAAAAATTTGAATTCAGGTGAAAAATGTTGTAATACCGTTTAATAATTCCAATTACATTTCCTGCGAACATTACCGAAGCCGCTCCTGCTGCATAGCCTTTGTATAAGCATTGTGCCCTAGTTCTTTCTCCGACGACAACTAAATGTGGGGGAAAAATTGCAGCAATGCCACATAAACCAAAAAACAAATTTTTAATTTTAACGCCGTTACAACTAAACATTTTTTTTACTGTTGTTGTATTACTTATATTACTATACATGACTTCCTATAAAATTGTTCTTGACTCGTATTATTGAGAAACACTCACAATATTATTTTAAGACGATCAATTAAGCGAAGTAGTTTGGTATAATACATAATGTAGAAAATGAAAACACAAAAACTACGTTGAAAAAAAACACAAAAAAGCATTCAATGCAAGACCAAATTTTTGATTGACAGCTAAAGAGTTAACGCAGCTTGGGTCAATATTATATTGAGATGACCCGAGCTATACAAATCTTCCAAATTTAGCTTATTCCAAAATTATACTTTTGCTGGGCATCCATTTTTTAAGCAAGAGACTCTTCAATGGTTAAATTTGTAAATTCAAAAATGCTCAAACTTTGTTACCTTTTAATCTGGTATTCAATGTGGTATTATACGCGGCATTAAAAGCGCGCTCCACATGTGCTATCATGCAGCTGGCTTCTTAATTTCAACTTAATTTAACTTAATTTAATTTTTTAATTTTAAACAATAAACAATTTTAACTAGAATTGCGGGGATAGCGTTTCATCCGCTTTACGCCAACGTGAAGGCCAGAGCCTTACTGCCTAAGTGTACTGTCTCAACCTACAAGTCCCACTCTTCTAGTTCTTGTTCTCCCTACCTTTTCTTTACAGCAAACATTTTTATGTTCAATTTTATACAACATGTTATAAATAAATAATGAAACTGAATTTTATAATTATTTACAAAACAAACGAAACAATGGTTTTTTGCATTTCGAAACACGACATTCTACCCCCTTAATTTTTTCTTGTAAACGCAAAGTGTTTACAATTAAAAATTATCAAGTTGTCGTGCTTCGACAAATAAAATCTTCTAAATACTATCTAAAATAAATAATAATTACACAAATAAATCAAATTTTCTTGTATAATACAGTGGCTAATAAAAATCAAAAATAAAATCTCTTTACGTCGTTAAATAAATGTTTTAAAATTAAATCTCCAAGTCAAATTTTCAATTTAAATCAAATAATTTCACCAAAATCTTATAAATTTTATAAATTAAATCGTTTAGGTACACAAATCATCAACATCTCAAATCAAATTTCAAATTTAAATTAAATTTTTGCATAAATAATTCACTTCAATAAAAAATTTTTTTTAAATAAACAAATCATTACAATTTTAATACAATTTTTTCCGAGTTTTCATTTTGTTTTTGTTTTCTTCTACGGTACTTCCACACATAAATCTTCCTCTTTGGAATCCACATCTCCGGCTCTAACTTCCACCACCCCCTACTTTTCCAAATCTTCACACTCCTCTCCGATTTTTTGTTGTTTGTCCTTCTTGTCCTTGTTGAATTTTTCTTTTTGTTTGTTTTCCCCATTGTTGAAATTTTCGTTTAGTTTGGTACATATTTACATACATTAGTTTGGCACATACTTTCCATAAGCTGTTGTAGAATTCTCTCCGTGCTTGACATTTTGGTTAATTCTGCCATTTTTTCGTTTTTGTTTTTATTTTTCTTTACAGATTTTATTTTTATTAATCTCAGAGTCTACTTTGCGGGTTCAAACTTCGAGTTCCACTTTGTCGGCGTCATTTAATGCGATGACTCGAAATTTTTCAATCCTCACGTCTGAGTGACAATAAATGAGATGTCCCCAACTTTACAAATCTTCTAAATTTGCCTTAATTTTAAAAATTACACTTTTAGCTGGGCATCCATTAATTAGCACGAGCTCTTTAAATTGTTTAGATATTTTGTTAATAGATTGCTCAAATTGGGATTCCAAGCGCGCTCCACATGTGCTATTATGCAGCTGGCTTCAAATTTGTTGCGATGCACCTTTTGCACATTGACTAAATTTTTCACAATTTCTTCCAGTTTTTTTTGATTTTATTCACTTGTATTTATCCACAATTAAAACAAAATATTAACTCAACTTATTTTTATTTATTTTCTAAAACAATTTTAATTACAATTGCGGGCATGGCGTTTCATCCGTTTGACCTCTCGACGCCAAGGCCGTAGCCTAACTCCTTTAGTGTACTGTCTCAACCCACTCTTGACTTTCAAGTCCCACTGTTTCTACGCTCCTCCCACTTTTTTATTTTACATAGCAAAACCCAACAAACTTTATACAATGTGTTAAATAAATAATAATGAAACAAACTCAAACTTTAAAATAATTTACAAAATAATAAAATTAATGTTTTTATTGTTTTGAAACACGACAATATATTCAAATAAGCCGCCGGGGGGGGGGGCTGTTAAAAAATATTAGAAACATATTGGTAACAATTGCGTTTTTAGCCGCCGGAGTCGGTCTAGTCTTGGTCTGCGCTTCTCTGAAGGTTCAGTTTAGTAATCTTTTTTTTAATCATTTATAATGGTGAAATACTGCTATTATTTTTTTTATTTTATTATTTGTTTGTAGGAAAAATCAGAAAAAAATTTAAAAAAATGAAAATCTGTATTATATATGACAAAATATGATTGTATAATATTATAATTTACTTTTGTTAATAGAAATTCACATCGAGTGAAGTGAATTGAAAATTTCTATTTAAGAGATTTTTTCACATTATTCCCGATAATCTTATATTTCTTTTTACTTATTTTCGAAGGATTTCCTGGGATATTTTTAGATTTCACCAGATGTTTCTAAATTTCCTTAAATTACTTTTCAGTTGTACTCCGGATTTCTTCTGAAAATCTCCCTTTGACATAGACTAATAAATAAAAAAGATTTCTCAATGGAAATGTAAAATAATAATTTCAGACTCAAGCTCAAGCAAATAAATTTAGGCATTCAGGAAAATATTAGATATAGGTAGTATGTAGTTATGTAATTCACTATGTTTATTTTTTATAGTATATGCATGTAAAATTTAAAAATAAAAACAGCAAAAACTGTAACAGTAAGTAAACGAGTTAAGAGCTTCTGCATCACTTTTTAGCAAAATTTTCTAAGTTTAAATTTTCGTAATTGATTTTCCTTGCTATCAAATTATTTTAATATATTTAATATAGACAAAGGGAGGTTAAGTTTCGGGTCTGCGAAGTATCTCCCACTACCCAGGAAGTTCGTATTTGAGTTTAGAGAAAATTTGTGTTCCACACAAAAAAATAATTTTTAGCAACATTATAAATAAAATTAATTAGCGTAATTTGAGTGGGCACGTCTTATTGTAGCTAAGATAATTATTAAAGACTGACATAATAATATATAGAGACTGGAAAAATTAATTTAATCGTCCTGCTTAAATGGAAATTGGCAATTATTTCAATTACTTAACAATTTTTGATTAATGATTATAATTCATATTATTATTTACATATAGTCAAAATTATTATATAGAACAAAAATATACTTATTTGATCTATCTGTCTTTTTTCAGAAGCTAGTACTTGTATTACCTCGCACACTTTCTCAATAATGAATTAATTAAAAATATTTGTTTGATGATATATTGTTCTGATAATACTTTAATTATAAGGTACTCTAATTGTATTAATTAAGACTCAAAAAGCTCTTTTTCAAGTAATTGTTCGTCGAAATTTTCAGTGTTGAGTAGATTTCCGTGTAGATCCAAAACAAAAATTACAAATAACCGATGTATTAGGACATTTATTATATGTCATCCACTAAAATATAAAGGTTTTTTATGTTTCATTTTTTTTTAAACATTTAAAGTAATTGAGTCTAATGTGGTGACTTGAAAATTGTAAGTACAAAATAATTATTAAATTGATATAAATATGCTATAGCAATAAATTTCATTACACATTTATTTCAGTTAACTATTTAGTCTGAAAGTTCCAACTTGAAATTCTCAATAAATATGCAACCGCCATTCGTAAATTCCATTTGTTACATGAAAATATTGTATGAATATGGAAGTATTTTTGGATTAACTCCTCCGTTTAATTTCAAAAGTGGAAAACCAATTGCGATACAAAATCATAGAAAAATTGTTTCACTCCAACTGATCATCATCAGTAGTTTATGGATTTTATCCCTTTGGGGTAGAATAACGATCTGTTATCCAGTATACTCAAATTCTCAAATTGCCACGGATTTTATACTCTTTTTAATTTTATTTCTTACCACTATTTATTCTATCCTGTTACCATCGTTTAAATACACAAATAATTTTAACGAATTTATTAAATTGTACTTTAGGTACGACAAATTGGTGAATTTGACTAATTTTCGTAAATCAGTTCGAAACGTTAAGTGTTTTTATACGGAATTAATAATCGGGCACATAATAATTATTACATTGTTTATTTTCGATGCTTATGTTTGGACAAACGTCCTCGGAATGCTATTTTACAAAAATTACATTTTTCGTTTATTTATGCTGTATACGGTATTCATTATGGTTCACCTCATTTACAATTTCGCGTTATCTCTTAATTGTCGATTTAAAACTCTGAATAACGCTCTTCAGGATTCCTTTTCAAACTTACAACTAGAAAATGGCATTAAAAAGGTCTGCCAGTTGACAATGTTCAATCTGAATCACGATAAAACTATAAATATAATTTTTCATTTATACGACAAACTGCTCGATCAAATTGCGTTGTTTAATTTAATATTTGGATGGCAAATATTGCTATTGTTTGGAACTATCTTTTTGAGTTTGATAGATTCTATTAATTATTTATATTCATTTGCACTTATAAAAGGTTACACTGGAAAAAGATCGTTAAATATAATTTTAATTGGCTCTCTTTGGACTATCGTCTCATTGGTACGTACTATAAAAAAATAATGTAAGCTATACCTTATATTTTCCAAATTTTTTATTTTAAAAATACGTATTTTTGATTCATTTACAAGAAAAACACTCGTGGAACCTAATCTAATTTCACTCATACTTCACATTCGTCAAATTAATTCTTTAGGTTTTTAATATTTTATTGCAGATTTTGGGTATCCTGGTTGTGGTAGCTTGCAGTAAAACAACAGAAGAAATGCAAAAAACCAGCAAAATATGCTACAAAACTCTCATGAATTTGCCTACCGACAGTTGTAATTCAAAATTGATCAATCAGTTAAATTTACTGGCACATATTTTCAACCAAGAATCAAACAATTTTAGTGCTGCAGGTGTTTTTAAAATTAACTACTCCATGTTATTAGCTTTGTTCAGTTCGGTAACGTCATATATTATAGTGGTGGTTCAAATGAGTAAATAATATTCTCAATTTTATTATTTCTTCAATTATAGAATAGAAAAGCAAAGTAATATTATTTTATTAGAAATAATTTTAGATTTGTTCTTTTCGCTATTTCATATTATTGAATATTAGTAGAAATAAAGTTTCCCATAGATTATATGTGTGGAGCCCGCAAAAGATTTGCAAAAGAAAATTGGCCCGCGATAGATCAATCAGCAGAGTTAAACAGTGGAGCTTATTTGATGGAATTCCATTGTAAAGTTTGATTTATCTTCATATAAATCATTTCGGTATTTTCCAAAATGGATAGAATTTTCTTCATTATTCTAAAATTATATTACAACAATGTAGTCAATATTTTTTGGGTCAATTTTACAAATTGTTTTTAAATTGTTAATGAATTCGAACATCATATCAATAAACTAATCAAAGTATTAAATATTTATTTTTAATATTAGTAAGTGAAGTAGAAAAACTACTGTTGACAACTTCAATTAAAATTATTTTCACTTAATATTATATCTGAAGTATATTGTATAAGTTTGCGGTAGCAACAAATTGTAGTAATGAATTCCGACAATACAATTTTTTACATTAATAATCTCTACAAATATGGAAATTATCTTGGATTAACTCCACCGTTTGATTTTAAAACTGGAAAACCATGTTCGGCAAAAAATCATAAAAAGATTGTTTTTATTCAAGCGCTAATCCTCACGATCATATGGATTTTGTCGTTTTGGGATAGAATTGTGACTTCTTATCCAATTTTTCCATCAACCCCGCTCATGGCAACAGATTCAGCATTATTTTTTATTTTGTTTCTCACAAATATCTCGTCTATTTTATTACCTTCGTTTAAATATTCAGGACAATTTTATCAATTTTTAAAATTATATTACGAGTACGATAAATTGGTGGCCTTAATGAAACTACGCAAATCTGATAGAAACATGAAATATTACAAAGCAGAACTCTTAATTGGCCACATTGCAATTATCGCATTGTTCATAGTAGATGCGTACGTTTGGGTGACTTTTCTCGAAATTTTATATTATAAAGCATACATTTCACGCCTATTCATGCATTATTTGGTTTATATTATGACTCTATTAATTTATAATTTTATTTTGTCGTTTTACTGTCGTTTTAAGACTATTAACAAGGTGCTCTATGATTCGTTTGTAAATCTAAACCAAGTCAAAAAAATCCGTCAATGTACTCTTACTTTCTTGAACAATGAAGAAACTATTAAAGCAATTTTACATTTATGTGAAAAACTAACAGATCAAATATCACTTTTTAATTTGATTTTTGGTTGGCAAATATTCTTCTTTTTTGGAGTAAATTTCATAATTTTGATAGATTCAATTAATTATTCATATACTTTTGGAGTACTTGGCTATGCCCAGCAAGGATCCATAAACCTAATCATGTTGGAAGTGGCTTGGACCATTGTTTCACTGGTAGGTGAAAATGCTGAGCTCTACTACGTACGTCCATTAAACATTGCTTTATTTTTTTAGGTGCTGGGTGTCCTTATCGTTGCATCCTGCAGCCAAACATCTGAGGAGATCCGAAAAACCAGTAAATTTTGCTACAAGATCCTAATACAGTACTCAGCTGAGAATTCTAATCATAAAATAATCGAATATTTAAATTTATTATTGCAAATTGTAAATCAAGATTCCGTTAATTTTACAGCAGCAGGATTTTTTAACATAAACTATTCGTTGCTTTTGACTATATTTAGCTCAGTAACATCTTATATTATAGTAATCGTTCAACTAAGTAAATAAGTTACAAAAATCACATATTGTGCAGACACCTGGTTGGAACAGATCTGATCAGATGAACCAATAAAACAATTTTAGATAAAGAGGTTGCATTATTATCGCACTAAACTGATAAAAGACAAAAGTGGTAACCGGAATAACTTTAGCTCTTCAATTAATATTTGAATCCACAAAAGAAAAACATATTTACCGATGGAACTATAAAAATTTTATTTGTTAATCTGAATTAGCACAATAACATATGAAGTGATCGTACCCAAAAGCCCGAAAATTAACGTATAATCGACGTTGAAAAAACCTGCGGCTGAAAAGAAAGGGCATTGATGACTTGCTTGTTGGGCTAGCATGAGCAATTCTTCTCGAACAATTCGTTCGTGTAAATTATTACTCACTGTTGGTACATCCAATAATAAATTATAGCACACGGTTGCTGTGCGGTGGGCTTCCTTTATAGTTTTATCGCACGAGACCGCCACAACAATTGCCATAACCTGTAAAAAAAAGGCGTAAGAAAAATATACCAATGTTTGGTACTTATATTCTACCCACCGAATTTGCAGTTGCAAACATAAATAATTTTAGCTGGGTAGTAATTCCATTAGAACTTAGTATTTCTTTACAAATGAGCTCCAACATGACCATTCCAGTGTGAATAAAGAGGAATAAAATTTGCCAGCCAAATATTTTACTATAAATTATAACTATCTTATTTAATAAATTGTATGCCGTTCTTGCTTTTTTTATTTCTATTGCTGTGTCGGAATAAATTTTACGAGATGAATTTGTCCTTATGGCTTTTACCAGATTTTTATTAACCTTTCTAAATCTGTATCGTATGGCCAGGCAATAACTGTACATCAGGTGCACAAAAATTGCGTTTTGGTATATTTCAATCCGGCGTATAAGTAGTTTACTGAAAAATCCCACAATACCGTACGTTGGTATGCTGATGAATAAATCAGACACAAAAAGGAAGATGAGTAAGACGTGCAAAACGCTCACTTCTACAATAAAGCTATTGTAGCTGGTTTGATAATGTAAGTTGCTTTCGAAACATTTGTCTACTTCGCAAAAGGTTACTATGAGAAGAGAAAAATTGTCGATATTCCAGAAAGCTGTTATAAGCATACCTAATACCACTTCCAAGCAAGCAACCGTCATAGTTAAATAAAACACAAAATTGATTGTATTGGAATCTCCAGTTATACCTTGTGTGATGTCATAAACTGTCACGCCAAATACCAAACTCATCAGAAGTGAAACAGTTAACGCATACCATTGATAAGGTTTGGTTTTATTTTTTTCACTCACAAGATACGGTGGCACTAAAGCTAATAAATTAGCTAATCTATAAAGGTGTTTAACACAATGAATGTCATGTTTTCTGTAGTCTTCTAGCACAATCATTCTGAGACAATAAAAATTATTTCATGAACAACAAAGTGTTCCATTAAACCTCATTAATAAATCACATACGAAAGTTGTGGTGATAAAACCAAATTATAACATTTCACGTATTGACAATTTTGAAAACCATCACGCTATTCCTTTAATATTGATTCGTAAATACATATTTTAATGCGTTGTCTTATTTACCTATCTTTACTGCACATACAAATTATCGCTTAGATCTAACTATTTCAGAAATAACAATTTATTTCTTTTAGAATAAAAATTCAGGGTGAAATTGGAAACTTTTAATATATTAGTAGGTCATTAGTTGTGGTATTGTTATTTATATTGAAATGTGATATATCTCGTAGAGATTTTTCAATTATTTATTTTGTCTCGGGTTTGCTCTGGATTGCGGGTAATTGGTAATATTTTAGAGAGAAGAGTTCTAGCGATTTCAAAATAAAATACAAAAATTTTTCTTGTCTTATAAGATTACAATATCCAAATAGTAAGCTTGTTGGGTTGCCTATATCTTATTTTATCGTTTTGACCAGTTCCGACAATGTCCGGGTGGTTTTAAAAGTAGGAAGGGAGAAGATGGGTTTTCTTCTAGGGAAGTTTACAAAAGATAACTGTTTTAAAATCCAAACGAAATAGACTTGTTTAAATTTTAATTAATAGTTTAAAACAATTTTGGGTAAGAAATTTTCAATCAAACATAATATTGATATTAATTATATTTGTGTACATGTCAGATCTAAATTAGGTGAATTTTGGTAATTAATTTTATTATTTAGTTTCAATTGTTTAAAACAGGGGTACTATTGCGTATTATGTTATCAAGGATTGAGTTGGTTATATTTAAACAATTGAAGTAAAATGTTTTAATTATTAGATGGGTTATATTTCTGTAAAGATTTAAGTAATTTTATATTAACGGTAATAGCATTATTAAAAGTAGATTGCAGTATAATTAAAATAGGTGTAATTGGGTAATTTTGTTGATAATTATTTAAACATATTAATTGTTAGTGGTATTTTGGTAATGGTTAAATCTAATTTTTGCTAGTGGTATTTTGACGACCGTTAAATTATTTTAAGTAATTAAGTTAGGGTGCGTATTATTTTTACGAGCATTTCAAGGGTACCGTAGGTGGTTTCTTAAGATTGTCCTTTGTATTAACAAATGAAATCAACACCAGTTAGGGTGGTTAGTGACCAGCTGCAACATTCCAAAACTTCACTTTAATATTTTATTACTTTAAAACTATACAAAAGAACCGTGTTTTCTTAAGTATCAAATGTTGCATTTTTTATATAATTTTAACAACCGAAAAAATTCCATATGCAGGGTGATTTTTTTGAAGATGACTTTTATTTGTATGTAAATTGATTGCAATGGTTTTTCTAATTATTCTAACGATCACAAGTTGAAAATGATTTTAAAGCCCATGATAAGTAAGATGCACATTAATAATTATCCTTAATTGAATTGAACGTGATTATAATTTCTATTTGAAAGATTTGTCTATTACTCTCGAAGAACTCTAGAAGAAAATTCACAAATCTCTCCGACTATCCGACTAAGAAAAATCTAGAAGAATACCCAAATCCCACCTAGACGAGAGTCAACAAACTCTGAGTCGAATCATCAGTGTCCTCCTTGAGATTTCAAATTTAAATTACGATTTCTGCTTGGTTTAATTGAGTCACATTTGCAGGTGTAATTTTAACTAAAAGATAGACTTATAGTTTCGACAAACAATAATATAATTATATACAAAGTATAATCTTGACCCAACCGTGCACAATTAAATTATATAAAATATAAACTTTTGACTCTTAAGAATACAATTTTACATTACTGCAGTTACACGGAATTCCGATATAAAAATAAGTACCGTGATCACCAAATTAAGTAATTATTCAGGGTTATTAAAATACAGGGTGTTTGGAAATTATGATTTTATCATTGCTTCAGACTTGATCCTCGAACCCAGATTTAAACAGGAAATAAAAGATTTGACATAACCCAAATATATTGTCGTGTTTCGAAATGCTATAAAAACATTAATTTTATTAATTTGTAAATTATTTTAAAGTTTGGATTTTGTTTTATTTTTTTATTATAATTGTGCATAATTGTACATAAAAATGTTAGCTGTAAATAAAGAGTAGCGCTCGAAGGTGGAAGGAAAGAGTGAGACTTGGATAGGACACTTACGGCCGGTTTCACAAAGTCTGGTTAACCTGCAGTTTAGTGGTTACCGTTACTTAACCTATGAAAAAGTGTTTCACAATCGCTGGCCTGACGGCTAACCTTAGGTTAAGTGTTGGTATTTGTAACCCACAGAAGTTCCTCGAGTTAACTCGAGGTTTACATCAACTATCACTTTGTTTGCGGTTGGAACACACAGAGGGCAGTGCTCTCATTGATTTCAAACAACTAGAGGTAAAATTTTGTCATTATTTGTGAAACTTTTAAGCTCGTGTCTCACTATAAAATTTTTATAGAAACGATATGACGTAACGTGATATAAAAATAATTTAAGTAAGGTTTGAGTTGTGTTGTGTTATATGACATTATATTAACTTAATAATAACTTTAACTTAACTATAACCATAATTAATAATATTCATAATTAATAAATTAAACACAATCGGCTGTTATTATACCGAAAAGTAAGATAACAACCGTGATTATATATTTAATATTTTCCATGTTCATACCTAAATTTAAATTGAGATGGGTTTCAACAGCCAATGGGATGCCTCCTTTCATAAAATTTTTTGAAAATTTTCTAATATAAGAAATTTTATAAAAACGTTTTCGTGACGTCATGAAAATAGAAGTATCATAAAAATATTTTTTACAAATGTCATTTTTATAAAACTACTGCGCTGTCACACTTTAAAAATTGTTTTTATAAAAATTTTATAGTAAGACACGGGCTTAAAAATTCATTCAAGACGTGAACCGCTCGGATTTTGATTTTGGTTATTTTTTGTGTACTTTAATTAACGGTATTGTTTAATTGTGTTAAAAGATACAAAAAATGCGTATAGCAGCGATGTATAGACATCGGCCTAATTATTTTGAAGAATATGACGCTCACGATTTTTTTGTTAAAGAAAATCCCTTGCATCTAGTTTTATTTTCTATCTATAACAATAACCACCTGAGATTGCAATCATACCTAACTAAAGTATAAAAATATACCTAATATTTATAAAAAGTAATAAAATAAAACATAGAAATAAATTTATAAGTTATTATATGACAAGTAAATGACAAACGACAGACAAATAAGTAGGCTACCAACAGGGATTATAGAAAATCACTAGCTACAGAGCTGCCAACATTTCTTAACCTATGGTTAACTGCCGGTAAGCAGACCTAAGGTCGAAATTCGTTTGTGAAACAGTACCACCTCTCAAACTTCAGGTTAACCTTCAGGTGAAGGTTTGGTAACTTTAGGTTTTAACTATCGATTGTGAAACCGGCCGTTAGGCTGCGACCTTGACGTCGAATGGACTGGCGGACGAACACCATTCCGCAATAATTAAAATTGTTTATTGTTTAAAATTAATAAATAAAAATAAGTTGATTTGTTGTTTTATTTAATTAATAAGGTGAAGTGGATAGTAAAGAAAATTAAAAACTAGAAGAAAGTGAAAAATTTGGGCAATTTGCAAAAGGTGCATCTCAACAAATTTGTTAGGCCAGCTGCAAAATACACGTGCGATTCAATACCACATACAAAGGTAAATTTGAGCAATTTTTATTAACAATTTAAAAACAATTTGAGGAGTCTTATTACTAAAAATAATAGATGAGCCCAGCTAAAGAAAAATTTAAAAAATTAAGCAAATATAAAAGATTGGCATAGCTAGGGTCATCGCAATATGTATAGTTTTATTTGTGTTGTGCGTTTATGATCGTTTCTCGTTTTTGGAGCGGTCATCTGTATTGTTTCAGCTATGTTAACAATATTGTTTTGTACAACGGAAGAAAGAACTGGTTACTAGATGGCGTGCGGTAGGTAATTAATTACACAACGTGGTGGTTCATGGCTATTTTTCCTTGTCATTGATGAGTAGGTGTTGGACCTAAATTCAATTTTAGAAGTCGTATCTTACAGTTTCAAAAAAATAAATAAATAGTTCTTCAAAAATTATAAATAATCCAAAATCCAATGTAATTCCAATTCAAATTAAATATTTTCTCAAGGGATCGAAGTTTTGATTTTACCGTTATCCAAATCGCCTGCTTATCGATTTTGCACATTCGTTCCTACGAATGTAATTTTAATTTTTCAATTTCAAATATAATCTAAATCAAAGTTATTCGAGCTATTTTTTTTCGAAATCAATCAATTTACCACCGTTCGGTAGCAACTTATCAAAAAAATATCTAAAATAATTTTAAACTTAAAAAAATACGCAGTAATGCAGATGCATCACATTCACTTTATTTAAATCAAATTCAAATGCTACTCACAATTTCAAATCAATAATCTCAAAAATAAATCACAGAACCAAATTACGCACGACTGACTCGTGCGGCCATATTTGGCAAAAAGCCATGAATTTTGTGTGATTTGTCCCCACCTAGTGAAATCTACAATCTTACAACTTCAAAATTTTAAAATAAAATTTTTATCAAAATGCACAGGGTGGGTGCGAATTGCTTTAAAATACCACGATATATTGGAGGCAACTTACTATACATTTTCTAGTTGTAATTCAGAAAGCAACAGTTGTTCTTGATTGTTTGAAAGAACCAAAGATTAAGTTATTTCAAAATATTCAAACTAAAATTTTCTTATTTATGTCGTTATTGCCTATAACTATGTAGGTATTTGTTAACCATATCATTTTTTTTCTACTATACTCTCAAACACTGTGGGTTCAATTTTAAAGCAAGCTTGCGCGTTCAAATCTTGAGCAGTTAAAAGATTGTTAAAAGATTTCATGGCAAAACAAACTAAAACTGAAGTTAAAAATCTGTTAAATAAACAACTGAAATGCTGGATTTAATATATAATTTATTGAAAAATGCTCATAATCCTAGAACATTATCTAAATCTGCGTCCACAACATTAAAATTAAAACCTAACAGTAATGTTTTTAAATAAAGCCAAAAATCTAATAGTACAACATTATGTAGTTTAAAAATTATGAAAAAAAAAAGAACTCAATTTTACTGAACTGGTATGTTAAATTTTTAATTGTTAGGTTGTGAATGCAGCTTACTAGTTTATCGCAGTTCATATAAATTATATAGATTTTAAGTAGGTAAAAACTCTACGTCTACATTATTTTATAAAATATAATATTATTATTATTTTTACAATAGAATAAATGTGAAGAACAAGACAAATATACAAATATAATAAAACAAAGTTCACAATAATATCGTATACGTAACTTTGCTTGAGAATGCTTAGGGAATAATAATTATTACTTATTGTGAAATTACTTTTAACATTTCATTTCTATTTTGTCCATGAACTCTTATAGCACATAAGATCACATAAACATTTTAAAGTATAACAAATTATTAAAATTCCTAGATTAAACTCACAAATTTGCATAATAAGTGCTTTTGTACTGCTTTGATATACTAACTTTAAGATTGTATATTTTATGTTTATTACTGACTTACATTTAAAAATGTATTAAAAGGCTTTTAATATTACAAAAGTAGTTGATTAAATTTTATGAATTGTTAATGACATTCAATTATTATCCGATTATTATTATTTTATTTTTTGAATAATAATCATTTCGATGTTTAACCAATCACGTGGAGTTTATAATAGATTGCAATAAGAAGGCCCAAAGTCTGGCCCTCTGATTTGCCCGAAACTTTTTACTTATATAACTTTTAACAAAAAGGAACAAACGATTTCCATTGATCAGTTTTGTGAAACTTTAACTTACTGTAACAAAAAACATCAAGTGCTTATAGTTTTAGTATTATAATTATCAGGGTTTTAACATAATGCAAAAATAAGATGGAAACTGTTACATACGTCACCATCGTTTACCATACATCAAATTAAGTTACTAATTAATAACAATAATTACAAGGTAACAATTTTAATCAGTAGGTATTTATTTGTTAATTTGTATTAACACAATGACATATGACGTCACAGTTCCAAGCAAACCAAACAGCATAGTGTAATCCACGTTGAAAAATCCTGCTGCTGAAAAGTATGGACATTGATGAGTTGCTTGCTGAGCTAATAATATCAATTCTTCTCTTAAAATGCGGTCTTGAACATTATTGCTGACTGCAGGAACGTCCAGCAGTAAATTGTAGCAAACTGTCGCAGTACGTTGAGCTTCCTTGGTTGTCATATCGCAAGTTACAGCCACCACAACTCCCATAATCTGCAATAAAAATAAAACTGTGAAATATTCTGAAGACATTTTAAAAATTGCTTAATAGTTTTAATTGTACATATTTTCGCCAATTCTGTACATTAAGCACTCAATTACAAAATAATCCAATGGTTGGTGTAGAGAAACACTCTGGTTGGTATTGGTATGAGCTACCATTTTACCAGTTAACTCACCACTAAAATACAAAGCCAAAAAAAAGAGGTGGTTATAGCATGTAAAGCCTTCCAGTAGGCCCATTCATCCGGTTCGACAACCCAAATAAATTTCAAATTTATCATGCTAGCGTTGATACCTTCCAAGAAGCCATTAAATATATACCAGCACATTATAAGAATTTGGATACCAAAAAGTTGATTATATCTTTTAACGCTTCGACATAACAAAATGTAAGATTTTCTTATTGCTTTAATTCTCATAGAATAACAAGCAGATTTTTTAACTTTATTGGCTCCAATGAGAAATAACTTTTCTTTCGGTTCAGTTTTAAAAATTTCCTTGAGTTGTTTCACGATTATTTTAAAACGCAATTTTAATGAAGCAGTATAATTATAAATCATCAAACACGAGAGTAAAAATAAGTAATCTATGTAATAAATTATGCAAGAATTAGGAATATAGTTGAATTTTCCAATAGAATACAAGAAATGTATGTTATAAAAAATATACAAACAGTAAATAAAGTGGAATATTGATAGTTGAATCCATATATATCGATTCTCATCTACCGGAAACTTTGAAAACGTATTTAAAAATTTTACATATTTTAATTTATTCCGTATAGAAAATGTAATTAATATAACGTTGATGAAAACTATTGACTGCACAGTTGATAAAACCTGAATTACTATTTCGGTTATCGAAAAGTCAAACGCATCCAATAATGAGTAACGCATAGAAAGATCAAAGATCATTAATATGTTTAGAACAATTAACATCAAAATCGAATAAACCGTTTGCCACTTTGATTTCGAGTTGGTTAATGGTGCTAAGCCTAAAACCATAGCGGTATAGTACAATGGTTTTATGTTATGGCAAAAACTTTTTATTTTATTTTGTGACCACATTTCGAGTAATTTATTATAATATGTGACGGCAATTTTTTTCACACGTAATTTATTTTATGTTTATGTAAGTACAGTAAAATCTATTTAAGAAAATATTATTAAATTTAGGCTATTGAAGAGTGCAATCAAAGAGAGTGCTAGCTGAAAAAATTAATAAACCTATACAAACAAGTACAAAACATAAATATTTGCATTTAACGTTGTCGTGATAAGAAATACGAATAATTAAAATTTATTTATTAAAAAAAAGATAATGTAATTTTAATAATAATAAAAGGTTAGTTAATTCAATTAATCAATTTATTAATGATTATGTTGTAAATGATTTAAAAAAATAAAAATTAATAAGATCATTTTAATTTTGAGGCTTGACGCAAAAATTGTAAGAAATAACAACTCGAGTCAGCAATATTATTAAAAATATTGAACAGAAAAACAGCAAAATTGATTCGCAAGCTCTCTCTAGGTAAATTAAGTACGTACTAGTTTGATTAACGATAAAAACACTAAAATATAAAATATCGACTTACCATTAAAATAATTAACCAATGTATAGCTGAATTAAAGATATGTACAATTTGAATTGGAGATTCGTTAGTTTCGTTGGTAAAGATCAAATCAAAATACTTAATAACTGCGTTAATATTTTCCAAAAAACCACATAAAATGCAAAAGCATAACAAAACAATTTGAATCCCAAAGAGCTGATTAAATCTTTTTACAGTTTTAGACAGCAAAATGTAAGATTTTCTAATATTTTTAATTTTATTGATTACGGCATTGCTCGATTTTTTTATGACAAATAATTCTTTGGATTCGACTTCAAATATTTTTTTCAATCGCTTTACTAAAATTTTAAAACGCGTTGTCAATAGTTTTGTATAGTTGTATATTAACAAGCATGCAACTAATATTAAATAATTTAGTAAAAGGACTATGAAATGACCGCGAATTACATAACTTTCGTTTAAAACATACAAAAGATGTACGTAGTGGGTGGCATAGAGCCCAAAAACAACATGAAATATTACAATTTGAGCCAACATTTTTTTTGTGTGATGATTTGAGTAAATTGGAAATTCCGTAAAAGCGCTCAGAAATTTTTCGTATTTTACTTTATAAACTACAGAAAATTTTATTATGGTCAAATTAATAAAAACCATTGTCGAAAACGACGATAAGAAGTGAATTGCCATTGTTGTCGTTGTCGTTTTTAGTACACTCATTCCAGAGGCTCTTATGCTAATTGAACCAATAATTAATGTATTTAAAAAAATTAGCAATAAAACTTTAAATATTACGCGCCATATTAATTTTATTTTAAAAATTGGTACCAATCCAAAAACTTTTCCAATATTTTGTAAAGGTTTTAAGTCGTGGTAGTCATTGAATTCTCCCATTTTTGAACAAACCTGTAATACGTTTGAAGGTTTATTACTTTGACGACATAATATATTATTCCTAAGTGATTACATTAGTAATAAAATTTAAGTAATTGGATTTGCTTATAAAAAATTTATGAATTGGGTTAGAACGAGACGGTTAATTTTATTATCTAATGAATTAATTTTGTTTTAATCAAAAACAACATATTATACGTAACTATGTACACAATTATATAAATAATATGGATAATAATAAATAAAAATAAGTTTGAAGAAATAAAACCATAGTATAAATATTATCTAATATCGGGAATTTGGACCAATGGTTAATAAAACAACTTTAAACTTTTTGTCAATGTTTCGAGTTATATTTTACTCTTCATCAGGACTGAACTCGAATCGTTGACAGAAAGTTTAAAGTTATGTTTTATTAACCATTGGTCCAAATTCCCGATATTTGATAATAATTACAGTTTATGGATGAGAAATTATTAATGGATAATTGCCCTAGTATAAAGAAAGCTATCGGCAAACTCACCATAAATAAAATCAAAGTTGTAAATGCTGCGCATGCTGCGTATGAAACTGTAGAGGTGTTTCTATGTGTTTCGGTAGAAAAAACGTTACTAAGATAGATAATATGAACGTTAACCCCTTGTAAAATTGCACAAAAAATGCAAAAATAAAACATAAGGATTTGAATACCAAATAGTCGATTGAACCTTTTCACGGCTTTGAACAACAAATTATATGCTTTACGCGCATTTTTTACAGTATTCACAGATTTAAATAATTTTACCTTCAAACAATTTTTCGAAAGTTTTTCTAACTGTTTATGAATAATTTTGAAACGAATTTTTATTAAAACTACGTAATTACTGATCAATAAAGATGAAATCAACATTAAATAGTTTAGCACGAAATTAATTAAGTAATAATAGAAAAATTCGTTAATCGGGTTGTCATAAAATTGTTTTATCATGAAAGTAAAATATAATGTAATAGCAAAATGGTATATTCCAATTTGAATCCAAATTTGATGCTTTTGGTTGTTTTGATGTACCGGAAATTCCATAAACAAATACAAAAATTTTTCGTATTCCTCGTTATTCCAAAATAAGATCTTCAGCAATGATATGTTAAAAAACATCGCCTTGAAAACTATTAGTATAGATTGCATTACTTGTCCAACTAATTTATGTAAAGTTGTTATAAACTGCATGTAGCATAAATAAATTATAGCCAAATTGAAAATACCAAAAAGTAAACTTAAATATATTTTATACCACTTCGACTTTATGTTGATATTTGGGACTATGGTTAAAGCAATTGCTAAATTTTGCAAAGGTTTTATATTGTCGTAATCGGTTACGGTTTTGGACATTTTAAACAATCGAACAAACTCTGTGAACTATTTAGATTACATCGAACGTTTTTAAAGTTAATGATATAGATAACTAATGTTAAATTTTATGTTACTTTTTTGGATTATACATTTTTATATTAAAATTGCTACTACGAAATGAATTAACTTCTGATATCAATTAAATTAACTAAATAATACAGTGTTTGTTACTCCAATACAAAATACGTTACAGATAGATTTTCAAATTGCATTATACCTGGAAAGCACACTTAACTCACTGAAAATATAAATTATGCAATTTTATGTTAAAATCCCCATAAAATCGCAAACAGGAGCCAATAAACACGCTCATCAGACAACATCCGTAAGCCGAAAAAAATATTACAAAAATTATTAAGTAACCACAAAAATCAGCAAAGAGTTTAGTTCCTAACAGAACGAAATAAACGTAAAATTACGGAAGTTAATTAAAAAATTATGTTAACTATCTGTTTCACAAAATCTCAAAGAAATTATTTATAAAAATATTTTCTACAAAAAATTTTGCTTTTCTTAATTTATAAATTAGTTCATAAATTTTCAATTCTTCAAATTTAACGTTAACCGGTCTATTTCGTACCCAAAAACATTTATAAGATCAGCTGTAGTCTTGTACAAACTTTGTATCTTTCACAATGAGAGAAAAAAATAAAAATAATTTTTAATTAACTTACCACCATTAGGATCAACCATAAAAGTGCTGCGTTTATTGAATACGTAATTGTAAAGATGTTTACATGTATTTCAGTAGATAACAATTCATTATTACGGATAACAATAGAATTAATTGCTTGCAAAATTTCAGTAAGAATACAAAAACAGCAAATAAGAATTTGACCACCAAAAAGTCGATTAAACCTCTCCACAGCTTTGCACAGTAATGTATATGATTTTTGAATATTTTTCACAGTATTCATCGATTTTGACAATTTTACTCTTGAGCGCGTAAGTATTTCTAACCGTTGATGAATAATTTTAAAACGCGATTTTAATAAAAATGTATAATTTAAAATCATTAAGCATGAAAACAGCATTAAAAAATTTAATGTTAACTAAGTAATGAGGGAGAAATTCAATTGCTTTCCTAGAATAAAGATATTTTATAATGGCAGTAAAATATAATGCAACACTAAGAAAAAATATTCCAATTTGAATCCAAATTTTGTATTTCTGATTGTTTTGATATACCGGAAATTCTATAAACAATTCCAAAAAGTTTTCATATTCCTCTTTACTATATGTCGACATTTTCAGAGTGGCAATGTTTGAAAATATCGCCAAGGAAACTGTTAGTGCAGTTTGAAACACTTGGGAAGTTAAGGAATGTACAGTCATTATTAAGTAAGTTCCATAAAATGAATAAATTATAGCAATATTCAAAGCACTAGAAAATAAAATTAAGTATAATTTGTGCCACTTAGAGTTTAAGTTGCTGTTTGGCGCCATAGTTAGAGCAACTGCTAAGTTACGTAAAGGTTTTATGTTATCATAATCGTTTGCTATCTTGAACATTTTGACCAATTGAAAGAACAATAAAAACTATTTAATTTACATAAAACTTGTATAAAGTTAACGATACAAGTATATTAAAATTGCTAATAATAAATTAAATTGTGCTTTTAGTTTTAATATACATCATCATATTAAATTAACTAAATTGTTCTTCGATCTTCGCTGGAGAACAAATTATGATTACCTACTTTTATATTATTATTGAAAATAGCATAAAATAAAGCAATTAAACTATGAATAGAGTTCAAATATGAATTAATTTAGAAATAATCGATTTTTCATGCAAAAACATATTTATATGAATTTAACTGCATTCTGTTAACAGTCTTTACATTTCAATTCCACTTTTTTAAACGGTTCCCTTGAGTGCTGTGATTCGAACAGTTAACACCATAACATAATTTTACTTTAAACTGAATTTTAATTATATCCGGATTTTACTTAAAAACAGAGATTGTGCTTTTGACCACAGATCCATACCTTTTATTTATCTATCGATGATTTTTTCATCTATTTACCTCTATAGTTGCTTTGCGGTAAATATTTTTACAACAAATAATCAAAACTAATTTGAATAAATTTGTAGACGTAACAACTTCCGTAGAAATGTACAAACTGGAAACTTATCAGACCAGGTACTCCTGTATTTTATAAATCTTCTTAATGAGGTCGTGGGTTCAGACTGATCATAACTATATTCAAGTGTTGATTGGCCATTAGCCTTCCATTCATACAAAATAAATTAATTAAATTAAAATATTAAATATTAATAGGTTAAATTAACATCACTTGCTATCTTCAGACCTATTAGTTAGAAAAATTTTGATTTAATTTTTATTTCCGCCTAAATTTTATAGAAATTATTGAAATATACAAGATCTACTTACCAGTAAAATTATCAAGTAGTGTATAGCTGAATTCAAGATATATACATTAGTAAATGTAATGTCATTGAATTCAGTTTCAACAATGTGTGTTAGCATTTTAATAATTCCGTTAATATTTTCCAAAAAACCACTTACTATACAAAACCATAGCCAAAGAATTTGAATCCCAAAAAGTTGATTAAACCTTTTAACAGCTTTACATAATAAAATGTAAGACTTTCTAATTTTTAAAACTTTTTTTATTGTCACATAGCTTGATTTCTTGAGAAAAACTAATTCTTTAGACTCAAGTTCAAAAATTTTTTTTAATCGTTTTACAATAATTTTAAAGCGCGTTTTTAAGAGTTCGGTATAATTGTAAATTAACAGCCATGCAAACAATATTATATAATTTAATACAAAAACTATAAAGTGAGCACGAAAGCGAAACGTATGTGTTAAAACATGAAAAATATATATGTGGTGAAACACATGGATACCAAAAAGAAAATTAAATACTAAAATTTGAATTAAAAGTTTCTTTTTGTGATGATTTGTATAAGCTGGAAATTCGGTAAACGAATTTAGAAATTTTTCGTATTTTACTTTGTAGAATATGGAAAATTTTATTATAGTTATATTCATAAAAAGCATTCCGTGGAATGACGTCACCAAGTGAATCACAATGTCGGTTATTGTTTTTTTTTCTTCAATCATCAAATATATTCTTTCATGTATTGAATCAATCATTAATATATTTAAAAAAATTAGAAGTACAACAGCAAATGTTGTGCCCCGTATGAATTTTAGATTAAAAATTGGTACGAGCCCAAAAATTTTTCCCGTGGTTTGCAAAAGTTTTATGTTGTTGTAGTCGTTTTTCCCCGTCATTTTTTGATAAACTTTGTCGTACATTTGTGACTATATTTAATTTCAAAATCATTATACTAGTAGCAAATCAAGTAATTGCGTTAAAAACGTTGATATTTACATGGAATGTAAAGTAGGTCATAGAAAAACTTACTATAATAATTTATTATGTTTAAAACTTCATTATGTTAATCGATTGTTAGTTTCGTAAAAAAAATTTAATTATTTTATTTAGGCAATATGCTTACCGAAAATCAATAATAATAATGTGATAATAATCAATAAAGGTGTAGCGCTTTCTAAGATTTTTTCTGACGTTTTCCAATTGTTTTCAGGTTTTTTACAATTATTTAAAAACTCGTTTTAAGTAAAAATCAGTAAACATGAAAATACCACTAAAAGTAATTAAAATATTTCTAGGTTTAGAAAAGAGTTCTGAATTAATTTGCTAACTTGTAAGCGGGTACCAACGGAAGTGACCGCGCGACCACCCGACAGTATATTTACTGGTATTTATAAAATGTACAAAATATCACATTTTATATTCTCTTAAACAAGATTACTGATTAACTTTTAATATTTATTGTACACAGAACTGCAGAATTCGGTAATATAATATATTATAATCAACAACTTACCAAGCAAATGCACAACCACAGGAATATTAAACACAATATTTTCAAAAGTTCAACAACATCTTCTCTTGAAGTGGCATTCGAAATTATTTCTAGAGCTTCTATAAATTCGTTAACATTAATCAAGAAAGCAATAAATATATTAAAGCATAGTACAACAATGTGAAAACCAAAAATCTGATTAAATCTTTGCACGCTCTTACTCAACAACACATAGAACGTTCTAATATTTCTGATAGGATTATCGTCAAAGTCATAACTAAGCTTTTCAATTTTTAAATTTGTTTCCAAACCGACAAACCAAATTGTTTTCAGTTGTCTCCGCAGTGTTTTGAATCGGGTTTTTAATAAAACTATGAAATTATAGATCAGTAAACATGAAAGTAACATCAAATAATGTAGAATTATACTGCAGTTATTTGAAATATAAATAAACATTTTAGCAACACTAGAACCAAAGGGAAAAGTATACGCTATGTAAAAAATAAGAATTGAATGCAATGTAAGAATTTGTAACCAAATACTATAAGATGGTTTATTTTGCAAAATGGGAAATTTTGTAAACGCGGTTAAAAACTTTTGATATTTTTGCCTATTACACAAAAACAGTTTAATTACGTTGATATTGAGGTAAACACATGTAGAAATTGAGTTTAGAGCAATGAGTATCGTAGCAATTATTCCAGATAGTAAGTTAATTTTTTCGAAAAACTTCAAATAAAATGAATAAGCGTAAAAAATATTTAAACCAATTATAATTAAAATTGGGCGTATTAAAATATACCACTTTAACTGGATATTAGGATTTGGTACTAATCCAAAAAACATTGCCAGATTGTATAGCGGTTTAATGCCATCGTAGTCAAGTTTGGTGGTTTGCAACAACATTTTCACTTTTAATGACATTACGCTTATCAATTCAGTATATTATTTAATACTAGTACGCAATTTTTTCATTTACACAGTTTGGTAAATACATTTATTAGCGCGTTAATCAGTAAAGTGCTTCTGAATAATAAAATATTTTTTTAATAATATAATTTTACTACTAATCCGATTATTGACCGAGAGCCTAAAAAAATTTGGGGGTTCTTATACAGTTCAAAATGAATAGGCACATGAGCCAATTTACTATCTTCGGTGTACATACTATTTTTCGCAACTGTGGTTCTTAATAGAAAGTGAAAAAAGCACTACACTAAAATGTAATACATAAACTTACCAATAAAATCAACAACCAAAGTATGGCCGCATGAAACATATACGCAATAGGAAATGTCACTTCTAATTGATTTTCAACGATTTCTTTCCAAAACATAATTATTCCGTTGATATTTTCCAAAAACCCGCACGTTATGCAGCAGCATAGCAAAAGAATTTGAAATCCAAAAAGATTATTAAACCTTTTAACAGTTTTACACAACAAAATATGAGATTTTCTAAGATTATTAATTTTATTGATTTTAACATTGCTTGATTTCTTTATACCAAATGAGTTTTTGGATTTGACTTCAAAAATCATTTTTAATTGTATTGCTATAATTTTAAAACGCCTCTTTAATAGAGCCGTGTAATTGTAAATCAATATACATGCAAATAATATTAAATAATTGAGTACAAAAACTATTAAATGACCAGGAACGAAATAGATCATTTCTATAAGATAAAAAACATATATGTGGTTGCCTACATAGATGGCGAAAACAAAGTGAAATATTAAAATTTGAGCTAAAATTCTGTTCTTGTGACGATTTGAGTAAGCAGGAAATTCTAAGAAAGCATTAAGAAATTTTTCATATTTTTCTTTGTAAAATATAGAAAATTTTATAATGGTTGCGTTAATGAAGACCATTGCGCATATAGTTGGTAAAAAATGAATTACAATTTCTGTCGTTGTATTTTTTCCTGCAAGTATCCAGACAAGTCTTGTACGAATTGAACCAATTATTAATATATTTAGAAAAATTAATGATATAACCGAAGATATTACACGCCATACTAATTTTAGTTTAAGGATTGGTACCAGCCCGAAAACCTTTCCTATATTTTGCAAAAGTTTTATGTCGTCGTAATCGTTTCTTTTCCTCATTTCTTTGCAGCCTTGGTGACACTTTTGAAGTATTACTTTTTGGGAATATTAATATGTTGCTTTATTTTTAAGTGATTGAAAAACTAAGTAATTGTATTAAAATGAGTTGTTTGTTAAACAAAACTGCCCACTTGCCAAACAAAGACAAAAAACTTAATAATTGAGTTTAGACGCAAAGAAAATGAAATGTTTTTTAAATTTATTATTAAGCATAATTTCGTTCAAAAATGAAACTTTTACATGATTTCACTTTTTGTCGGTAAATTGACATCAGCTACAATTTTTCATTTCAAGCAAGAAAATAGTAAATATTTTGAAACAAGTTTATAACTAATAGATATAATAAAATACTGATTATCAACTAAATTATATGCTATTTTATGCTTTTTTTTACATACTGACATTATGGATATACTGTCGTGTTTCGAAAACCATAACAACATTAATTTTATTTATTTTGTAAATAATTTTAAAGTTTGAATTTGTTTTATTATTTATTTATTTATAATATTGTATATAAAAATGTTAAATGTTACGAAACGAAAAATATAAAGTGAAGAGAGTGGGACTTTAAAGTGAGAAGCAGAACACTTGGGCTGACGCCTTCACGTCGGCCGTACATCATTCCCGCAATAAAGTTTTAAATTGTTAATTGTTTGAAAATTAATAAAATAAATTAAGTTGAGTTGATGTTTTTGTTTAAATTAATTGTGGTAAAGTGAAAATTGTTAAATAAATTGGAAAAGATGAAGAATTTAGTGAAAATTTTGGTCGATGCATTAAAAATACGTCGCAACAAATTTGTTTAACCAGGCGTGGCCAGCTGCAAAAGACCATGTGCGCTTGCAAGGCTACAGACTACAAAGAAAAGTTGAGCAATTTTAATTTACAATTTTAGCTTCAACTACAAGAGCTCATAGCTAAAAAAAATGGATGTATACCGAGCAAAGAAAGTTAATTTTAGAATTAAGCAAATTTTATAAATTAGTATAGCTTGGGTCATCTCAATTAAATAATATATAGGTAGGTATTATTTAAAAAAACTTACCATTAAAATACATAACCATAAAAGTGTTCCAGTTAAAATCTGAGAGTATTTAAATATAATTTCTGATTCATTGCTCACAATTTCTTTGATAGCAGTAATAATTAAATTGATACAATCTAGAAATCCAAGAAAAATAAAAAAATATAAAATGAAAAGCTGAACACCAAAAAGTTGGTTAAACCACTTCACACATTTACTTAATGATGTATAGAATTTTCGAAGATTTCTTATGTTACTCCAGCAGCAATGTCCAAATTTATTAATTTTTTTATCATTAAAAATAAACATGCTTTCTTTTAAATCATCTGTAAAGACCGACTTTAATCTTTTGTTGATCTCTCTAAACCGAACATTCAGTAAAACAATATAATTAATAAGTAGCAAACATGGTAATAGTATATAATATTGAAAAACCAAAAGGACAAAGTAAAACTGGCCGTTACCTAGTGCCAGAACTACTATACAAATATAAACGTTACCTATTACATAAAGCCGGGAAATAAGATTAAACATTATTATTTGAATCCATATATAATTGCTACGTTTGAGAGGAATATCTGCAAACGTGTCGAAAAATCTTATATATTTTTTTTTACAGTGTACTGAACACTTTATTATAGATATACTAATAAATATTAAATTAGAAGTTGCCGATATGAAACGAATTGCATTAACAGAAATTGTTTCTTTCTGTAAGGCATCCATTTTAAAAGCAAAACAAATAATATTGTGAATACCGCACAAGTTTAAAATAATTAGAGTTATAATTGAATATATTGTATGCCACAGTTTTGTACTTTTAATTGGTGCTAAAGCTAACATTGCAGCAATATTGTATAGTGGTTTTATATTTTCGCTATCGTCAGTAGAAGTTATTTTATAAGCCATTCTGACTAAACCTTCTGTAACTAATTTTAATTCAGAATGCAAGTAAAATTTATGTTATAACATTACTAAATTGATTGCATGTTCCAAAAAATAATTTTAAAATAATTTTCATGTCTCGATATAATATTTATAAATTATTAATATTGTTATTTAAACAGTAAATAATGTTAATGTATTTACATAAAAAGTACATTTTATAATTCTGTGTTGATTGCGAAAAAGTGCTTAAGTCAATATTTGTCAAACTGAGGTAATGGCTAAAACAAAACTAGGCAAAATAGAACTTGTACTGACTAACATTTTGAGGATATATAACTTTTTTTTCATATTTGTTATTAAATATAATGTTATTACGGGAATAAAATAAAATAATAGAAAAAAACTAAAAGTTAAGGATTTTACTTGACTTAAGTGAACTGATAAGAATACTTTGATAAATCCACCAGTTACACCAAACGTTTTCTTAAAGCATGCCTTGCATATCAATTTTTTTTCCCTTTGCACATTTAGATGATAAGTATTAGTCCATTGTCGATTTCGAACAGCTTCACCAAAATGACGTAAGCTTTGCGTGTTTCTACCTCGCGTTGTTGTAAGCTCATTCAAGTAATCGGATCTCCTATTTCTGTCTCCCATTGCCCAAAAAGGTATAAAATATTTCTTTTCTTACTTTATCTTCAAAATGATCTTTGCATTGGATTTGACAATCTGAAAGCTCTAAACAAGCTTTTGATGCAATTAACTTACCATTTTTGGTTATATATTCTTCGCTACGATTTCGTTTTCCTTTTCTAGAATTTCGTATAATTCTTGATCGTCTTGTTGAAACAGTTCTTAAAAGAGGAGAATCTTCAAAAGATCTAGTACAATTTTCTTCTGTTTGGCTTACAGTAATAGTTTCCTTCGGTTCGAGTGTCCTATATCTTCATGTGAAGTTTTCTGTCGCTTTGATGCTGGTAACCGATCTTCACAGATGTCTTCTGTGGCAGATGGTATAAAGTTGTCAACATAAAGATCATGTCGATTACCATCGTTACCATCATTCTGTATTGCAATGACCCGAGCTACACAAATTTATAAAAATTTGCTCAATCCAAAATTACTCCTTTGCTCGGATTCATCCATTATTTATTAACAAGAGACTCTCGTAGTTAATGTTAAATTGTAAATTTTTGTTGTAAAATTTGTTACCTTGCAATGTGGTATGGTCGTTGGCAGTCAGTCCGTCTAACAAATTCGTTTGTCCATTTATTTTGACAAATAACCAAAATTATCACAATTTCTTTCAAATTTCCAAATTCTTTAACAATTTGCACTTCGCCACAATTAAAACAACTTTCTTTAAATAAATTAAAATGCACTTTTATGTTTTTTAACAAACATCAAAATTAAAATCATCAATTGCGAGAATAACAATCATCCGTTCGTCTATTCGACGCAAAGTCGTCAGGCCAAGTGTCTCTATTCAAGCCCCTCTCTTTTCTACTTTTAGTAGAAAACTTTTAGTAGTCACCTTGTGTGATATGTTGAAAAAATCAAAAAAATGTTTTCTTCATAAATTGATTCTTAAACATGTGTAGAATATGCTGGTAAAGTGATTTTCCAACTTTCTACACACATTTACACTTTAAAAACATTACATACATTCTACATGTGAAGATATGCTGTCTTTGCAGAGCTAGCGGTATTCCGTTTCACGGTAACCGTCATTTAGGCGACATCAATTGGGCGATGTCTTATTAGGCGACCGGTCAAATAGGCGACGCCTATTTCTTTTGGAATTTGACCCGAAGTCCACAAATTTCTGCAATTACGTTTTAGCACTTGTATTTCTCATCCTCATTTGTTCAAGTTTTTAGATAAGTTGAAAGAAATTCAAAAATCGTATGACATAGATTATGAACGAATTATTGTAGGACATGAACCTAATCGAAAGCGAGCAAGGTATGAAGAAGCTGATGAAAGAATTTTAAATCAGGTTCTCCAATACCACAATTCAGAAAATATTATAGAATACCTTCGCGGTTTATCCTACAATTATAACATGGATTGAAAATTTTTGTATATAAATACACAGGATTTATATGTTAAATAATTCAAAAATAAATTTTGTAATTAAACAGTAGGTACTATTTTTATTCATTTTTTTTATTAAATTTTTTTTCCGAATTTTCAGTCTTTAAATTTGTACGTCGCCGTCGCCTAATTTGGGTCGCCTAATAAGACGTTGCCCAAAAAGCCGGTGTCCAATTGACCGTCGCCTATTTGACGTCACCTAATTTACCGTCGCCTAAATGTCACGTACCGTTCTTTTCATCTCTTGGGATTGAAGCAAAAACGAAGCCAGCATATTTAAGAAACTTCTAAGATGAAGAAGAAAGAATTATCTATAGACCAGGCATAGCAGATTAATGGTGACTAAAGATATTAACTTGGTTTATATCTTAAAAGATTTAAAGTATGAAATATTTTAAATCGTATTTGAACTTCTTTTTAAGCGCGATTTTCTTAAAACTACATTTTTCTAACTGGTCTCCACAATATCTCAAAAACTGTATGACCAATTGCTTTGAAATTTTAACGGTAGATTCGAAACATGTAAGGTCATCGATTCAACTAAAAGAATTAAAAAATTCCGAGCCGTTCTTTTTATACGTAACAAAATAATCAAATAAAATCATGAAATTTGAAAATTAATTTTCAAAAACGTCAATTATTTAATTATCAATATTTTTAAATGATTCTAGTTCATTCCATAGCCACAGCTTTACAGATTGAAATGCCGTTTGGTTTTTTAATTTTAGATAAGTCAATAAGCCGGAATCATGGAGACCGTTGACAAACTTGTCAACAAACAATCTTGGCTTATGGAGTAATCGTGATGAAAATTTTAGTCTGAAAATATTCTGACTTACTATTGAAATGTCAATAAATATATAGAAAAAAGTTCAAACCTCTATATTTTTATTGTTCGTCATAAAAAAAATCCCAAAAAATAACTTAAGAAATGATCGTCACAGGGGGGACTGCCTTAAAAGACTTTAGGCTGTCACTGTCACTGTATGCGCATTGAAGCTTGAAACCAAGCTTATTGTACTAGAAATATTATTCTAAATTAAAAAGTGAATTAAACATTAACAACATTTAATATTATTGAGCTTTCGCAAAGAGTAATCGCATATAAAAAAATTTACTAGACAACAGTTATAGTCCGTTAAATTTTCTATCCGGAATGGAGCCTCAAATTTTTTCTAAAACGTTTTGTTTAACAGATACAGGTTTTAAAAAAAGCCAAAAAAAAGCTCAAATTTTTCAAAATTTTTTTTGGTTATTTTAATTCATAACTCGATTTTAGACAATAAAATGTTTAAACCTTGTTGGTAGATTAGTTCACGCTCTTTAAAAAAGCACTAAACTATTTTTACTGAAAAATCAATATTTTCGGAGCTATAGTCATGATGTGAACGTGGAAATTAAAAAAAAATGCTTTAAGTGATTTTTCTATTAAAATTTTTCAAAATTCCGAAGATTATTTAATTACATCAAAACAAAAGATGTCTTTTTTAAATATTCATTTATCTGTTTTTACCCTCACTGCAATTTTCATTATCGAGCTTAACAATTCTATATTAAAAAACTCACCAGTAATATAAACAACCATAAAAACGTTCCAGCCAGAATCTGACTGTTGTGAAGTGCATCCTTAGCTTCAGTCATCGAAATGTATTTAGCCACTGAAATTATGTTATCGACACATTCTAAAAATTCAAGAAAGATAAAAAAAAATAAAAGAAGAATTTGAACACCAAAAAGTTGGTTAAACCACTTCACGGTTTTACACAATATAGAGTATGATTTCCTTATGTTTTTCACGTTACTCAAGCAACTGTTTTCAAATTTATTTATATTTCTTCTTTTTCTTTCTAAATCGACTACAAAGAGTGATTTTAATCTTTCAGTGAGTGCATTAAAACGAGCCTTCAGTAAAACTGTGTAATTAACAAACAGCAACCACGATATCAATAAGAAATAATTCATTGCGAAAGAAATTAAACAATAAATTAGAATATAAGATATTTCCACAACACTCATAAAATAAATGGTAATCGTTAGGAATATAGCATAACTAGCATGGAATATTATTATTTGGGTCCACATTTGCCGTCTACGTTTGATAGGAAATTGAACAAACGATTTCAAAAATGTCTTGTATTTTTCTTTATACCATAGGGATAATTTTATAATAGATATATTGTTAAAAAGTAATATAGAAATGTTCGATAACGAATGAATTAACACGGCAGAAATAGGCAATTTATGTTCAATAAGAAGATAATAAAAATGCAGAAAATTGTAAAAACCGCACACATTTACAACTATTAAAATTATAATTGAATATATTATGGTTTTCCACTTTTTTGCACTTTTATCCGGCGCTAAAGCTAAATATGCACCAATATTATATAATATTTTTAAATTATTGTAATCGTTAGTAATAATTATTTTAGAAGTCATATTTACTAAGCTGTCTATGACTAATTTTGGAGCTGAATACAATATTTCATGTAAACTTAATCATATATATTAAGTAAGTACTTTATATTGCCACCGTAATGATTGTAATAATATTCAAAATTAAAGTAAACTTATGGCAAAAAACAATAATTTAATAAATTGATTATTTATTTTGTTATAACAAAAGAAAAAAATTAATTGGTATAGTTATTTACAGATCGATATTTATTACTAAAAAAAATTACCATTAAAGTATACAACCACAAAAGCAATTTAATCAGAAACTGGGCATATTCAAATATCTAAATATAAGAATTGGCGAAATGCATCTTATTGACTACTTTTGGTGCAAATACAAATAGAGCTAATTATAAATAAACTTATTAAATTTTGTTATTGATTACAGATAAAAAATGTACAAAAAAATAGAAATACTTGAGTATTAAATTGTATGCCAAAAGGATATTTTATGTCATTTTTCAATATTTTCAAAAAGCAAAATAAAAATAGACAAAATATCTTATAAACTATTATTTTAAATAAAAATATTCACATTCTTTGCCATTTGTCTACTACCTGTAATTAACAAAAGTGTGCACTTCTCAAAACACTATTCAATAGCTTCATTGCATTTTTGCATTGCATGTGAGATTATCTCACATTTTCAACAACTAAATTTTCAATTTTAACAAAAAACCAACTTTTTTTAGACAGCGCAGTTTGCTTATAGTATATTATGGTAATAAAACACTTACCAAAAAAATTAAAAGACACAGGAATATCATATTCAAAACATACATAGCTTGAGTAACTATGTCTCTTGATACACCGATCAGAATTATTTCAATTACTTTTATAAGTTGGTTAACACTGAGGAGAAACCACATAAATATATTAAAACTTAGTACAACAATGTGAACACCAAAGAGTTGATTAAATCTATGCACAGTTTTACTTAATAATATATAGGATGCTCTTATATTTTTGATTGGATTATTGTTAAAATTATAACTAATTTCTTTAATTTTGAAATTTGTTTCCAAACCGACATAGCAAACTGCCTTTAGTTGTCTCCGGATTGTTTTGAATCGGGTTTTCAATAAAAATATGAAATTATAAATTAGCAAACAAGAAATCAGCATTAAGTAATTTAATAAAACACCGCAGTTATCTGTAATAAAACTAAAGAATTGCGAAATATGACCAAACGGAAAAGTATATCCGACATAGAAAATATAAATAACATGAAATGTAAGAATTTGCATCCATATCTTTTTGGAGAACTGCTTATTTCCTACAACACTAAATTCTTTATAAGCGCTTAAAAACTTTTGATATTTCCTTCTATTACATATAAAAAGTTTAGTTACGTTGATATTCAGGTAAGCACTTGTGGAAATTGTGGTGAAAATAACCAGCACCGTAGTAGTGGACAAACGAGTGGATACATTAAATTTCGAGAAATAATTCATATAAATTGAGTAAACGTTAAGAATGTTTAAACACGTTAAAATTAATAACGGACGTATTAGAGCAATCCACTTAAATTTGATATTAGGGTTTGGTGCTAACCCAAAAAACATTGCTATGTTGTACAATGGCTTTATGCTGTCGTAGTCAAGTTTAGTGGTTTTGAACAACATTTTTATCTTTAAATGATTTTGTCGTTGTCGATTCAACAACTTTAACCAATGAAATTGTTATGAAATAGTAATGCCTATTTATATTATAGTTTGATAAAAACTTATCATTAGCATATTAATCAGAAGAGTGTGCTTATTAGCATAATATCTTTAATATAATAAGTACATATTGAAAGTTAGCTATTTAATTTGACAGTTAAACATAAGTGGTATTTGCCGTTCGTTCAACTGCGATGGCAATTGCGGCTTCCACAATCGAAATTAAATTTATCTAATAGAAAAGAATAATTAAAAATAACTGACAACCTGAAAATTTAGCAATCATTAATAATATTAGTAAAATATCAGCTAAGGGTTTTTAAAAAAACGCTTGAATGTAGCTAAGCCCGTCCAGATCGAAGTAATAGGCATTCCTTGCATAAAAAATCGTTAAACTTGAGGGTCTGGGTAACATTCTATATCCAATTAACTGTAATGTTTTTATTATTTAAAAATAAAATAAAATTTTTTAAAAATTCGTTCTTTTTACACATATATTTTTTTGCCCCCTATTTAAAATTCAAAATTTATATTTTTTAAATTTAAAAAACTTACCAGTAAAATATACAACCATATAAATAGAACAATTAGGATCTGACTGTCTTGAAATACATATTTAGCTTCTGTGACCAAAATGTGTTTTGTCATGTTAATTATATTATCGATAGATTCTAAAATTTCAAGAAAAATAATAAAATACAAAATTAGAATCTGAACACCAAAAAGTTGATTAAACTGCTTCACGCCTTTACTCAATACCATGTACGATTTTCGTATGTTTTTGGGGTTACTCCAGTAACCACTTTTAAATTTATTTCTTTTATTGTTTTTGATATCAACTGCAAAGATTGATTTTAATCTGCCATTAAGCGCTTGAAAACGAGCCTTCAGTAAAGCTATATAATTAGCCGACAGCAAACATGAAATCAGAAACAGATAAATTAAAAGCAAAGAAATGAAGAAAACAGCTAAAAAGAAGGAAACTTCCATAATTGTCATAAAGTAACCGACATGCATTAAGAACAGAGCATAAATAAAGTGGAAAATTATTATTTGGGTCCACATGCGATGACTACGTGTGATAGGAAATTGGACAAATATTTTCAAAAATTTTTTGTATTTTTCTTTATATCGTAGGGATGAATTTATTACAGATGTATTGACCAATATTAATACAGAAATTCCTGATATCGAACGAATTATCAAGGCAGAAATTGATTGCCTCTCTCCGACATAATAAACATAAAAACACAAAATGTTGTAAATACCCCACACATTTAAAATTATTAAAATTATAATTGAATATGTTATGGTTTGCCACTTTTTTGTACTTTTACTGGGCGCTAAAGCGAAAAATACACCAATTTTATACAATGGTTTTAAATTATCGAAATCGGTAGTAGTAATTATTTCAGAAGTCATTTCCACTAAACTTTCATGTCTACATTTATGGCGGAATACAATAATATATTATGTAGACTTAACAATATTTTAACAGACTACTTTATATATTATTACTTGAATAATTACAGTAATATTACAAATTAAAGTAAACTTATTATAATTACGTATAGAAAAAAAAAAAAACAATTTGGTAAATTGATTGTTAAATAACCAAACTAAACAAATGTTAAAATAATGAATTTTAACTGTTAAGTAAAGAATACATACTTATAAGAAACATAATATTTGAATAAACAAGAAATTGAATTCTGAAAAATTACGTTATAGAAATAATAAAAATTTTTTTATATAAAATTTTTCAGTAAAGCCAAAAATAACACAAAATTGTAAAAAAATTTTTGTTTTGTTTTTTCTAGAAAATCCGCATTAAACCAGTATTTTCACCTGTCAGAACTAACTGATAGATTAATTAAGTTTTTTAAATTTAATTTTCATTATCTTTTTTAACATACTGTAATATTGTAAATTTGAATTTGAATATAATGGGCGGGAAATTTTAAATTTGTTTATTTTGGTTACTTTAAAATACAACAATTTGGCAACTGCGAATTTTAAAACGCAGGAAGTAGGGTTTCCGTTAGATTTGACCGTTAGAGATCGAAAAAAAGCCCTTACATTTTTTTGTACGTCGAGACAGGAGGTTGTGGGTGATTTTAGTGCTTGAGATGTTTAAGAGAAGGTTATTCAATAATTGAATTTAAAAAATATTTTAGTTATGAACAGATTTAAAATACGTAAGTTTAAATATTTGATTTATTTTCAAAAATAATTTAATACAGGATTACGTTAAAATTTTAAGTAATAATCTCAAGACCACGCGGCTAGGTAATTTTTACATTCGGGGTTGAATCTAAGTTTTTATTAATTTATCTTCAGTTATAAGATTTAATTACTGTTCGAGATTGTGATTTAATACTATTATCATTTAAAACGGGAGTGGGATTAGGTAATGGAAGAGATTGATTATTCATATAATGTGTTACCAATGGCGTACCATTACGGTGGTTGGTTTGGTTAAGACGTAAGATGAGTTGCTGAAAATGAATTGCGCAACAGGTTGAGTGGACGCTTAAAATCATAAGATGGCGATGGCAATATGTCGTAGTAATAGGTGATCATTGACAAGGATAACCGCAAAAGGACCAGAAATCGTCAGCCATTTTCGGCGAACATGTTGCTTGATTTTTCTTTTTTCAAATATCTATATGATGTACTACAAAATTGTGATATTTCAGGACGGTTATTGATAAATTTTAACATGTTCCTTATGATTATTTGCGACCACTTATAAAATAATAAAAATTGGATACATATAAGATAATAACAATTAACCAAATAAAAGCTAATACCAATTGAAAAACAATATTAAAGAATTGTTTTAATAAAGTTCTTCATGATTATTATTTGCTAGTTTAAGTATGGGGAATTTATTTAGTTAAGTACAAACGATTTATTTACATTTAAGGAATTGACCAACTAGCAATAAGGGTGACAATCTTAGTTTAAGATGACGATATATTAATAAGGTGACAATCCTAGCTTAAGTGACGAGATAATAATTATAAGAGCAGATAATTTAGAATATAAGGGTTATTATTTAAGATCTTACATAATATAAAAAAAAACCAATTGAGTTGAACATCGAAATGCATACATGAACTTCTTACAAATTACTATAGGTTGTGGTTGGTCATTAAATATGAATAATCGATTAGAAAACATTACGATCAGAGGGATTAACTATCGAACAGTTATTAAATCAAATTTCAAACTAAAGTATTCTGAATTAAATGATATCAAGAAGATTAACTTTGCTGGTAAATTGGTTGTCGGACTACCTTTTTCTTTTCGGTTAAATAAATATTCATCGTTAAACCGAATCCTGTATTTTATTTAATTTGTGTGTACTAATTATTCCTTCAGGTATCCTAGCAGTGGTTACGCCACTGGACAGATGTAAGTTTAAGTTTGAAGTTAGTAAGTAAGGTAACTAGATTAACATTCAAAGAGCCTTCCGCAAATTTGAAAGGACTTGTAAGTGTTATTACGAGGGGGATTACATCGTGAGAGGTTTGTTTGACGATCACAGCTTTGGTTTGGTTTGTAACTTTGATTTGAGAAGGCGGTAATTCAACTTGAAGAACCAAATATTACAATACATTATTGTAATTGACGACATAATTTGAGAAAAAATAGTTAAAAACTACAAAAATGTAATTCAAATATGTATTGGTTGTTTAACTCCACCCCTCTAGTGAATTTATAAATACATAGCAGTAGATAAATATAATTTTCTGTCATTTTTAATAACTTTTTAATCGTCATGTCTATGTCGAACCTGATATTTTTCAAGAAAACTTAGAAACAGCAAAATTTGGCTATCATTAAGAAAATCTGATTTAAAATAAGTAATAGGTTTTCCTAATAATCAAAGTTTCAAAAAGTTAATCTACACTTTAATCGCTTCGTTCTAATTTCGTCTAACAAATTGTACAAATTCTTTCTTATAACCACATATTGTCGTATCACAGGTTTTAGGAAAACCAAAAAATGCACAAACACGTTTTAGAACTAAAATGTTTCAAGTTAACACAATATATAAATACACAGTATATGTATTTATCGCAAACTTTTTCACCATACTACGGCATAATCAGGCAATGAACTAGAAAGAGAAACGAGAAGAATTCTGGGATACTGTCAGTTAATTCCCATCACGAATTTCAAAATTTCAGCTCGCCTATAGGAAAGAAGACAATTTTCTGGGCATTTTAAGAAGAAAAATCCATTGCATTTCGAAAAAATGGCATTTTAAAATTACGAAAAGCAGGGAGATGTAATATGATATACCCCGATTTGTGACGATTGGTCTCACGTTGATTTCCCTGCTCTTTATTTTGTTGACGGTACGTGTGCTTTGATATACTCTTAATTTTGTTGTCAGTCGCGGTCGATACCCGGACGAATTCTATGACTTCGAGTACCACGCTTGGCAAGTTCTGTCATTCTTCAGCAGGGATGTTTTTAAATTGTTATGTGTAAGGTGAAAAAATAAAACAGGCCCGGAGGGCGCCGAATCAGTAAAATGCTTTGGAATAATAAAATATTTTTTTAATAATATAATTTTATTATTATCTATATTGACCAAGAGCTTAAAAAAATGAAGCTTTCTTTATATAGTACAAAATAAACAGGTACATGAGCCAAGTCACTATCTTTGGTGTATATACTATTTTTCGCAACTACAGTTCTTACAACTTCAACTACAGAATAGTCAAATAATACTTTCAAAGGTGAGAAAAGCACAATACTAAAATGTAATACATAAACTTACCAATAAAATCAACAACCAAAGTATTGCTACATGAAACATATACGCAATAGTAAATGTCACTTCTTCTAATTGATAATCAACGATTTCTTTCCAAAACATAATCATTCCGTTGATATTTTCCAAAAATCCGCACGTTATGCAGAAGCATAGCAAAAGAATTTGAAATCCAAAAAGATTATTAAACCTTTTAACAGTTTTACACAATAAAATATGAGATTTTCTAAGATTATTAATTTTATTGATTTTAACATCGCTTGATTTCTTTATACCAAATGAGTTTTTGGATTTGACTTCAAAAATCATTTTTAATTGTATTGCTATAATTTTAAAACGCCTCTTTAATAGAGCCGTGTAATTGTAAATCAATATACATGCAAATAATATTAAATAATTGAGTACAAAAACCATTAAATGACCACGAAGGAAATAGCTCATTTCTATAAGATAAAAAAAATATATGTGATGGCCTACATAGATGCCGAAAACAAAGTGAAATATTAAAATTTGAGCTAAAATTCTGTTCTTGTGACGATTTGAGTAAGCAGGAAATTCTAAAAAAGTATTAAGAAATTTTTCATATTTTTCTTTGTAAAATATAGAAAATTTTATAATGGTTGCGTTAATAAAGACCATTGCGCACATAGTTGGTAAGAAATGAATTACAATTTCAGTCATTGTATTTTTTCTTGCAAGTACCCAGACAAGTCTTGTACGGATTGAACCAATTATTAATATATTTAGAAAAATTAATGATATAACCGAAAATATTACACGCCATACTAATTTTAGATTAAGGATTGGTACCAGCCCGAAAACCTTTCCCATATTTTGCAAAAGTTTTAAGTCGTGGTAATCGTTTCTTTTCCTCATTTCTTTGCAGGCTTGGTAGCACTTTTGATGTATTACTTTTTGGGAATATTAGTATGTTGCTTTATTTTTAAGTGATTGAAAAACTAAGTAATTGTATTAAAATGAGTTGTTTGTTAAACAAAACTGCGCACTTGCCAAACAAAGGCAAAAAGCTTAATAATTGAGTTTAGACGCAAAAAACTGAAATGTTTTTCAAATTTATTATTAAGCATAGTTTCGTTCAAAAATCAAATTTTTACATGATTTTACTTTTTGTAGCAAAATTGACATCAGCTTCAATTTTTTATTTCTAGCAAATAAATATTAAATATTTTTAACCAAGTTTATAATAGATATTATAAAATACTGGTTATTAACTGAATTTTATGCTATTTTACGCTTTTTTGAACATATTGACATTATGGATATTATAATAATATACGTATGTATTATTAAAAGAAACTTACCATTAAAATACATAACCATGAAAGTGTTCCAGCAAAAATCTCAGAGTACTTAAATATAATTTCCGTGTCATTGCTGAAAATTTCTTTTACAGCACTAATCATTAAATTGATACAATCTAGAAATCCAAGAAAGATAAAAAAATATAAAATGAGAATCTGAACACCAAAAAGTTGGTTAAACCACTTCACACATTTACTTAATGATGTATAAGATTTTCTAAGATTTTTTATGCTACTCCAGCAGCAATGTTCAAATTTACTAAATTTTTTATCATTAAAAATAAACATGCTTTTTTGTAAATCATCTGTAACGACCGACTTTAATCTTTTGTTGATCTCTCTAAACCGAACATTCAGTAAAACTATATAATTAATAAGTAGCAAACATGGTAATAGTATGTAATATTGAAAAGCCAAAACGACAAAGTAAAAGTAGTCGTTGCCTAGTGCCAGAACTATTGAAATATAAACGTTACCTATTACAAAAAGCCCGTAAATAAGATTAAACATTATTATTTGAATCCATATATAATTGCTACGTTTGAGAGGAATTTCTGCAAATGCGTCGAAAAATTTTATATATTTTTTTTTACAGTGTACGGAACACTTTATTATAGATATGCTAATAAATATTAATATAGAAGTTGCCGATATGAAACGAATTACATTAACAGAAATTGTTTCTTTCTGTAAGGCATCTATGTCATAACCACAACAAATATTGTGAATACCGCACAAGTTTAAAATAATTAGAATTATAATTGAATATATTGTATGCCACAGTTTTGTACTTTTAATTGGTGCTAAAGCTAACATTGCAGCAAAATTGTACAGTGGTTTTATATTTTCGTAATCGTTAGTAGAAGTTATTTTATAAGCCATTCTGACTAAACCTACTCTAACTAATTTTAATTCAGAATACAAGTACAAGTACAATTTAAGTGTGTATGTTATAAAAACATTACGTAATTGATTACATGTTCCAACAAGCACTTTTATTATTGCTAGTAATTTTTAAAATAAATGTTGATATGTTAGTGTAATTACATAAACTGTACATTTTATAATTATTATAGTAATATTATAAATTAAAAAGTTAATTAAACATTAACAACATTTAATATTATTGAGCTTTCGGCGAAGGATAATCGCATTTAAAAAGATTTTACTAAACAACAATTATAGTCCGTTAATTTTGCTATCCGGAATGAAGCCATACATTTTTTGTAAAATATTTCGTTTAAAAGATTTTGAAAAAACAAAAAAAAATCGAATTATTTATTGTTTTTTTACTTATTTAAATTCAGAACTCAATTTCTGTTGATTTTAGACAATAAAAGGTTTAGACCTAGTTTGTAGATTATTTCACGCTCTTTAAAAAGCACTAAACTATTTTTACTGAGAAATCAATAGCATCGGCGCTATGGCCATGTGAAGGTGGAAATTTAAAAAAATGCTTTAAGTAATTTTTTTATTAAAAGTTTTCAAATATTCATTTAATTGTTTTTACCCCCACTGTAATTTTCACTATTGAGCTTAACTATTAAATATTAAAAAACTCACCAGTAACACACACAACCATAAAAATGTTCCAGCAAGAATATGACTGCTGTAAAGTGCATCTTCAGCTTGAGCCATCGAAATGTGCTTAGTCAATGTTATTATGTTATCGATACATTCTAAAAATTCAAGGAAGATAAAAAAATATAAAATAAGAATTTGAACACCGAAAAGTTGGTTAAACCACTTCACGGTTCTACACAATAAGGAGTATGATTTCCTTATGTTTTTCACGTTACTTAAGCAACTGTTTTCAAATTTGTTTATATTTTTTCTCTTTCTTTCTATATCGACTGCATAAAGTGCTTTTAATCCTTCACTAAGCGCTTTAAAACGTGCCTTCAGCAAACCTATGTAATTAACAAACAGCAACCATGAAAACAATAAAAAATAATTTATTACCAAAGAAATGAAAAAATAAATTATAAGGTAAGATATTTCCAGAACTGTCATAAAATAAGTCGTATTTATTATGAATACAGCATATGTAGCATGGAATATTATTATTTGAGTCCACATTTGCCGTCTACGTTTGATAGGAAATTGAACAAACGTTTTCAAAAATTTTTTGTATTTTCCTTTATACCATAGGGATAATTTTATAATAGATATGTTGTTAAAGAGTAATATAGAAATGTTTGATAACGAATGAATTAACACGGCAGAAATAGGTAGTTTTAGTTCAATAAAAAAATAATAAAAGTGCAGAAAATTGTAAATGCCGAACACATTTAAAAATATTAAAATTATCATTGAATATATTCTGGTTTTCCATTTTTTTGTACTTTCGCCGGGCGCTAAAGCTAAAAAAGCACTAATTTTATGCAATAATTGTAAATTATTGTAATCGTTAGTAGTAATTATAATTAGTTTAGAAGTCATTTTCACTAAGCTTTCTATCACTAATTTTGGTGCTGAATACAAAATTATCATGTAAACTTAATCATATTTTAAGTGAGTGCTTTATATTACCACCATAATAATTGTAATAATATTCAAAATTAAAGTAAACTTATTATGGTAAAAAACAATTTGACAAATTGATTGCTTATTTTTGTTGTAACGAAAGAAAAAAATTGATTGTTAAGGTTCTAATAACGCAATGTCTTAGACCGTTATTTTATACTAAAAAAATTTACCATTAAAGTATACAACCACAAAAGCAATACAATTAGAATCTGGGCATATTCAGATATCTAAATTTGGCGAAATGCTCACGAATATCATAGTGAAAATATACATAGCTTGAATAACTATGTCTTTTGATACACTGATCAGAATTATTTCAATTTCTTTATAAGTTGTTTAACACTGAGCAGAAACCACATAAATATTGTCATGTTTCAAAATGGTTGCGACCTACCCTGTACATTTTGATGAAAATTTTGTTTGTAAATAATTTAAGTTGCAAGACTGTAAAAGTTAGACAGGTGGGGAGCGAACCGACCAAGAGATTTGCTTTTTGCCAAATATGGCCGCGCGAGCCAGTCGTGCCTAATTTGGCTCTGTGATTTATTTTTGAGATTATTGATTTGAAATTGTGAGTATCATTTTGAGTTTGATTTAAATAAAGTGAATTTGGTGCATCTGCATTACTGTGTATTTTTTTGAAGTTTGAAATTATTTTGGACACTGTTTTTGATAAGTTGCTACCGAACGGTGGTAAATTGATTGGTTTCGTTAATTTGAAAAGAGAATAGTTCGAATTAAAATTTTGACTTGGATTACATTTAAAATTGGAAAATTAAAATTACATTCGTAGGAACCAATGTGCAAAATTGATAAGCAGGCGATTTGGATAACGGTAAAATCAAAACTTCGATCCCTTGAGGAAATATTTAATTTTGGATTATTTATAATTTTTGGAGAACTATTTATTTTTTTTAAGACAACAAGAAATTTTTTGTTTAAATTTTGAAAACGCAAGAACCCTTTGACCCTTGAAAATTGCCAACTGCTCCCGCAAAGAGTAACCCGAGGTAACGAAGTGTGGTATTACCCACGGAAATATCATTACAATATATTAAAACTTAGTACAACAATGTGAACACCAAAGAGTTGATTAAATCTATGCACAGTTTTACTTAATAACATATAGGATGTTCTTATATTTTTGATTATTGTTAAAATCATAACTAATTTCTTTAATTTTGAAATTTGTTTCCAAACCGACATAACAAACTGCCTTTAGTTGTCTCCAGATTGTTGTGAATCGGGTTTTCAACAAAAATATGAAATTATAAATTACCAAACAAGAAATCAGCATTATTAATATTGAATAATTGACATTATTGAAAGTTGACTTTTCAAGTTAACAGTTAAACATAATTGGTATTTGCCTTTCGTTTAACTGCGATGGAAATTGCGGCTTCCACAGTCGAAATTAAATTTTCTAATAGGAAAGAACAATTCAAAACAACTGACAACCTGAAAATTTTTCAATAATTAATAATATCAACTAGGGTTTTTTTTAAAAACTATGGTTTAACAAACTATTTACTTAGGTTCCTCGTACCGTTAATAGAATGTAGCTAAGACCGTCCACATCGAAGTAATAGGCGTTTATTGCACGAAAAATTGTTTTTATATCTATTTAAATCTGAGCAACTTGCTAAACCTACTTAATTGTAATGTTTTTATTATTTAAAAATAAAATAAAAATTGTTAAAAATGCCCCTTATTTAAATTTCAAAATTTATTTTTTGTACCCTAAAAAACTTACCATTAAAATACACAACCATAAAAATAAGGCAGTTAGAATCTGACTGTCTTGAAGTACATATTCTGCTTCTGTGACCAAAATGTGTTTTGACATGGTAATTATATTATCGATAGATTCTAAAATTTCAAGAAAAATAATAAAATACAAAATTAGAATCTGAACACCAAAAAGTTGATTAAACCACTTCACGCCTTTACTTAACAACATGTAGGATTTTCTTATGTTTTTCAGGTTACTCCAGTAATCATTTTCAAATTTATTTTTTTTATTGATTACTAAATCAATAGCAAAGATTGATTGTAATCTGCCATTCAGTGCTTGAAAACGAGCCTTCAGTAAGACTATATAATTAACCGACAGCAAACACGAAATCAGTAATAAATAATTTAAGATCAAATAAATGAAGTAAACAGATAAAGCGAAGGATAGTTCCAGGACTGTCATAAAATAACCGACATGTATTATGAATAGAGCATAAATAAAGTGGAATATTATTATTTGGGCCCACATGCGATGATTATGTGTGGTAGGAAATTTGATAAACATTTTCAAAAATTTCTTATATTTTTCTTTATATCGTAGAGATAATTTTATTACGGATATATTAACCGTGATTAATATAGAAATTCCTGATATCGAACGAATTAACAATCCAGAAATTGATTGTCTCTCTCCGACATACTGAACATAAAAAAACAAAAAGTTGTAAATACCGCACACATTTAAAATTATTAAAATTATAATTGGGTATGTTATGATTTGCCACTTTTTTGTACTTTTACCGGGGGCTAAAGCGAAAAATACACCAATGTTATACAATGGCTTTAAATTATCGAAATCGGTAGTACTAATTATTTTAGAAGTCATTTCCACTAAACTGTATATGTCTACTTTTATGGCGGAATACAATTATGTAGACTTAATAATATTTTAAGAGACTACTTTATATATTACTTTAATAATTACAGTAATATTACAAATTAAAGTAAACTTATTATACGTATAGCAAAAAAACAATTTGGTAAATTGATTCTTTAAGTTTTCGATAACACAAAATTGAAAAAAGAAAATTTTTGTTTAGTTTTTTCTAGAAAATCTCCATTAAACCAGTATTTTCATCTGTCGGTTTACTAACCGATAGATTAATTAAGTTTTTCAAATTCAATTTTCATTATATTTTTAAACATAAATTATTATAATTGACGACTTAATTTGAGAAAAATAAGCCACAAACTACAAAAAAGTAAGTCAAATATTGTATTGGCTGTTTCCATAAGTTTAACTTAAAAAAATAAACAGTAGAATTAATTACTTGGATCTCACAGTAATTAAAGACATTAATATGCACTCTTGATATTTTTTATAAACCCATCGAAGCAGGTTCTATTATACATAATAGTTCTCAACACCCCTTTACACATAGAATTGCTTCTTTATGCGCTTTTCTCAATCGCTTAATTAGAATTCCTCTAAGTAAAGTAAATAAAAAAAAACCTATTAAACCTTTACCTGCATTATTTCTTTTATATTAATTATATCCCTACTATAGTAAATTCACTCTAAAATATAACACTTTTTCAAAAATATCTTCCTTCTACCCTCTTGCAATTTGAACGATAAATACGAAATCCTTCTCGTGTCTTTTTCTAGTTCATTGCCTGATGATAGAATATTGTAGTGAAAACGTTTGCGAACATTTTAGTTCTAAAAAGTAATATATTGTAGTGTTACGAAATGATTTTACCGGCCCCGTAGTTATTTTGTAAATTTGTTTAAAATTTTGTATGACTTTGTATGAGCTAAATTAAAATATTTTAAAAGTTGACAAAAGGATAATGACAAAGGCTTTTTGCCAAAAATTGTCTAGATAGTGAACGTTTGATTTACTAGTCTTTTGAATTTAATTTGAAAATTTTATAATTTTTGAAATATATGTGATTTTATTGAATAAACACTATATTTGATTAAGATTTATGATTGGATTTAATGATTTGAAAAACTGTTGAATGATTTTGGAAATAAAATTAAAACCAAGAGGGACGAAAAAAACAATAATTAAAAAATTAAGTAAATGACAATATTTTCTAATTACAAATTAAAAATTATTGAAGCAACTATAAAATTTTTGGATGATAAGAAGACAGATGCGATACGGGTATCGTATGAAATTTAACCTGACAATTTTGATATATTTTATTGAAACAAAATAAAAATTTATTGGAGACAGATTAAAAAAATAATTAATTAAAAAATTTATATGTATAATATCGTCACCGCAACTTTGGAGAAGTAGGTAATTATACAAAGCAATATATTGCTTTGCCCTCAACACTCCCCATTTTCACCCTCTTGTGAAATTTGCTGAGGTAACACAGATTATTTTATTTAGCTATGAGCTCTTCAAATTGTTTTTTTTTAAATCGTAAATTAAAATGCTCAAATTTGTTACCTTTCATGTGGTATTGGACTTTGGCTTCACGTGCGCGCTCGCTCCACATATGGTATTTCAGCTAGTCTAACAAATTTTTCTGCGACGTATTTCAACAAATAACCAAATTTTATCCCAAATTCTTCCACTTTTTAAATTTATCAACAATTTGCACTTTACCACAATTAATTTAAACAAAAACATCAACTCAACTTAAGTTAATCAATAGATAAGTGGTTTAAGTAGTATAACTCGATATTAATCATATCAAAATTTTTTAGCATAAACCAAAAAGTTCCTAGTTTCTAGGTAGTTAAACCTAGTTCATCGCCTGATGTTGCCATAGTATGGTGAAAACGTTTGCGATTATATACATAGAGTGTATTTATATATCGTAATAACTTAAACATTTTAGTTTCGAAAATGTGTTTTGTGCATTTTTTGGTTTATACTAAAAAATTTCGATATGATCAACTTAAGTTATTTTATTAATTTTCAAACAATTAACAATTTTAAATTTTTACTGCGGGAATGATGTTTGTCCGCTAGTCTACTCGACGCGAAGGTGTCAGCCCAAGTTTTGTACAACCTTCAAACCCCACTCTCATCACTTTGTTTTTTGTTCTCCCCACCTTATTTACAGCTAATAATTTAACAAACATTTTTATACAATATTATAAATAAATAAATAATAAAATTAAAACTTTAAAATAATTTACAAAATAAATGAATTATAATTTTTATGGTTTCGAAATACGATAACATAAACTTATAGGCCTGGTTAATGTGCTAGACCCAATTAATTTTAGTGTTTGTTCCTAATAAAATTTTTATTTTGTTTTGTGCATTCTAATTAACAATTGCACAGATAAATATCCTTAAAACTTCTTTCAGTTTTATCCCGATTTTAAAGTTTTTACCTCATTTAAAATTAAAATTTTCATATTTTAAGCTTGCATATTTATTATAAAAAACTTACCAGTAAAATACTAAACCATGTAAATATTATAGCAAGGATTTGACTGCCTTCGAGTGCATCTTTAACTTGCATGATCAACACGTATTTTATCATCAAAATTAAATTATCGATACATTCTAAAAATTCAAGGAAAATAATAAAATATAAAATTAGAATCTGAGCACCAAAAAGTTGATTAAACCACTTGACGGTTTTACTCAATCTCGTGTATGATTTTCTTATGCTTTTCACATTTTTCCAGTATTCACTTCCAAATTTATTTATGTTTTTAATATTTATTTCTGAATTAACTCCAAAGATTGATTTTAATCTTACATTGAGAGATTTAAAGCGAGCCCTCAGTAAGATTGCATAATTAACCGACAGCAAACATAAAATCAGTAATAAATAATTTAAGGTCAAATAAATATAGTAAGCAGTTAGAAACTGGTATAATTTCAGAACTGAACTGAACTGCATTATGAATAGAGCATAAATAAAGTGGAACATTATTATTTGGGCCCACATTTGATGTCTACGTTTGATAGGAAATTCAACAAACGTTTTTAAAAATTTCTTGTATTTCTTTTTATACCATAGGGATAATTTTATTATGGATATGTTGACAAAGATTAATATAGTAATTCCTAATGTTAAACGAATGAACAGGCTAGAAGGTGGTTGGTTATAAACGACATAAACAAAATAAAAGAGGAAAATATTATAAATACCGCACACAGTTAAAACTAATAAAATTATAATTGAATGTATTATGGTTTGCCACTTTTTTGTACTTTTACCGGGTGCCAAAGCTAAAAATACTGCAATATTATACAATGGTTTTAAATTATCGTAATCGTTGGTAGTAATTATGTTAGAAGTCATCTTCGATCTTTACTAAACCTTCTATGGCTGTTCTTGAAGCAGAATGCAACATATAATGTAAAGTTGATATATTATTTTAATAATTTATAAATTAAAGTAAACCTATTATCGAAAAAAATCAATTTGTTAAATTGATTGTTTACTTTGCCCATAACTCAAATTAGGAATTAAATTATGTTAAGTACAGAAAAAATAGAAACCAAACTAATTACACAGTTCCAAAGTCATGCTGCTCCTGTGCAATCGTTTAATTTTTTAAATTTCAATAAAGGCGACAATAACACAAAATTAAAAAAAAAATTCAAAATTCACTACCTTTATATCTGATGAACTGATTACTGATGTGTATTATTATTTATTACTAAGAAACTTACCATTAAAATAAACAACCATGAAAACATTCCGGTCATAATCTTTGCATACTTAGATATGTCTTTAGCTTCAACCACAAAAAATATATACTTGGAAATAGTTATAATTATATTGATACAATCTAAAAATCCAAGGAAGATAAAGAAATATAAAATAAGGATCTGAACACCGAACAGTTGATTAAACCACTTTACAGTTTTACACATCAACTTGTAGGTTTTTTTAATGTTTTTTAATCTATTTGAGAAGCTATATTCAGGTTTACTATTAGTAACAAACAAATTGTTTCTCAAATCAACTGCAAAAATTGACTTTAATTGTTTGTTAACGCCTTGAAAGCGAACTTTCAGTAAGATTATATAATTAATAATCAGCAAACATGCAACCAACAATAAATAATTTGCAGCCAAATAGATTATGTAAAAAATTAGAAAATCAGATAGTTTCAAAACTATTATAATATGAGCGGAATGCATACACATTAGCGCAAAAGCGACATTAAGTATTATTATTTGGACCCAAACGTGATGACTACGTTTGATGGGAATTTCTGTAAATGAATTGAGAAATTTTTTGTATTTTTTTTCGTACCATACGGATAATTTTATTATGGACAAGTTGACAAAAATTAACATAGAAATTCCTGATATAAAACGAATTATTGTGGCACAAAATGTTTGTTGCAGTTTAAAATAGACCGAAGGGAAATAAAAAAAAACATAAATACCGCACATGTTTAAAACTATTAAAATTATTATTGAATATATCGTATGCCATCTTTTTGAATTTTTACCGGGCGCTAAAGCTAAAATTACCGCTATATTGTATAGTGACTTGATATCTTCGTAATCGTTAGTGGTAATTATGTTAGAAGCCATTTTGACTAAACTTTCTTCAACTATTTTGTATGCAGAAATGAGTAGATTACTAACTTTATCGATTACAATATTACAAATTACAAAAACAAGTAATTTGATAAATTGATGTTTACTCTCACTATACTTATAATATACTATAGTGGTATTTTATAAAAAAAATCTTTTCGACCTTAAAATTACCTCGGCTGGCTCAGCGTTATCGGTAGAGCATAAAACACTCAGTAGTGAATTCCTGTGGGTCACCCCGTCTGTCTTGCGAGTAAATAAAAACTCGTATTTTGAATAACGAAAAATATTGTTTATTCAAAGGAAAATTTTTGTAGCGACAAATTTCGCTTTTAGGCTTTATCGTGTGTAATTTGTGTTCGACCACTGACTTTGAAATTTCATTTACTTTATCAAACCTTGCTAAATTTCAAGCTCATTTGTCGTTAAGTGTTAAATGTGTAGCAAATAATAAATTTTTATAATGTTATACAAATTTTAATTTTCTATAATAAAATTTTTTTCACTACAGAGCAATTTAATTTACAAATACCTTGTACAAATCTCGTGAGTGGTCGGGTACGCGCCTCGTTCAGTCGACCTCATTTAGCTTCTGTACGTTGCGTGTGGCACATGTGTTCTGGTTAACCAATTTCTTCAAACCACCTGGCGTAGTTTTAATTTTCTAACTCGATTTGATTGAAACTCTTCAATCTCCACACCGTCGATCCAATGTGCAATAATATCCAACTTATTCAACTTTACACTCAACGTAGGTACGTAAATTTTTATTCGCATCTAAAACCTTTTATAATTTCCAATATGGCGCGGCGTCTCAATTTGACCTTCGTAATATGGCACTTACGAATTTTTCAAATTTTTATATTTTTTAGCAATTCTTTACTGAAATCGACGATTCGTCACACATATTCGCTTCTTACGTCTCCAAAACTAATTTTTACTTATTTAATAAGTAAAAATTTCACAATTCGCAAACTAAAATCTACTAACGCCAATTTAAGCGTTTGGTCTGCATCAACGCTTTCAGTAAGACCCCGTTCAACCTCAAGAAAATTCATACCCCGTAAGTTCTTCAACTACGTACAGGATGTTGCACAAATTAATTTCTCTTCTTTTTCGTAAATGGTTTTTGAAGCACCGCACAAATATTATTCACTCCAACGTTTATAAAATTTTACAATTAAAAATGTGTTGCGGATGTGTTTAAAGTATTAAATTTAGCCTTTTTAATTTTCCTGTGAATAAATTGAAACCCTATTTGCAGTACATAAAACAAATAATCTGACCACGATCTCGACTTGCGGGTTGACTGTACAAAAAATCACCACAATACTTTCAACAGTTTTCCAATCTAATTGAAAATTATTTCTTTTTTTTAATTTTTCAATAAGTAGTAATGATTGACCAATACTAAAAAGAAAACTTACCAATAAAGTAAAGAACCATGAAAACATCGCACTCAGAATCTGAGCGTATTCACGAGAATCTTCTACTAAATCGTAATATTTTAGAGTATTAATAATTGCATCGATACTGTCTAAAAATCCAAGGAAGATAAAAAAATATAAGATAAGCAGCTGAAAACCAAAAAGCTGATTAAACCATTCGACAGCTTTACTCAATTGTGTGTAGGATCTTCTAACATTTTTTACGCAATTCAAGGAACCATAACCAGGTTTTATCATTTTTTTATTGAAATCATTTGCAAAGATTGTTTTTAATCTTTTGGTGATGGCTATAAAACGAGCTCTTAGAAAGACTATATAATTAATAAATATCAAACACGAAAATAATAATAAGTAACCCACGAAAAAATTAATTAAATAAGAAAGTAAAAACGTAGATGTTTTTAAATATCTGGCGGTGTGAATGTGTAGCATTATGAATAATCCATAACTAATATTAAACAATATTATTTGAACCCAAGCTTGGCTTCTACGTTTTACAGGAAATTCTGCAAACGTACTGAGAAATTTGTTGTAATTTTTCTTATAGCATACGGATAATTTCATTATGGATAAATTGACATAGACTAAAACAGAAGTACCATATACTAAACGAATTACTACACTAGCAGAAATTATTTTTTCCATTTTAGGATTAATTATTATATAACCATAAAAAATATTGTAAATACTAGAGACGTTTGAAAATATTAAAATTATAATTGAATATAAGGAATGCCATCTATTTTCACTTTTAGTGGGTTTTAATCCTAAAATTACAGCGATATTGTATAACGGTTGAATATTTTCATAATCATTAACAGCCATTTTAACTAAACCTCTTCTGACTAGCGATTAAATACTTACTACATTACATTATCGATTACAAGTTATAAGAAGTTTTAAAATCTATTAGAAAAAGCAATTTTATGAATTAATGTTTACCTTCCTACAGTTATAGCAGTCACTTCATCATAATGAATATTACGATATAAAAAAAACAAAGTTTGTAATTTGCAAGTTTATGAAATTTATATATTTGATATAACCCATTTTTGAGCAAAGAGGTGTTTTGAACTGTTGCGAATAACTGACTTAAGTTGAATGACTCAATAAATTTGAATAATATTCAGATAATTTTATTTTTAATGTCAAACTTTTTTTCTATACTTCAGGATGAAATTGAGTTATTCCCAAAAATGTAATAATACTTAATATCAATAGAGTAAAACTAGAGACTAATATACCAATGTTACTAATTTTTTTATTAAATTATTACTACTATCTGGCTCAATAGCAAAAATAGATTTAAGTATCAGTAACCATATTATTTGAAAAAACTCACCATTATAATGAACAACCATGAAAACAATCCAGGCAGGCTCTGAAGAAATATAAATGTATATTCTGGTTCATTGGAATTGAAAATGTATTTTAAAGCATTAATAACCGAATTGATACAATCTAAAAATCCAAGGAAGTTAATAAAATATAAAATAAGAATTTGAGCACCAAAAAGTTGGTTAAACTTCTTCACATTTTTACTTAACACTGTGTAAGATTTTCTAATGTTTCTTACTGAACTCGAACAATCATATCTAAAAATCTTCATTTTTTGACTGTCCACATCAAATATAGTTTTTCTGAGATCAACCTTAAATATCGATATTAATCTTTCGGTGTTGGCTTTAAATCTAACTTTCAGTAAGATTGTATAGTTAACAAATAGCAAACACGAGAACATCATTAAATAAGAAAACATCAAAGTTATTATATAATAAAGTTGAAAGCCCGCTAGTTTTAGAATTTGGTCCAATTTAATGCTGTACGTTATGAAAAATCCAATGATAATATTAAATATTATTATCTGAACCCAAACATAGCTTCTATGTTTGGCCGGTAATTCTGCAAAAATGTCGAGAAATGTTCTATATTTTCTTTTGTACCATACAGATAATTTTATTATTGATATATTAGCATAGGTTAACGTAGAAATTTGCGAAGTAATACGAATTACCCTTTCAGCAGAAAGTGTTTGGTCCTTGTTGATATTATTTAAAAAACCAAAAAAGGTATTGTAAATACCACACAAGTTTAAAATTACTAAAATTGCAATTGAATACAGGTTATGCCATCTTTTTGTGCTTTTACTCGGTGCTAAAGCTAAGAACGTAGCTATTTTATGTAGTGGTTTTATATCGTCGTAATTATTATTAAGAGTAATATTAGAAACCATTTTAACTGAACTATTTCTGACCATGGTTGATTTAGAATACAAGTGCGATATTATATTAATCCTATTAATTACGATTGTAAGTTAAAAAACCAATTTAATAAATTAGTGTGTATCTTTTCAACATTATATCAATTTATGAAAAACATGTTATCATAATCCAATTATATTAATGTTTCTTCTAATGATTACTATAGTTTTGTGAACATATGTACGCATATTATTTTCTGTTAAACTTTCCATAAGAATAAAAAATGAAAGATTTCTTTTTAATTTTTAATAGCAAAAAAATACGTGAACTGCAGTGCAAGAGTGAATTATAGAAAAGCTGAAAGAATTTTACCAATATAATAGAAATGCTAGTGTTTTTAAGTTTATTATACCGATATCAACCTAAGTAAATAAGAATTTAGTGAAAATTTCAACGGTTAATCAGTTTTTATTCCGGTAAAGCTTTAACGTCTTCACATGTGCGAAAACAAAATTCATATTTAACCTTGCAGGTTCCTGTAAGATTCTGCAATAAAAGCGATCACAAAAAAGTAATTTAGTTAATGTTTATATTGACATATTTTAAATTTATAAATTCAGAATAGTTAAATATTGGCGGAAATAGATCTTAGGTTTACCTCCATTGATATTTTATAATTTTAATTTTACAATTTTTGAACAAACCAAACCAATAATCAATAAATAAGTGGTTAAGATACTGTAATTCGATATTAATTATATAAAATTTCTTAGAAAAACATAAAATGAACAAACACATTTTTAGAACTAAAATGTTTTAAGTTAACACAATATATGTAAATGAACAGTATTATGTATTGTCCTGTTACAAAATGATTTAGACCGCCTCTGATGTATATTGTGAACTTTGTTAATTTTATGTTTAAAATTTGTAATTTTGTAAACCAAAGGTTGACAAAAAAGGCAGTTTTGAAGAAGCGGTTGAGTAAATATTTGGCTCCGATAGTTTTTGAAAATAGTTTTTTTGTAAATAGTTTTAATTATAAAATAACTTAAAAAAGTTTAGAATTTTTTTATGTATTTTTGTGGTATTTAGTAGTATGTGATGTTAAAATAATCAAACTTAACAAAATGTTAAAATAATAAAATATTTAACTATTAAGTAAATAGTACATACTACAAAGAAACATAATATTTAACGAAACCGAAATGACAATAGTAATTTACATTTAACAGGGTTTAATTTAGAATATTTGAATAAACAAGAAAATAGAATTCTGAAAAAATTACGCTATAGAAATGGTAAAAATTACTTTATTCACAATCAGTTAGTAATCAATACATCCCTGACTTTTAAAAAGTTGGAAAGCAGTTTATAATTTACTTTCACTTGACAACCAATCAGAAAGTTATTTTGTTTTACTTCCCAACCTTAGGGTGGGAAGTGGTCACTTCCCGACCTGCAATGTCGCAATGTCGGTAGGCAAGAAATGGAACTAACAAAAAATGTGCGTTAATAAAATGAAATTTGATTATATTTAATTATTTACAGACTGATTGTGAATAAAATTGTATACATACCTCGGTTTCAAGCTTTATTCCAGCTTCGCGCTTTCCACCTCGGCACGTAATATACTATAAAAATAAAAAACAAAAAACCTGTAACATAATATAAAGGCTTTTATTTCACGATTATTTCCGATCATTAGTCATGTTATAACAGTAAAATAACAAGAAGAGAGAGCAAATATACCAAAAAATTGAAAAAATTTTACAAAATTAAAAGATCAAGAAATTAACCAAACTTTAAATGTTGCGCTTACCAAATAACCAAACTAAACGATGCCATGTGTCTAAATGAAATTTTAGGTTAAACCTAAAGTTTCATTTAGTTTCATTTCATTTAAATAAAGGCTTTTATATTATGTTACAGGTTTTTTGTTTTTTATTTTTAAGTAATTTTTACCATTTCTATAGCGTAATTTTTTCAGAATTCTATTTTCTTGTTTATTCAAATATTCAACCCTGTTAAATGTGAATTATTGTCATTTCGGTTTTGTTAAATATTATGTTTCTTCGTAGTATGTATTATTTACTTAATAGTTAAATATTTTATTATTTTAACATTTTGTTAAGTTTCATTATTCAAATGTTTAGTAATTCCGAATAATTTTTTGAAGATTTTTCGAATTTTGTTATGGGAATATTTTTGGTCGAAAGTGGAGCAGCTAAGATTTTGATTTTGCGAGTTTTTTTTTAGATGCTTTTGATTATTAAAGAAGATTTTTATTGGATAAGCTATTTTTTTATTGGATAAACGATTATTTATTAGAAGCCAATTTGGAGTTATATTAAATGCTTTAAGTATTGGATGAAAATTGATAAGCCATACAGCTGCAGATCGGAAATGGAATATATTATTATAAACCAAATCTTGGTTTTTATTTGCCGAGAAGGCGAACAACATAAATTTTGAACTCACCACTTTGAAAAGTTTCTCTGCTACGTCGTGGTAAAGAAAAATATTTGGTATTTTTTTAAAGAAAATATCACTACAGTATATTATCGCAAACGTTTTCACCATACTATGGCATCATCAGAAGAGAAGCGAGAGGAATTTTGTGTTTAGGGAACTGTCACGTAACCTATCACAAGAATTGAACTTTTTCCTATTGACCATTGGAAAGAGAACAATTTTCTGAGTATATTAACACAAAAATTTTTTTAGATTATGCAATAATTGACGAAATTACGGCATTTTAAAAATGCGAATTAGCAGGAGCGTGTAACTTGATATACCCAGTTCTGCTGTGCCTTACGCGTTGTCTAGAGTCAGTACTGTAGGTCACCCGCTCAGCATGCAAATTGAAATGTTAAGATTTACCGTTACGATTTACCGTAACCCGTGTTTATCGTCTAAATGGTAAGTGAAATGGAGAGGGTAGGGGGAAATGTTTTAGAAAAAGTGGTGTATTTTAGAGTGAATTTACTAGAGTAGGGATATAATTAATATTAAAAAAATAATACAGGTGGAGATGCAGTAGGTTAAGTTAGAATGGGAGAGGAAGTATTATTTATTTAAAATATTTCGTAGGGGTGTTAACTTAAAACATTTTAAACTAGAACAGAGTAGAATAATAAAATAAATAGAGATAATAGTTTTCAAGGAATGGGTATAAATTTCCTAAGAATTCCAGAGATCTTCATCGAATTCTATTAATTTCCAAGCAATTCTAGAAATTTTTGAAGATTGCTAAAAATTTCCAAAAACTTAGAAGAGCTTTTCAAGGATTTGCAAGAAAATCCTAAACAAGTATAAGTTCAGGGATTTCAAAAAGATTCAAAAAAAAATTCAGTACTTCCAAGGAATTCCCGAAAATTCCACGAAATTTTAATGAGTTTTAACAGAAAATAATCAAACTTAACAAAATGTTAAAATAATAAAATTTTTAACTATTAAGTAAATAATACATACTACGAAGAAACATAATATTTAACGAAACCGAAATGACACTAATTTACATTTAATAGGGTTGAACTTAGAATATTTGAATAAACAAGAAAATAGAATTCTGCAAAAATTACGCTATAGAAATGATAAAAATTACTTAAAAATGAAAACAAAAAACCTGTAACATAATATAAAGACTTCTATTTCACGATTATTATGGCTCCTCAGTCATGTATAACAGTAAAAATAACAAGCGAGAGCAAATATACCAAACAAAATTGAAAGAATTTTTACAAAATTAAAAGATCAAGAAATTAACCAAACTATAAATGTTGCGCTTACCAAATAACCAAACTAAACGATGCCATGTGTCTAAATGAAATCTTAGGTTAAGTAAAAGAAATATGAATTCTAAATCCCCAAACAATGAGGTTGAAGTAGAGACATACAATGCCATCTATCACTTCGAAAATAAATTTGAAAAGTAGTTTCAAATTTTTACCACGTTTTGTACCTAAAGTACGTTTACTATAATATAAAATGACTTAAAAAAGTTAGAATTTTTTAACAGAATTCCAAACAAGTGTACACAAAATTTTCAAGATATTCTAAGATCTAAGATTTACCCATATACCATTAGGTGTTTTACTAATTTTTGTTAAAAAAAACTTACCAATAAAATGCATAACCATGCAAGCATTCCGGACAGAATCACAACGTATTCAGATATATCTTCTACTTCATTGACCACAATATATTTTACAGCAATAATAATTATATCGATACAATCTAAAAATCCGAGAAAGATAAAAAAATATAAAATGAGAATTTGAACACCAAAAAGTTGGTTAAACCTCTTCACTGTTTTACTTAATAACGTGTAAGATTTTCTAATGTTTTTAACAAAACTCGAAGGCCCATATCCAAATTTCTTTGTTTTTTGACTGTGAGTAACAAACATATTAATTTTGAACTCAACAGCCGAAGTAGATATTAATTTTGCATTGATAGCTTTAAAACGAGCTTTGATGCAGACTACATAATTAATAAATAGCAAACAGGAGAATAACAGTAAGTAGCTCATGACCAAAGTGATGTAATAATGATGCATAAATTTAGATAATTTTACAATTATCCCAATATTAATGCTATGGATTGCGAATAATCCATAAATAATATTAAATATTATTATTTGAACCCAAATATGATTATTACGTTTGAGCGGAAATTCTGTAAACGTTTCGAGAAGTTTATTATATTTGTTTTTATACCATACAGATAATTTTATTATGGATATGTTGATATAGATTAACATGGAAATTGCTGATATTAAACGAATTACCGTAGCAGAAATCGATTGCTTATTTTTTGGATTCGTTATAAAGCCGTAGCAAATAGTGTAAGTACCGCTGAAGTTTAAAATCATTAAAATTATGATTGAATATGCAATATGCCACTTTTTTGTAATTTTCGTGGGTGCTATGACTAAAAATACACCGATATTGTATAGTGGCTTTATATTTTCGTAATCGTTAAAAGCGGTTATTTTAGAAGCCATTTTAACTATACCTTCTCCGATTACTTTTGATACGGAGTAAAGGTGCAGTATATGCTATTACGATATTACATTATAATATAAAGGTTAAAAAACTGTTAGCAAAAGCAACATTTTAATAAATTAATGTTTACTTTCTTCATAGTTACGCGTTTTTGTATTATTGTAATATAATAAAAATGATCTATTTTATACAGAACAATTAGAATGTTTTTTTTTAATTAGAAAAGAGTAAAAAATAATAAAAATTTGAATTCTTATTAAAAAAACACTGCAATATATAGATACGTTAACTCTTTTTAATTCTAAGCTTTGCTTAAAATATTATTCAGTAAGGGTAAGAATTTTAAAAATACATACCAATAGCCATGCAAGCCATATCAAGCTTGTAAACATCACCGAGTTAAACTCTGTAGTTATTTTGAAAAATGATGTACAACGAGTGGATTCGATGATCAAATTTATCGCTTCTAGAAATCCCATAAAAATGTTGAAGTATATAAAAAATATATGCCATCCAAACAATTTATTAAAGTACCGAATCAATTCCGTCAATCCAAAATACATTTTTCGAACATTTTTCATTTCTTCGTTTGTTATCTTATTTTCGAGTTCTTCGTTAATAACAATTGACGATCGCGATCGATTACGAATATCTCGTACGGTAATGTCTATACAATCATTAAATTTCCAAAAAAGCAGTCTAATTAACGTTCCGTAATTATAAACTAGTAAAACACTGATAGTTACGTAATAAACTAGGATTTCCCTAATAATATAAGCCAGATAAATGGATAATCCAACAGCAGGAATCCAAACATATGCATCAATGAAAAATATCAATGTTGCTAAAACGTGAACGAAAAGCAATTTTAATTTAAAGTGCGGTTTCTGCTCTTCGAAAACTTTTAATTTTATGTTTTTGTCAATTTCAACAATATTTTTGATCATCAACTTGTGAAGTTCAAAATTAGAAAATATTCCTGTAATCATTCCAATAATGGCGGTTATATTTAACGATAGATGAAAAATTACGTCTATTGCTATTACAATTTTCGTTAAAGTTGTATAGAGGTAATACGATTTTAACCAAAAGGAAAATCCATTTATACTTAGTATTATTAAAAGAATCAACACTGCGTAACATTTTGTGATAAATACTTGTGATCTACTTGTTAATTTGTTAGGTGGCGCTAAAGCCAACAAATTCGCGATACGATACAACGGTTTTACTTTGTTAAAAATACACATATTTTCAGAACCCAATACACCAGACTATTTGTAATTCTCGTGACTTCACAACAATTAATTATTAATTAACTGTAGTGCTTAGTAAATTAATACAATCTATAATATACGATGATAACAAAAATAATTTCCGGAAATAATAAACAATTAGAGAAATTATTAGGTCAAATTTCATTATTACAATAAAAATTTAAATTATCTATTCTAGTAATTTGACTAGAAAACAAAGAGCATAACAATTTCATTAGTATAATAATAAAATTTAAACAGGAGCTCAATAATTTCACAATTATTGTTGATCTTCAGTTTCATTTAATCAAAAATATAAAGAAAACATTCGAAAGCTGTTATTAAAATAATTATACTTTAAAGTATTGATTTCCTGAAATGCGGTACCGTCATACACCATAACGTAATACAGCGGTGTCATAAAATTATAAATTTTCCAAATGTACAAAATAAATTTTAACACTTACCATTGTAATTCCGAGGAAGAGAATTGAACTATAAATTGTATAAAAAGCGACGTCTCGGTTCTCGCCTGATGTAGTAGTAGTCGAAACGAGAATTTCTACATTTACAATAATCGAATTAATACATTCTAAAAACCCATTAAATATACAAAAACTTAGGATGAGAATTTGAGTGCCAAAAAGGCTATTAAATCTATTCACAGAAGTAGTCAACATTATATAGGATTTTCTGGTGTTTTTCACGATATCATTTCTGATCGTACAAGTATACAAGTCAATTAGAAAAACAGTTTCAATTTTTTTCCGGATCATCTTAAACCGCGTTTTTAAGAGAACCACGTAATTGAAAATTAATAAACATGAAAGCAGCATGACATAATTTAGGAACAATACTATGATGTAACTCAATAAATAGCTTTCTTGGTTACTTATGGAAAAAATTAATACATCGTATGTTATATATAAGCCATATATAATATGAAAAACAGCTACTTCAAGCCAAACTTTATTTATACGATTATTTTGAAAAACTGGAAATGTTATAAAGGTGCTTAAAAATTTTCGAAATTTTTCGTCCTTACAAAGAGAAACTTTAATAGTCGATACATTCACAAAAGTTGCAAAAGAACATGTTTCCAGAAAATGAATTATTTTTGTAGCAGTTCCATAATCTTCCGAATATGGCTCAAGCGAATTAAAAAATCTAATCCAAATTGAATGAGCACTCAAGAAGTTCAAAGTAATTAAAACTAGAATCGAATAAATTTTATGCCACTTTGATTTAGTGCTATTTATTGGCTTAAATGCTAGGAATATAGCAAAATTGTGCAAAAGGTTTAGGTTGTCGTAATCGTTTCTCTTTATTTTAGTCGACATGTCTTGCTGTTATGTGAGTCGTTTTGAGTTACCGCACCGCTTGATTAAATGGATTAAAACGTTTTAAGCGATTAATATAATTAGATATTCTATAATATTAATAAAAAATATATATTTATGTTTCACAACTCTCACGCTAAATTTAATGTACTAGTTATATTGTCGAAGTATAAACATGAATATTTATAGTCGAACTCAGATATTACGATGTAGTATACTACTTTTATTATTACAATTACTAACACTACTGCTGCGGCGTAAATGTCGTACCTGCACAGCTTGCAATAATATATTAAGAATGTGATTTATTTATCCTATATAAAGTACCAATAGTATTTTCTGGAAAAACATTTAAATTAAATCGATAGATTACGAATTTTATTGTTTTCAATTTTATATAAAATAATAACTACTGATAGTAAGATATTTAGATAACTTACCGTTATAACAGAAATCCATAAAAAAAAAGGCTGTCAGCAAATCGGCAGATGCGAGTGGATCATCCTCAAATGTTTTATTAAAAACTGCCTTTATAGTAATAATAACTCCATTAATACAACATAAAAATCCAATAAAGGTAACCAAGTAGAGCATAAGAATTGGTACACCGAAAAGTTGATTAAACAACTTCACCATCTTGCTCAACACCGTAAAAGATTTTCTAACGCTTTTAACTGTATTTGACCTATGGTTACTAGATTTTATTATATTTTTGCTATAAATTGTGAAGCAGTATCTTTCTGAATTAAGTGTAAAGCTTTCCAGTAATCTGCAGGTGATTATTTTGAAACGTAACTTTAATATAACGACGTAATTAACCATCAGCAAACACGAAGACAGTGTTAAGTAAATTAACAAACAAGAAACATCGACAAAAGGAAAGGTGGTATATAGTTGATTATTTTCAGTAAAAATTTTAATGTTATTGCTGCGACCTTATGCGCGCCTCTTATCTCTTTAATGGGATTACGTAGGTTCTCGAATGTGGAAATTGTTACAAGTAAACAATAAAATAACGGTTTTTATAATTTTTATTTGCAACTTTAAAATGTAAAAAAAATAGTAATAAATGTTAAACAATAGCAAAATTAAAACTCACGCAAATAGCCGACCCCAGCTTTTCTACAAACAAAACACTGTTATCTTCAACCTTCGTCGATCGACCGCTTTACAAATCTTCTTCTGATTTATTATCTTCAACCTTCGTCGACCGGCCGCTTTACAAATCTTCTTCTGATTTATTATCTTCCAACTTTATTCGACTGACCGATTTACAAATCTTCTTCTGATTTATTATCTTCCAACTTTATTCGACTGACCGATTTACAAATCTTCTTCTGATTTATTATCTTCCAACTTTATTCGACTGACCGATTTACAAATCTTCTTCTGATTTATTATCTTCCAACTTTATTCGACTGACCGATTTACAAATCTTCTTCTGATTTATTATCTTCCAACTTTATTCGACTGACCGATTTACAAATCTTCTTCTGATTTATTATCTTCCAACTTTATTCGACTGACCGATTTACAAATCTTCTTCTGATTTATTATCTTCCAACTTTATTCGACTGACCGATTTACAAATCTTTCTGTCTTACTTTTTTATTATTCATTCATTAATTAATTGATCGCCTTGGATATCCATTTTTTTTTACTGTCTTCTTTTTTTTTTACATCTCGATTTTTTAGTATTTAATATTGCTGTGGTCGGCATTTACGTGAGTCATAATACAAACATAAATAAAAATCAAATTCGAAACAAAAAAACTTACTAACTAGACAAACATAAAATATTAAACAAACACTGAAATCAAAATTAAGAATATATAAAAATAAAACACACACTAGTAATAAAATGTTAAAATAGAGTTTTGCTTTGTGGTTCCTCTAGTTGCAAATACCGTCATTTTATTGCTAAGTTCGCAACCCATTTTCATCACTTGGTGCGGACACAACAGTTATATATAAACAATAACCCATAAATTAAATTAAATATTGCAATTTGGATCCAAATTAGATTTATACGCTTAACGGGAAATTTTGCTAGCATATTCAAGAATTTTCTGTATTTTCTTTTTTTCCATATAGACAAATATATTATAGATATGTTGGCAAACAATAATATACAAAACGATAGTATATAACGAATTACACCTCCAAAATCAATTATAACAAGAAGTAATTTTTTTTCTTGATTAAAAAAATTCACATAAACACGAATTGTAAGGATGTCGATAAGTAGCAGAATTATGAAAGAGTATATTGTATGCCATGATGTTTTTCTACTTTTACTGGGTGCCAGGCCAAAAAATACAGATATTTTGTACAAAGGACTTATATTATCGCAATCGTTAGTTTTAACTCGAGAAATCATTTTAATATGTAAAGCTAAAATGATCGGGTATTACATTATCTTAATGATTATTATTATTTAGTCTAAATATTTGTTTAACACTAAACACTTCTAAATAGAAGATCGACAATTTATGTAACTTTTTATTTACACTAACAACATTAATATAAAAACCAATTAATTAAACATTTTACGAAAATTTTTGAAATCATTTAATTTAAAAAATTTAATGTTGGTCAATAAGAATATTAAAAAGCTTATACCAAGGGGAAATTTCTGCCTCGATTGCCTCGTTGAAGTTGTACGAACAGTAAGAACGAATTAGTTTTAATTAATTTTAGAAACATGGGAGCTGAAGATCTTGAGAAAGATATATAACGGTAACTAGATAAGATGAACAAACAGAAAAATAGAAGAATCAAAAAAAACACGAAAGAGAGAATAGGATTAGAAATATAGAAGAAGAACAAAAAAAGAGTTAGCCCAATAAACTGATGCTCAATAATTTTAAAAGGAAAATTTTCTAAAACTTCTATTTATTACAAATACTTTTTATCTAACTCAGTCGGTTAATTAATTTACACGAAACAAAATAAAGATAAAATTTTGTATCAAAAATTTTTTTAATAAATTAATTCTCATCTAAATTCGATTTGATTTAAATATTTATTAAATTATTTAAATTTATTATTAAAACTTCAATTGTAAGAACTATGTAAATGTTGACTATACGCTTAAATTACATTTAAAGCTGTTAAAAATTATAAAAAAAATGTTTTAAAGTTTACTTACTTACAACAAGAAGATCTGGTCAACTTTTGAATTTCCTACAGGGAACGATGATTGGTTGAATACAAACTTAACGAATAATTTATAGTGAGTTTTCATTAGAATATAAATACTTTTCGTAATAGTTTTCGTTAAAATTCTATTAATTATTACAAAAAAAACTTACCACTAAAATACACAGCCACCCAAATGTTCCAACCAGAATCTGACTGTTTATATAGATAGTAGGTGCATTTTTAGCTTCAAGGTACAAAGTAAAATTTGCAATAAAAATTATTACGTCGATAAATTCTAAAAATTCAAGAAAAATAAAAAAATATAAAATAAGAATCTGAACACCAAAAAGTTGGTTAAACCGCTTCACGGCTTTAATCAATAATAAGTAAGATTTTCTAATCTTTTTCACACTACTCCAGCAAAAACTTATAGATTTATATTTATTTTTTCTATTTCTTTCTAAATCTACTTCAAAGATTAACTTCAATCTTTGATTGAGCACTTGAAAACGAGCCTTCAATAAGATTATGTAATTAATAAACAATAAACATGAAATCAGCATTACATATATTAATAACAAAAACATAAAAGTAGAAACCAGAAGGTCGAAGAATTTCAGAACTATCTTAACATATACGCTGTGAATGCAAAATAAAATAAATATAACATTAAATATTATTATTTGGGCCCAAATTTGATGTCTACGTTTAATAGGAAATTCTGTAAACGTGTTTAGAAATTTTTTGTATTTTCCTAGCTGCCATACGGATAATTTTATTATAGATATATTGATAAAAATAAATAACGAAATTGCTAACATTATTCGAATTAATGTGGCAGAAATTGGTTGTTTTATTTTGGAATTGAACGAAAGTAAACAAAAAAAATTATAAACACCGCACATGTTTAAAACTATTAAAATCATAATTGAATATAATATGACATGCCATCTTTTTAAACTTTCACTGGGCGCTAAAGCAAAAAATTTTACAAAATTGTACACTGGTTTTATTTGTTCATAATCGTTAGTAGTAATTATTTTAGAAGTCATTTTGACCAAACCTACTCGGACTAGTTTCGCTTCGAAATAATACGCTTTATTGATTACAATAATATAAAGTTTAAAACAGTAATTTCATAAATTGATGTTTACATTTTTCGTATAATTTATATAGTAATTATTAGTATAGTTTTGAAATTAAACCGGATAGCTTAGCGTAATTAATAAAAATTTTGTAATTGTAACTAACTGTAAGTATCTCAGGGTTTCCATTAGGTTCTCTACTATTTCTTATTTTTATTCAAGGTTTTCTTTAGCTTTACTACATCGTATACAAAATGTACGATATTTTACCTGAATATCCACCCACGCAAGGCAATAACAAAGCACAAAAGACTGATTCTGCCTAGTACACTAAAAAAAAATGTCTAAACTGTAAGTTGTTGAGTAGCACACAGAACATAGTTATAGCTTGGAATAAAATTATCGAATTGTATGTTACAACAGCTATAGAAACCAAATTAATGTTGTAATTAATTGCAATCAAATTTTGTTACCGGTTCTATTGCCATAGAGAAATCAGAAAAAAAAATTTACAATTTTTTTATTATATCTAGTCTCTCGAACAATTAATCTTCTTTAATTATGAAGAAGTACCTTAACCTAATATTTATTACTTTATTTATTATTTAATTTTAAATTATATTTATAACATTTTTTATAGGAAAATTAAATAATTTAATTTTGTCTTTTGTGCATTTCACACGCATTTAATAAGTAAATATTTAATAAGAGATTAATGTTGATCAAAAACGTTTTACTCACCACATACATCAAACTCCAAATGAACTTTAATATTAATACTGCTGGTTCATCCGAATGGTTTGAATCTAAAGATTCGATTAGGCCGTTAATGTTTCTAAGCAAACAAACTGTTATAGATACCATTAAAATCAGAATTTGCCATCCAAAAATGTCGTTGAATATGTAAACTAAGTCGCTTAATTTCGTATAAAGTTTACGAATTCTGATCATTTTAATGTGAGAAATTTCATTTTCAATCGTTCTCGTTATATGCCGATTTTCTAAAATTCTATTGAGATGTGTAAATCTTCTTTTTATCAAAATTATATAATTACTTAAAAGTAAAAAAGATATTGAATTTAAATAGTAGTACAATGTTGCAACAAAAGGCCAAACGTATAATAGAAAATCGGTGATGAACGTACTAACGACCAATATATAGAGCACAGTAATAATTACATGAATTACATGAACTAATATTAACTGCAATAAAATTTTATTGTTTTCTTTATTTATGCAGAGTTCATTATATAATAATTTATTAAGTTTTTTCATTTTGTTTGTTTTCATGAATCCCATCAAAATTACGTTAAAGTTAACATATATAAATATGGCAAAGTGTCCAAAAAAATTAAGTACAGCACTACTGTAATACTGGTAGATCAATGAATCTGAATAAGTATATTTACAATAGCAGCAATAAATTGCAATTGTAGTATAAAGAAAAAGTATTAAACTTGAGTAAACTTTTTGCCATCTTAATGTCCACTGTGGGTGCAATGGAGCAAACCCCAAAATTGAAGCAAGTTTATAAAGCAGTTTTAAGTTGCCAAAATCAATATCAGAAGTAGAAACACTCATGGCAAAATTATTTCGACCAAAAGTTATCATTGTAACACACACACTTGCAGCAGCAGCACAAGAAATCTATTTTCAATTGTACATACTGATAAAATATTTCATGCAATTACTAAATTAATAGATAAAAATATGTAATATAAAAATGTTTTCACTGCTATTGTATTTCCTAAAAAATTAAAGCTAAACGAAAAAAATCATATAATAGAAGTTCTTTGTTGAATCATAAAATAGGGTTAATTATCGTAAATAGTAGCGTGAATAAGTTTTAACATTTAATTTTTTCTTTTGTTAATAATTAAATGTTAGTAATTTCTTTCAAGCGCAAAAAATTTTTTATCGAGTAAAATTCTCGTAATTAATATTAAATTTGTAATATTTTATAACTGTAATTATTAACTTTTATAGCATTTCACATTTTAATTTAAAATTTAACTGCGAGAATTTTCATGTAAAAAAATTTAATTACTTAAACTTACCGATAGCAGGAAACACCAAATCATCGTCATTGTAAATATTTTCATTGAAAAATTAAAATAATTCGGATTCAGCAAGCAGATCATAGCATTCATATTTTCTAAAAACGAAATCGTCATGGATAAAACCAAATTGAAAATTTGCCATCCAAAAATATTATTAAAATTTTTTATAAGTTTGCTTAATTCGATGTAAGTCTTTCTTGTTGTAAGTATCTTTGAACTATAAATTTGAGCATTTCCGACAAAATTCTTGTGGTATTTTAACTTTTCCAAGACTCGGTTAATGTATTGAAAACGATGTTTTATTAAACATACGTAATTGGACAATAATAAAATTGATATAAAAATAGCATAATTTGAAAAAATTACATAAAAGAACGTTAGAAGCAGAGCAGTATTAGAAACGGTAGCTATTACCCATGATGTATAAATTGTAAAACTTATGTAGAATAAATGAAGAATTAATAATTGTACCCAAATATTGTTGTGTTTTCTATGATTTACAGTCGGAAAATCGAAAAGGAGTTTAATAAATCTTTTAATTTTTTTGACTCCAAGTAAAGTAATTGTTATAACAGTCATGTTGATGTATGCCATATTAGCAATACTTGCAATAAAGGATAAAACACTCCCCGGTACGCTGATAATACTGTAGAAGTGAACAATCTCGTAACAAATCGAATACATAGCCACTGGATTGAAAATAAGAAGAATTAGTATTGGATAAATTTTTTGCCATTTGAAATTTTGTTCTGGCAGAAATGGTAATAATGCAAGAAACGACGAAATTTTATGTAACGGTGCCATTTCGGCATATTCATTGATAACATGAGTTTTCATTTTTTTTTCTGATTGAACGTCACTGACGTTAACTTATAACAGCACTAAATTATGTACTAGAATTATAATCTATCCCCAATTTAATAATTGGTAAGTGCCCTATTCATATTATATATATCAAATAATAAAAAGCCTTTTGTTACAATCCACAAATAATAAATTAAAATATCGACAATATAGCTCTAAATTGATGCTATCCAAACACTTAATAATTTTCAAGTATTCTTTATTTAATTCAATAATTATACCAAATTAATTTCAAGATTACTCTAAGAGTAAGAATAAAGTAAAATAGAGATAAATAAAGTCAATTTAAAATAAAATAAAACGCAGTTTATTTGATTTAAATTAAAACTATAATATTTTTATTACTTACCCCAAAAATAACGCACGACAATATCATAAGAATTACAGCAGTTTAATTGATAAATCCGCCTAAATTTTTAAGAACAGTAAAATTTACTTTATCAAATAATACAGAAATAGTATTTGCTGTAATTTTCAAACAAGAAACAAATATGAACAAGCAGAAAAATAAAATTTGCCATCCAAATAACTCGTTAAAAATATTAACCAATTCTAAGAGTTCGTCAAATAATCGTCAATAAAAAAATCAAATATCAACAAGTATAGCGGTAAACATAAAATTTGTTACCAAATACTTGGTTGAAACTTTTAACAAAATTCACTTAACCATTGGAATATTTTTTAATAACTTTGGGTTCAACTTTGGAGAATCTACTGAACAGAGTATTTTTCACCACCATATTTTGAAATTTTGTTCATTTTTGTGTGGCTAAGTCTGTAAATTCGTGTGATCTAAATATCGAAATTTTTATCAGAGTTTATGCTTGTAACGGACCAAATTGGCCAAGATAACACAATAGGAGAGAAAAATCTTAATATTTACTTGGAGGATCAGGATTGCTAGCTTTAGCAATCGTGGATCGCAAGTTCAAGGAAATCCTGAGTCCAAGCTTAATCGAAAGATCTAAATCACATCCGGTAGGATACAAAATAAAAGGCGCCATTCGGACAAAAGTCAAAAACGAATCTACCTTAAATTGAGTTTGGTCCGAGACAAAAATCCTCAACTAAAAATGGTGATAAAAAAAGGTAGATTGAAAACAAACAAAAAATCGACAGTGAGATTATACTTTTAATCAGTGCGAATTCCAAATAATATAGTAGACAAGAGAAAGTATCGTTACACTAAAATAATTGAAAGCTGATAATAATTTTGATTTAACCTTGTGAAAAAAATGAACTTAACTCTAAATGGTGAATGAATGATCTTAAACTAAAACACATCAAAATCATAAATATCAGAATGACTTCAAATATTATTTAAAAGGCCAATTATTCACACTTAATTAAATAAAACAATACACTGTCTTAAAGTTGTTGCCTATAGGTTAGTCAACCAAATAACGTCAAACATCAGATATGGTTTAATACATTAATAAATTTAAAATCATAAAATAAAACAAAATATTTCTATATTCGTACTCATAGGAGCCAAAAACATGAAAGTTGAGCCAAATTACTCACGACAACAAAATCCTACGAGAACTGAATAATAGAAAGTCGCAATAGGTTAGTAAAACTTAAAATTAAGGACTAAATCATATAATACACAAAACTTTAATTTAGGTCGTCAAAATTATTATTTTATTTAAAAATCTCTAAAATCTTACGCCACTGAACTTCAATCGAATTATCATCCGCACGACGCTGGATTAACCACGAATGATCGTTACAAAAAAAATTTAAACATGATTTAAATACTGAAAATTTAATTCATCAAAACGAAAATAGAATTCCAAAGTTTTAGTTTACGAAAAGTTTTATGCACAAAATTGAGAACGGTTAATGGTTAGAAAAATTTGCAAGTAAACATTTACGATGTAGGAATCCTTTGTTAGTACGAATTGCAATGACGTCACTATATAAAATGTCGGAGACAAAGAAGACTTGTTGCATCGGTGAACATCCACTAGCTGATTACAGATTTTGACTGATTTTTTATTTATCTTGAAAGTTAAAGATGAGAACCACAATAGGGAATGCCGATTTTGGTTTGTTTTGAAGCGATGGTAACATTTCCATAAATATTTCGTTAAACGATATGCGCTCACATGTGCGGGGAGTTGGTTTACGCATTTTGGATAAATACAAATTTGCAAAACAGCAGAATGGCTAAATGGTCAACCCCAGACCATTCATAGCCCGATAACTATCCAAAATTCACCACAAAGAAAATGATGCTTCACAAAAAAAAACAAGAAGAAAATTGTTCATCCTCCGAGTAAGAATACCTCCATACTGAATTATAAACGGTAGCGCAAAGCGCAGGAGCTACTTTTGAAGCGGAAATTACAAGAACTGCAAAAGCTAAGACTTTCACAAACTAGATGGCGTCGAAATGCATTTTAGAATTAAAAATAATTAAAAATGGGAATTTAATTACGAAAACTAAAGAAAAAAACGACCTCACATTACATGCTGTAATTAGATAAATATTGCTGATTTACAGGTAAATTTTTTAATTTTGTTGTATTTAAATCAATAGCTACACAAGTCTTCAATTTACTTTTAACATAATATTTTGTTTAACTCCGATCAGTACCAATGTCAAATTAAAATTATTAAAAACTTACCAAACATGATCCAAACCATACCAACATACAGATTATCATGAAAGTATTTGAAGATTCTTCATTAAGATTTCCGTAATATGCAAAGACAATGGTGGTGTCCAAAACTTGTAAAAGTGAGACTGTTATGGTTAAACATAGACACAATATTTGCCAACCAAACAGATTATTAAAATTTTCAATCAACTTGGTTAAAATGCAATAAACTTTTCTGATTTTCCGAATCTCGTAAAACTTATATTCTTCAGTTTTGAATTTTTTAAAATTATTTTCCAAATTATAATTGATCAATTTAAACTGAAATTTAAAAAATAATATATAATTGCAAATTAACAGAACTATAATTATGGTGTAATAATCGTCACTTATTCTTATCAGGTAGGTCAAACATAACGGAAAGAGATCTATTTTTATATAATAAAAGTTAAAGCATCCAAAAACTATTATCGAAAGTAGGTGAGAAAATATTAATAAAGCTGAAGTCCAAATATTTTGCTTCCTGTTTATTTTATTAAAATAATGGCATTCGATCATGTTTTTGACAAATATTCGGTACAATTTGTTGTTCCAGATGGACATACGTAGTATGGATACACACACAGTTGTTGCCGAAACAATACCAACTATTGCTTCAATTATAATAATTTTTTGGTTGTCTTGTAAATTAAAATTATAATAATATCTTTTATATGATGAAATTGTTGCCAAAATGGCATAAATCAAACTTAAAACAACGGCGTACGCCTTATGAATGGACAGGTATTTTGTAGTTCCTGGTTTGTGTGGAGGTAATATCGCCAACAACACCGCAATGTTGCTTATAATTTGTATAACATTCATGGCTTTTTTCTCGCTCGCGTAAAATATTCAACTAACAAAAATATTTCTCGCGCATAAAATTTTAATGATAAGTAAAAATAAATATTTGTAGTACATTATTAGAGTTATTGGTGTTATTCGGGTTAATTAAGCAATAGTACAATAGTGTAGTAATTAATTTAAGTGTTTCATACTTTTAATGGCACTTATTAGGTTATGTCACAAACCCAATACTTTTTTTCTCTTTTTAAAAACAGATTTTTAATTCGCAGAACAGCCGAGCGACTATTATACCATAACGAGCTTACAGAACTCACAAAGTTTATTTCCAAATTATTTGCTTATCGTAAACACCCTGCATGAACTCCTATTTTAAAATAAATAATATTCAAAGTAAAATTCAGGATAGTACATAAATTTACTTAGTAGTACAGTTATAGAATGCCATTGATGTTTCTAAGCGAAGAAACTAAACATATACTACACCAAAGTATATCTTTAACCCAATCAAACCGTGTAAAGCTACAAGAAGACTCTTACATATGCCTCACTAACTCCCAACAATGCAAGAAAATGGTTCTGCTCACTATACAGACGAAAAAAAATCCGAGTTGTTTGAAAACTATTTAGAAAAAATCTTTCATCCCCACCGATTGAGTACCCCTGGACATGATTTACATTATACAGAACTACACTTACGCGAAAAAGTATTCGGTCGTTCCTATGTTAGTAATGTAAATTATACTTTTTAAAACTATTTTGAGCATATAAAAATCGCGTTTATAAAAATACTTTTCAGACATTTTTTGTAGATATTTCATTCTTTTTATTTTTATTTCCATACATTTTTTTATTCGTCGCCTCGTTTTCGACCGAGAGTAACTTAAAACAGTCTCGATAAAAATCCCATGGAAATCCCCTGAGAAAACCATAAGAAATCCATAAAATGTGCTTTTATAATTTTATAAAAAAGTTTTACCGATTCTGCTTTAATCATATCAAATTTTTTAGAAAAATAAAAAAATGCACAAATATTTTTTAGAACTAAAATGTTTTAAGTTAAAACAATATAAATACACCGTATGTATTGTTATGCCCCCAGCATTTTATTTTTAATTAATTTTCTTTCTCAATTAAATATTTCCCTAAATTTTTAATTTCGTTTTCAATAAAATTTTAAAAATGGACACGTTAAAAATTATTCGATACCGGTATCGCAGTTCGGCTTATCAATCCAAATTTTATAGTTCCTATAACAAATTTTCAACTTATTAATATAAAAATTTTTAATTTAGTTAAATTTTGAATTATTGTTTTCTTCTTTCTTCTTGCTCTATTATCACAATTATTACTATTATTACAATTATCATCGATAGCTCCCGTTCAAATTTTATTTTCAGAACCACTCAAAAATCTTCTAAAATTAATATATCCAATTATAAATATTAAATAAAACGCTTTCATCAAAAAAAAACTTCTTATATTTTCAAATTATGAACTTATTTAATTAATTTTTCGAACTAATAAATCAACGTCCATCATGTCGATCATTTTTGGCAAAATGCCTCGATAAAAACTTCACTTTTACCAACTTTAATTTTCAAAGTTTTTACCTCCCAAATTAAAATATTTCACAAAATTAAATCAAAATTAATGGAAAATTTACAGGGTAGGTAAAACTTTGGTTCGGAACATGACAGTATATTATCGCAAACGTTTTCACCATACTATGGCATCATCAGGCGATGAACTAGAAAGAGAAACGAGAAAATTCCGTATTTATCGTCCAAATTACAAGAGAAAAGAAAAATGGTAGGGTGGGGGATATTTTTGAAAAAAATGTTTATTTTAGTGTGAATTTACTAGAAGGTAGGGATATAATAAATTAATATAAAAGAGAAATAATGGATGTAGAGTAAGTTAGAAGGGGAGAGGGTATTATTTATCCTCTCTGTTTATGGTTTGTGTCTAGTAAGTATTTCGCGAAAGTTGATTTTCTATCTGCAAGTCTGTGGAATCCTGTTTTGTTCATCAAATCGTGTTTTGAAAGATCTACCGGTATGACCAATGTATTTTTGAGAGCATTTACAAGTGAGCTCATAAACCCCTGATTATATAAAATATCTGATTTTTATTTCGCGTTATTAATAAATTTGTTAAGTTTATTGTCCGCTTTAAAAGCGATGTTATAATTTTTATTTTTTAAATAATTCACAATTATGTTTTAAGTCACTCTCGGTAGAAAACGAGGCGACAAAATAAAAAAATTTATAGGAACAAAACTGAAGACAATAAAATTTGCAAAAAAAATGTCTAAGAAGTATTGCTGTAAAAATGATTTTTATATGATAAAAACAATGTTTAAAAGGAACAATTTACATTGCTAACATAGGAGCGTCCCGAATACTTTTTCGAGTAACTGTACATATTTCGAGATAAATCTCCCACTGTCTGGAATTGACTTGGAGTCAACCTCGCCCAACTTACTATCATTAATAAAAAAATCTCAGAGCAATAATAAAGCTCCAGGTGAAGACCAAATACCCAACATAGTCTTAAAAAAGCTAAGCAAGAGGACATTATCTATTCTGACTAGGTAGGTATCTTGCTAAACTCTTGCTTAAGACTCACATACTTTCCAACCAAATGAAAACACGCTATTATAAACATGTTTAGAAAACCGCGTAAACAAAAAAGAGAGCTCTCCAGCTATAGACCGATAAGCCCACTAACTTCTCTATCAAAACTATTCGAGAAAGTCATTCACATCAGATTAATTAAAATTCTTGAAGAGAAAAGCATTGTTTCTCAAAAAACTTCTTTACCACACACCAACTCTTGCGAATTACCGAAGAAATAGAGCAAGGATATAAGGCAAAAAATAATACTATTCCTAGATGTACAACAGGCATTTAAGAGTGTGTGGCTAGAAGGCATCAAATACAAAATTTTTTGTTTACCAATCCCTGCATATTTCGAGACAATTCTTTTATCATTTTTTATCAATCGATCCTTTGAAGTGAAAACCCACAGTTCTAGATCCGTGTTAAAATAAATCAATGCCGGAGTATCTCAGTGCAGCGTTCTAGGTTCAGATTTGTTCAGCATAGACACTTACATTTTGACTTTAAGCACGAACCTCGAAAGCTCTATCAAACGCTTTCAGGAAGCGACCAACTTATTATTAAAATAGTATAACAGTTGGAACCTAAAAATTAGAAACTCAAAATGCTTCGCCAAAGTATTTACACTGAGATAAATCGGGAAACACAAAATTATCGTTGAATGGCGAATTAATCACATGGAACCCAACAAACTGCGCCGTAAAATACCTGGGAGTACAATTGGATAGCAAACTGAACTGAAATATACGCATTCACAATCTGGGAAAATGCAAGCGATAAAAAATAAACAAGTTGCAAATTCTTTAGAATAAATTCCTCAGTATAGCAGTGGACACCTCATCGTTTGTGAGAAATTCTTCATTAAAATACGAGCTCAATTACCCGACCATCAAAGAATTTATCAAGAGGTCTACCATCAACTTCCATGCTACTTCGCACAGTTGCTCTAGTGTACAAGGGTATAAGAAAAGGGTAACTAATATATAAACAAAAACACGAATAATTTGTTGTTGTGGTATATAAAAGAAAATAGTAAACTTGAATACATATTTTGCCATATTAATGTCCTCTGTGGATGAAATAGAGCTATTCCCGAAATTTAAGCAAGTTTATGCAGCGGCTTTCAAATGCCAAGATCGATATCACATGTAGAAAGACTCATGGTAAATTTATATAAACTAAAAGTTAAGATTGTAAAGCGTCATTCACATCCAAGTAACGTACGTAACGGACATACAAGACATAACGCGAAGAAAGTTGAAATGCATGGTTTCAAACGCTACCAGTGACATTCGTACAAAACTTAGCCGACATGAAGTAACGTAACAAAGAGTTCGGTCAACTTCAACTTCTCCGTTATGTTTTCTATGTTTGACCAATGAGATGCGTTTATTTTACAAGGCAACACCTCCGTTTTAAAATTTTAAATTGTAAAGTGAGGTTTACACTTCCAACATTTAAACTTTTAGGTTAAGTTACAGCGTGTCGTGTGTTTCTTGTGAGTGTGTTTTTTTATTGATATTTGGTTAATTATGGTTGACGGAAAATTTATAAATCTGATACATTCGTATCCGTTCCTCTACGATCGTAGAGAAGCCGATACCGTAATCAACCGATCGGGTGAAAATACCCGTGCGCGTTCTTCACGTTCTTATGTTTTCTATGTTGATGTGAATGACAAGTCATTTGCTATGTTTTGTACGTTATGTCTTGTATGTCCGCTACGTACGTTACTTGGATGTGAATGACGCTTTACGCTCACTTGCAGCAGCAACAAAAGAAACATGTATTTCAGTTGTATTCCCGATAAAATTACTAAATCGGTACATAATATAATATAATAAATGCAAGCATAGTAAAGCTGCTATTGTGTTTTCCTGAAATTTTTTTAGATTTTTCTTTTTGTTGAACCACATCATAGAATTAATTTACGTAAATAGTATGAATAAATGTTTATATTCAATTTTCTACATTAATAATATTAAATGGTAGTAATTTATTTTTTTGAAGTAAAATTCTTTTAGTTAACATTGATTTAATAACATTTTCTAACTGAATTTTATAACTGTAAATATTATTAAATTTAATAATTTAAAATTAAAATTTTTAAGCTCAATAACTGTGAGAATTTTCATTTAAAAAAAAATACATATAATGCATTGTTAATTGTCAGTAACGGAAAAAAACTTACCGATAGCAGTAATAACCAAAACATCATTGTAAATATTTTCATTGAAAAATGAAAATAATTCAGATTCAGCAAACTGATTATAGCATTCATGTTTTCTAAAAACGAAATCGCCATAGATAGAACCAAATTGAAAATTTGCCATCCAAAAATATTATTGAAACTTTTTATAAGTTGGCTTAATTCGATGAAGGTCTTTCTTGTTGTTCGTATCTTTGTACTATAAATTTCAGTATTTCCAACGAAATTCTTGTGGTAGTTTAACTTTTCCAAGGCTCGGTTGATGTATTGAAAACGGTATTTGATTAAACATACGTAATTGGACAATAATAAAATTGATATAAAAGTAGTATAGTTTGTATAAATTGCATAAAAAAACCAAACAAAGATGCGAATATCAATAACAGTAGCTACTACCCATAATATATAAGTTATAAAACTTATGTAGAATAAATGAGTAATTAATAATTGTTTCCAAATATAATTCCGTTTCCTATGATTTAAAGTGGGAAAATCGAAAAGAAGTTTAATAAATTTTTTAATTTTTTTTACTCCAAATAAAGTAATTGTCACAAACGTAATGTTGACGTATGCAATATTAACAATACTAGCTGTAAAGGATAAAACACTCTCCGTTGCGCTGATCCTACTGTAGTAGTACAAAATCTTACAATAAATTGAATACATAGCCATTGAATTGAAAATAAGAAAAATTAGTATTGGATAAATTTTTTGCCACTTGAAATTTTGTTCTGGCAGAAATGGTATTAATGCAAGAAACGATGAAATTTTATGTAACGGTGCCATTTCGGCATATTCATTGATAACATAAGTTTTCATTTTTTTCTGATCGAACGTCACTAACGTTAACTTATAACACCACTAAATTACGTACTAGAATTACAACATATCTCCAAATTAATAAATTGTAAGTGCCCTATTCATATAACTGAAATAATAAAAGCCTTTTGTTACATTCACAAATAATAAATTAAAATATCGACAAGAGCTCCAAATGGATGCTATTCAATCACTTTAATAATTTTCAAGTATTATTATTTGTACACATTAATATCAATCTCCAATAATTATACCATACTGAACCAAATAAAACGCAGTTTATTTGATTTAAATTTAAACTAAATTATTTTTTATTACTTACCCCAAAAATAGCGCACCACGATATGGTATAAATTGTAGCAGTTGAATTGATAAATGCGCCTAAGTTTTTAACAATTAGGAAGTCTACGTTGTCACATAACACAGAAATAGTAGTTGCTATAATTTGCAAACAAGAAACAGATATTAACAAGCAGAAAAATAGAATTTGCCATCCAAATAATTCGTTGAAAATTTTAACCATATCTAAGAGTTCGCTGTAAAATTTTCTGACATCCTTAATTTTGCATAAAGTTTTGTCCAGGTTGTATGGAACGTTTTCATTCGAACATACTGTAATTTGATTCTGTAGAAGTTTGTTTATAAATTTAAATCGTGATTTTAGTAAAATTACAAAATGATGAATGATAAAAACTACGATTACACTGTAATAAAATTCAAACATTTTTGTTGGATAATATTTTAAGTAAAAATTATAAACTTTGGCTTTGGTAATAATTAAAATAGCATTAGCTATATATAAAACTATAAAGGCATGTACAATAATAATTAAACTGTACATGCTAAAATTGCTTTGTTTATCGACATTTTGAAAAAATACAGTGTTGGTCAAATAATTTGAAAATTTTTGGAACAAACTAATTCTTGTCACAGATATTCTCATTATATAAATAAATTGTGTAATTGCACATACAACGCTGACAATAACATCTACGGACAATATTGTAGAGGTTAAGTTTGGGTATACTGACAAAAACCTTACAATCAAAGAAAATATGCTTAAAATGAGAAAAAAACAAGCAACAGTGAAAGCGTACAAGCGATGAAAATTAAAACTTGTGTTATTTTCCCGACAACGCGGAGGCAACAATGCTAAAGCAATCACAAATTTATTAACAATTTCACAAATCATTTTCTAATTAAATGGTTTCTGTTACTTCTCTTTCAATACTAATGATATAATGATAGTCAATATTACTAGTATGTTTATTTTCAAAAATAATTATCTAATGTATCCCAGTAATTCTAAACCCTCAGTTATTTACAGGCAGAATTAATAATGATAATTAGAAAATTTGTTTATAAAACTAAAAATAATATAAACTGGGTTTTAACAAATTAATTCTAATTTTAATACTAATATACCACCAACAGAAAGCAATATAAGTATTTTGTAACGGCAAAAAAGGAATTGTTTAATTAATTGAAACGATCAAATTATTAGCGGAGAACACGAAATTTTAATTGAAGGTCTTTACACATTTAAATTACTATGGCTTACTGAAATATTTGGTAATTAGGTTTTTCTAATTAAACTTAAAGATACCGGCATGCTAGCTAAAATTATAATTATTCGTAAAACTTAAGCATATCTTAGTAATTATGACATACAAAAGTAATAATGTAAAAATTATATTAATTTCGTCTAAAACAGGTAGTATTTCTTTTAAAAGCATCAAGTCGTTTTTGCCATACAGCGCAGAAATAATAATTGCAAATATTTGCAATAAAAAACAAATATCAACCACATCAAAATTTTATAAAAACCAAAAAATATATACACACTTTTTAGAACTAAAATAATTTTAAGTTATCACTGTTAAAATACATAAAGTATATTGTAGTAAACGTTTTCACCATACTGTAGAATCAGGAAGCGATGAACTAGAGAGTTAAAAAAAAACGATTTTGTTTTTACTTCATTGCAATATATAAACAACGTTTTTGAAAATTGGAATTTTTGAGATAGAAGCAATGAAATTTAAGTGAAAGTGTGTAAATTCATGTTAGCTAAATGTAGATTGCAATTTCTATCGAAGTTTATGTTTACTTTGGTAAATATTGCTGATTCTCAGGTAAAATTTTGATTTTATTACTTCTGTCATTGATGATAACGCGATGTTTACGTGTGGTGTTTGTAAACGGAATGCGACAAGGTATGAAGACTGCATTCAATGTAAAATAAAATGTAAGCTGATCTATCATATTCAGTGCATCGGAATGAGCATAGAGTCATGAAGTGAATTAAACAGTAGCGGAAAAATCAGCAAATGGAGTTGTAACAAATGTAGCGTAGAAAACATAACCTTAAACCCACATGAATTAACTGCCACCGGCACAAATAACGATATAAAATTAAATTCCGGCGTCACAAATAACGAGTTAGTATTAGTTCAATCGCAAACACAGGTAGCAGTTGACCCACCAATCAATGAAATAAATCAAAATAACCAATCGGTAGAAGTAGAAAGTTTACAGTGGCAGCGAGTTAACCCAAAGAAACACCGTCTAAGCTCACCAGATCATGTGCCTAGAAGTGTTAGACAGAAACGTATCACAGAGTATGGAACACAAAACCAGGAAAATCAAGTTACTACAAGAAATCGATTCCAGCCAATAATAAACCTATTAGGAGAAGAAAACGAAGTAAGTGAACCCAAAGCAATAAAACCTCCTCCAATATTTGTACCGTATGTTCAAGATATTCAGCCACTTGAAAAAATCCTAAACGAAGCAGCTAAGGGTGGGTTTAGTATAAAAATGATTGGAAGGGATAACATCAAAATCCAACCAACAAATAATAGTGAAAACTATTCGGTTATACCGAGGCACTAAATAGTAAAAAAGTTGAAAGTCACACTTTTCATCTAAAACAAGAAAGAAACTTCCGTGCAGTCTTAAAAGGAGTTCACTTTTCAACTGAACTGACCGTTATAAGTCAGGCTCTGGAGACACTAGGTCATAAGGTTGTACGTATCACAAACATGCACAGAAAATAACCAAATATCCTTTATCTACGCATCTTGTGGAAATATCACCAAATGAAAATAATAAAAACATTTATGAAATTAAACGATTGCTAAATTTGGTTGTCGCAGTTGAACCACCTTACCAGAAACGAAAAGTCGTCCAATGTTTGCGGTGCCAACGTTACGGACACACTAAAACATACTGTAATCGTCAGCCCAGATGTGTCAAGTGCGCTCAAAATCACCTTACTACGGATTTTAAAAAGAACGACACAACGAAACCTAAATGCGTGATATGCAAAGAGGAACACACGGCCAACTATAAGGGATGCAGGGTCTATAAAGAAATTTGTGAAAGGAAGTTCCCCGCCTTGAGACCCAAACAACAATATCCACCACAAACTGTTCCGTCTACACCAAACCCTCCACAACATACAAGAATTTTTCACCCAACAACTTCATATGCTGGCTTGGTAAGTGGTTCTTTGCAAAATAATGAATCAAACATAAATCAGCAACCAAATCAACTGTTATCAAACCATTACAACAACTATATGGAAAAAATGTTGACCTCACTCATGGATAGATTAGACCAAATGTTGACTATCCTAATGAAGTTAGTGTCAAAAATGGCATAATGTTACTCTCTACAAAATTAGCATTATGGAACGCCAATGACTTGTCCCAACATGGGCAAGAGTTAGTAAATTATATTATAAATCACAAAATTGACATTATGATGATTTCTGAAACGCACTTCACAGATAAAAACTATTTACGGATACCAAACTATAAAATCTATCACTCACGCCACCCTGATTGCACAGCACATATTGGCTCTGCAGTCATCGTTAAAAGTTCACTGAGGCACTACGAGCTACCCAAATTCCAAAAGGAACACATGCAAGCTGCGAGTATTATGATCGAGGGGCTAGTTGGTCCCATAGCGGTATCAGCTGTCTATTGTCCTCCAAAGCATAAAATCAAAGAAGATGGATTCACAGAGTTCTTCGAAACACTAGGTAATCGTTTTATTGCGGCAGGAGATTATAATTCAAAACACAATCAATGGGATCCAGAACTGCTAATCGCCGTGGCAGAGAACTTTTCAAAACAATAACAGCCAAAAACCTAAACTACCTTTCATCAGGGCATTCAACGTATTGGCCAACAGATATAAATAAGATTCCAGATTTATTGGACTTCTGCATTAAAAAAGGAATTGCAAGTAACTACTTGGTTGCGAAACCGTGCTTGGACCTAACCTCAGATCACTCTCCGGTCTTGATTAAACACTCCTTTGGCTTTGTAACTCGAGATAGACCTCCATCGTTGTGTAACAGGCGCACAGATTGGGACTCCTTTAGAACATTAATAAATGAAAATTTAAATTTGTCAACGCCACTTAAATCAGAAGAAGACCTCATCATTGCAGTAGAACATCTAACAACTACCATCCAGAATGCATCCTGGTTATCTACACCCATACCCTCATCTAACACAACCAACGAAAACTTCCCTCCCAATGTGAAGGAAGCAGTCGCAGAGAAACGGAAACTCAGAAGAATATGACAAACCACCAGGCATCCAAACGAGAAGAAAAGGCTAAACCACTCTACTGCAAAGCTCAAAAACCTTTTGAAAGACCTAAAAAATAAATTAGTTCAAAAGTACCTAGAAAATTTAACACCTACAGAAGCGACTGATTACTCACGTTGGAAAGCTACTAGGAAGATACAGCAACCAATAATGTTTTCACCACCGATCAGAAAAACGGACGGAAGTTGGGCAAGAAGTGATCAGAAAAAGGCGGATGTTTTTGCCGAGTATTTGACAAATGTTTTCAAACCATTTCCACCAGAAACACAAGAAAATGTCACAACGAACGGTAATGAACTGAGAGAGGAGTCTTAACCCGAGCAAAAAACACACAAGCCGTTCAAGATACATAAGGTCAAATCAGCAATAAAACTACACACTAATCCTAAAAAGGCGCCGGGTTACAATCTCATCACTGGACGAGTTCTGAAAGAATTGCCGGAAAAGGGTATGAGATTTATCACATATAACTTTAATGCAGCTCTCCGCTTAAATGTTATCCCCACTCAATGGAAAGTTGCACAAATAATTGTACTGCCTAAACCTGGTAAACCACCCCAAAAACCCACCTCATATAGACCAATTAGCCTCTTACCCATTCTGTCGAAGTTGTTTGAGAAAATGCTGCTGCAAAGAATACAAACAATACTATTGCTGAAAAATATAATACCTAAACATCAGTTTGGTTTTAGAAAGCAGCATTCTACCATCGAGCAGGTTCATCGTGTGGTGAAGGTAATAAATAAAAACCTAGAAAATAAAACATTGTGCACAGCCGCATTCATCGACGTCTCACAGGCCTTCGATAAGGTCTGGCACGAGGGCCTCCTAATAAAAATTAAACAACTGCCAGATTATTATTTACTTGAAATCATATCTTTCGGAAAGAATGTTTTGGGTTAAGTGTGATGAAGCCTACTCAAATTTTTGTCCAAAAGCCTCCGGAGTACCTCAGGGTAGCATACTGGAACCAGTACTCTACTTATTATATACAGCAGACCTGCCAACAACTAGGTTTACGATGACAGCCACATTTGCAGACGACACGGTACTTATGGCTTTAAATAAGAACAAAGGCCAGGTTTCTGAGGATTTGCAGGAGTGCTTGTTACGCCACCCCGCGTAGGTAAATTAATTTAATGTCGGCGCTAATGCCCGACTCAAGATAACGTAGCTCAGTCGAAAAGAAGCACTCAGAGTGGGTTTTGTAAGACCAAACAAGATTACCATATAAATATTTAATAGACAATTAGGCACACAAATACTACACATATAAGATAGAGGTACAGATATTCTCTGGAATGGCCAGAGGTAGACATAAATTGGTAAGATAAAATACTAAGACAAATTGAGATATTATTACTTATTGCAACAAACTTTAAATACGAGACAAATGCTCGTGACGATAATAAAATTATTACATCAACCTTAGTTACATTAACTTTAGTGCAAATATTCAGATTACTATAATTTGAGACATACGATAAAACATGAAAGCTATCATAAGAATAATAAAAGATGATTACATTAACTTTAGTGTAATTATTCGAATTACTATAAATTAACACAAAAGATAAAACGTGACGTTGGCTGAACATAACCAGGTGTTGAGTTACTAACACCACATAAATTTGCTTGGACGTTACTATCGGTAAGATACAAGATGGCTTGGTTGTTCCCAGTGACGATAATTGGTTGAGGTAAAGATATCACTGAACATAACATAAATGTACAGACCTGATTGTTTTCAACGCCTGTTGATATTAACTGGCTGCCTTCTAGGCTGCATCCTTGAACTTTCGGCTCCTGGATAAATTGTGGCTGTTTAATGGCGAAACCAAACACCTCGATAAACCATAATTAAATCGACTGAACATCCAGTGCTAATATTTCCACAACGGAAACCCAATGTAAGCCATACGGAATGTACAAAATGGCGGTATCAAAATAGCGCGAAACGATAATCGATAATTAAATAAATAAATCGTTAAACTATTCGAACCAGAATATTTCCATAATTACAACTAACTTTAAGACACATAGTAGTTGCTTGAACAGGTATAAATTTGAACAAAACATATGATAATAAAATCTAAATGAGATAATAACTCTGCGATGTTAACATCATCGCTGCCTGAAGTAAAGTCCTGTAAAACGTCGGTCGTGCGCCAAACGAACTCAACAGAGAGCTTGCGCGGTGGCTTTCCCGCTCCAACATACCCCTGCAGAAATAGACAGAAATAAACATAAAACGCCCAAGGACAAACAGCCGCATTCCTACAGTTGCGAGGCCTGGTCAATAAGTAATGACAAACAAAATTTATTGAAACTGTCGCTAATCGTAACATGCTTGAATCAGATCCAGGACTGGATGACGAGATGGCGGATTAGAGCAAACGACACGAAGTCAGTGCAAGTTACTTTCACGTTAAAAAGAGAAAATTTCCCACCAGTTACTCTAAATGGACGCAAATTACCACAGGCGGATGATGTGAAGTACCTAGGTATGCATCTAGACAAACGCTTGACATTCCAAAACCATATTTGGACAAAAAGAAAGCAGCTGGGTTTCAAACTCAGAGAGATGTACTGGCTCATGGGTCGCAGCTCCAAATTATCAGTTGAAAGTAAACTACTTATATACAAAAGTATAATCAAACCCATATGGACATGTGGTATACAGTTGTGGGGCACGGCTAGTAACTCTAATATTGAAATCCTTCAAAGATATCCACACTATTGTAAATGTGCCATGGTACGTGCCAAATGCAGTTATTCACAAGAACCTACAAATGGAATCAGTGCAAGAGGTAATAAAAATATCAAATCAAAATAAATGCCCACCCAAACAAGCTGGCCAGAAATCTTCTTGAAACCAACCAACAACATAGACTAAAAAAGTATCACCCGTGGGATCTCACAAATAGATTAGTTTAGTTAGGTAAAATCATTCATGTAAATTGCATTACTACTATATTTTGTTATATAAGAAATGGTTATGTGAAGGTCAATCGCTGGATTCACCTTTTATACGAGATTAATTGTGCTATTCTATTTTCTAAATGTTACTAAACTGATTGTAAATTTCTTAGATGTCAATAAAAAAAAAAATACTTCTGAATTATTGATTACAGAAAGAGAACTGAAAGACAACCATGAAATGTAATCCTGAAAACCATTTTTATTATTTACATAATTTTAATTAATAAAGTAGGTACCTAGATGAAATATATGTGCAATAAATGAGTCTTGATGAAATATTATGTTTAACTCCTATCGGTACTCATATCAAATTAAAATTATTAAAAACTCACCAAACATGATGCAAACCATACGAACATAAAGATTATCATGATAGAATCTTCAATTTTTTTCCAATATTCAAGTTTTCCGTAATATGCTAAGACAATGGTGGAGTCCAAAACTTGTAAAAGTGTAACTGTTATGGTTAAATATAGACAGAATATTTGCCAACCAAACAGATTATTAAAATTTTTAATCAACTTGGTTAAAATGCAATACATTTTTCTGATTTTACGAATCTCGTAAAATTTATTTATATCGAATTTGAATTTTTTAAAATTATGTTCTAAATAATAATTGATCATTTTAAATTGAAATTTAAAAAATAATATATAATTGCAAATTACCAGAACTATAATTATGGTGTAATAATCGTCACTTATTCTTATCATGTAGGTCAAACATAAAGAAAAGAGATCTATTTTTATATAATAAAAATTAAAGAATGCAATAACTATTATCAAAAATAGGTGAAAAAATATTAATAAAGCAGAAGTCCAAATATTTTGCTTTCTGTTTATTTTATTAAAATAATGGCATTCGATCATATTTTTGACGAATATTCGATACAATTTGTTGTTCCAGATAGACATGCGTAGTATGAATACACATACAGTTGTTGCCGAAACAATACCAACAATTGCTTCAATTATAGTAAATTTTTGGTTGTCTTGTAAATTCAAATTATAATAGTATCTTTTATATGTTGAAATTGTTGCCAAAATGGCATAAATCAAACTTAAAACAACAGCGTACGCTTTATGAATGGACAGGTATTTTGAAGTTCCTGGTTTGTGTGGAGGTAATATCGCCAACAACACCGCAATGTTGTTTATAATTTGTAAACCATTCATGGCTTTTTTTCTCGCTCGCGTAAAATATTCAACTAACAAAAATATTTCTCGCCCAGAAAATTTTAATGATAAGTAAAAATAAATATTTGTATTATTAGAGTTATTGGTGTTATTCGGGTTAATTAAGCAATAGTACAATAGTGTAGAAATTAATTTAAGTGTTTCATACTTTTAATGTCACTTATTGGGCTATGCCACAAAGTAAATAAAATAATCAAACCTAACAAATGTTAAAATAATGAAATTTTAACTGTTAAGTAAAGAATACATACTACACAGAAAACATAATATTTAAAAAATTTCAAATATTTAAATTATTTCACGATTATTTCGATCATCAGTCATGTATAACAGTAAATAAACCAAATATACCAACCAAATTGAAAAATCTAATATTTTCTAAAAATTAATATTTTCTATTTACAAAGTAAATAATTTATTTTCTCTTTTTAATAACAAATTTTTAAGTTGCAGAGATATTGCAAATATTGGTAAAATGTTTTAACTTATGAAATTTATGACAAACTTAATATAGTTTGAATAGAAATGCTTTTAATATTGTAAATAGAATTATTAACAAATTTATAGAAAACATAACATGAATTCTGTTTTTCATATTGTTAAATATTTTGATTGATTTTGCATGGATAATTTAAGTCTTCATTAAGTCTTTTATTTTTATTTATTACTCAGACTTCACCTTAGCACATAATATTTTAATTTTAAGTTATATTTATAACAATTTTTATAGCAAAATAAATTCATTTTAGTTTAGTAGTATTTTATGCATTAGATAAACGATGCATGTCGATATTTCTAAATAAATATTTAATTAAAAATATGATGTAAATTGCTATTTTATTTAGTACGGATATAAATTGCAACTTTTTACTCACCAGGTACATTAAACTCCAAATGGACCTAAACATTAATATCGCATGATTTCCCGAACCATTTGAAAATAAATTTAAAAATTCAAGTAAGCCATTAATGTTTCTAAGCATAGAAACTACAATTGCTGCCATTAAAATAAGAATTTGCCATCCAAAAATGTCGTTGAACATATCAACTAAGTTACTTAATTTCGTGTAAAGTTTTCGAATTCGAATCATTTTAATATGAGAAATTGTTATATGCTGGTTTTTTAAAATCATATTAAGATGTGTAAATCTTCTTTTTATCAAAACTATATAATTATTTAAAAGCAAAAAAGATATAAAATTTAAATAGTAAAACAATGTTGTAGAGAAAGGCCAAATGCATAATAAAAAGTTGCTGTTTACTGTGTTAATAATAATCGACATATATAAAAAGCTAACAATTAGGTGAATTACATGAACTGATATTAACTGTAGTAAAATTTTATTGTTTTCTTTATTCATGCAGAGAACGTTAAATAAGAGTTTATTAAACTTCTCCAGTTCGCTGGTTTTAATAAATCCCATCAAAATTACATTATAATTAACATATATAAATGTAATCAAATTTCCAAAAATACTAAGTACGGAACTGCTGCGATAAACATTGACAAATATATATGAATAACTGTATAAACAAAAACACGAATAAATTGTTATTGTGGTATATAAAGAAAATAATAAACTTGAGTAAATTTTTTGCCATCTTAATGTCCGCTGTGGGTAAAATGGAGCCATCCCCAAAATTGAAGCAAGTTTATGAAGCGGCTTTAAATTGCCAAAATCGATATCAGAAGTAGAAATACTCATGGTAAATTTATATAAACCAAAAGTTAATATTGTTACGCGCACTTGCAGCAGCAGCACAAGAAACAAGTATTTTTAGTTTTACTCTCGATGAAAGAGCCAATAAAATTACTAAATTAATATAAACGTTTCCGTCCATAAAAAAGCTGCTATTGTGTTTTCTTGAAAAATTAGAGTTCAACGAAAAAAACAACAACAATAAAAGCTCTTTGTTGAACCGCATAATAGAGTTAATTGACGTAAAGAGTATGAATAAATGTTTATCTATATTCAATCTTCTATTTTAATTAAATGGTAGTAATTTCTTGCATAAAAAAATTTTTGTTTTATCAAGTAAAAATTCTGGTTGCAGAAACAAAAAGCGTAATTAAAAATTAATTTTAAAAGGTAATAACCGCAATTTTTTATTTTTAACTTAATTTAAAGTAAAAAGATATATATTATCAAAGTAACTTACCGATAGCAGTAAACACCAAATCATCGTCATTGTAAATAATTTTATTGAAAAATGAAAATAACTCTCATTCATCAATAAGATGGTAGCATTAACATTTTGTAAAAACGAAATTGCTATGAAGAGAACCAAATTGAAAATTTGCCATCCAAAAATGCTATTAAAATTTCTTATAAGTTCGCTTAATTCGGTGAAGTTCTTTCTTATTGTACGAATCTTTGAACTAGAAATTAGAGTAATTCCGACCACATCCTTGTGGTAGTTGAACTTTTCCAAGACTCGGTTGATATATTGAAAACGATATTTTATTAAACGTACATAATTAGACAATAATAAAATTGATATAAAAGTAGCATAATTTGTATAAATTACATAAAGGAAAGAAACAAGTATGCCAATATCGGTAATGGTAACTGTTACCCATGATATATAAATTGTAAATCCTATATAGAATAAATGAACAGTTAAAAACTGAACCCAAATAGAATTTCCGTTTGTAGTTTTTAAAGTGGGAAGATTGAAGAGAAATTTAATAAACTTTTTAATTTTTTTGACTCTCAGCAAAGTTATTAACACAACTGTAAAGTTGATGTATGCCATATTAGCAATACTTGCTGCAAAGGATAAAACACCCCCTGTTGCACTGGTCATATTGTACAAGTGAAAAATTTGGTAATAAATCGAATACATAGCCATTGAATTGTAAACAAAAAGAACTAAAATTGGGTAAATTCTTTGCCACATAAAATTTTGTTCTGGCAGAAATGGTATTAATGCAAGAAACGACGAAATTTTATGTAACGGTTTCATATCGTCACATTCGTTGAAAAATTTAGTTTTCATTTTTTTCTGATGTTTGATCGAACATCACTGACGTTAATTTGTAAAACCACCAAACTATGTACCGGAATTACAATTAATAATTGGTAAGTGCCCTATTCATATTATGTGAAATAATAAAAGCCTTTTGTTATCATCCACAAATAATAAGTTGAAACATCGACAATAGCCTTAAATTGATGCTATTCAACTACATAATAATTTTCAAGTAGTATATTTTTTATTTGTAAGCAATAAGCATCAATATCACACTCCAATAATTATACCAAACTTGAATGTGTAGATTACTCTAAGAAAAAGAATAAAGTAATTTGAATTTGATTCTCAGCTTTACCGCTGTTTAGTTGATTTTAGTTTAAAATAAATATATTTTATAATCAATAGATAAGTGGTTTAGGTAGTGTAACTCGATATTAATCATTGAGATGACCCGAGCTATGCAAATCTATAAAATTTTCTTATTCCCAAAATTAATCCTTAGCTGGGTATCCATTATTTGTAGCTATGAGACTCTTCAAATTGTTTTTTTAATCGTAAATTAAAATTAAAATGCTCAAATTAAAATTGCTCATTCCTTTACCTTTCATGTGTTATTAGATTTTTGGCTTTACGTGCGCGCTTTTCGCATATGGTATTCCAGCTGGCGTCTTGTCAAACAAATTTGCTGCTATGTAATTTTAATGCATCGAATATTATCACAAATTCTTCACTTTTCCGATTTTTTTTTCACTTCACCGCAATTAAAATAAAAAAACACATCAACTTAACTTAATTTATTTTATTGATTTTTAACAATTAACAATTTTAAGTTATTATTGCGAGAATGATATTCGTCCGCTCATCTACTCGACTTCAAGGCCTGAGCCCAAGTCTTGTACAACAACCTTCAAGCCCCACTTTTTCTAGTTTTATTTTGTCCCTACCTTATTTACATAGCAAATTTAACGAACACTTTTATGTACAATGATACATAAATAAATACTAAAACAAATTCAAACTTTAAAATGATTTAGAAATTAAATGAAATTAATATTGTTATGGTTTCGAAATACTACAATATAAATACACCGTATGTATATTATCGCAAACGTTTTCACCATACTATGGCATCATCAGGCGATGAAATAGAATCTAGGAATCTAGAATCTAGATATCTAGAATCTAGAATCTAGGAATCTATGGCATTATCAGGCGATAAACTAGCATCTAGGAATCTAGAATCTAGAATCTAGGAATCTAGAATCTAGGAATTTAAAATCTAGAATCTAGAATTTAGAATCTAGAATCTAGAATCTAGAATCTAGAATCTAGAATCTAGAATCTAGAATCTAGAATCTAGAATCTAGAATCTAGAATCTAGAATCTAGAATCTAGAATCTAGAATCTAGGAATCTAGTTCATCGCCTGATGATGCCATAATATGGTGAAAACGTTTGCAATAATATACATACGGTGTATTTATATATTGTGATAACTTAAACATTTTAGTTTTGAAAAAATTTTTGTGCATTTTTTTGTTTATGCTAAAAATTTGATATGATTAATATATTTTATTACTTTCCCCAAAAATTTGAAAATCATTAATTTTCCTTAAAATTTTGATCAGGTTGTATTGAACGTCTTCATTGGAACTTTATCTTAATTTGATTCTGTAGAAGCCCGTGAATTTAATAAAAAGTGATCCCGTTATCACAGATTGAAAAAAAACTTTTATATGTAATTTTTTCTTTTGAACCGTCACTCTCGTTTTTCGTTTTTCGAATCCGATCTCGCAAACACACCCTGAGCATTGCCCTTTCCATCGCTCTCTGTACTACTCTGAGTCTCTCAACGCTTTTGTATATTAGAGTAATTGTCTCCAGTTCATACGTATACAGAATTTAAACACCTTGCGCTTTAAATTTATAGGGATTTGAGTATCATAATTTTCCGTAGATTGCCCATGCAAGACTCTCTTGGTTTGATTTCCTTAACTTAATTTTATGACCTAGGTAGATGTACTCTTCGACACTTTCTATCGTAGTGTCGTCTATCTGTATTTTCTCATTTAATTATTCTGTTCTTGGTCCAGACAAGATTTTTAGTTTCGGTTAAGTCCATTTTTCATATTTCGTGATGATAGATTGTGATCTTAGAGCATCATCTTCAGTTCTTCGGGTGTGTTGCTCATTTAAGACTATATCATCTGGAAAACGTAGGCGACTTAGATTCCATCTATATTGAGATGTCCCCAGCTATACAAATTTGTTAAAATTCGCTCAATCCAAAAATATTCTCGCTTGGGTGTACATTCAGTATTTATAATTTAACATGAGCCTCTTGTAGGTTTTTATAATTTTTAATGAAATTGTAATGTAAATTTTATATCAAATATTTAATTTTTAACGCAACGCTAAATTTTACCGCATGAGGGCTTGCAATCGCATATGCGTCTCACAGCTGTTGTCTGCTTGCCTCGTTAACAAATTCGTTGGAAATTTATTCCATAATTATTAAATTTTTCCAAATATTCATAAATCTTCATTTTTTTAGGACTTCAATTCAATTAAAACAACTTTAATACGAAATAAAAATTACTTTTAATAATTAAAATTATAAAATTAAAATTTAATTTATCATGGCGGGAATAACGATCATCCGCCCGCCAAGCTAGCGTAACCGAGTCAACCTACTCCTATTCTACCTTTAGCACGGTTTACCACCTCAAAATTTTCAAACTTAACTCTATGGACAATGTACTTACAAATAAATAAACAACAATAACAAACAAAACTTCAAAATAATTTACAAAATAATAAATTAATGTCTTTAGAGTTTCAAAACACGTTAATATGTATACTCTTGTTTTCTTTTACAGCTGCTAGAAAGCGTTTTCAAGAGCAAAAGTGGAAAGCTTTGGTGACTTTAGATCTCTTTGGCTAACTCTTTTTTTCAGAAAAATATTTTCTGTTTTTGCGTCATCGTTGTGTCCACAAGAACATTGTATTCTGTTGAGTTTTCTATTAGTAAGCGTAATGTCTGTAGGTGGTCAGTGTCACTTACTCCCCTATTTAGAAGCGCAACAAGCGTTTCTTCCGCAATGTCCGCCCAGTTTAGGCATTTCAGTTATTATTTTATCTTCTCTCGGTACTAAGAGCGTTTTTAATTTCATCTTTTGTTATACGTAATATAGACGAATAAGTGTAGAAAAATCAGTGGTAGCTTTTGCTGTCAAATATTTCAAAAATGTTTTATCTTCCTAAAATATATCAAATTTGTGAAATAGCTAATATAGCAAAGAAATATGCTGGTTATACAAACAAAGTGGGCTGCTGAACACTTGGCGTTGACAACGACATTTGCTGTTGTAACTGTAGGATTCATTAAGAAATAAATCGTCTGAAGTTTTACCTAGAGCACATATATATTTGTACTTAAAAGCAAACGCGTATGTACGATGAAAATACAATTTTAGATTCTTTTGTGGCAACAGTGCTATGAAATCAAATTTTGTTTGTTTCTTCAGGATCTAAGTGATTGGCAGGACAGCTTGCACTGCTTCAGAAGGAACTAAAAGTCAACTATAAAATGTAATCCTAGATTATATTTGTAGTGTTTCCAAGTGATTAGGACCCACCCTATGCAATTTGGTGAAATTTTGGCATTAATAATTAAGTTGTAACTTTATAGGATTTGCTAGGTGGGGATAAATCACACACAATTCAAGGCCTTTTTGCCAAAAATGGCCGTACGTGTTTTGGCTCTTGAGTTTTTGATAATTTTGAGATCGATTTTGATGCGATTGTTTTGCAACTGTAATATTTTATGAATTATTGTCGAAGAAATTATTTGAGAGTAAATTTTGATCAAAAGTTGAATTTTGATTAGTAAATTGAATATTTTGATTTTGGTTATTAAAGAAGAGTTATTTTTTTTGGTGAGATGTGTTTTTTTTTAATTATTTTTAGATTTTGGAAGCTATTAATTCAATTATATGGAAAGTGAATAAAAATTAAAATTTAAAAAACCGGCAAGTGCATTAGAAGATAGGCACATTTGCTTTATTGCAAATTCGCAAATTCGATCCTTTAAAGAATTATTAAATTTTTACATTTAATTTTTGAATTGAAATTATATGCGATTGGAAATATTAATTTTAATAATTATTTTTGGAAGACAATTTATTTAATTTTGAGATTAACAATTTGATTTTTCGAGACAAGAAGTTTTATTTATAATTATTTTACGAACGCCCGAACCCTCGATCTTAGAATTATTCCAACTGCTTCCGCACCCCAGAGTTACCCGAGCAAAACAAGTTTGTGGTATTTTTTTTCAATAAAATATTATAGCAATATGTGCAAAAATTTATGATAGCGTTTACGCAAGTGTAAATTTAAATTGTTAAAATCTTACCGTATATGATGAAAACCAGACGAGCATAAATATCATTAAGAACTCCTTCGGATATTCTTGCATTCCTTTCCAAGATTCAACGTTTGAATAATATGCTAAGACAATGGTAATGTTCAAAACTTGTAAAAGTGCAACTGTTATGGTTAAACATAGACACAATATTTGCCAACCAAACAGCTTATTAAAATTTTCAATCAACTTGGTTAAAATGCAATAAAATTTTCTGATTTTACGAATTTCGTAAACTTTATTTTTTTTTATTTTAAATTTTTTAAAATTATTTTCCAGATAATAATTGATAAATTTAAATTGCAATTTAAAAAATAATATATAATTGCAAATCAACAGAACTATAATTATGGTGTAATAATCGTCACTTATTCTTATCAGGTAGGTCAAAAATAATTTAACGAGATCACCTTTTACATAATAGAAAGTAGAGAGTCCAAGAAATATCATCAAAAGTAGGTGAGCCAATATCAATAAGGCATAAATCCAAAAATTTCTTTTTTTGCTTATTTTATTAAAATAATGGCACTTGATCATATATTTGACAAATATTCGATACAATTCGTTGTTCCAGATGGACACGCGCAGTATCGATACACATACAGTTATTGCCGAAACAGTACCAACAATTGCTTCCATTATGGTAACTTTTTGGTAGACTTGTAAATTAGAATTATAATGGTATCTTTTATATGACGAAATAGTTGCCAAAATGGCATAAATCAAACTTAAAACAACGGCGTACATTCTATGAATAAACAAATACTTTGAAGTTTTAGGTTTGTGTGGAGGTAATATCGCCAAAGTTACCGCAATGTTGTTTATAATTTGTAATCCATTCATGGCTTCTTTTCAAGCTTCGCGAAAAATATTCAACTAACAAAAATATTTCTCGTTCAGATAATTTGGATGATAAGTGACAATAAATATTTGCAGTGCGTTATTAGACTTATTAGAGTTAATTGGGAAATGATAGCATTTGTAGTAATTAATTTAAGTGTTTCATATTTTTAATGACGCTTATTGGGTTTTGTTCTAAATTTATTTTATTCTCAAGGTATTTTAAATATTCCAGACGTAGCAAACGGAGTATAATAGTATAATTATTTTCAACTGCCAGTATGTTCCCATCCCACCAGGAAAAACCCTTCCGAATTTTTAATTTTTACTTACCATAAAAGTACTACACCATAATAAGCTATAAATTGCTGTATGGTGTATACCGAATTGGTGTCCCATAAATTGTATCATATCGGCATACGTAAATAAGATTACTGCACTTATAACTTCGAGTATTTCCAATCCTATGCACATCACTAAAAATAAAATTTGCCATCCGAAAAGCTTATTGAGTACTTTTACTACGTCGGTTAATTTACCATAAACCATACGAATTTTTAAAATATCTTGAGTTACACTCAAATAATGCTTTTGTACGATTAAATTTTCTCCATCGTATAACTCAGATACACTACGCTTTAGACTCATCAAATAATCATTAATATTCACGTATCGCAACTTCGTAACAAGAACGTAATTATATATCAATAAAAAAATGATCAAATTGTAATATTCCGCAATTTCGCGCACAACCTGGATTAAACAATTTTCTAATCCTACAGTGATGAAGACCACAACTAAATCGTAACAAATAAGAGATATAATTACAATGTGAGCAATGACGAGTGCGAAATAAAATCTGCAATAATTTTGGCTCAAATAATTATTTTTTATACTTGCCAATTTGCCATCGATATCAATAAAAAGTAAATAAATATGTCTGTAATTCAATTTGTTTTGAAAGAACGAAGAAAATATAGCCAACAGAACAGATAAAAGTTGCGTCAACTGCAAAATCGACTCTAGAACAATTTGCGTTGGATGGATCATCAAGAAGAGCGTGTCAAATTTTCTGTAATATGAAAAAACGTTCGAGAGAACTAAACAGATAACGGTGAAAATTGCATAATATTTATAGTAGAGCGACTTAATGTCGTAAGGTGGAACTATACAAAGAACCAAAGCAATTTTATTTAACGGATTAAGAAATTTTAGATTATTTTGGCTACTTGGATATGCCATCGTTTAGGTACTAGCTTCGCGAACAAGGTCTGTATTAGTACTAATGAATACATCAATCATATAATATTGTGTTAATTTATAAGGGGAAATTAAATGTATTCGCTGAGTTAAAAATCAATACAGTGCTTTAATTAACAATAGAATGAAAAAATAATGTAATGTTTTTAGGAGTGACCACCCAATAGTTTGGGTAGAGCTCTAAATTTATGCTCTCAATTACAACTTGTAATTGACTTTCTAAAACTACAGAGAACATTGTTAAGCTAAGTCAAACAATAAGTTTAGAACTAATAAAATTTTTAATTTTGCTGCTGTAATATTGTAAATTTGAATTTAAATATAATGGGCGCAAAATTTTAAATTTAGCTCATTTTTGGTTACTTTAAAATACGATTTGGCAACAGCGGTTTTAAAACACAGGAAGTCGAGTTTCCGTTAGAAATTTTTACCGTGAGGATTAAGAAGGTAAAAAGAAGTCCTTACATTTTTGAACATCGAGGGGGCAGGTTGTGGTTTTTTCGTGCGGCAAATGTTTTACAAAAAAGTTATTCAATAATTGAATTTAAAATTATTTCAAATATATTTTAGTTATCAACAAATTTAAAATACGTAAGTTAAATAAATTTATTAATTATAATCTTTTTAAATAAGAATAGGATGAGGTGTTAGAAATTTATGTAATAATTTATCGACCACGTGGGTATGAATTTAAAAATAATTTAAAATTATTGGTTTAAGATTATGATTTATACATTATCATATTCAAACGGGATGTGCTAATTTAATGGAAGGAATTGATTATTCATATGTGACCTACGACGTATCTTTATAATACATTAGGGACTATTGCGGCAATACGAAGTCGGAGTAGTTGTTTAAGATAATTAAAATGAAGGCGATTATTTGAAGTGGAAAATATATATATAGCATTAGATCATTTAATTTAGATAAATTACACAACAAAGGAGGGTGGACGCTTATAATCATAAGATGACCGTGGCAATATGTCGCAGAAATGGCTGATCACTGGTAGTGATAACCGCAATTAGGACGTGCCAAAGTGATCGGGAAAGTTTGGTGAACATGTTGTTTAATTTTTATTTTTTTCAAATATCTCTCAATCAGATAATACCAATTCTGATATTTCAGGACAGTTATTAACAAATATTAACAAAGATCTTTATGATTATTTGTGACCACATATCAGATAATACCAATTACAATATTTAAGAACTGCTAATCACGAATATTAACAAAGTTCTTTATGATTATTTGCGGCTACATAACAATTTAAGATGATAACGCTAGTTTTAAGTATGAGCGATTTATTTAGATTTAAAGAAATTACCAATTAGAAATTTAAAGGGAACGGACTTAGATTAAGCAACGACGATATATTAATTAAGGTGGCGATCCTAGCTTTAAGTTGACGATGTAATAGTTAAGAGCAGATAATTTAGCATATAAAGGTTTATTATTTAAAGATCTTACATAATATAAAAACAATTGAGTTGATCACCGCAATACATATAGGCGCTTCTTTACAAAGTATTATAAAGATTGTGGTTGGTCATTAAATATGAATAAACAATTAGAAAACATTACGATCAGAGGAATTAACTATCGAACAGTTATTAAATCAAATTTCAAACTAGAGTATTCTGAATTAAATGATATCAAAGAGATTAACTTTGCTGGTAAATTGGTTGTTGGACTACCCTTTTCTTTTCAGTTAAATATATATTCATCGTTAAACCGAATCCTGTGTTTTATTTAATTTGTGTGTACTAATTATTCCTTCAGGTGAGTGGTTATGCCATTGGCACATATAAGTTTAGGTGAGGTTAGAGGTTAGTAAACAAGGTAACGACGTTAACATTCAAAGAGCCATCCGCAGATTTAAAAGGACTTGTAAGTGTTACTACGAGGGAGATCACAACGTGCGAGGTTTGTTTGACAATCACAGCTTTGGTTTGGTTTGGAACTTCGATTTGAGAAGGCGGTAATTCAAATTGAGAAATTGTACTTTACACTGCTTAGATAGACAATTTAAAAAATTCTTGATCACATTTTCGTTACCGCCTATAGTTAGCTCGAGTTATACCAATTTACCAACCTCCATGTTGATGTTAAATTTGTGAATTTTTGTTTTGTTTTTGTAATTAATTTAATTAACTGTGCTTTGTAGTATATCCACTCTTTCTATTTTATCATTTCTAATAACTTAAATTTATAGATAAGCAGTATAAAAGTTTTTATCTGATTTCTGTCATAGAACAAATTTTTTTGTCTCCTTAACGATGATTTTTATCTAACTTAATTTTATTACTATTTTCAACAACTATTTTTCTTTAGTAATTTGAAATCGACTATACAATGAACCAAATCAATATTTTACATACATTAGCAATTTGCATGGCAATTGTTCCGCCAATGTGTACTAAACAATTTAGTTTCTGCAATTTTCAGAAAATTCACGTATACTTTTTAAGTTTAATGCTAATTAGTGCTTCAGTATTTAGTAGTTATCAAATATATATTCTGCGAATACATGCCGGTGATAGAGTACATATCGTAATCTCTTTTGGTATAATTTTTATGGCACTAATTAAAGGTATAATTTCTGTTTTAAGAGTTTCGATATATAAAGCTGAACTATATCGAAAATTTCAAAAACGATTTTCAAGCATTGAAGCTGCTTGCCAAGTCAAATTCTGGAATTTTAACACGCATTTTATTTTACTCAATTTTATCCTATCTATCTGTACAGTCGTTATCCTTGTTAGAGATATGCAAGGTGAATCTTACAATATTATTCCTGTTGCCATATTTTTCTTTGAATTTTATCACTACTTTGATGCGACGCTAGTTTTAATAATTTACAATTACATTAACAGGTTCAAATTCTTATTTCATTACATTAATCGCAATTTAGTAAAAACTATGAAAAAATACAAACATTTTAAAAGCGACAAAATAGTTTGGAGTGTCAACAGATTAAGGAAACATTACGCTAATTTGGCCGATATCACCAATATTTTCAACGTGTTATTCGGATGGCAAATACTTTTTACGTACTTGTTGCTATCAGTAACCATTATAAACTTTATCGATACTGGAATTAAATATCTGTTTGAAACAGAGAAACAGGATCATTATTACACAGTTTTTAATGTGGAATTATTCTTTTTGATTTTATCAATATGGATTATAATATTTTGGGTAAGTTTTATACGAAGTACATTTTTTGCGCTTGTCCCAGGTTTGATAATTCAGGTATCTTTTTTTTAATTTTTTCAGATAACGGGAGCTGCAATAGCCGTAAGCTGTGAAATAGCCACCAAAGAATCTAAACGTACAGCGATTTTGTGCTACAATTTATTATTGGATGTACCCGGAATAAGCATCAACAAATTCGATCGAATGCTGCGTCAAGAATTGATATTACTTGCCCATCAAGCAACCCATCACCATCCACACTTTTCCGCTGCAGGATTTTTCAATATCGATTATAAAATGATTTTTAATTTGCTTGGTACAATGGCTTCATATATTGTTGTACTTATACAAATTAATAAGTGAACTTCCAAAAAATCCAAAAAAAAAATATTATTAATAAATATTAGAAAAATATGATTCTGATTTTAGATATGACTGCGGTTATTAGATTTAAAACGATAGATTTAGTAAATTTTCTGATATTATATTAGTTTTACCTTGCAAAATAAAGAAAATGTTTTAAAATTTATTTATTAATATATTTTTCCGACTATAGACAACGCTGTAGCCAAAATTGGTTAAATCGTCACCAATAAAGCTATGCTACCGATCGGCATCCGTACTTTTCAGCTGAAAATTTGTTTAATTTTGCCTGTAAAATTCTTATTGATTTGCTAAGTACAAAGGTTCCATATTGTCGTATTTCGAAATGCTATAAACCATTAATTCATTTATTTTGTAAAATTATTTTGAAGTTTTAATTTTGTTATTATAAATTATTAAATTATTTATTCTGTAAAAATGCAATGTAAATAAGGTGGGAAAAATAAAACTAGAAGAGAGAGGGAGGTTGAATAGACGACCCGCAATAATAATTCTTAATTTTGATTGTTAATAAAATAAAAGTAAGTTGATTTGAAGTGAGGGTGGTTTTTCTTGTTTTATTTTAAGAAGTGCAATTGATCATCGACATAAGATTTTTAAGAAGTGCGAATTGTTAAAAAAATTGTGATAATTTTGGTAGATGCGTAAAATTACATCGCAACAAATTTGTTTGTCCAGGCGGTGGCAGATGTGAAACCTATGTGCGCTTGTAAGGCCACAGATTACAAAGAAAAGTTGAGCATTTTTAATTTTTAATTAACGATTTAAAAAACAAGTTGGGGGCATAGCAATATATTGCTATATTTATAAAAATTCATAACTACATTTTTGAATAATCATTTTCACATAATTATTCGGATGTCGTCAATTAAGTATATTCAATTACTATTTTTAACATTTAAATTTTAAATGTAGTACACAATAACAATTATACATAATATTTAGCTTCTGCATGATGAAAGCACTAGGAAGGTAGGTTAGATCCTCCCAAGGAAAGGTTTTACATAAAACTGGGGTTCTACTCTTCAATTTGAGCTTTTTCATTTGCTTCTACGTTTTATGTTTAATGTTCGATAATAAATAAAGTATTAAAGGTTGTTTGAAGACAAACAAGAAATAAAATTATATTGTTTATTCGTGTCGACAGTGAAAACGTAGTCAATGAAAGGCAAATAGTGTATTATCTCTTTTGAGTAGAAAATCTGCTTAGTAAATCCTTTGATTTTGTGAATGACCATCAGATAACATAAAAGAAAGAGATTTGACTTTTGCAATACTTAAATTTCAAAAAATTTTAAAAAATTTTGAATCTTTGCTTTTTAGTTTAGTTTTAGGGCTTGAATAACAGGTACTTTGTCAGAAAAACATTACTTTAAGTTTCTGTTCTTTGTTTATTTTTATCGAATGACTTAAATTAATTGTAAACCTACAACAAACAATAGAAACGTTTCATAGATTGTTATCGCGCATCTTTGACAAAAAAAAATTTTTTTGTGTCAAAATTAATGTACATAATTACTTTTTTTAACACCGACTTACCGGTAGTAACTAAACATGAACAAAGAGCATATTTTAAATAATTTTGCTATTTTTTTGGCAATTGTGCCTCTAACATTTTCTAAAAATTTAAGTGTTCGAATTTTTCATAAATGTTATGGGTGTTTTTTATGTTTGGTTTTAATTATTATATCAGTAAGATTATCTTTAGAACTATTGAGTTTACCAACACGAAATACTTTTGATATAGTAAGAATTGCATTAAAATTAGTTTCCTATTTAGTAGTACTGTTTCAAAACGTCGTTTCAATTATGTTAGTGACAATATGTAAAGCTGACTTATATAGAAAATTTCAAATACAATTTTCAAAAATTGAAGTTACCCACCAAGTAAAACTTAAGCCATGTTGGAAGGTTAATCTAATAATTTTACTTAATCTGTTGCTAACTATCACAACTATGGTTATCTTTTTTAACTACACTGACATGCATTTTATTAATTTTCAGTGGATAGAAATGCTTTGGATGGAATTTAATCATTATTTTAATCTGACGATAGTTTTGCTAGTTTATAGTTATATAAACAGCTTTAAACTAATGTTTTGCATTATTAATAGCAATTTAGTAACAAATATAAAAAAATACAAACGGTTCAAAACTAGGACTATTTTTTGGAACATCCATAAATTAAGAAAATTTTATGTTAATTTGGCAGATACCATAGATCTTTTTAATAAGTTATTTGGATGGCAAATACTCATTATATACCTGTCACTATCAGTAATGATTATTAAATTTCTGAATACCGTAATTAACCATATTTTTGCAATAGATGGATATTATAAAGAGTTTAGTGGAAATATAAATTTACTTTTCTGGAATCTAATAATATGGAGTATAGCATTTTGGGTGAGTATTAAGCATTTATTAAAAAAGAACTAATAAAGTGACAAGGGTAGCGTTCCTGTTGATCCTACAACAGAAACTGTATCTGGTGAGAGATAAATAAAAGAATATTGTTTTTTAAAGATAATAAAATTGTTATAAAATTTATTTTTAACTTTTTTCAGACTATGACTAACTTAATTGCCATAATAAGTGAGATGGCTACCAATGAAGCCAAACGTACAGCAAATGTGTGTTATAACCTATTATTTCATCTAGAAGCAATTAGTAACTACAAACTTGATCGAATGTTACGTGAAGAATTAATATTACTGGCACACCAAGCAACCTATCGACATCCTTACTTTTCAGCTGCAGGATTTTTTAATCTTGATCATAAAATGCTTTTTAGATTATTTAGCACAATGACTTCATATATTATTGTACTTATTCAAATCTACAAGTAGTAAACTTTTAAAAAATCACTAGCAAATGTTCCAAACTTTTTAATGTATTATAATTATTAGTTTTAATTTTTGTGTAATATTGAATAAAAAAATTTGCTGTTGCCGTTTTTATCAGTAAATAAATGTACAAATAATAATATAATGTCGTGGTTTGAAATGCTAAAAACATTGATTAATTATTTTGTAAATTATTTTCAAATTTTGTTTGTAAATGTAAATTATTTATTTGTAAGTACATTGTACATAGAATTAAGTTTAAAATTTTTAATTTGGTAACCATGCTGAAAGTAGAGAGAGAGTATATTGCAGAAGGTAGAGATGCCGTTGCGTTAGTCTGGGGGACGGATGATTGTTATTCCCGCTACGCCAAGTTGTAATTTTGATTTTTTTGATTTATTTTAATAATAAAAGTGGTTTTTAATTTTAATTAAATTTGATTTTGTTTTTGTTTTGATTTATTAGTGCAAGTGATAATTGCTTAAAAAATTAGAAGGTTTTGTGATAATTTTGGCCGTTCATCTAGGTACGCAGCAACGAATTTGTTAGATCGGCGCTGGCAGATGTGGAACCCACGTGCGATTGCAAGGCTACACAAAAGATAAAAATTTTTAATCAATTTGTTCAACGCATTAGAAATAAAATAACAAAACAAAACGATACAATAAAGTATGTCTGAAAAAAATTGACAAATTAAATATTACAAATATAAAGAAAAACCTAAAATCATATATTAAAAAGAAAATAGCACTTTTATTGGATTGCAAATCAAAGTTTATTTCATAAACGATAATTTTCACTTTAATTGAGCTTATACATAGCAGTTTTACGATGTATGTATTTTATATTGAAATTTAAAATAATTGATAGAATAAAAGAAACACAAATTTTAATCTTGGGTACATTTTAAAAGGAGTCTCGTGTGTATTTTATTTTATTAGAAAGATTATTATTATATAAACTTTACTATAATTTCATAATAGACTATGTTGACAAAGATTAATAAAATAGTTGCTGATATCAAGCGAATCAATGTGGCAAAAATTGGTTAAAATAATAGAACGAAAATAAACAAAAAATATTATAAATACCGCATATGTTTGAAACTATTCAAATTATAAAAAATAAACAAACTAAAGGAAATATTAAAATAGTGAATTTTAACTGTTAAGTAAAAAATACAATACTTACTAAAAAAATTATATTTAAAAAACAATAAAAACGACACTAATTTACATTTAACAGGTTTGGACAGTTGACAATATTTGAATAAAGAAGAAAAATAAAAATTAAAAATGACAAAACCCTTTAAATACTGACTAAGAATTTTAAAAAATATGATAAAAATTTAAAATAGAAACTTTCTAATACGATATATTGGCCCCTATTTTACGATTGTCTTCGATCATCAGTAGTATATAACATAAGAAAAACGCAAAAATAATGAGAAGCAAGAAAAAATATACCAAAAAAATTTAAAAAATTGAAATGATAAAACCAATAAATTTAAAAATATCACTAAAACTTTGAATGTGACTTACCAAATAATACTAATGAACTAAACTAAACAATGTCGAGTGTCTAAATAAAATTTATTTTTTAGGTTATTTTTCTATCAAAATTATAATTGAATATGATATAAATTGCCATAATTTTAAACTTTTACAGAGTGCTAAAGCTAAAAATACAGCAAAATTGTACAGGGGTTTTAGATGTTTGTAATAGTTAGTAGTAGTCAAGAAAATGTTATTTTCAAGTCATTTTGACTGTTTTAAATTCAGAATAATTATGTTCGTACTGGTACTCAAAAAAGTAATTTGATGCACGGCTTATATATTGTTGTGTTTCAAAACCATAAAAATCATAATTCATTTATTTTGTAAATTATTTTAAAGTTTAAATTTGTTTTAGTATTTATTTGTTTACATATTGTATAAAATAGTTAAAAATTTGCTATGTAAATAAAGTGAGGAGAACAAAAAATAAAGCAAAAAGAGTGAGGCTTGAATAGACAGATATGGGCTGACGCCTTTGCGTCGAATAGACGATTCGCAATAATAATTCTTAATATTGATTGTTAATAAAACAAAAGTAAGTTGATTTAAAATGAAAATTGTTTTTGTTTGTTTTAATTGTGGTGAAGTGGGTGTTTAAAACATAAAAATTGGAAGAATTTGGGATAATATTTGGTTATTTGTTGAAATACTTCGCAGCAAATTTGTTAGACCAGCTGAAATACCACATGCGGAGCGAGCGCGAACGTGAAGCCAAAGTCCAATATCACATGAAAGGTAACAAATTTCAGCAGTTTAATTTACGATTTAAAAAACAATTTAAAGAGCTCATAGCTAAATAAAATAATCTGTGTAACTCCGGCAATTTTCACAAGAAGGTGAAAATGCATAAAATTGTAAAGTTGGGAGCATAGCAATATAATACTAAGGAGTTCACAGGGTTTTCTTTTTGGGTCACCTGTTGTTTCTTATCTCTAACTTTCTTTAGTATTTACACAAGAAAAACAATAACTACACCTCCACGTCAAAATATAATACCCACTTACATAAATTTTTAAATAAATTTATCATTTTTTAATATTTTTAATTTTTATATATTTAAATTCTTTCCTGATCAAAACGGCGTAATTGTTTAACAGCAATGACAAAATTATGATTGAATAATCGCAAAATATGACAACAATTTATTACTTATTGTTAAAACTTTATTAGAATAATATTGAAATCTATTGATATGATATTAAAACTACTTACCACATAAATAAAGCACCACAATAAACTAAACAACAGAGCCGTTACACTGAAAAATGGAAGGAACTTCTTGAGAATAACAGTATCCACATTCCCACACAAAATACAAATTAAGATTCCTATTAATTCTAGAAATGCAACAAATAAGGATAAATATAGCAACAGGATTTGCCATCCGAATAACCGATTGAAATATTTGACCACGTTGGACATTTCTCCATAAAATCTCCGTATTTGGGTAATTTTCTGTAATTTTCCATGGTCTGGGCCAGTTTTGTCTTCCAAAAATTTGTTAATAAAAACAAAATAAGATTTTAATAAGGTTACGTATTTATAAATTAATATAACCATTATCACGCTATAATAAAGTTCTATAGTTCTGATAGAATATCTTAAAAAAGAAGACATGAACTCAAAACGTACCGCGATATAAAGGCTATATCCTAAGTGTGAGAAAAAAAAAGTATGGAAGAATATCAATTCTTTATCAAAACAAAAAGAAACTTCACTGTTGATTTTTTGACAAAAACTGTTGTTGGTCAGAAAACACAAAAATTTTTTAAATGATTCTCTTTTTCCCAGAGATATTCTGGTTATGTAGATCAATTGAGCTGTAGAGAAAGCAACGCTTACACCAACGTCAGCAGCAACTATCGTCGGATGAATTTCTGTATAATCTGATGTAAATCTTAAATAAATCGAAAGTACACTTATAATTGGAAAAACTACAGCCATAATAAGAGCATAAAAAACGCAAAATGAAGAGTTTTCAGAAGGCAATATTGCTAACATCACAGCAAGTTTATTAATCACTCGAAAACGTTGCATGACAAGATAAATTGATTTTATAGTTTCAGTGTCGCGGATCAAATTGAACTAATGCTTATTTGAAGATAATTTGAAAAATTAAAATGAAATTCAAACCGAACTTCGATATTACTTAATTATAATTAAGTGTAAATATGCAAAAAATAATAATAATTGAAAAAATTTATTTTTCTATGTAAGTATCTATTCTTTACTTAGCAGTTAAATTCATTATTTTAATATTTTGTTTAGTTTGTTTATTTTTGAATAATAATAATTAATAATCATTTATGGCATAAAGGAAAACAGCATCGTTTTCGCACGCTTTTCTCTCGAAAATCAAATCAAATCACACTAAAAACGTTTTGCTCGCCACGTATATTAAACTCCAAATGGACTTTAATATTTATTAATATTGCTAATTTTTAGGTTTAATTATCGTGAAAAGAAAAACATTTTTTAAAAAATTGATTAATTGCTGTGAATATAAAAATAACTTACCGATAGCAGTAAACACCAAATCATCGCCATTGAAAATGTTTTCATTGAAAAGTTAAAATAATTCAGATTCAGCAAACAGATGACAATACTAATATTTTGTAAAAACGAAATCATTATGGATAAAACCAAATTAAGAATCTGCCACCCAAACATACTATTAAAGCTTTTTATCAGTTCGGTTAATTCGGTGAAGGTTTTTCTGATTGCACTGATTTTTGAAATATAAACTTTAATATTTTCGACCAAATCTTTGTGATAATTTAAATTTTCCAAAACCTGATTGATGTATTGAAAGCGATGTTTTATTAAGCGAACGTAATTAGATAATAATAAAATTGAAATAAAAATTGCATAATTTGTAAAAATTGCGTATAAGAAAGACACAAGAAGGCCAATATTAGGAATGGTAAATATTTCTCCTGAAGTATAAATCGTAAAGATTATATAGAATAAATGAACAGTAAATAATTGTACCCGAATAAAATTTTGGTTTGTAACTTTGAAAGTGGGAATATTGAAAAGAAGTTTAATAAATTTTTTAATTTTTTTGACTCTAAGTAAAGTAATTCTTACAACGGTGATGTTGATGTATGCTATATTAGCAATACTTAATGTTAAAGATAAAGCCTTCCCCGTTTCACTGACAATTTCGTAGAAGTGAAAAATTTGGGAATAAATCAAAACAATTGCCATTGCATTGAAAATAAAAAGAACTAATATTGAATAAATTTTTTGCCACATGAAATTTTTTTCTGACAGAAATGGAATTAATGCAAGAAATGACGAAATTTGATGTAACGGTTGCATATCGGCATATTCCTTGCGGAAATAAGTTTTCAATTTTTTTTCAGATATTTCAGCAAACATCGCTGACGATAATTTGTAGCAGCACCAAACTACAGACTGAAATTATAATCTATCCCCAAATTAATAATTGGGAGTACCTTATTTATATCTCTGAAATAATAAAAGCCTTTTGTTACCATGCACAAATAATAATAAATTGGAATATCGACAAAAGCTCTAAATTGATGCTATTCAAACATAATAATTTTCAAGTACAGTACAGAGAAAGCATAAACTTATAAAATATTTTAAATTAAAAATTATATTTAATTTGAGAAAAAATTATCCGCATTGCAGCAGTTTATTTGATTTAAATTTAAACTAAATTATTTCTTATTACTTACCCCAAAAATTATGCACCACAATACCGTAAAAGCTATAGCAGTCGAATTGATAAACACCACGAAATTTTTAACGAGAGTGAATTCTATGTTGCCGCATAATACAGAAATAGTAGTTGCTGTAATTTGCAAACAAGAAACAGATATAAACAAACACAAACATAAAATTTGCCATCCAAATAACTCGTTAAAAATTTTTACCAAACCCAAGAGTTCGTTGTAAAATTTTCGGGCGTCTTTAATTTTACATAAAATTTTGTCCGGGTTGTATTGACCGTTTACTTTAGAGCATATCCCAATCTCATTCCGTAGTAGCTCGTTGATAAATTTAAAACGTAATTTTAGTGAAATTACAAAGTAATGAATGGTGAAACTCACGATTACATTGTAATAAAATTCAAAAATTTTTGTCGGATACATCAAGAAAAAATAAATGAGTTTGTTTTTAATAGCAGTTAAAATGCAATTGACGATATATAAAACTATAAATGCATGTATAATAATAATGAAGCAATACACGTTAACATTACTTTGTTTACCGACATTTTTAAAAAATAAAGTGTCGCTCAAATAGTGTGAAAATTTTTGGAATAAACTAGTTTTTGTCACTGATATTCTGGTTATATAAACAAATTGGGCAATTGCACATACAACGCAGACAATAATATCTACGGACATTATTGTATAGTCTAAGTTTCCGTATACTGACGAAAACCTTTCCTTCAAAGAAAATGCGCTTAAGATGAGAAAAAGCCAAGCAATAGTAAAAGCGTACAAACGATGAAAGTTAACTTTTGTGTTATTTTCCCTGCGATGTGGGGGCAACAGTGCCAAAACAATCACAAATTTTTTAACAATTTCACGATTCATTTTTTAATTAAATGATTTTTGATACTTCTGTTTCAATACTAGCTATATGAATGATACTCAAAATATTAGTATGTTTATTAACAAAGTTAATCATGTAATGGATCCAAGTAATTCTATACTCAGCTATTTACACGCATAATACAATTATAATTAGAAAAACTCAGTATAAAATTAAAAATTATATAAATTGAAATGAATTATTTAATTAATTAAACAATTAGTAAATACATAGTTATTAATGTATGGGCATGAGATTTAAAGTATTGTGACTTACTTCAGCATTTAAAATTATAATTCGTTGTAAAATTTAAACTTACCCCAAAAACAGCACACCAAAGTAATGCAAATATTATAGTAATTTTATCTAAAAGAGGCTGCATTTCTTTTAGAATCACCAAGTCGATTTTGCCATACAACGCACATATAAAAATTGCAATTATTTGCAAGAGAGAAACAAATATAGACAAATATAAACAAAAAATTTGCCATCAAAATAATCGATTAAAAATGTTAACAAAATTTACTAAATCATTGTAATATTTTCTGATATTTTGAAACAAGTTTATAACAATCTCATTTGTTTCGTTATTTAATTGAATCCGAAAGCAATCGTTAATAAATTTAAAGCGAGCTTTTAATGCAATTATGTAATTGTAGGTTACTAAAAAAAATATTACGCTGTAATAATATTCAAAATCTTTAATTCCATAAATTATATACAACCATAAGTGGATGTCGTCATCACAGATTGCCAGAAAAAGCTTGTATGCCATATAGAGATATAGAAATAAGTGTGGAAAAATCAGCATAGTGAACATACCAAAGTAACTTTTCTTGTCGACTATTTGAAAAAATGTTTTATCTTCCAGAAATATTTCAAATTTATGAAAAATATTAACATTGCACAAAGATATTCTGGTTATATAAACGAAGTGGGCAACCGAACACATAGCGTTGACAACAACATCTGCTGTTACAACTGTAGGATTCATTAAGGAATAAATCGTCGTAAGTCTCGCATAGATTAAAAATATATTTGTACTTAAAAAAATACACGCCAAAATAAAAGTGTATATGCGGTGAAAATACAATTTTGGATTTCTTTGTGGCAACAGTGCCATCGTGATGGCAAATTTTTTGTTTATTCCTGCAGGATCCATCAGCAAGACTGCACGGAAAGAACTGAATATTGCAATCTAATCTCAAGAACCGCTTTTATTGTGTACATAATTTTAATTAATTAGGTATCTAAATGAAATATGTGCAAATATTTTTGAATGGCGTTTGCGCAAGTATTTAATTATTATTATGTTTAACTTCGATCATACCCAGTGTGGAAAACTCACCAAATATGAAGAAAACCATACGAACATAAAGATTATTAAGAACTCCTTCGGAAACTCTTGCATTCCTTGCCACGATTCAACGTTTCCATAATATGCTATGATAATGATGGTGTCCAAAACTTGTAATAGCGAAACTGTTATGGTTAAACATATACACAATATTTGCCAACCGAACAGATCATTAAAATTTTGCATCAACTTTGTTAAAATGCAATAGGCTTTTCTGACTTTACGAATTTTGTAACATTTATTTTTTTCGATTTTGGATTTTTTAAAATTACTTTCCAGATGGTAATTGATAAATTTAAATTGCAATTTAAAAAATAATATATAATTGAAAATTAACAGAACTATAATTATTGTGTAATAATCGTCACTTATTCTTATTACGTAGGTCAAAAATAACGAAAGGAGATTATTTTTTATATAATGAACAGCAGAGAATGCAAGAAATGTTATCAAAAATAGGTGAGCAAATATTAATAGAGTATATACGTAAATATTTCTTTTCCTGCTTATTGTACTGAAATAATTGCACTTGATTAAATATTTATTAAATATCTGATGCAATTCGTTGTTCCAGATGGACACGCGCAATATGGATACACATACAGTTGTTGCCGAAACTGTACCAACAATTGCTTCAATTATAGCAATTTTTTGGTTGACTTTTAAAGTAGAACTATAATGGTATCTTTTATATGATGAAATTGTTGCCAAACCCGCATAAATCAAACTTAAAATAATAGCGTACGTCCTATGAATAAACAAATATTTTGAAGTTTTTGGTTTGTTTGGAGGTAATATCGCCAAAATTACTGCAATGTTATTTATAAATTGTAGTCCATTCATAACTGCTTTTCAAGCTTCGCGAAAAATATTCAACTAACAAAATTATTTTGCGTGGAAATAATTTGAACGATAAGTTAGGTACAATAAATATTTGCAGTGTGATATTAGATATATTGGAGTTATTAGAGTTGATTGGGAAATAATACCATAATGTAGTAATTAATTTAAGTGTTTCATACTTTTAATGACGTTTATTGCGTTTAGTTCTAAACTTCTCGTAAAGCTCATGGTTTATTTAATTTTTAAGACGTAGCGAGCGGAGCGAGTATAGTTTTAGTTTGTTCCCACCCACCAGAAAGCTCTTCTAATCAGTTCTTACTTACCATAAAAGTACTACACCATAATAAGCTATAGATTGCTATATACTGCACACCCAAATCGTGTCCCATAAATTGTATCATATCGGCATACGTAAACAAAATTACTGCACTTATAACTTCGAGTATTTCCAATCCTATGCACATCACTAAAAATAAAATTTGCCATCCGAAAAGCTTATTGAGTACTTTCACTACTTCGTTGAGTTTACCATAAACCACGCGAATTTTTAAAATATCTTGAGTTACACTCAAATAATGCTTTTGTACGTTTAAACGTTTTCCATCGTATATCTCAGATACACTACGCTTTAGATTCATTAAATAATCATTAATATTCACGTATCGCAACTTCGTAACAAGAGCGTAATTATATATCAATAAAAAAATTATCAAATTGTAATATTCCGCAATTTCGCGCACAACCTGGATTAAACAACTTTCTAATCCTACAGTAATGGAGACAACAACCAAATCGTAACAAATAAGAAATATAAATATAATGTGAGCCACAAAGAATACGAAATAAAATCTACAATAATTTTGGGTCAAGAAATTATTTTTTAAACTTGCCAATTTGCCATCGACATCTATGAAAAGTAAGGAAATGTGTCGGAAATTCAATTTATTTTGCACGAACGAAGAAAATATAGCCATCAAAACAGACAAAAGTTGCGTGAACTGTAAAATCGATTCCAACACAATTTGCGTTGGATGAATCACCAAAAAAAGCGTTTCAAATTTTCTGTAAAATGAAAAACCGTTCCAAAAAAGTAAACAAATAACTGTGAAAATCGCATAATATTTGTGGTAATGTGACTTACAGTCGTAAGCTGGAATTAAACAAAGAACCAAAGCAATTTTATTTAACGGTTTGAGAAATTTTAGGTTATTTTGGCTACTTGGGTACGCCATTGTTGAGGTATTACCTCCGCGAACAAGGTATGCATTAGCACTAATGAATGTATCAATTATATAATGTTGTGTTAATTTATAAGGGAAAATTAAATGTATTCGCCGCGTTAAAAATCGATACAGTAGTTTAATTAACAATGAAATTGAAAAATAGTGTAATTTTTTTTTGTATGACGACCCTATAAATTAAGTCGAGTTCTCAATTTATGGAATTGAAATAATTTAGTTGTGCACACCAGCCTTAAACCCTAAAACACTAAAGGACATTGCTGGGCAAAGTCAAATCGATGTTAAATTTGTAAATTTATGTTTGCAAATATTTTTTTTAAATTCTTCTAATTAATTTATTAACTGTTCTTTGTAATACTTTGTAATACTTCTACTCTTTCCATCTTTTCCATTTCATTATGTTATTTTTAATTCTTTAAGTTTTATAAAAGTTTTTTTAATCATTTTTATCTGATCATAAAGCAAAAACATATAAACATTTTTTAGAACTAAAACGTTTTTAAATTATCACAATCAAATGTACATTATAAGAATATTATTGCAAACGTTTTCACCATACAATGGCATCATCAGACGATAAACTATACAGAGAAAAGAGTTAAATTCAATTTAATTACCTGAATTTCAAGAGAAATTGAGTGAAGGGAGAAGGAATATTTTGGAGTAATTTACTGCGGTAAGGATATAAAGAATATTAACAAAAAAATATATTTTTAATTCTATTTAATAATTATTTCATATTACATTGTATTTCTTATAATATAAATATAAAAAATTTTAAACATTATTAATATTATAAATATTATTGGTTACATTGATGCTTTGGAAATATATTGAACTTGACTTCCTTTGTGTACAATTAACTATTACGATTACTTTATTTTGTGAATTTAATCAACTTACAGTTCATTATTATAATAATTTACTCTTTGCTACCTTTTCTTATCTCTTGTCTATTTATTATACAATAACTTAAATTATTTATGAAGAAAAAATGAATACATAGTGGTTCACCAATTTATTTCACACAATATAAACTTTTGTTCGCTTTAGGCGATTCTAGCTTTATCAAAAACAATTTTATTATGTTTTTCAATATTAATCGGAAAATTAACTAAAAATGAACCGTTACAATATTTTAAATACACTTGCAATTTGTTTTGGAATTGTGCCTCCAATATTTACCAAACGATTGGGTTTTTGGAGTTTTCATAAATTGTGCGGGTGTTTGTTATGTCTGATGATAACTGTTCTTTCGGTAGTTCTTTTATTACAGATAAGTAATTCATCACTGTTTGCCGCAAATTCAGGACACATCTTAATCGATTTCATTGACATTTCGGCATCACTGCTTAAAATAATTGTTTGCATTTGTAAAGTGCCAATGTGTAATGCTGAGTTATATATAAAATTCCAAACGCAATTTTCAAACATTGCTGATACCTACAAAATAAAAATTAAACAATGTTTGAATTTTAGCATGTTAACGATTACATTTAATATTTTGCTAACTATTAGTACCACCATTATTGTTTACACCGATGCGGAATTATGGTCTAATATCACGTACGTAATCATTTTTTGGACCGAATTTAATCACTATTTTGATGTGATCCTAGTTTTACTAATTTATAGTTACATAAGTAGTTTTAAAGTAATGTTTGGTATTATTAATTGGAAACTAGTAACAACTATAACAAAATACAAACAGTTTAAAACTAAGATTGCTTTTTGGGACATCCATAAATTGAGAAAACTTTACGCTGATTTACTGGACATTATTGAACTTTTTACTGTGTTATTTGGATGGCAAATACTCATTATATACTTGTCGCTTTCGGTAAAGATTATTAATTTTTTGAATACTGCAATTCAACAAATTTTAATAATAGACGAATATTATAAGGAGCTTCAAAAACATGTAAATTCAACTTACTTTTTCTGCAATATAACATGGATTATAGCATTTTGGGTGAGTATTAGATATTATTAAAATATTTATAAAATCTGTGATATGGTTGGGTTATTTGAGCATTTAGTTGTAGCACCCCCCTTCGGGGTAATTCGGTAATGAATTACAAAACCTGGAGTAGACTGCCACCAGTTACTTTTTTAAAGAAAATAACAAAACTTTTGGGTTGTAGCTTGAACGTTCAGAAGACGTAGGAAATTAAGTAGAACAAATACTCGCTTTCGTATCACACAAAAAAAAGAAGTTCTCAATTCAATTGCTAAATTTATTTCATAAAAATAATAATATTGTTGTATACAATAAAATACAAAAAAAGAAATAATTGCCAAACTCACACAAAAATAAAATGATTGAAATACACAGCATAAAATAAAGACAAAATAAAATAAAATCATATAAATATATATTATAATGATTACAACTGATTCTGCTGACTGATGATTAATTTGGATGAACCGAACTAATGGAAACTGGCAGGTGACAATCGACGATTGACTATTAGCAACTCTATTGACGACTAACGCAATGAAAATCAAAATGCGCCCTGTTATGTAAAAATTATGTTGATAATGAGTAGAAATTCAATTGATAGTAATTAAATAATCTCCTAAACTTTGAGCGTCTTCCACCTTATCTTTCCAAATTGTGTTTGAGTTAACTTGATCTGCAGTATAATATGATTATTACTTTCCCTTAATTTTGTTTAACTATTATTGAAAATAGTTTCTTATGGCTTAAAGGTCGACATATTGACCCTACCTAAGTGCACTTTATACTATTTTTATCTATTGAAAATTTTACATTCACATTTTGATATTATTTTTAACTTCTTGATTTTCAAGATTTAGCAAATTAAATTATAATTATTTTTGGTACCACGTAATGGTAATTGTATTGAAGGCGGTTTGTTACATAGTAACGTTGCTAACTGATCTTACAAAGAAATAACAAAAAATGTAAGAATAAATACTATGAGTTAATATGCGCTCACTTAAAGCCTCATCCACAACCTCCAAATTAACCGTAGAATTAGTACATAAATTAGTACTTGAAATTTAAACATAAATTAATGTTTTGGTAGCATTCACAATGCTTAAATTAATACGCAAATTAGTGTGACTCCATCTAGTGTCAATGTTTGAAATTTAAGTATTTCGGTTGGTAAATTGTTGTTATTGCTAGATAACCTAATGTTTCTATTTAAATCGGGTACAGGTTAATACCATAGCGTTGTACTTTTAATATTAAATGTAATTCAGGTCACAAATGTTTACAAGTTTTAGGTTAGAAATCACAGATGACACTTGAATGATTTTGAAGCATGCGTAGTAGTGACTTGACGACTAATTTACGTGAAAAAGCTTAGACTTTGCAAGGTTCTGCATTAAGTACTAAGTACTAATTTCGCATTAAGTACTAATTTCGAGGTTGTGAACAACTGCATAGGATTTAAATGCGGCAAACTTCTACGTTTAATTCTAATTACTAATTCTACGGTTAATTTGGTGGTTGTGGATGATACTTTATAGTTTACTACGGGCAAATGTTTCTGATGGTTAATTTATAGACAGATTAATTCATTTAAATTTTTCTTTATGAAGATAACAAAATTTATATAAAATTTATTTTAAATTTCTTTCAGATTATGAGCAACTCAATTGCCCTAATAAGCGAAATAGCTACCAATGAAGCCAAACGTACAGCAAATGTGTGCTACAATTTATTATTTGATCTAGAAGCTATAAGCAATAACAAAGTTGATCGAATGTTACGTGAAGAATTAATTTTACTGACACACCAAGCAACCTATCGGCATCCTTACATTTCGGCTGCAAGATTTTTCAATATTAATCGCAAAATGCTTCTTGGATTATTTGGTACAATGACTTCATATATTATTGTACTTATTCAAATCTACAAGAAGTAAACTTTCTAGGAAGCAGTTTTAAATGTCCTGCATTTCTTAAATGTATTGTTAATTAATATATAATTTTGAATAAAAATTATAAATGTCGACTATAATTTTTTTTTATTTAACTCAATAATAATTTACAATTTATACTGCTGGATTAATAAGTAATCTCGGCATTTTTGTATTTCTGGGGAAATACGGGGATTAGAGCTACGATGTTACTAAGGACTATAATAAAAAAAGCGTAATATACGAAATCTGGATTAAAATAACCATGTTATTTAAACACCAGTATTTATTAGATCTTTCTGGAATCGCAATTGCTTCAAATTTAGAATAAACTTCGCAAAATTTTGTATACAAATCAACCTTCCACGTAGATATCCTCACCAAAAAACTCATAAGTACAGACAAAGGCATTATGACAACGGCACACTCTTTTATCACCACCCTATTTGTAATATATCGCGTGATAAATCCATAAATTCCAATCAAATTAGTAATAATCACGCAAGTATAAACTTTATGCAAATATCGAAAGCTGAGATAGTTAGAAGAAAATGGCGGCACAGGCCGAAATAAATGGCTAATCTATTCAAAAATCTATTTTGCTCAATTTTAAATTTTATATTATTAAAACAATTAGGCAAAAATCCTGATTTTGTATCCTGAATAGTATATTAACAGCTTTTTAGCTCAAAATTTTGTATTATACCGTTGGAAATAGTAACAGTTTTAAAGAAAACCATAAACTAAATGAATGTGGAAAATACTATCTGCTATATAAAATGCAGAAATTATTTATATTGCAATTTAATGTCGGAAAATTTAAAACAAAAACTAGGTGAAGGAAAATAAAATTTTTATAAAAATCATTTAATAATCTACTATACAAATTGTATCAAAGTAATGACAGATATTTTACCAGAAAGAAAAACTCTCTGAACGATTTACACAAAGTAGTATTGCAATAAATTTGAATTCTTGATATATGTTCAGTCATTACAATAATAAATTTATACATTATTTTTACAATCACACCGTACACCAGTTCGTCAATACAAAACTTAAATAAAAGATATCATTGATAATCACGTAAAGAAACTGACAGTTTTTATTGTTAAAAATTTTTTCAGTCTGTTTTATTTATTTATTTGTATTAGTACAATTACATAGGCCCAGTTTTTTAGTCGTGGTTTAACTAATTAAAAATAGTTAACTACAAAATTTCTTAGTTAGCGGTTTTTCAGTCTTGGGCTAGCAGTTTTCTCTAACCAATTATTTAAACCAGCACATGTGGTGGTTTAACTAAATTATTTTAGTTAACTTTGCTAAGCAACTAAAAGTGACGCTGACTTGCATAACCTCGCAATATGTCATAAATACCAGAAATACGCACACGTTGTTTGTCAAATTGTGAAATTTTACTATTTAGAATATTTCCAAATTTCAAACTTTGAAAATACAAAGTTGGTAGAAGTAAAAATTTTATCGAGGCTTATCAAAAAATTGTCAACGTGATGGACTTGTAATTTTGATGTCCGAAAAATTTAATTATTGATAAGTTCATTTATTCACCATTTAGAGTTAAGTCCATTAATTCACAAGGTTAAATCAAAATTATTATCAGTTTTAATTATTTTAGTGTAACAATACTTTCTCTTGTCTACAATATTATTCTGAATTCTCACCAGAGAATACTCTGAATTCTCATATTATTCAGAATCTACCTTCTTTTACCACCATTTTTAGGTGAGGATTTTTTTTGTCTCGGACCAGACTCAATTTAAGGTAAGATTCGTTTTTGACTTTCGTCCGAGTGGTGCCCTTTATTTTGTCTCTTACCGGATTTAATTTAAATCTTTTGATTAAGCTTGGACCCAGGATTTTCTTGAAGTTTGCGATCCACGACCTCGCTTTGGCTAGACCTAGCGGCAATCCTGTTCATCCAAGTGAGTTTTAAGATATTTTTCCCTTATTGTTTCAACTCGTTTCAACTAGTACTTTAAGTATATGGTAAATAGTAAATACATTTATATCAACTTTGATCGGATTTTCAAAATTCTTTTTGCGTTGAATCAAGTATAGTTCCATGTTGGTTCCATTATAATTTAATTAGTATTGGACCTTGAACTTCAAAGATACACCGGGAAAACTCTCAAAACTATACTCGCTTTCTATAAATAGTTACAGAACACCACATGCACTAAAAAGAATTAAATAAAAAATTTTTAAATAACAATAAAACCGACTTCACAGAAAACTATTGTGATCAAAATGCACTAAAGAGTAATAGATAATTACGTTATTTATTTAGTTACTTCAACTAGCTGGCATAGGCGGTCAATTATTATTGTAATCTTTGCAGTCGGTGCCGGCCAAGCTTTTAAAAACTTTTTGAAAAATATACTGCACGTACAAACTTATAACGTACGTATAAAGAATTTCTAAAAAGCATGGCTGGCACCGACTGCAGAGATTACAATAATTGACCGCCTATGCCAGCTAGTTGAAGTAACTATAAATAACGTAATTATTTTTTACTTTTAGTGTATTTTTTTCACAGTAGTTTTTTTTAAGTCGCTTGCTCTCTGCTGCTTTTGCATTTTTTCTCTGGTGTGTTTTCCGAGCTCTACTCATTAAAATTAGTCGATATATGCAATAAAAAAACCACATAATTTTTTTACGAATTTTGAAAAAAAGCAAGATTTTTCACCCCAAAAATCTAAAGTTTGAAATCATAAGCTTTTTCGACGGTTTCTTATTTATTTTTACGAGAAAATTCGAATGGCGCTTGCAGATTTCACGTAATTATGATATTTAACATTTTATGGGGGTTTAAAATAAGAAAGTCGATTTTCGCTTGCTCTCTGCTGTTTTCAAATATTTTCACAGTTTTACATGCATCCGCTAGGCCCTGGTGTGTTGTCCGTGCTCTACTCATTAAAATTAGACGATATATGCAATAAAAAGACCACATCATTTTTTTACGATTTTTGAAGAAAAGGTAAAGTTAACCCTTATGAAATTAGTTCTCCCCAAAAAACGAAAGTTCGAAATTATAAGCTTTTTGACGGTTTCTTATTTGTTTTTAGAAAGATTTGTAGTTGAAGTAAATGGTAAAAATTTTCTAATTTTATATTAAAAATGTATTCAAAGAAGTATAAATTTATGGTAGGTAGGCTCACTACGCCTGCGATACGGGTATCGGTAAAATTTAATATTACCATTTTAGTTTATATTGAAATTAAAAAATTGAATAATTACGCTTGGAATTGGATTAATTTTAAAAATTAATGCTGGGGGCATAGCAGTATATTATTGCAAACGTTTTCACCATACTATGGCATCATCAGGTGATAAACCAGGATTACAATGCAATAGAATTTACTTCTTTATCTAAAATATCTAAATATTCTACAAAGTTCTATAAATGCCATAAAATATATATAAGTATACTGAAAAGCAATTTACAATGAAGATGAAAAGAAAAATGAAAAGTGGTATTTTCAGCAAAATAACGCACCTTGCCATAGTGCAAAAACCGTAGAAAATATTTTTATAAATAACTTTTTATTTCAAAATTTATAACTCAGACAATAATTTTAGTACATTCAAGTAACACATTATGCGGCAAAATTGGCTACAATAAAACAGCTGAAATTGCGCTGCGTGAGCTGTTTAAAAAACGGAATATCAACTGATTTAGCGCTGAATCAGCACTAAATATCAGCTTATTCAGCATTTTGAATAGCTGACGCAGCGCAATTTCAGCTGGTGTTTTTCCGCCAAATTAGCAATTCAGCAGCAATTCAGTTATTGACGTTACTAAAAATCAGCAGCTGACACAACTCAATAGCTGAATTTTAAGCTGACACAGCGTGATCGCACTTGATATTCAGCACAAAATGTTACTTGGGGTATTCTTTGAAATTTCTCATATTTGTTTTCAATTATTCACCAGATTTCTCAAACGCTTCTCTCACTGCAAACCATAAAAAAACAAGTTTAGTGCATAATTTTAATGTTTATTATAAAATTTTACATTTATTACTACTTATTAATTTGTATCAGAACAATTACGTAAGAAGTAACTGTGCCGAAAAGACCTAAAAGCATAGAGTAATCGACGTTGAAAAATCCAGCTGCAGAAAAGTATGGGCAATGATGTGTTGCCAGTTGTACCAGTAAAATTAATTCTTTTCTTAAACTGCGTTCCTGTACTACATCACTTGTGGTATAAATTGGAGGAACATCCAACAACAATTTGTGGCATATTGTTGCTGTACGCTGAGCTTCTCGAGTAGTCTGTTCACAAGTTACAACTACCATTATTCCCATAATCTAAAATTTAAAAGGTTTAGTTTCGTTATCTGAAGGAATTGAAATTATTCAAGTTTGTCGATGACCTTTCGCATTTTTTACTTTGCATCTAAACTTACCAAACACTCAACGGTCCATAATATAGAACACACAGTAAGCATACTTTCCGAGATACTTTTTTCTTTCCAGTTCTTACTTTGAAAGGACACTTCTAAGCATCGTAGAATTTCAATTATAATTGAGATTACCAAAAACAATATTTGCCAACCAAAAAGATCGTTTAAAATTTTGACGCATTCAGTCACTTCAAAATATAATTTTCTAACTAATCTTAATTTCTTTATCAGAATTTCTCCATAGGTTCTTTCAGTTGTGTTACATCTGTTATAAGATATATTCAAAATTTTGATATCAATTAAATACCGATTAAGTATCCTCAAGCGGAATGTTAAAATTGTTGCATAGCTATATAAAAGCATTACTACGATATAAACATAATAGAAAGTTATTTCTCTAATTATGTATGTTGAAAAAATTTGTACACCAAAATTACCAACCGTCATCGTCGCATCATAAATTATTAAACTCAAAATGAGTACTTGTGATATGAAAAAAACAAAATAAAATTTATTGCAGATTTTCTTTGCTTCGTTTTTACTGCACTGTAAAATACTTATTTTGGAAAGCATTCTGTGAAGCGCTATAAATTTGTTAGCATTATGAGAAAACAATTTATATATTGCAAAAATTGTTAGTACCACAACAACACTTTGAGACAAAATATCTAAAAATATTTGAATGTAACTGAAATAAATAAAATATGTATAACGAAATCTGCCATAAATGCTAAGTACAGCTCCGGCTATTAAGATTACAATCAAAATTATAGAATAGATTTTATATATAATCAAATTTTTGTAGTTTCTAATAAAATGTACAGGAGGTTCCAAACCAAAGACACTTGCTATACGATGCAACAAAGTCGTCGCAAAATAGTTTTCTTCGTCGAAATGGAATCTCATCTTTATAATTATTTTAGACAATTTAATATAAAATATAAGTAGAATTTTTTAACTTTTAGAAAATTGAAAACATATAGCATGAAATCCAAACTAACCGTTTAGAAACTATCATAATATTATAATGAAATACGGCCAAGGTGTGAACTTTGCGCACTAATATAGTTAAGTGTCTGTTTTCTATTTTAACAAAAAAGAAATAAATAGCAAAGGTGTTGAATTTACCAAGTCATTAATTTATTGTATGAAAATTATTACTTTATGAAAATTATACTTTCTCTTTTTTCCAAAAATTCTATGAATTTTATACCGCTGTATTTACTAAGGGCGATCAATTTAATAAATGAAAATATATTTTCGTATATTAGCTTAAGAAATTAGAAAATAAATATGTAATGTAAACGTGGGTTTTAGTTTGAAAAACTAAACACTTTCGATTAAGGAATCTTTCTGGCCAAAATTTTTCTCTGTAAAAATTCTTATTTTAATCTCAATTTAACCTCTATAGGCTTATAAATTAATCATTCAAAATATGGAATAATTTAATAATAAATTACTGGATTATACATTTACTTATTAATTTGTATTAAAACTATTACTAAGAGATAACTGTGCCAAAAAGACCTAAAATCATAAAGTAAAATCCTGCCGCAGAGAAATAAGGTTAATGATAACTTGCCTGTTGCGCCAACAAAATAAATTCTTCTCTTAAAATACGTTCCTGCATATTCTCGTGCATATAACTCATCTCCAAGCCAAAACCGATGCAATACAATGCAAAGGTTTCATAAATTAATTTTCTTCTCGATAAGGAAATTTCCTTATTTACTTTGAAATGATATATTACCTACTATACAAAATTTTATAATTTTTCAAAAAAACCGTTGTGCACTTGTATAAAAACCAGAATAGTTATACTTAATAAAGAGAGTCCAACTACAACAATATATTTAGTTAAGTATTTGTTTCAAAATTAAATATGAATTACTTATTACTTTTTACCATTAATCTATTTTAGTACAAAACTCTTCACAATATAGTTTTATTTTGCAGATGTGCTTTATTGTACTTTTACATAACATTTAAGATAAAATGATTTAAATTTCACGATGTGCGCTACAAAAGATTACAGTTTTCTTATTTATAACTTTGAATAATTACTATGGTGTTTGTAACAAGTAAGGTAACTGTAGTAGCAAGTAAACGGTGGTCTATATTAACAAATCCAGCCGCCGAAATAGATGGTGCCTGATGAACTGATCTCTGTGCTAGTAATAAAAGCTCTTCATGTAAAAGACGTTCATATTTATTGTTTGAAATTGCTGGTACTTTAACCAATAAACTGTAGCATACTGCCGCTGTGCGCTTAAATTCATTATTAGCTTGTTCACCAAGTCCAGCTAGAAAAATGACCATCACCTAAAGAAAATTTCATTATAATCTTGAATATTTCAACAATTTAATTGTACATTTAATACAAAATGGCAGGTTGTTTCGTCATCGGGTAATTTTTATTCCAATAATAATAATAACTGCACAATATTAAATGTTGTATACGATTCTCGATATTAGTTACCGAAGCCGGAAGAATTATTTTGTGTGAATTATCACAACACGCTAATTTTTTTGTGTAGAACACGAAGAGCAAATTTGTTAAGAAATTGGATAAAAAATAAAATTATTCAAACGCTAACCAGAAACAACAGCTGTACCAAGACACGAATGGATGGCAAATGCATCAACCGCTACTAGTAGTGAACGAGAATAAACGAGCAGATTCCAAGACGAGTGGCGTTTGAGCAGGTATTTGAGAAAACAATAATTAAAATTTATGGTGATTTTTTATTGTTATTAAACATTAATTATTTTGTATAAATTTACGAAACACAATAACACAATAAAGACAAGCCAAATTACCACCATATTTGTAATTGCAAAAGGTAAGATTGTCACCGACCAAATTTTCATCTTTCAAAATAAATAGTATTTAGTTTGCCTTAAAAAGAGCATTATTTCTTTTAATTCGACAATAGGGATTAGTCATAGGAATTCTATCCTGAGGTCTCATTGCTCTACCAAAGAAAGAAAAGCTAGCGAGGTAAAATCTTTTAAGATAGTAAAGAGTTTTGCTCAGATTTTGGGAGAATACCACAACCGTATATCTGTTGCATAACAGATGCTATTTTTATTGATTTAAAGGTAGTCCTCTATAACTGCATCAGCTGTTATACTGCGGAATATTAAATTTAAAATTTAAATTAAAATCAAATAAAACACTCAAAGTTAGGTCAGTTATTCGCAATAGTTCGGAACATCATTTTACTTAAAAACTAGATTTGGTTCCCGCATTTCTCAATTGTTTAACAAGAATGAAATTAATTGATAACCTATTGTTAAAAAGAACGTGTAATTATATTTGATGACTAATGTATGACGTCATGTATGATGAGTCAAACATGATGAGTCATATATGATGAGTCATGTGTGATAAGTCATGCATGATAACATCATTAGTCATTCAAATATTGCTATATTGCAGTCTGGAAATGAATAGAAATTCCTGGAAGTTTCTGGAAGCTAACATTTAAGTATAAATACAGATGCTTTTTTGAATTTGAACGTGCAAGTGTTAACATAAATGAAGTAAAGTGATAAACCATATACCGAGTGTTTAAATAAATATATACTTAGTGTTAAATAAATTATAGTGTAAAATAGTGTTAGTGTTAATCTTAGTGTAGTAATCGCTTTATTGTTATAAACCGTATTTGTAAATATTTGTATTAGCTCTTTAAAAATAAATAAACTTTTTAATTTTCGTTATACTATTAAGTGAAATTAAACTGAAATGCTTGATTCAATACACCTGGATTAACAAAAAAATACATATAGCTACAATATAATCAAAGATTTAATTGCGTTCCTACAACAGATGAATAGATTACTAACATAATATTATTATGTAACTAAATTGCAACAAGTTAGAATTTTTTGAAGCTGTGAAAATTAATAGATTAAAATATGCATCCCTGTAATAAATAAAATATGCTTTATATATAATTTATTAAATTTAAAAGAATAAAAATTAGTTTATTTATTTTTATTAAAATTAAAAACGTAAGTTAAAGCTGATGCTTTGGAAGTTTCAAATAACATAGAATAATAATATTTATTTTATATGTGTTATGTTACATTAAAGTAATAATTAAATGTTTTTACTCACCAAACGTACTATGGTCCAAAACAGCAAGAGAATGAATCTTATCTTAGTATGCAAATCTTTAAAATAGATGGCATAATTAATCTTGTTTTGTAATAAACGTCCGATTACAATATTTAGCAAAAATAACAAGTAACTTAATATTTCCATAAATATACAGAGCATCTGCCATCCAAAAAGTATATTGAACATTTTGATGGTATTGGATAAACTTATGTAAAATCTTCGTAACCTACTAATAGTCCGTAGAATAGATCCGATGGTTGTAATCTTGTTGCTGTATCTCTCCATACTTTTGGATAAACAGTTATTTAAAAAATAAAACTGCATTTTAAATCCGTGTATGTAATAATATATCAACAATAATATAATTGTAGTCAAGGAATGAGCTAATTCAGAATACAATATCATTAATTTCAAAACGGGGATTATAGCATTGAAGTTAGTAAGAACTAGAATAAACAAAAGCAAAATATACAAAGTGAGGATTAAAATAACCATGTTATTTAAACGCCAGTAGTTATTAGATCTTTCTGGAATCGCAATTGTTTCAAATTTAGAATAAACTTCGCAAAATTTTATATACAAATCAACCTTGCACGTAGATATCCTCACCAAAAAACTAATGTAAGTTATCATAAGTACCGACAAAAGCATGATAACAACGGCACACTCTTTTATTACCACCCTATTTGTAATATATCGCGTGATAAATCCATAAATTCCAATCATATTAATAATAATTACGTAAGTATAAATTTTATGCAAATATCGGAAGCTGAGATAGTTAGAAGAAAATGGCGGCACAAGACCGAAATAAATGGCTAATCTATTCAAAAATCTATTTTGATCCATTTTAAATTTTATATTATTAAAACAGTTAGACAAAAATCCTGATTTTGTATCCTGAATAGTATATTAACAACTTTTTAGCTCAACATTTTGTATTATACCGTTGCAAATAGTAACAGTTTGAAAGAAAACCATAAACTAAATGAAGGTGAAAAATACTATCTGCTATATAAAATGCAGAAATTATTCATATTGCAATTTAATGTCGGAAAATTTAAAACAAAAACTGGCTGAAGGAAAATAATATTTTTATAAAAATCATTTAATAATGTACTATACAAATTGTATCAAAGTAATGACAGATATTTTACCAGAAAGAAAAACTCTCTGAACGATTTACACAAAGTAGTATTGCAATAAATTTGAATTCTTGATATATGTTTAGTTATTACAATAATAAATTTATACATTATTATTACAATCACACTGTGCACCAATTCGTCAATACAAAACTTAAATAAAAGATATCGTTGATAATCGCGTAAAGAAACTGGCAGTTTTTATTGTTAAAAATTTTTTCAGTCTGTTTTATTTATTTATTTATTATATATTAGTACAATTACATAGTAGGTAACGGTAGCAAAAATCATAGAATAATCGACGTTAAAAAATCCAGTAACAGAAATATACCCACATTGATGGTTTGCATTTTGTGCTAGTAAAATTAACTCTTCTTTTACAATAGCTTTCTGCATAGTGCTGCAAATTGGTGGAACATCAACAGCAACTTGTAGCATATTCTCGTGTTTTCAAACCGAAAAATCATTGTTGTAGTTACTTTTGTAAATTATTTTGAAGTTTGATTTATTTAATTTATTAATTTTGTAAGTACAGTGTACAAAAAAATTTATTTGTAAATACGATGTTGGTAACGGTGTAAATGTTGGTTCGCTGCAAAATTAATTGATTATTTGATGATTTTTAATAAAAACTGATTCTGATTGAAATTGAAAGTTATTGTTATTGGTGTAGAAGATGAAAGATTGCAAATTTTGAAGATTTGTGAAAATTTGAAGTAGTTTTGTATGCGGAAGCTTAAAAATAATAAATTGAAAATTGAATGATAAGCAATACAAAAAGAAAAAAATTAATTAAATTCGAAACAAAGTAAATTTGAAATTGTAATTATAAAATTATAAATTAAATAAAATTTGGAAAATTTGCGATCATTCGAACCACGGCAAGTTTTGTGTAATAAATAAAGTAAATAAATAATAAATTAAGTTAAAATCAATTCAACATAAAAGAGTCTCTGGTTCAATTAAAGATGAATGTACTCCAGCAAGAATTTTTCTGGAGTAGGTGAGTTTTTACATTTTGAATAGCTGAGAGTATTGCAATATATTTAGTTGCTGTACGCCGAGGTTCTCTTGTCTTTTCACAAGTTACAGTTCTTACGTATAATAACTCTTGCAGACGATATTTTAAAAAATATTACTGTAAAATATAATAAAAGCTATCAAAATAATGATAGGGATTTCATAATGATACAAAAACTTTGGTGTATCATTTAAATTCAGAATGTGTCAATTTGAATCAATAATAATAAATTATTGCTGTTAATAAATAATAAAATAATGATTAATATTATAGAATTTACAGAATGATACGCTATCCAAATGAACGAAATCTTCGTGTTTAATTGATTAGTTTGTTTCTAAATTTTAAATTGATATTTAAAAACGAGAGGCAAATCACAAAGCAAATTTTTGAACACTAGATTTCCTTTTACGAGAATCTTACTAATTGTACATGACTTTCTATTATTTCTTGAGATTTTCTATATTTTCTCAAATTTTCTTTCTCAAATTTATTCTTTGAATTTTCTCAGATTTGTCTTCATGTCAACGATTCTCTAATTGCAAAGCATAAGCATAACAAGTTCGGTGCATAATTTTAATGTTTATTACGAAATTATACATTTATATATTGTCATGTTCCGAACCAAAGTTTTACCTACCCTGTTAATTTGCCATTAAATTTGATATTAAGTTTAAGAAATATTTGAATTTGAATTTTGGGAGGTAAAACTTTGGAAATTAATGTTGGTAGAAGTGAAGTTTTATCGTGGCTTTTTAGCTAAGATGGCCGACCAAGCTGGTCGCTAGTTTTTGGTATTGCAAGATATTTTGAGATTTATGATTTTTCTAAAGTTGTGAGTAATTAATTTAAATAAAGTGATTTGAATGCGTTTACATCTTTGCGTAATTATTTTTTTGAATTTGGAATTAATTTGGATATTATTTGTGAGTGGCTACTGAGCAGTAGTAAGTTGATTTGGATGATTAAATTTTGGAAAAGAATATTCCGAATAATAAATTCGATTTGGATACTTAAAGTTGGAAAGTTAAAATTACATTTGAAGGAACGAATGGTCGATATTGATAAGCGGTCAAATTGGATAAGGATATAAAATCAAAACTTTGATTCCTTTAATTTTATATTGGAATTAAAATACATGCGAGTTAATTTTTGAAGAACAATTATTATTGGAGAACTATTAATTTTTTGGACCAAAAATTTTTACTATTTACTTTGAAAACAATTATTTAGAAGTGTTATTTTATTTTGAACGATAATTTTTAGAATAATGAAGAGTCTCTTGCTACAAAAAATGGATGACCAGTTAGTTAAGATTGATTTATGTAATGAGCAAATTTTGTTAAGATTTGCATAGCTAGGGTCATGTCATTAAATATAATCGGATCATTTCTACGGCTGCTGTCGCCTCTCCGTCCCCAGTTTCCACTCTCCTCTGTCCAGACAAAGTTCTTTTTCCAGATCTCTTGCCGACATTGCCTCGTCGATTCCTTGCCTCCAACTTAATCTAGGTCTTCCTCTTTTTCTCTTTTCGGGGGGTATCCACTTCAACATCTTTTTGGCCATCTTTCTTCGAGCATCCTATTTACGTGACCGAACCAAACCAGTTGTCTTCGTTCGATTTCCTCTACGATATTTGTTCTTACTTCCTTAATTCTTAGGATGTCGTCATTTCTCACTTTATCAAGTCTTGATTTGCCAGCGCTTCTACGTCAGAAATCCATTTCCATTGCTCCCAACTTCCTTTTACTTTTTACCTCAATATCCCAAACTTCCGCTCCATAAGTAATCATATTTTCGATTATGGATGTATAGATTCGTTTTTTTGTACCTTTCCTTATATTTTTGTCTCATAGCACACTATTCAGAGTTCTCATAATATTTCTTCTATTATTTATTCTTTTTTCAATCTCTTTCCCGCTGCTACCTGTTTTATCAAATATAACATCTAAGTATGTATATGCCTTTGTGCCTTTCATGTATTCGCCCTCTAGATTTTCTATCTCTTCAATTCCCACACTGAGATATTCTGATTTTTTCATATTGATACTCAGGCCGGCTTCCTTATATTGTTCTTTAAGTTTCCTTACCATGTAGCTGAGATCAATTTCATCTTCTGCGACTACCACTTGATCGTCAGCAAAATAAAGGGTGAACAGCGTCTCGTCATCTATTTGTATCCCCATATTCTTACATTTGTTTTGCCACTTCTCCAGTGATTTATGTAAATATATTTTAAATAGGGTTGGGGAGAAGCAACAACCTTGTCTTAGGCCTTTGTCGATGTTAAATTCTTCGGATATTGTTTTTTGAGATTTAACTTGTGCCGTATTTTCCGCGTATAGGTTTTTTGTAGCATATATCAACGTTTTACTTATCTGTAATTGTTCCATTGCAATTCATAGTTTGTTTATTGGTACGTTGTCGTATGCCTTCTCTACATCTATAAATACTAGATGTGCATTTCTACCGCGTTGTGCTTTTTTTTCTACAAGCATTTTCAGGGTAAAGATATTATCGACCGTGGACCTTCCAGCTCTAAAGCCCGCCTGTTCTTCCGCCTCTTTTCCCTCTATCTTTTTTTCTATTAGATTTTTTAATATTTTATTACTATTTTTTAATTTGTATATACATACATAATATGTATATTATACATTACAATACATTTATTACTACTTATTAATTTGTATCAGAACAATTACATAAGAAGTGATTGTGCCAAAAAGACCTAAAAGCATAGAGTAATCGACGTTGAAAAATCCAGCTGCAGAAAAGTATGGGCAATGATGTGTTGCCTGTTGTGCCAGCAAAATCAATTCTTCTCTTAAACTGCGCTCCTGTACAGCACCTGTGGTATAAATTGGTGGAACATCCAACAACAATTTGTGGCATATTGTTGCTGTACGTTGAGCTTCTCGAGTAGTCTGTCCACAAGTTACAGCTACCACTATTCCCATAATCTAAAATTTAAAAAGTTTAGATTGGTTATGTAAAGGACTTGAAATTATTCAAGTTTGTCCATGACCTTTCGCATTTTTTACTTTGCATCTAAACTTACCAAACACTCAACGGTCCATAATATAGAACACACAGTAAGCATACTTTTCGAGATATTTTTTTCTTTCCAGTTCTTACTTTGAAAGGCCGCTTCTAAGCATCGTAGAATTTCAATTATAATTGAGATTACCAAAAACAATATTTGCCAACCAAAAAGATCGTTTAAAATTTTGACGCATTCAGTCACTTCAAAATATAATTTCCTAACTAATCTTAATTTCTTTATCAGAATTTCATCATAGGTTCTTTCAGTTGTGTTACATCTGTTATAAGATATATTCAAAATTTTGATATCAATTAAATACCGATTAAGAATCATCAAGCGGAATCTTAATATTGTTGCATAGCTGTATATAAGCATTACTACGATATAAACACAATAGAAAGTTATTTCTCGAATTATGTATGTCGAAAAAATTTGTACACTAACATTACCAACCGTCATCGTCACATCGTAAATTATTAAACTCAAAATGAATATTTGTGATATGATAAAAACAAAATAAAATTTTTTGCAGATTTTCTTTGCTTCATTTTTACTGCACTTTAAAATACTTATTTTGGCAAGCATTCTATGAAGCACTATAAATTTGTTAGCATTATGAGAAAACGATTTATATATTGCAAAAATCGTTAGTACCACCACAACACTTTGAGAAAAAATATCTAAAAATATTTGAATGTGACTGAAATAAATAAAATATGTATGACAAAATCTGCCATAAAAGCTAAGTACAACGCCAGTTATTAATAATACAATCCAAATTATAGAATAGATTTTGTATATAATCAAATTTTTGTGATTTCTAATAAAGTGTAGAGGAGGCACCAAACCAAAAACATTTCCTATACGGTGCAACACAGTCGTCGTAAAATGGTTTTCTTCGTCAGGATGGAATCTCATCTTTATTATTATTTTAGATAATTTAATATAAAATATAAGTACAATTTTTAATTTTAGGAAATTAAAAACACAAAACATGGAATACAAACCGATCGACGTAGTATAATAATGAAATACGCTAAAGATGCGCACTTTGTGCACTAATATAGTTAAGTGTTTGTTTTCTAATTAAACAAAAAAATTAATGGCAAAGTTGTTGAATTTACTAAGTTATTAATTTATTGTATTAAAATTATTACTTTGTGAAAATTAAGTATACCTATCTTCACAAAAGTATTGTGAATAATATAGATAGTTTATAGTTAGAAATAAAAATATTATTATTATATCGTAGGTAATATCATGTTAAAAAAATAAGCTTTTGTAAGTTGACTATTTTTAAAAACTGTAAAACTACGAAATTAGAGTGTAATTCTTTTTCACAAAGTAAAGTTTAGGTCTTAAAGAAATCTTTTGTTTTTTTTTCAAATTCACCAAGGTCCAAACGTTAGCAATTTTTTTCAAAAATTTTATGTAGCTCTATAAATAACTTACCACTTACTTGAGAATATTTGAAGAAAACATATTATTATCTGAACATATTTGAAATTAACAAACTAAAACATATTATTAAAATAATGAATTTTAACTATTTAGTAAAGAATACATACTTACATAGAAAAATAATATTTAAAAAGCAATAAAAACGACAATAATTCACATTTAACAGGTCAGGACTAATATTTGAAACAAGAAATAAAACAATTATGTTATAAAAACTAATAAAAATTTAAAATAAAAACTTATTGTAATACGATATAAAGGCCTCTATTTCACAATTATTATTGATCATCAGTCGTATTTAACATAAGAAAAACGTAAAAGTAAAATAAATAAAATACGACTGATGATCAATATAAATTGTGAAATAGAAAGCTTTATATCGTATTACAAAGTTTTTATTTTAAATTTTTATTACGAAATTTAAACTATATTTTGCAGAAGTACTTTATTGTGATTTTACATAACAATTAGGATAAAATTATTTAAATTTCACAATGTGTGCTACAGAAGGTTGCAGTTTTCTTATTTATAAAATTCTATAATTACTATGGTGTATGTAACAAGTATGGTAACTGTAGTAGCAAGTAAACCGTGGTCTATATTAATAACTCCAGCCGCCGAAATGGATGGTGTCTGATGAACCGATCGCTGTGCTAGTAATAAAAGCTCTTCGTGTAAAAGGCGTTTATATTTATTATTTGAAATTACTGGTACTTTAACCAATAAACTGTAGCATACGGCCGCTGTCCGCTTAAATTCATTATTAGCTAGTTCTCCAAGTCCAGCTAGAAAAATGACCATCACCTAAAGAAAATTTCATTATTATCTTTAATATTTGAACAATTTAATTGTACATTTAATACAAAATGACAGGTTGCTCCATCCTCTTGTAGTTTTAATCCCAATTTACTATTTAATATGAAAACACGTTATATTCGATTTTCGATTCACCAATGGAAGTTACTTAAAAACTGACTTTTGTTTCCCGCATTTCTTAATTGATTAAAAAAAATGAAATTATCAGATCACCAATGAGTCCAATTAAATTGTAATGCTTAATTCTGTACACCTTAATAAAAAAAAACAAATAAAACATAATGAAATAACTATTTCCACAACATATGTTGCCACAACAGATGGATAAATTATTTACATAATAATATTATGTAACTAAATTGCAACAAATAAAATATGCACATTATACTTATTATATGAATAAAAATAATAAATAAATTAATTTGGTTATTTTTATCAAAATTAAAAACATAAGTTAAAGCTGATGCTTTGGAGTTTTAAATACTATAATAAAAAAATCATGATAGTATGTATTTCCTTACCAAAAGCAATATACCCGATAACAGCGAAGAATAAAAAACTATTTTCATATACCACATTTTAAAATAGTATAAATGATGAATTTCGTGTGCTAATAAATATCCGATTACAATATACAGCAAAAATAACATGTAGATTAATATTTCCATAAATATACAGAGTATCTGCCATCCAAAAAGACTATTAAACATTTCGGTGGTATTGGATAAACTTATGTAAAATCTTCGTAATCTACTAACAGTCCGTAGAATAGATTCGGTTGTTGTAACCTTGCTGCTGTATCTTTCGATGCTTTTGGATAAACAGTTATTGATAAAATAAAACTGCAGTCTAAATCCGTGTATGTAATAATATATCACCAATAATATAAACATACTCAAGCAATACGCAAATCTTGAAAACAATATTGCTACTGCCAGTCCGAGGCCCATAGTCTTAAAGTTAGTAAAAACCACAATAAACAAAAGCGCAGCATACAAAATCTGGATTAAAACAATCATATTATTTAAACACCAGTATTTATTAGATCTTCGTGGAATCGCAATTGTTTCAAATTTAGAATAAACTTTACAAAATTTTGTATACAAATCAACCTTCCACGTAGATATCCTCATCAAAAAAATAATGTAAGTTATTATAAGTACCGACAGAAGTATAATGTCAAACATACTTTGTCTTACTAACGTTTTAGTTTTAATAGAACTTCGCGTGAGAAATCCAAACATTATAATCCAAACAATAGTAATCACATAAGTATAAACTTTATGTAAATATCGAAAGCTGAGATTATTAGAAGAAATTGGAGGCACCAGGCCCAAGTAAATGACTAATCTATTCAAAAAACTATTTTGATCCATTTTATAGTTCATATATTAATTATTGGAACAGTTAAGCAAAAAACTGATTTTGTATCCCAGATAGTATATTAACAGCTTTGTATTATACCGGTGAAAACTGTTTGAAAGAGAACCATAAACTAAACGAGTGTGGAAAATACTATCTACTATATAAAATGCAGAAATTACTTATATTGGAATATAATGTCGGAAAAGTTAAAACAAAAACTATGTAAAAGAAAATAATATTTTATAAAAATCATTTAATAATGTACTATACAAAATGTATCAAAGTAATGACAGGTATTTTACAAATAAAAAAAATTGCCTGAATGATTTGAATAAAGTAGTATTGCAATAAATTTGAATTCATGATATATGTTCAGTTATTACAATAATAAATTTATATTATTATAACATTATGATAACATTTTTATGATATTCTAATAATGTGCAGAGGAAGCTCTAAATCAAAGTGGAATGCTATTCTATGCAACCATAAACATATATTTTTTGGCGGTGTCGGTGATAGAATCTCACAGTTTAACTTATTCTAATTAATTTCAAGTAAAATATTGCACAAAATTTTGTAATTTGGGGAAAGTTACTACACAAAACCTGAAAAGCAAAGAGGCTGTTGTTATTACAATAATAATGATACAAGCTAGCATATACTAATATAGGTAATTAAGTGATGGTTTATAATAAAAGTTAGTATTTGAGATAAAAAACTATTTTCCTCTTAGGAGAAAAAACAATCTTTTCTCTACACAATGGATAATAAAAACTAACCAGCTTCTCTTTGGTGTAAAGAACCCTAAGTGATGTTACGACAAGCTGATTTGATGCGGAAGCGAGAGCGAGGCTTAAAAAATAAGCCTTCCTTGGCAAGTCCAGCTCTTTAGAAAGAAACACACATTAAAATAACAGGTATTTATTTACAATAATATCAAAGATCAAAAAATACAGGTGTGTATTGTGATTGCACTTGTACAATTATTGGTGTAGATGCCCTTACTGAGCATACGCAAAAAAATTATCAATAAAACTCAAACACTTGGTCGTCCACGATGAAGGTGACGTAAAATGTGACACACATAAAAATTGACGTTAACTGCTCTCTCAAAAATTTTAGACCGCAGATTAGAAGTAATAAAAAAAACTTATTCACCACGACAGCTATCGATGAGTTTACACAATCCAAACTTATACAATCTTTTATACCCCTAAACCACGAGCCTGGCAGTAAAAATTGAGTACAATCAACAATCTTCGCTTCGTACCACGAACCAATGGAGATGACAATCCAAAGAATAACTTTGGCGGCTCTAGTGCAGCTGCCACACACTACTTCAGGGAAACTTCGGTGTCGAGACCGTTGAGACAAATTGCAATCGTGAACAGGAAGCCACTCCAAACTTCTAATCAAACAAAGGGTGATTTGACGTAACGAACAAATTAATGGCAGTCGTACTTCAAAAAAGATGGTAAAAGCTGAAAGGTAAGTAAAAGGTGAAAAAGTGAAAATTGCAAACATTGAAGTTCGTAGCAATAAATTTAAAATATGATACCTAACGAAATTGACTTTCACTGCACGAGAAATAATGCTTAGTTAATAGAAAAACTAAAACGTCCGTCTCTCGCTTGAACTTCAAGAAAAAAATTCCCGTCCGCATGCCAAATAGTAAATAAATATAGACAGGACCGGACTCAATCCAAATAAAATATCAAAATTTTCTTACATATTAAATTTAGTTATACCAAAGTTAATAAATTTATAAAATAATTTATTGCATAAAAATATATTGTCATACATTTTTCTAATTATTAAATCAATAAAATTAAGATTATGTAAATAAATTTGATGCTGGTAAATAGTTCTTCGCTATTGTAAAATTTTTGATTTAATTTAATTAATTTTAACTAAATTAATTAATGTCTGATATTAAGACAAACACTTACCTACCAGTGCAGATAAAAGAAATTATAGTAGTTGATGGCTAAATTGTAGTCGCAGGTTAAATTTTCGACAAAGTATGGAAATTTTTAAAAATTTTAATAAGAAAATAATTCCAAAATACTTCATAATACTTATTATAATAATTATATAATCAACAGCTCTCAAAGGTGGAACAAGTTCTCTGTCTCGCAGGGTGTTGTTATCTTGAATATTACATGAAAATGATAATTAATGGGGAAGAACCAAATCCAAAGTTAGATTGATTGTTTTGTTAGAAATTAATTATTAATTCCTTCAAAAGAACGCTACGTAAAAAAGCAGCAGGTGCGGCAACCGTGAATACACGTAAAAAACTAGACAAGTTCCATATAAAAGTTTATTTTTAATTTATAGTAATTATGTACAATAAAGTCAGTAGCTTTATATATTATTCTGACATAATACATTTACTTATAAATTTGTATTAAAACTATTACGTAAGTAGTAATTGTGCCGAGAAAACCTAAAACCATAGAGTAGTCGATGTTAAAAAATCCAGCAGCAGTGAAATAAAGGCATTGGTGTGTTGCCTGTTGTGCTAGTAACATTAATTCTTCTCTTAAAAGACGTTCCTGCGTAGAACTGTAAATCGTTGGAACATATAACAGTAACTGAAAGCATAATGCCGCTGTATGGCGACCTTCGTAAGTAGTTCTTTCGCAAATTACTGTTAACACTATTCCCATAATCTAAAAATAAATAAAAGTTTTGTTATCTGAAAGCAGATAGCTTTGAAGTGATAAAACCAAAATCAATAAAATTTTGCTGATTTAACTTACCACATATACAACAATCCATAATATCAAATGCAAACTAGCAATCATTGCTGAAAATTTGTCTAAATTACATAACATGCAATCCTTCGCCATAGTAATTTCAATGGCGATTTCTAAGCATCGCAGAATTTCACTTAGAATTATGATCACTAAGAATAATATTTGCCAGCCAAACAAAGAATTTAAAATTTTTACACATTTAATCACTTCAAAATGTAATTTTCTAATCCATATTATCTTACTTATTACGTTTTCCACGTAGTTTTCCTTAATTATTGTACTTCTCCTGATATCAGTTATATTTAAAATTTTGGTATTAAATAAACATTGATTAAGTGTACTCAAGCGCGATTTTAAAAATGATACATAGTTGATTATCAGCATTACTATTATGTAAACATAATACAAAGTTATTTCTCTAATTGCGTAAGATAAAGCTATATGTGTACCAGCCATTCGAACCGTAACAACCGCATCATAAATTATTAAACTTAAAACGCATAGGTGAGATGCAAATAACTCCACATAAAATATACTGAAGTTCTTTTTTACTTCGTTTTTACGGCTCTGTAAAATATGCATTTCATTGAAAGTTTTGTGAAGCTCTATAAATTCATTGTGGGCAAATGATTTATAAATTGCAAAAACTGTTACTAGGAAAAGAACACTTTGAGAACAAATATCGAAAAAGATTTGGGTAAAGCTGAAAGTAATAAAATAAAAATCAAGGAATCGTCCATAAATGCCAAATACAAATCCAAATGTTAGGAATATAATCCATAGCATAGAATAACTTTTATAGGTAAATAATTTATTTTGGTCTCTAGCAAAATGCAGAGGAGGCTGTAAACCTAATACATTTGCTATACAATGTAAAGGTCTTATAAATTCTGTCATTTTTTGGGTTAAACGATGTAATATTTTCAGATTCGTAAAAATGTAAAAACACGCCGCCACGTGGAAAATAAGAAAACTGTTATACAGTTGTATGAAAACCTTAATATAGGTAATGTGACAACTTATGATATATTAATATAGGTAATGTGACGACTTATGATATATTAATATAGTTAAGTGTTTGTAATCAAATTAAACAAAAAATATTAATAACTCAAATTACTGAGTTTACTAAGCGATCAATTTATTGGATAAAAATATAATATACTTGTGAAATCTAGAAAATTAGATACAGTGGAATCTGGATAACTCAAACCTCGTTAAGTGGTAATCTTCAGTAGGATAAAAAAAATTGCTATTCTCTTCCGCTGAACCCCTGAATACGCGATATCTCAAATTATTCAGATTTTGTAACTCAAACAAAATGTTATTTCCTTTGGAGGTATTGATAGTTCATAGTTATACTCTGCTATTTTTAGCAATTAAATCTTTTGTAGCTGGAAATACTTCTACAGTCAAAAGCTGATTAACTTGAAATTTTTCCCATTTATAATGAGAATAACTAAATAATAAAACTCCTCATCGCACCTGGAATTGATCTTTTCCAGTAAAAATATGTATGTGATGAAACCCGGCTGGAAAACCAGCTTTTATAAATTTCGGAGGAAAAGAGCGTAGATTCTGAAAAAGAATTTGCTTCCACTTTCACCGATAATTATTGAGAATCATATAATGGTAAGTAAATAAAATAAAAAAGACAAATTTTACTTTACGTGTTTACAACAATTTAGATAGATTTAGATAGACAAGATTATGTAAAACAGCGCTTACATTACCAAGACCCTTTGTGCTTTCTATAATTAAAAAAACAGTTGTCGACGTGACATTCCCTCCGCTGCGGTAGAAGAAACGGTAGTTTGCTGAACTGCACGGCAGAAAGGCGATGAACTTGATGCTGGAACAGGAGTAGCTTCGTCCAACTATTACTGAAGTACTTATCACTAACACGTAAAACACAGTAGGTCGTCGATGCTGGTAAGAAGGAACAAAATAACATTACACGACTTTAATCGTCTTTTACAAAATAGTTGAACACCCGTTCATCCATTATGATGCCTATTGTCGATATTCATGTTGTTGGCAATTTACTTTTTTCACTACGCTTAGGTTGAAAATTCCAATTACTGATACCTTGCGTTACTCGTTGATATGGAGATTTCTACCAAATCTTGGACGAACTTCGGAACTAATCTCGTCAATGTAATGTAATGATCTCGTTTCAAATCGAAGTCCTCAATCGTATCTAAAATGCAAGCTAGGGATGCGATTCATCTGTGGGCAAATAATTCCCATAGGCATATGTAGCAACCGATAATCTAAGGTCGCGGAAAACAGTTATGCAATAAATTGTTACACATTTTCTTTAAAATTTAAGTTATCGAGATTCCACTGTAGTATGCAATTAAAAATTAAAATGCTTCTTATTATTTAGTACCTGTGATTATTTTTTTGTATACTGGCTGAACAACCTGTCACGGGTATAATCGGGATTACACCGCAACTTGCTTTCCGACCGACGAAGCCAACTAGCTCAATGAAGAGGGGGGGTCGGTAAACTGCATTCGACGGTGAAAAGAATAAAAGACAGAATACGGGGAGGGGGGAAGTCACAAATCGGTAAGAATAAGAGGACGCCACTCAAACTAAATCTAACTTACCACCAATAACCAATTCCATAGTGCTTGCTCGAGAAATCGCTACAGAACCTTTCTTGGCCAGAAGTAGCTTGATGGTCGTAGGGAACAAAGTGTTGATTAACAATAAAACTAAACAGTTACGGCCAACGGCCAAATAAACATATAATTCACAAATAGTAGTAATTGAATAATTACTCACATCTAAGGTAGGCAATACATCGAACGACACGAATACAAATAATAAAAGAGAATCTTCTTGAGATTCGACTATTGGTAATCCAACACAATATAAATGAGTAACAATCCTCGTCGAGAGTTCTTTTACTAAATGAATTAAACGGGAACTGTAAGTAACTTCTCGACTTTGGTTATTACATAAAAATGGGTTAGTCAGTATGCAAACAAATTCTATGATACTAAATAATATATTACAATAAATTTTGTTGGCATATACAAGGGTAAGCAAGGTGATTTCGGTAGTTTTAACAATAGTACGACAAACCAATTTATCAACACACAACAGTAAGTTTAATGTCGCTCCAAATATAAAATTTTCTGCAATTGTCCTAAACACAGATGCACACAGTTAGTAAAATAACTGAATGACGAAGTAGTTGTTATACTTTTCTACAGGGGATGACTTTCACAATCTTGGGTACACGAAGTTTTAAACGAAATTACGCACATGTGCAAACTGCCTTAAAATGGCCAAGCGGAATAGCTACAAAACTCGCAAAGACGATATTGACGGTACGATAATTACTAAATCGAAATTTCGGGGCTTTAGTTTTATTTTTAAACATTTAAAAACTTCACGACCACTCCACCCACACAACCAACAATGACGTAGTTACTACTTCTTAATCCAACACATAGAGGTCGGGACGATATTAAATTTTAAAAACATAAACGGAAGGAAAAGATATACAGGGTGAAGCCCAAATATTTAAATAACAGAATCGAAAAGAAAAGGAAAGAACGCGGATAACGTCACAAAACTAAAAAGTAAATATTATGTAAACTTGGATTTTAGTTTGAAAAACTGGACACTTTCGATATGGAATTTTTTTGGTCAAAATTTATTTCTGTAAACATTCCAATTTGAATCTTAATCTAATCTCTATAGGTTTATAAAATAATTACTCAAAATATAGAATAATTTAATAGCAAATTACTGGATTATACATTTACTTATTGATTTGTATTAGAACTATTACATAAGAGGTAACTGTGCCAAAAAGACCTAAAAGCATAGAGTAATCGACGTTGAAAAATCCTGCCGCAGAGAAATAAGGCCAATGATAAGTTGCCTGTTGCGCCAACAAAATTAATTCTTCTCTTAAAATACGTTCCTGAACATTATTATAAATTGGTGGAACATCTAACAGTAATTTGTAGCATATAACCGCTGTACGGCGAGCTTCTCGTGTAGTTTTTTCACAAGTTACAGCGACCACTATTCCCATAATCTGAAATTATTATAATGAACTTTTTCATTTCGTTACTTCACGAAATATGACTTAGAAATAATAAAATCAAAATCAGTCATATTTTGTTAATAATCATTGGAGTGAGAACTCCAATATCTGTAGAAAAATACAAAATTTACTGTAATGTAAACTATGTATACTAAGTATTTATGGCTTATCGCATACATTTTGATTTCGGTTTCTGATGCAGGTGCATCGTCGACGAGAGACTTTTGTTCTAAGGGAACGAAGACTTTATTTTTGTTTATAATATACCACATATTCGTTTCTGAAAGCTGAGGCGATAAAAATCACAAAAGGCAATTACGCGTGTTACATGTTAATAGGTTTGCCTTGAACTTACAATTATCAACAATCCATTTCAGTACAGCAACTTACCAAACAATGAAATGTCCAAAATATAGAAGACAAAGCAACCATGGAACTCTTCAAGATATTACCTTCAATATAATATAGCCCTATAAATTGAATGGCCGTTTCTAAACTTCGTAGAATTTCAATTAGAATTATGACTGTTAACAACAATATTTGCCATCCAAAAATAGAATTTAAAATTTCTACACATTCTATCACGTTAAAATATGATTTTCTAATCAGTGCTGTCTTTTTAATAATAATTTCTACGGATTGCTTTTCTATTGTTGAGTTACTCCGGGTATTACAGACCAACAAACTTTTGGTATCAAGTAAACTCTGATTGAGAATTCTCAATCTTGATTTTAAAAACGTCGCGTAGGTATATATGAGTAACACTATTATATAAGCACAATACATTGTCATATCCTTAATTATATAACATAAAGCAATCCGCGTACTAACATTTAGAGTCGTAATCACCGTATCATAAATTATTAAACTTAAAATGAATATATGGGATATAAAAAATTTAAAATTAAGTATATTGCACTTCTTCCCTGCTTCGTTTTTACGACTGTTTAAAAAATCTATTTTATCAAAAATCTATAAAGCATCTTAAATTCGATAGCATTGTAGAAAATCGATTTATAAATTGCTAAAACTGTTAGCACTAGAAGCATACTTTGAATAAAAATATCTAAAAATATTTGAACGTTACTAAAATAAATAAAATGAAAATCAAAAAATCTTCCATAAATGCTAATCACAACTCCAAATATTAGGAATACAATCCAAATTATAGAATATATTTTATACATATACAAATTTTGTTGGTTTCTAAACTGCAGAGGTGGCTCCAAACAAAGAACGTTTGCAATATAATGCAAAGGTCTCATAAATTTATAATTTTCTTCTCGATAAGAGTATTTCATTTTTTACCTTTTTTTAATTAATTTAAAATGATATATTGTACTTATATAAAAATTTATGATTTGCAACAAAAACGTTGTGCACTTATATAAAAACCAGAATAGTGTGTATACAAAGAGAGTCTAACTACAACTACAATATGGTTAATTGTTTGCTTTCAAATAAAAATGGATTATTTGTTTATTTTTACTATTAATTCATTTTAATACGATGCAATAATAATAACAAGTTGTCAAATTAAAAAAGTAATCAATGTAATTGACAGTCAAGCACTATTGTTAATATTTTTGATAATAGCTAGCTTTAATATTTAACTCACAGTTCTCGAGAGCACAATTTTTGAACATCATCTCAGCTTAAGAATATGCTTGGGTAAAAATTGTTATAAATGTGGTTATTACTATTTCTATTAAAATAATTACGCAAAATATAAGCGTGCCAAGAAAACTTTAAAAAAATAGAGAATTAAATTTTTGAAGTTTTTTTGAAAGAAAACTGATAACACCAAAATCAGTCAAGTTTTGCTGAAAAATTTCGGTTTTTTGTATTTTTATAACATAGAATATTTTTATTTTGCAGAAGCGCTTTATTGTGCTTTGACATAACAATTAAGACAAAATGATTTACATATCATAATGTGCATTACAGAAGGTTACATTTTTTTTATTTATAAATTTGAATAAGTACTATGATGTATGTAACAAGCACAGTAATTACATTAACAAGTAAACTGTGATCTATATAAAAGAATCCAGCAGCTGAAATAAATGGTGTCTGATGAACTGATCGCTGTGCTAGTAACAAAAGCTCTTGGTGTAAAAGACGTTCATACTTATTATTTGAAATTACTGGTACTTTAAGCAATAAACTGTAGCATACGGTTGCTGTCCGCTTACATTCATTATTAACTAGTTCACCAAGTACAGCTAGCATAATGCCCATTATCTAAAAAAATTACATTATAATCTTCAATATTTGAACTATTAAATTTTAGATTTAATTAAGAAATGACAAGTTATTCCTTCGTCGGGTAGTTTTAACCCTGATGTACTATTTAATACAAAAAAATGTTGTATTCGATTTTCTATATTTTTCTATCTACCCGCATTAGTCAGTCCCCAATCCCCAATTCTCTTATGTCCTCCATCACCTGGTTCCACCATAGTACCCTGGGACTTTCTCTGGTACGGCGCTCCATCGATCTTAACTCTGTGATACGTCTTATGGCTGTACCCTTGTTGCTTCTCATCACGTGGCCGAACCATCTTATTCTCATTGACTTAATCATTTTTATGACTTCATTTTTTATTTCTCGTGTCAACTCAAAATTCCTCATAGGTCTGAACTCTTGTGAATTTAACTTTATCGGTCCCAATATCTTTTTCAATACTCCTCTATCAAAAATTCTCAGCTCTTTTTCCTCTTTCTAGTCATACATAGAGTCTCTGCCGCATACGTAAGTAGTGGTCTCATCAAAATCTTATATATTTTAATCTCAGCTTTTCTCGATAAATTCCTTTCGTTTAACAAGTGTTTTCTAACATAGTATGGTTTGCTAGCTAACTGCATTGTTCTTTTTATTTCTTGCTGTCTTTCATTTGTGTTATTTAAATTGAAGCTATTTACCTCTTCATATGTACGTGGAATATAATATATTTCATATATACTACGTTTACAATATTTGCATAATCTTAATTAAGTACGTAAGTTATTGCATTTATTACTGTGGAAATTACGATTTAATAAAAATGAATTAAAATAATCTTTTTACTTACCAAAAATAATATGGACCATAACACCGCAGAATAAAAGTACATTCCAAAAATTATTGTTCGAAAGAAAAAAAAATGAATTTTATTATTGATCAATAAATTTTGTCTGATTAAAATATTCAGTACGTATAGGATAAAAGTCAATATTACCAAAAATATATCGATTATCTGCCATCCGAACAAAGAATTAAACATATCGACAGTATTGGACAACCTAGTGTAAAATATTCTTAATCGACTAACAGTCCTTAGAATCAATTTGGTTTTAGTCTTGTCACTATAATATTTTGTTATCCTTTTTGATAAATTCCTATTGATAAAACAAAACTGGATTTTAAATCCATGTATGTAATAATATGCCAATAATAACGATGTTAGATGCAAGCAATGGGTAAACTCGGTATACAGTACTACTAGCTTAAAAGCGAGAGTCATCTGAGCAATTTTAATTATATCAATTAAGACTAGAATAAACACAAACAAAATATAGAATAACTGAAATAAAGCAGTCAGTTTATATAAACACCAGTATTTATAAGATTTTGTTGGCATCGCAATTGTTTCGTTTTCAAAAAATTTTTTGGAAAATTTTGTATACAGATCAACCATCCATAAAGATATCCGTACTAAGGAAATAATAGAAGTTGCCATATTTATGAGCATTAGAAAAACGTCGGGAATCACATGTTTTGGTGGCATATGTTTTCTGATGTGACCTCGAAAAAAATTAATAAAACCTGCAGTTAAAATAATAATAATCGCACAAACGTAAACTTTATGTAAATAACGAAAACTGGAATAGTGAGATGACAACGGCGGCACAAGACCTAAACAAATGGCTAATTTATTCAAAAAATTATTTCGATCCATTACAAATTTTATGAATTTTTTTTATCTCGAATAAGTTGCAAATGGTAACTGTACGAAGCAGAACTTTAAACTAACCGAATATCAAAAATACTAAACTTTATTTAACTGCAGTCATTATTTTCACTGCAAAAACAAAAACAATATAAAATAAGATGAACTTGGCAATAAAAACCATAAGGAAATAATGACGGGGATTTTATAAAATTATAACAAAAAGTTTCCGAACGATTATAAAATGCAGAACTACTGGTTAAATTCATAATAATTATTCTGTAATTACAATAATGCTCATTACTGCAATCACATGGCGAAGTCCAATCCATCATCACAAACCTACTTATTAGCAATCATTTTCATGTAGTCTCTGCAGTCTCTAGACATAGTAATTTTGAACTCTCATTATATAAAATTTTCATCAATTTATCAGCTTTTATACTGCACAATATTGAATTTAAAATTGAAATCTAAATCAAATAAACCGCTCAAAGTTAGGTCAGTTATTCGCAATAGTTTGGAACATTATTTTGCCTAAAAGCTAGTTTTGTTTACCGCATTTCTCAATTGTTTAAGAAGAATAACATTAATGGATAATCTATTCAGTTAAAACTCACAAAAAAGTCAAATAAAATGTAATCAGATATTTGCGTTTCCACAACAGATGGAGAGATTGCCTACATAATTATTCTAAATTGCTACAAGTTGGAATTTTTTGAAACTATGAAAATTAATAGATTGAAATGTTCATTCTTTTTTAATTTATACAGTGTAACAAAATTTTGTCATTTTGTTATTTTTAAGTCCGGCCCTGTCTCCAAGACATGCGCGAACAGAATTTTTTTTTGGAAAGTCGAGATTAAAGGCAGCATTTTAAATTTTGATTTTATAACCAACACAGTGCAGTTAGAATAAATTTCAATTTCGTTAGGCAGAAACATTTGTTTTAACCTTTTTGATGTTTCAATATTTTGCTTTTGTAGGAAGCATCTTCATCTTTCGTTTACCATCTTTTATTACCTTATTACTGTTGTTTTTGGTTATTTAACGAAACTTAATACCATCATCGCTACCTTGACCTTGGCCATATCACCATTTGTTGGTTTTTTTTGGAAGTGGCTCATGTGGTTTTGCGATTGTCTTGAGAAGAGTGTGTTGCAGCTGCACCAAAATTGCTTGAGTTTATTGTTTGGACCATGGGCTCCAATTGTTCGTGAACGAAAGAAGATTGTGACTATGCTTAACTCCATACTGCCAGACTCGTGGGTTAAAAGTATTTCTTTGTATAAGTACAGATTTGTAAGCTTATTTATAGCTATCGGGGTGATGTAACGGGCCAAATTAGCCCAGATGACACAATAAAAGGGAAATATCTAAAAACTCATTTGGATGGACAGCATTGCTGCTACCTCTAGCCGAAGCGAGGTCGTGGATAGCAAGTTCAAGAAAATCCTGAGTCCAAGCTTAATCGGTAGATCTAAATCAAATCCGGTAAGAAACAAAATGAAGGGCGCCACTCGGACTGATGTCGAAACGAATCTTACCTTAAGTTGAGTCAGGTCCGAGACAAAAATTCCTCAACTAAAATTGGTGGTAAAAGAAGGTAGATCGAAAACAAATAATCGACAGTGAGATTATACTTTTAATCAGGTGCAAATTCAGAATAAAATTGTAGGCAAGAGAAAGTATCGTTTCACTAAAATAATTAAAAACTGATAATAATTTTGATTTAACCTTGTGAATTAATGGACTTAAATCTAAATGGTGAATGGATGATCTTAAACTAAAACACATAAATATCATAATGACTTAAAATATTACTAAAAAGGCAAATTATTCACACTTAATTAAGTAACACAATACACTGTCTTAAAGTTGTTACCTGTAGGTTAGAAAACCCAAATAACGTTAAACATCAGGTAATTGTTTAACACGTTAATAAATTTAAAATTATAAAATAAAACAAAATATTTCTATATTCGTACTCGTAGGAGCCAAAAACATGAAAGTTGAGCCAAATTACTCACGACAACAAAATCCTACGAAAACCGAATGATAGAAGTTGCAATAGGTTAGTAAACTTAAAATTAAATAATAAAAACACATAATACAGAAAACTTAAATTTATGTTGTTGTCAAAATTACTATTCTAATTAAAAAAAAATCGGTAAAACGTTACACCACTGAACTTAAATGAATTACCATTTGCACGACGCTTGATTAACCATGAATGATCATTACAAAAAAATTTAAACATGATTTAATTACTGAAAATATAATTCATCAAAACGCAAATAGAATTCCAAAGTTTTCGTTTACGAAAAGTGCTATGCACAAAATTGAGAACGGTTAATGGTTAGAAAAATTTGCAAGTAAACACTTACGATGTAGATAAATCCTTTGTTCGTACGAGTTGCAATGACGTTACTATATAAAATATTAAAGACAAAGAAGAATTTTGCATCGGTGAACATCCACTAGTTGATTACAGATTTTGACTGAATTTTGAATTATCTTGAAAGTTAAAGATGAGAACCGCAATAGAGAATGACGATTTTGTTTGTTTTGAAGCGATGGTAACATTTCCATAAATATCAGCAATGAGAGTTTTTATTCATAATAAAAGACAGATTATTGCTAAGTTTTATTTATACTCTTGTGTACAACTTATAAGATCAAGTCTTAATAATTTAAATAGGTATACAACATTCTTTCAGTTATTGTAAAATTCTTAAAATATAGAAATTTTTTTTAATCGCTTTTGCTAATAATCGCTTATTCAGTTATTTTACAAAAATTACATCAGACCATCAGAATTATATAGAATAGCCAATAAATTATTATATAAGGTGATATACCATTACACTAAATAACTTTTAATTTATTTATTTATTTGTATTAGCACAATTACATAAGACGTAACGGTGCCAAGAAGTCCAAAAAGCATGGAATAATCGACGTTGAAAAATCCAGCAGCAGAAAAATACGGACATTGATGAGTAGCCTGTTGCGCTAGTAAAATTAACTCTTCTTTTAAAATACGTTCCTGCATAGTGCTGCAAATTGGTGGAACATCTAACAGCAACTTGTAGCATATAGTTGCTGTACGTCGAGCTTCTCTTGTTGTTTTTTCACAAGTTACAGCTATTACTATCCCCATAATCTACAAATTAATATACAATTAGACTTTCACTTACGTTACTTCAAGAAAGGTTACTTTGAAAATATGATAAACCAACATCAGTTCATTTTTTATTAATAGACGGGTTTGAACTTACCAAACACCCAACAGTCCAAAATATTGAATGCATGGCAATCATACTTGTCATAAGATTGTTTTTTCTGCACAGCGAACAGTTTAATGTAATGATTTGGATAGCTAATTGTAAGCATCGTAGAATTTCAACTATGATTGTAATGACTAAGAGCAGTATTTGCCAACCAAAAAGACAATTTAAAATTTTTACACATTTAAACAGCTTAAAATATAATTTTCTAACCCATCTTACGTTATTTATAAGGTTTTCTAAGTAAATATTTTCAATTGGTTTAGTGCAACTATCAATTAAGTACAGAACTTTGGTGTTCATTAAACACTGATTGGTTTTCCTGAAGTGCGATTTTACAAATGACACATAGTTGTAGATGAGGAACACTATTATGTAGACACAATACAAAGTTAGTTCCCTAATCACATAACATAATAAAAGTTGTAAGCCGGTATTGCGTACCATGATCGTGATATCATAAATTATTAACATTAAAACGAATACGTGTGATACAAATAACTCGACATATAATTTATTATACTTCTTTTTTTCGTTTCTGCGACTTTCCAAAACATTTATTTCATCAAAAGTTCTGTGAAGTACAATAAATTCGATACCATTGCGAGAAAATGATTTATAAATTGCAACAATTGTAAGTATCAGCAGCATACTTTGAGAAAAAATATCGAAAAATATTGGGATGTTATCGTAGAACATCAAATATAAGTAAAAAAATCTTCCATAAATGCTAAAGAAAAATCCAGATATTAGGGCAATAATCCAAATGATAGCAAAACTTTTATATAGAACAAAATGTTTCTTTTTCCCAGTATAACCCAGAGGAGGTTCTAAACCAAATACGTTTGCTATGCGACGTAAAGGTATCATAAACTTAATTGTACTATCACGATTATAAAATTTCCTCATATTTTAAGTCAGCATAAATTTAAATTAGAAAAATTACAAAAACTACAGAAACAAAAACACAACAATTTGATACCAAAATTACCGTTCTTGAATTGTATCAAATAAGGCGACCTATTATATTCGATAATCAATATTTTACATGAATGTTTAGTTAATTAAATTAAACTAAAGGATAATGATAATTAAATTAATGAATTTGGTATGTAAGTGATACATTTAATTAGTACTACTATTAAACCAATTTTTGTTATACAGGAATATTATTACAAAATACATTAGTAGTATTAGATTCGTCTGTGAACTACTTACCAAGTTTTCAACCACAATAACAAAAAAATTAAAAAGAAAGATTTTTTCAAAAGTCTCCGTTAGCCCAAACATTTCTGTAGATTTAAAAATGAGGTTTAAGGTGATTGCGAAGAGATAGGTAAAAAAAAATCAAAATCACCGATCCAAATATATTGTTAAACGAACCAACTATTTGAGCCATTAAATTATAAGCTCTTGAAATTTTTGATAATTCTTCCTGCAAATTAAAATCAACCACAATGGAGATCTTGTTTTTGTTCTGTAATTTAGAATTTGCTCTCATCATGGAATATTTCTTTCCAAAGTTTAAAAGCGTTTCGCAGATTCTTGAAAATCGCAATTTAAGTTCTTCCAATTGCATCTTTAACGAAATAATTAAAAGAAACACAAAATATTCTTGTAATAACCTAGGTGCATATAAAATCATTAGTTGTACACCAGATAGCACGTAAAACATAATGAAATTATAATTAATGTGGACGAAAAAAAATATATGAGTGATGATACAAGTTTTAAAATTATTTCGCTTTTCCTTTTCCGTGTTTATCTTCAGTTGGATAAGTTGATCAACTTGAATGAAAGCCATGATAAATTTTCTGTAGTTGGTGAAGTGTCGTAAAACGTTAATTTTTGTTATAATAACAACGAGTGTTTGCAGAAAATAAACAACCACGTAGAAGAAATTGTGAATGCTGACTTTCAAAATATCGACTCCGGATTTATTTACGACCACAATGAAGGAACCAATGAAAAGCATTACAAACATAATTATGCTGCATCGTAAGAAAACCATTTTAATTCCACTTATTTTTGTACGGAATGGTGTAATGCCCCAAAACTGTGCAACTTTTTGAATAGCATAAGAATGTATTTCACGTTCCGACATTTTTGACTGACTGACCAAAATTTTAAATGTAAATATTCCATAGAAAGGTAAGAATAAGAAATGCGTTTATAATTGAGGATGGTCTAATGTCTTATGAATAATAAATGAAATTAAACTTATATTTTAAAAGAAAATACTCAAAAATACTTATGTATATGTTTGATAGTTTTCAAACTATTTCGAATTTTTAATAATTTATTTTTAGATTTCAAGCCACCTTGCAACTCTATGGAAAAATTAAAACTAAATAATAACAATTCTTAGTTTAATAATTTATATCAAATCATTGATTGTAATAAAATTGAATATAATATTAAACAAAATAGGTATAATAATGTACTAATATATTTCCAAGATTGATTTGAAATAAATTGCTTGATAGATTGCACTACAGTAGTAATTGACTATATTATTTTCTACAATGTATTGTAAGTATTGAATCTGATCGATTTAGTACATTGTAGCAGCAAGAACCAAAAATTAAAAACGAATACTTAATTTCAGTATCTATTAGTAGTCATCTCCTTCTCTTTCTTTAGTTTAAACATCAATAATATCTAAACATTAATCTTACATTATCGAGATCATTCATCATTATCAGCCTCTTCAGTCCACTGCTGGACTAGCCTCTTTCTCTATCGAGAAAGGGTTTCAGCATTTAGACCCCACGGTTGCTTAGGCCGGATTGGGGAATGCCAGTAATCCTGTTTTTCTTTAATAGTTGACAGTGGCAATCATCAACTCAAGAGGACTGCCGGCTTTAAATGCCCTCCGAAGCACGGAGACGATCATAAGAAAGTTTAGACACTTCCCGGATTCGAACCGGGTACCTTAATGTCAGCGGTTATTCAGTTAACAAACTAGGCTAATGACCGTCTCTTTCGAGATCATTATCGAGAGTTAAATGATTATTCATTACACTCCCCCTAATAGAAGAGCGATTTCTTAATTTGCACTCAAAATAAATTTTATAACAGTCAAATGATTAGTAAACCTTCTGCTATTAGAAATCTCAATGGTTTTTATTTGTCAAAAAAAAAAACTTATTGTTAATTGTTACACTACATTGAATCCTTTAAGTCTAACCGATTTTGAACACATAACCCGTCTATATTTAAAGTGCAGTCGAGACATACGATAGCTGATTTATACAAATCTCTGACTTACAGCTAATCTTTTAGATTGCAAATTTTTTTGATTTCTATACGTTTCCGCCATAATTAACGTTAAACCCGCAGAGTTAACAGTCTACATCTAATAATTTATACAATGTTTACTTTAATTACAACTCACCCAAATTATTAACAACCTGATAGTTAAAGTTACTGTACCGTTGATATTCCAGGAATTCTTGTTAAAAAAATACGTTAAAATAACCTGATTAATAAATCCAATTGAGGTAATAAAGATGTGAAGAAAAAACCATATAAGCATTGCACCGAAAAGTTCGTTAAACATTAAAACTACTTCGCTGGTTAATCGATATGCTTTCGATATTTTCAACAATTTATTGTTTTGGGAAATTATTATTGAAATTTTATTTTTGAATAAAACAATTTCATTTCCTGATAGCAAGTTTGATATTTCCGCGAACCGAATTCTAATGTCACAGCAAACATTTAAAATAATTAATGGAATTAATAGAATTAAGTATTCAAAAATTAATATTACAGTATATTTAAAAATATTAAAATCGTGAGGCAATAATGTACACAATGTGACTGTAGCAAAACTAAAGTAGAAGGAGTGACAAATTATCAATTGATTTCTTATATTATTTTGTCGATGTCTAGAATTTAATTTAAAATTAATACAGTTGTCAATTTCAAACAATTTAGTCGAAAAATTTTGAAAAGTTTTTAAATTTGCAATTGACGAAATCATTAATGATATTGGAATTAGGCAGTGGGTCAATTCTTGTAAAACAGCACAAACAAATATGGTTACATTAGGCATACCGACCTTTCTGTAGAAATTGAGTATGAAGAAATACATATGATAGGAGGAACATATTACAAATATCGACACTAAAAAAGTATGGAAATATTTAAAGATAACAATTTTTTTTAAACTTAATGTTTTAAAGGGTGGCAATAATATAAAGATTCTTGAAAGTCTGAAAAGATTGTTATCGTAAATGTTCATAGTCTCACAACACGCGACACTATAGTACGACTGCTAATACTATTAAAATCACATAATTATGTACCACATTTATAATTTATATAAAAAAAATATATTAATCATAAAGCAATTTTCCTAAATATGATCACAAAAGTTATAGGCATTATTTCGTTAAACGATTCACATTTTAGATTCTTATAAACAAAAATATAAATTAAGGACACGTAAATATACGTTTGCCCGCAACTTGTTCGGAGCTAGCTGAATTAAGAAACGTAGATTATTGGGATATCAAAAATATGGCGTACTCACCACTAAAATAATATTCCAAACAGCGGGCGTCATCTTTGCGGGATAATATTTAATTAATTCTTCATACACTAGTATTTCATTAACGGATGATACCACATGGAATACTAAAATTAGCCATTGAAACAAAAATTGATACCCAAAAATATCGTTAAACGTTTCGATAATTTTTGAAATCTTTACGTAAATTTTTTTAAACTGTAAAACTGATGACAATAATTCACCATAATTAATTTTATTATTGGTATAATTTAAAGTACAGGTCTTCGTGGATTCAATGAACCATTGGTTCATTCTAATGATGCGACATTTCACACACTGCAAGTAATTATAAATTATCAATACTATAATTAAATTATAATATGCAGCAATTTCTTCTATTAAAAATGATGGAAATAAATCTACTCCACGAAGAAAGGCTGGATCGATCACGTCTTGTATTACAGCAGCAACTACAAGAAAGTGCATCACGTACAATTCAATATAAAACCAATTGTATTCTAAAGTTTCTACGTTTTTAACCAAAACCACGTCTATTTCATTGAAAGTCACCATCACCGATTTGAAAATTTTAACAGACAACAGCGGCCATTTAAAAAGTGTTACTATTATCCAAACGATGAAAATAAATCCAAATATGCAATCGACCATGAGTTGGGTAAAAATTACCCTCAAACTAAAAAGTTCGAAGCGTTTCGGAACTGTATAAGCAAAATAAATCAAAAAAATGTTTATTAAACCCACCGAATATATTTTATAAAATATCAACGCAAATTTGTTGTTTGATTTTAAATTTGGCAATAAACCTAAAATGTAAGCAAACATATTAATTTTTTCCAACGATAGAATGTTACTAGTTCGATTCATTTTTCTTTTTAGATATTTTTTAGTAAAATTTATCGTTTATATTAAACGTCAAATAAATTAATTTTCGTAATCAAATTCTAGAAGAATAATTTAAATAATGGAACGATTATATCTGAACTAAACAAATAATACTTCGCCTAAATTATTAATATACTAGAATAAATTCTAATTAAACAAAAGTTTAAGTATATGTATTAGATATTCTTTTGTTTTTAATTAATTATCACTAAATAAAAAAAAATTGATTCAATGTGCTTTCAATTTTAATTTTGTTTCTTCAGGAAACATCCGGTCGTTCTAACCTTGAAGTTAACATTTGGAGTACTTTTTAGCTACATTGAAGCAATTGTTAACCAAATTTTGTCTACATTCTAAATTTTTAGTTTTTGCTTAATTTTTCTTCTTTTCATCCGTAATGGTAATTAGGAGATAGCAAAACTGATGTTGAGACTGAAAGATCTGGAGATACGCCATATTCCTCCACATTGGCAATCAAATTACTATTCAGTTTTGGCGTAAGTGAAGAGTATGTAATACACTGGAGAGTATTTCATATCCCCCAGACCACACGGACTTTTTTTATATTTTAATTTTTCAAATAAATTTAAAATTTTTGAGAAGGAAGTTTTTGCACTACTTCGCATTTATTGCATAATTAATATACAGTTTTTAACTGTATAAAGTTTTGTTTTACTCGCATCGAAGGTTAATTCTAGGGTTCTCTGGGGGATATCTAAGTATTGAAAACGACTATTAGTAGATAACGCAATTCTTATTGTATTGCAATGACCCGAGCTATACAAATCTATTAAAATTTGCTCATCCATTTTTGATTCCAAATTTGATTCATCCATTAATTGACAAGAGACTCTTCAAATTGTAATTTTAATTTTCTATTTAATTGTCAATTAAAAATGTTCAACTTTTACCTTGCAATGTGGTATTGGACGTGCACGCTCCGCATGTGGCTTCAACTGGTCTAACAAATTCGTTGCAAATTTATTTTAACAAATAACCAAATATTCAATTTATTCTTATTTTCAATTTTTTTTACTCGCACTTCAATAAAACAACTTTCTATTTAGTTTTAACTAACTTTAACTAGCGCAGCAGGGAAATAACACTTCCACTGGCTTAATTTACGCCAGACCCTCTCTCGTACCTCTGTGTCTTGGGCAACCTTCAAGTCCTACTCTTTGCACGCTTCCCTCTTTCTTTACAATTAAAATTTTTATTTACAGTGTTATAAATTCGAACAAAACTTCAAAATCAATTTTACAAATAAATAAATTAATGTTTATAGCATTTCGAAACACGACAATATATTACTCTTTGCTTTAAATAGTACTTACCCAAAGGATAATTAACCTAAAAGCAAAAGCAGCCGTAACGCCGATCTTCCAAATAATTTTGTTAAACAAATAAGTTAAAATAACCTCGTTAGAAAATCTAATTCCGGTTATGAAAATGAATAGAAAAAACCACAAAAGCATCGCACCGAAATGGTTATTAAACATGGAAACCACTTTGCTGGTTAATTGATAAGCTTTCGCTATTTTCACCAATTTATTCTTGTGGGAAGTTATAACAGAAATTTTATTTTTATATGAAGTAATTTTATTTGCAATTAGCGATTTTGTTATTGCAGCAAACCGAATTTTAATCTCGTTGCAAACATTTAAAAGAATTAATAGAATTAATAAAGTGAAATATTCAAAAATTACCATTACAGTGTATTTAAAACTAATGACATTCCGTCGAAGTACTATATTTAACCCAACTGTAATATAACAGAAGTAGATGACGTGAAAAGTTATCAACTTATTTCTGATTTTGATTTTTTGCTTCCTGGAATTTAATTTAAAATTAATTAAGTTATCAATTTTAAGCAATTTAGTCGAAATCTTTTGAAAATCTTTAAAATTGGTTATCGACGAGATCATTAACGATATTGCAGTTAGGCAGTGTGCCAATTCTTGTATGGTACCACAAATAAATACTGTTACTTGGGATATTTTTGATGTATTGTAAAAATCTAATACATATATGTACATATGGTAGAAGAAAATTGTGGTAAAAATCGACGCAAAAACGATATAGTAACATTTTAAAATAATGCTTTTCTTTAAATTTAAATTTTCAAAAGGTGGGAGTAATACAAAAATTCTTGAAAATTTATAAAGATTGTTATCGTAAAGGTTCATGTTTTCACTATTCACGACACTACACTATTAATAATATTAAAATTCAATATGTATTACGATAATAATTTGAATAATAAATTATATAAGAAGAATAAAACAATAATGTAAATACTAAATAATAATCGGTAACATATTATTAATTATAAAGCGATATTTCCGAATATGCTCAAGTAAATTATAAATAACTGGGTTGAAGCATAGTTTTGTTCTAATGATACGATGGATTATGTACAAACATACAAAAATATAAATTGAGAACTACATAAAACTACATTGTTTTCTACGGTCAAGTACTTTTATTTAAATATTAATTTAATAATAACAAAATATAAAAATATAGATATATATTTTTCATGTAATTCTAATTCAGATTAGATGAATATTTAGCATTCGATATTTCTTGATTTTTAATACAGTAATTTCAAAAATTTTAATAAAAACTCAAATTATGCTTTCTAAATTACAATTATTAAGAAAACATTTTTATTTATTAATTTGTATGAGCAAGATCACATATGAAGTAATTGTGCCAAACAAACGTAAAAGTATATTGCGATTCATATTGAAAAGTCCGATAGCAGAGAAGTGCGGACACTGATTGGTTGCTTGTTCTGCCAATAACAATAATTCGTTTCTCAAAATGTGATGCTGAGTAATATAGGAAACTGATGATAAATTATAGCATGTCGTACTTATCTGTTTAACTTTGTTTGTGGTTTCGTCACAAATTAAAATAACAGTTAATCCTAAAACCTAAAAATTATGAAAAATTAATTAGCTATCGGTAGGGTATATTTTGAATTCTACAGTAAATTTTATTTTTTACAATTGTAATTAATTGATATTTCTACGATCGTTTTAAAAATTACAAAAAAAAACGAAGTTTTAGACTAATTTTGGTTATTCTGTTTAAATTAAACATCCCGATGTTATTGCAGCAATACAAATAATGCAAATTTGTGGTTCTATTGTTTGTTTTTATTTATCTTTCCGTTTCTGCACTTGATTTTAAATTAAAAAAATATATTTTAGAAGTAGCTATGATCGGTAGATATTTGAAAATTTAAGAATGTGATCGGGAGAGGAAATAAGAATTTTTTCCTGCTAGCTTGACTCAACCAGCTTGACACATACTGTCACGTATGTGATCACAAGAATTGAACTTTTTCCTATTGAGCATTAGAAAGAGGACAATTTTCTGAGTATATTAACACAAAAATTTTCTTGGATGATGCAATAGTTGCCGAAATTACGGCATTTTAAAAATGCAAATTAGCAGGAGCGTGTAACTTGATATACCCAGTTTTGCCGTGCCTTACGCGTGGTCTAGAGTCAGTACTGTAGGCCACCCGCTCAGCATGCAAATTGAAATGTTAAGATTTAAGCTTTAAAATTCGTAATTTTAATTGCGTTTTCGATGGGTTTCGAATTATTAGGTTAATTAAAATATCGGAATACATTAACATATAGTAAATTTTATGTGTTAGTCAAAAAACAAGGCCGCCGGGCGCTTTCGGCCTTATTATAAAATAACTTATTTATGGCAAATCTCGGATTCCAAGTAAACGTAGATCTGTGTTTTAGAGTTCCACCTTTGGTGAGTTCTGCCATTCTTCAGGGATATTTTTAAATTGTTTTGCGTAAGGTGAAAAAATAAAACAGGCCCGGAGGGCACTGAAGGCGTCCGGAGGGTCTGTTTTATTTTTTTGCCTTACACAAAAATGGCTAATCATGCAGCCGTGTTGAAAGGTGTATCTAAAATACATGTAAATTTAAATTTTTCAAATTCGATTTTTTCAAGAACTAATTTATAATCCAACAAAATTTTTGTTCTAGTATGCTTAGAAAAGTGTCCTTTTACCAATAATCAATAGAAAAAGGTTCACATACGTGACAGTTCCCAATTTTTGAATAAATAACTATCAACTCTTAGTCTTTTTAAACTTTGTGTTTTTTCCATAACGATCGTAAAATTTGAAACACCATGAAACATCGTAACTACCAGTTAAGAATGTTTGTTTGTACTGTGTATGTTAAACTTTACCTAATACTTACATACATCAACAAGCATAAAATTCCAATTATAAGGGCATCGGCAAATTCACTGAACATTAAAAGATTTACGCTAACTTTGTTAATTGCCATCAGAATAATATAATCAATTAATTCCAAAATTTCTACAAGAATATTAAATACTATAAGAAATAAAATCCAACTAAAGGTTTTATTGCAAATAACGCAAATTTTCAAAACCAGATTAAATAGATTCCGAATTTTAAGTACTTCCTTTAGCATTTCTGTTGCTGCTGCCTGATATCCAGGATTTATCAGTCCTAAAGCAAGTAGGACCGGCAATTTGTATTTGTCCAGTAAAGAAGTTAAACGCTGGTTTATTACTTGTAAACGCAGATTAATCAAGAATATGTAGTTGAAAATTAAAAACACTGATACTATAAAATATATATGAATTATTATTTCCACAAAATATCCTAGGGTAGTTCGTAAGTGATTAAGTTTAATAACAACCCAGAAATCGTTTATATGTATAATGATTTTTAACCACGTTATAATTTTAAAAACACGATAAACAAGACCAGGTTTTTTTTTAACGTCGTCACTATTTAAGCCATCATCAACATACCGAAAATGCACTTTCAACAATTCAAACTCTTTGACATTGCAAAAAGTTGTAAAAACAATGCTATTAATAATAATAATCATCGAAATTGACGTTGCAAATATATCCAAAAATATAAAAATGTCATTTTCGACAAAAGGCTCACTTAATTTGATATAAAACCCAGTCAAAGTAGCAATGCACATTAAAATTAATAACACTATTGAATAAATCTTAAATTTGACGTCATCGCCTAAAGGAACTAGCCCAAAAATGCCTGCCAGATAATGCACAAATTTTATATTTTCTATATAAGAATTTTCCATCGTTTTTTTCAATTTAAATCCGTAGCAGTAACAAGTAAAGCAACTTTGTTTAATATTATGAAGAGGGGAAATGCAGTAGTACTTAATTTAAAAAATGATTGTAATAAATTGTAGAAATTATGTACTTGTATTTGACAAGTTAAAACACCTTCCCCTGTTAATATTTAATACATAATATTGATTTTACACCCTCTCTCTTTTTATTATCTGTTTATAATATTATATCATTTGAACTTTTTTTACCTGCAGGATTTGAATTTCGATATTGATATCTAATATTACATTGTACTTTGTTATTTTGATATCCCTATATTTTAACATACAATCTAGACTAATCAATATTTTAATTGTAATATTTTGCTATTTTGTTCTTCATCTCTCGTTTAATAAACGATTTTGCATTGCTGTTATGTAGTATATTCATAAATTTGAAATAATTATAGATAAATATTAAAAGCCATCAGTGGCGCAGCCAAGGAGGGGGCTAGGAGGCTATAACCCCCCCCCCCCAGACACTCTTTTCTTTTTTTAATGACCATAGCCGCTTTTTTACCGGTGCAATGAAAAAAAAAACAAAAAAATGATTGTGTTCGACTGCTCGATATGATTGTAGTTAGGTACTGTTTTTAGTGTAGCACTTGTTGGTAGCTAATCAGCCAAGCCAGTTAATTTAGGTCTGGCATCCTCGGGCCCCCAAGAGCGGATTTACCAAATTGTCGCCTATGGGCACTACTTGAGATGCCGCCCCTGTTATACTTAAGAGCTAACAGGGGTGGTGCGGCGCAAAGGGGGGAGGGCAGGTAGGCTCGTGCTCAACGGATTTTTAGTGTTTACTAAAATTTCAAATACAAAATAACTTTACTATAGATAATTAGCAATCAGTTTCAATTCTTAATCTTAATAACTGCTATTTATTGAAAATAAGGATAGGTATATTACAATAAAAAGATTGGCAGCAAAAATCAATGATGAATCTTTCGCCCTGAGTTATTTCGAAAATGCCGTACTTAAATTCTTACTTTAATTTAAGGTAGGTAACAGTGGCAACACAATAATTATACTCGATAATAAGATGACAACGCACCTTTTTATAAAAATTTTTGCCTGCGACACTCGCCTTCGGGACAGCTCGCTTCGCTCGCATCCTGTAGCCCCCCTCCCCATAACAAAATCCTGGCTGCGCCACTGAAAGCCATTGATTTATGTATTAGGTTTGTAATGACTTGTTTTAAATTTGTTTTAAAAAATACTTACTCAGATTACACAAAACCTGACAGACAAATCACATAGCTGGTACTCCAAATTACTTTATGAAACAAATACGTTAAAATAATCTGATTGGTAGACCTAATAGTAGTTATAAAAATGTAAAAGCTTGGCACCAAAATGTTTTTAAACATAAAAACCACTTCACTGGTTGATTTGTACGCTTTCGTTATTTTCACCAATTTCTCGTTTCAGGAGATTACTACTGAAATTTTATTTTTGAATGATCAAATTTTACTTGCTGTTAGAAATTGTGCAATTGCTGCAATCAAATTTTTATTTCTATGCATACACTTAAAAAAACTAATAAAATTAATATTATGAAATATTCCAAAATTATTCTTAATATTTATAGAATACGTAAAGTATACGGAGTAAAAAATTATCAACTGATTTTTGATTTTCATTTGTTGGTTTCGGGAATATAATTAAAAATTTATTAAATTGTAATTTTTAAATAATTTGGTAGATAACATTTGAAATTCTTGAAAATTTCTTATTGACAAAATCATTATTGAGATTAGTATTAGGTATTAAAGTTAAGGTTATTGCTTTTATTCTTGAATTATTATAAATACATCTGGCAGAAAGAAATTGTTGCTAAAATCGAAGTAAAAGCAAAATAATAAACTTAAAAAATAATATTTTTTTTACGCAAAAATAATATTTTTGCAAGGTAATGCAAAAATTCTCGAAAGTATGTAAATATTATGTTGTCGTAACACTCTAATAAATTAATAATTAACAATTTAAAAAAAAATAATAACACAGTAAAATCAAAAATATTATATCGACCAATAAATTATAAAACCATATTTCTAGATGTAATTAATTGCTTCGTAATAAATGTGAACTTAAAAATTAATTTCAAATAGATTTTTGTGGTAATTACTATGTATTAAATATAAACTGAACAGAAACGTTACATTTTAACTGTAAAAACAATAAACAAGATATTAATGTACTACATTTTACAGGAAGTAAAACAGAGTTAGAGTGAAATCGATGTAAATAATAACAGAGGAAAAGTATTTACTACATTTGTAAATTTTTCAAATAAAAACATCTCTACAATTATTTTTTAAATTATTACTGAAAATTACTTCCTATTTCACAAAGTGATACTATTGTAGCAAACACAATTGTTTCACTTTACCTCGGCTGAAAATAATGGAAAACTTTTATATACAAAATATAACATTTGTGTATTATGTGGCAGGAATTTTTGGGCTGGTTCCTCTACGTAATGAACTCAAATTTAAGATTTATTCAATAGTGATAATAATATTAATATGCATTTTTACTTCGAATGCGATTTACAACAAATTAAGTAACTCTATTATCGAAAATTACCTTTTTGTATTTTTGGATATATTTAGAATGTCAATTTCGATAATAATTATCATTAATTCTATTTTTTTAACGACGTTTTGTAACATAAAAGAGTTTGATTTGTTGCAAGTATATTTTCGGGACGTTGATGATGGTTTAAATAGCGACGATATTTTAAATAAACCTGGTCAGTTTTACCAAGTTTTTAAAATTATGACGTGGTTGGTAATCTTACTAAATATAATTAATATAGCTTTTTTTATTGAATTAGGTTCTTTACAAACTATCTTTGAACGCTTGGTAGGAAAATTGATAGATTTATATTTTATAGTGTCAGTGTTTTTGATTTTCAATTACTTATTTTTAATTAATCTGCGTTTAGAAATACTACATCAACGTTTAAGAACTTTACTAGACAAAGTCGAGGTCCCTGTAATATTTCCTTTAGGACTGATAACCCATAGATATGAGGTAGTAGCGATGAAAACGTTAAAAAAAGTAATCAAAATTCGAATTCTGTTTAATCTGATTTTGAAAATTTGTGTTATTTGCAATAAAACTTTTGGTTGGGTTCTACTTTTTGTAGTATTTAATGTTTTGATACAAAGTTTGAAATTAATTGATTACGTGATTTTATTAGTATTGAATGAAGTTAATGAAGGTAAAATCGGCAATAAATTTTTGGAATCAGTTTTAATTGGAATTTTGTGCTTGTTAATATATGTAAGTATTATAATATTATTATAAGTATTATTATTAAGTATTATAGTATATAAGGTTAAATTTGAATAAACTAACTTCGTAAGTTTTGTAGAAAAAGCTGTTGAAGTTTTGCCACAACTTACCAATTTTTCACTTACTTGTTTTACTTTCACTTTTTGCTAAGATCATAATTTTTTATTAAGTAAAAATAATATTTTCATGGCGTGGAAAGCATATTACAGCAACTGCGGCAAAACGCATACCCCACCGCATTTATTAAATATAATTTTTTAATACTGACTTTTAGCTAAACAAAATTATGTGTACATCCCTTAATTCGTCCTGTCTAACAAATTAATAATTTATAAATTTCAGGTTTTGGGACTAACTGTTACTTTACTTTGTGATAAAACCACAAACATAATTAATGGAATAAGTATTACCTGCTATTATTTGATATCAGACATCTCGTCAGTTCCCAACACAACTCCCGGCCATATTTTAAAAACAGAGTTGTCCTTATTTGGAAAACAAGCAAGAAGTCAGTGTCATCAATTCTCTGCTGTCGGACTTTTTAATATGAATCGGAACATGGTTTTCGGTTTTCTTGGCACAATTACTTCATATATTATTTTGCTCTTACAAATTAATAAATAAAAGTGTTTGTTTACAACTTTCCCAGTAATTGTATAATTTAGACTAGATGATTCTTTAGTTTTCCAAACCACGAAGTAATTAACAATAACATATTTGCTAATAGTGCAAATAATTTGTATCGATAAGTAGGACGAGTGGAGTTAAACAATATTGTCTAATCTGAATTGCAATTGACGCTTTTTTAATTGCAACTAGAACATGTTAAAATTGCTATTATGAATTCCAGAGACTTAAATTTTAATCTAAGTTCTCTTTCTCTAGATTTAAGAGTGACATGGATAATTTTAAATTCAGATTTATATACTCTTACAGCACACAAAGTATTTCTTGCAACTTTTTAAACTATTTTATAAGATTTATGACTAGAATTATAATTAATATAAATTTTTTTATTTATATTTAGCAAAAACAGAAACTTGAATATTGATTGTGGTCAGTTAACATGCGCTATTTTTAAAACTTAGAATCAGGTTTAACAAATGTTTATAATTTATTTTTACAAATTTAAGAGTTGTATATGTAATCTAGTATTAAAATATTAAGTATTTTTATGTCGTATATAATTAGACCCCATACTTATCGACACTGGCTACATAGAAAACAGATAATTTTATCTCTTCGATGGGATACATTTTAATATTACAATTTGTTTAAAAGCTTTTACAAATTTACATATCCTTAACCGGGAAAGCCCAAGTCCTCAAAAGCAGAACCTACCCAAGTAACCTTTGGTGCTGAAAAATTGGTCAGCAAATTATTTGCTGCCATCAGCTTCAGCACATTAGCTGAATTTTAAGCTGACGTTTCGAGGCGTCAGCTTCAAATTCAGCTGTTTTCTCAGCTTCGGCAAACTAGCTGAATTTTAAGCTGGCGTTTCGAAGCGTCAGCTTCAAATTTAGCTGTTTTTCGGCTTCGGCAAATTAGCTGAATTTTAAGCTGACGTTTCGAAGCGTCAGATTTAAATTCAGTTGTTTTTCAGCTTCGGCAAATTAGCTGAATTTTAATCTGACGCTTCGATACGTCGTACGTCATACGTCAAAATTGAAGATTATTATAATTATTACAAGTATACCTTTAACAAGTATAATCCGTCAATTAATTAAAATCAATTAAAATAGTTATATGGTTCGGTTGAACACGTGTTTTTATAAATCGATTCATTATTATATGAACACAGCAGTGTAAAAAAATAATTAAAAAGCTATAAGCTATTCTAAAGCATTCTAAAGCATTTTAAAGCAAAGTTTCAATATTTTGTCGTTTAGCGAACATTTATAATGGAAATTATATTATTTGTATTTTATATTGTCAATTGATTAGTAATTTAAAAAACGGACCAATATTTAAAGTGCACAAAATTTGTATTAATTTTCATCATTTTCATCATCAATAAATAAAAATACTGTTAATTAAAATCAAAATGATTTTCAATGTAAATCTATAATTTATTTACAAATGCAATATTGGGTTTTCGCTTTAAGATATAAATCGCATACAAAAGCAAAATCGCATAAATTCGACCGCATGGTAAAAGAAATTCGCAAAAATATTAACAATCTTTTAACTTTATTTTTAAATTTTTTTATTTTTGTCATTAGTAAGTCATATACTTTTGCGTGGTAATTATATTTTTTCTAATTATGTTTTAAAAAGTGTCACTTTTTGACACTCAAAAGTGTGCGGAAAAGTAATACTTTTCCACACACTTGTGATAATGTGCGGAAAAGAAAGAAAAAGTTCTAATCTACTTTATTTATATACATTAACGGTTACATTAGAACAATTATTAAAAGTCTTAACTGCGCTCGGATCAGTTTTCGACGTGGACACTCCAAAATTAACATCACTGCCACTTAAAATTCGCCACACAAATTGTATAACCATAAAAAAAACGTGGTCACTTACCTGTTCACGTTGTAATGGCTACTATCTATGACCTACCTACTGTCTATAATGGGCTACCAACCGCAAAATATAAAAATTTTATAGTATAAACGCCTATCTTTTTTCTTGAGAAATGAGAAATGTTATTGGTTCTTTTTGAAACATAATTAGAAAAAATATTGTTCGATACTCGTGGAAAACTATTTTTTCCATTCTCGGCTTCGGTTTGAACGGAAAAATGTTAGTTTTCCTAACTTGTATCGAAAATATCTATTTCAATATTTTATAAAATTTTGTGCACGTTTTTACGGACTTTGCAGAATTTTATTTACGATCTCCAGTGCAGACATATTTATATTAATTTTATTTTCATTTTTGTCATAGTAAAACAGTTTTTAATGTTACCGATTATAATCGATTTATGCAAAATAAGGAATTTTTGTGTTAATAATTAACCAAAAAAAGACAATTTTTGCTATTTTTAAATTTCAATGTAATCGAATTTAACACGGTAGGTGTAGGCCTACTATTTCTTTTTACAGCATTGTAGCTAATTTAGTGTATTTTTAAAAATTAATTTTTATAAAATCAAAATTATTACAATTTTGTAATTATATGTGCAAATCAATTGTAACAAAATTATTTTGGAAAACCTAAATTTCATAATCTAACTAATGAAATTATACAAATAAGGAAAAAGGTATTTAAAATTTGTAGTAAAATTTTTTTGCGTAAGTATTTATTTAAAAATTCAAAATTTTGAAAAACCAGCATGAAATATAGTGGTGTGTATTTAATTACTTTTCGATAACTGATGGTCAAATACTCCACACAAAAATAGATTGAATATATTTTTAAAAAATCATAAAGTTTCATATAGCTTTATAGGCTAGGCAGTTAAGCTTTCAAGTTCCAAGGTGGATATGTACATCAGGTTCAAATCCCACTCGAGGCGGCGGATGTAAAAAAATGTAAGTTTAAACTTAACTTAAAGTTATACATAATATATAATATATTGTCATGTTTCAAAAGTGATTCGGACCCACCCTATACATTTTGGTAAAAATTCATTTATTTATTTAAGTTATGTTTAAATTGATTTTAAGTTGTAAGATTGTAAAATTAGCAAGGTGGGGACGAATCACCAAAAATTCTAGGCCTTTTGCCAAAAAGTGGTCGACGTGATGGCCGCATTAATTTATAAGTCCGAATAATTTTTGATAAGTTTGTAAATTTTGGAATGCAAGTAAAAGTTTTGAAAATAAAATGTTTTATTGAAATTATTATTATATTGGATTATATTGATTTTGAAGAAAGTGTGAATTTATTTTGGAAGAAAAAAATTAAATGGAAGCTGATTAAATAATTAAATACAAAATTAAATACGAAGGAATTGGAAGAATTCAGATTTATTAATAAAAAAATTATTTGGATGGGCAGGATTTTATAAAATTAAAAATTATTGAAGGTAACACAAAATTTGTTTGATAAGCGGGTGATGCAATACGGCTATCGTAGCATTTTGCATTCCCATTTTTATAAATTATTAAATTGAAGTTTCACGAATTACTTTGAAGAAAAATATTTCATATAGGAATTTATTGGAAAATAATAAAAATAATTTGGACATTTTACACCGCAATATATATATAAATTTAAAATTACTGTAATATATCAGATTCTATTCTAAGATATCGTTAACGATATAAGATATTGCGACTGGTATAAAATGATAAATAAATAAATGATATGTAATAAAGATATAATATATTTATATTTTTTGATGTTAATGAAAATAATAAAATAAAATGTTTTATAAATTATGGGCGACAATTTAATTAGATAAATATAATTATCAATTTAAAATCAATTTTTAATAGAGCAGCTATTGAGCTGCATCAACTGCTGATTTTTAGTAACGTCAGAAGCTGAATTGCTATTGAATTGCTAATTTGAATATCAGCTATCAGCTGATATCAGCAGAATATCAGCTGATTCAGCGCTGAATATCAGCTGAGCCAGCATTTTCAACAGTTGACGCAGCGCAATTTCAGCTGGTTTTTTGCCGTCAAATTAGCAATTCAACATCTGACGTTACTAAAAATTAGCAGCTGACGCAGCTCACTAGCTTAATTTTAAGCTGACACAGCGTGCGCGCAGTTGATATTCAGCACAAAATGTTACTTGGGTATACTCTGCACGCTGAAGAAATAATCCGCTTTGCAAACTTTCAGGTTGATATTTTAGGCGGTATAGACTTGTATAACAAATCAATCAAATACTTTTGAAATTTTACATTAATACTTTTGTCGGGCGGCATCCGGCTGCCGTAACCATATAATCAGTATTTGAAGTGGTTTTCAGTTCAGAAGCAATTATTGACATTCCAATTATCAGTTTTTGTTTTGCTCTTATACTGAAGATTCGTTCTATGGTTCTCATTATATGCATTTAAATGCAATTTAATCAAAATCAAGAATTCAACAGTACATAAAATAATTTATCAGTGCGTAAATATTTGTAACTTTTTACTAAATTCATCTATATAATTTATATTACGTTTACGTTGAACAGAACTTACCCAAAATACAATTAACCTGAAAGCTAAAGTTGCCGAAATGCCAATATCCCAGATTATTTTGTTAAACAAATACGTTAAAAAAACCTCATTAGTAAGCCTAATTGCGATTATGAAAATGTGTAGAAAAAACCACAAAAACATCGCACCGAAGTGTTGATTAAACATGAAAACGACTTTACTGGTTAATTGATACGCTTTCGCTATTTTTACCAATTCATTCTTTTGGAAACTTATTGTCGAAATTGTATTGTTAAATAAAAAAAAATCATTTGTTTTTAGCGATTTTGCTATTGCAGCAAACCGAATTTTTATCTCGTTGCAAACATTCAGAATAATTAATAGGATCAATAAAGTGAAATATTCGAAAATTACTATTACGGTGTATTTAAAAATAATAACATTCTGAGGCAGCACTACATATAATCCTGCTGTAGTATAAACGAAGTAGATGGAGTGAAAAATTATCAACTTATTTCTGATTTTAATTTTTTGTTCTGTGGAATTTAATTTAAAATTAATTAAGTTATCAATTTTAAGCAATTTAGTCGTTATCTTTTGAAAATCTTTAAAATTGGTTATCGACGAGAACATCAATGATATTGCGGTTAGGCTGTGTGCCAATTCTTGTATGGTACCACAAAGAAATATTGTTACTTGGGATAATTTCGACGAATAGTAAAAATCTGATATGTATATGTACATATGGCAGAAGAAAATTATTGTAAAAATTAGCGTAAAAGCGATGTAGTACAATTTTAAAATAATGCTTTTTTTTAAACTTAAATTTTCAAAGGGTGGTAGAAAAACAAAAATTCTTGAAAATTTGTAAAGATTGTTATCGTAAAGGTTCATGTTTTCACTATTCACAACACGATACGTACTACGATTGATATTATTAAAATTCAATATGTATTACGATAATAATTTAAATAATAAATTATAAGGAAAATAATACAAGAATGTAAATACTAAATAATAATAGGTAACATTATTAATTATAAAGCGATCTAAATGTGATCGAAAAAATTAGAAAAACATAGTTTTGTTAACGATTGATAATGTAGATTACGTACAAATATACAAAAATATAAAACTGCATTGTCAAGTACTTTTATTTGAAAGTTAATTTAATAAAATTTATAATATAAAAATTGTTCACAATATATAAGGGGTTATATTTTTCAGTATTTCACTTTAATTTCAAAATTAATTTTATAATTATTAATAACAACTGTAATATATTATTGCAAATTATGCTTTCTGAATTACAATTACTGGAAAAAGTGAGGACATTCATTTTTATTTATTAATTTGTATGAGCAAAATTACATAAGTAGTAATTGTGCCAAACAAACGTAAAAGCATATTGCGATTCATATTAAAAAGTCCAATAGCAGAGAAGTGAGGACACTGATTGGTTGCTTGTTCTGCCAATAGTAATAACTCTTTTCTCAAAACGTTGTGCTGAGTCATAGAGAAAACTGGTGATATGTCTGATAGTAAATTATAGCAAGTGGTGCTTATCTGTTGAACTTTTTTTGTAGTTTCGTCACAAGCCAAAGTAACAGTTAATCCTAAAACCTAAAATTTATAAATAATTAATTAGCAATCGATAGGGAATGTGTCTTAAATTTTACAGTTAAATTTTATTTTATTTCAAGTGTGACTAATAGTGTTTCTACGATCGTTTTGAAAAATACAAAAAAAATGTTGTGGGATGAAATTGTTGTTGTTTTTCTGTTTGGAACTCTGCAACATTTTGGTGGCTCTTATTAAATTTCTCTGAAGATCTGAAGACACAAATGTGCATATTATAACAATACAGATATTGAAAATTTGTGTTGTTAATTTTTGTGTTACTGCATTTGCTTTTTATATTTTGAAAATAAATTTTAAAAGTAGCAGTGGTCGGGAAATAAAAGAAGATTTGTGGTTACTCAACCAGCCCAGTTTTTAATTTTGGTTTGATTATACATTTTTGGATTATAATCTTTCGAAATACATGTTTACCAATACGTACGTACAATTTTTTCAAACGTGAAAAACAGGTATGGTAACTCCCAAGTATGAAATTTATGTTTGCACTGAATGAATACGAAATAAATTCGTCATACTTTACCAAATACTTACATATACCAAACAGCATAAAATCCCAACTATATACGTATCTCCAAATTGATAGATGATCAATCTTTGCTTAGCTTTGTTAAATACCACTAAAATAATAAAGTCAATCAATCCTAAAATTTGTATCAAAACGTTAAATATCACAAAAGTAAATATCCAACCAAAAGTTTTATTGCAAATAACGCAAATTTTCAAAACTAGATTAAACAATATCTGAATTTTTAGTACTTCCTTTAGCATGTCGGTTTCTACATCACTATTGTTTATCAATCCTAAAGCAAGTAGGACACGCACGTTATATTTATTCGGTAAAGTTGTTAAACGTTGGTTTAATATTTGTAAACGCAGATTAATTAAGAGTATGTAATTGAAAATTAAAAACGTTGATACTATCAAATATAAATCCGTGATTTTTTCCAAAAAGTTTCCAATTATAAGTCGTAAGTGACTAAATTTAATAGTAACATATAAATCGTATAGATGTAGAATGATTATTAACCACGCAATAATTTTAAAAACGTGATGAAACAGACCATGTTTTTTTAAAAGATCGTCACTATTTAAGCCATCATCAACATACCGAAAATGAACTTTTAACAATTCAAACTCTTCGACGTTGCAAAAAGTCGTTACAAAAATACTATTAACAATAATAATCATCATAATTGCTCTTCCAAATATATCCAAAAATAAGAAAATGTAATTTTCTATAATTGGATCACATAATTTGATATAAAACCCAATTAAAGTCAAAATGCACATCAAAATTAGTAATACTACGGAATAAATCTTAAATTTGACTTTGTTGCCTAAAGGTACCAGCCCAAAAAAGCATCCCAAGCAATGTGCAAATTTTATATTTTCTATATAAGAATTTTCCATGGTTCTCCTTGAGTTAAATCTAGCGCAGTCGGGTAGAAAAACTTTTGTATATATATTATCAAAGCTGGAAAAATTTCAGTACTTAATTTAAAAAATGATGATAATAAATTGTAGAAATTATGTACTTGTATTTGACAAGTTAAAACACCTTCCTCTGTTATTATATAATACATTATATTGATTTTACATCCTCTCTCTCTTTCTTTGTCAACTTTGGGATTTATTTAACGAATAATTACTCATGATTACATATCAGTCTTTTTTTTTGACCTTTCCTAAGTTCTAGGCTTGGGTATGAAGAATGTAGTATTATATGATATGTGGTAAAGAGAAATTACCCAGATTACAAAAAGCTTGACAGTGCAAATTACTATAATGCTGATATTCGGCTGATAAATGTTAAACAAATAAATCATAATAATCTGATTAATCAATAAAATTTAAGTTAGGAAAACGTTAAAAAGAAACCATAAAAATATCGCATCAAAAACGTTATTAAACATAAAAACCACTTCACGTGGTAGTTTGGTTCGCTTTCATTATTTTGACCAATTTCTCCTTTTCTGAGATTAGCACTGAAAATTTTTTTTTAAATAATAAAGTTTCACTTGCAGTTAGCAATTATGCTATTGCTGTAAACTAAATTTTAAGTTGTATTCAAACATTTAAAAAAAGTATAGAATTAATTTTCTAAAATATTCGAAAATATTAAAATTATATTTTCAAAAATTGCAATTTAATGTCGTGTTTTGAAACGCGAAATTCTGGTTTTTATTTATTTTGTAGGTTATTTTGAAGTTTGTTTTAAAAAATTTTGTAAATAATATTACGTTGGTAACAAGGTGAGAAAAAAGACAAGAGAGCGCAACGAGTTGCCTTATGCCGGAGAGCCTGACAAAGAGCGGAGGTATTCGCTCAGTTCTATTAATAATTTTTGATACTTTATTAATTTTAAAAAATAAAATGGATTTATTTAAATCAAAGCTGTTTTTATAAAGTGGAAGTGTTACAAGATATAAAAATTGAAGAAATTTGAATTTTACATAACAATAAGGTAGGATTTTATGCAAACAAATTTAATTGAAATATTTTGGAAATTAAATTGCAACAAAAATTTTAAATATAAAAAAGATAATTCTTGAGTAGGTGAATTTTCTACTTTTTAGATTGCTGGGGGCATCGCAATACGTAAAATATATGAGTGAAAAATGATCAACTGATTTCTGATTTGGATTTGTTGGTTTTGGAAGTTTAATTTAAAATGAATTAATTTTAAATAATTCTGTTAAAAAACACATTTTAAAAACATTTTAAAAAACACTGAGGAAGGCAACGGGAAACCACCTCAGTCAATTAAAACCCAAGAAAGTCAATGGCGTCACTCAAAGTAAAATGTTCCGGAGGTAAAAACACTCCACCAATCGGATCTCCGGGGTGGAGTACAATGAGAGAGCTTGCGACAAGCACCACCATCAGACTAACACACAAAGATGCCATAAGAGTGGGAACTTGGAATGTCCGGGACTGTTGCAACCTGGGAAGACAGACATCGTGAAGAGAGAACTGTCACGAAATGGCATAGATATCGCTGGAATAGCAGAAACTCACTGGAAAGGAAAAGGTCACTACACGTCAGAGAGAAAAAACACCATCTACTTCTCCAGCAATGAAACCAATAGTAGAAATAGAGTTGCTATTATAACTTCAAAAAGAATGAGCAATTACATCATGGGCTATAACCCAATAAGCGATAGAATAATAACCATAAAAATAAACTCAAAACTCATTACAACAAACATAATCCAGGTGTATGCACCAACGGCGGAAGCAGATGAAGAGACAATGGTAGAGTTCTATGGAAACTGCGGCTGTGCAGAGTGTCCCGAGTAGAGAAATGCTGGTTGTGATTGGCGGTTTTAATATTGTTGGAAGATATGGAGTTGGTACGAGAAATGAAAGAGGCGAGCGACTGATAAATTTTTGTGTCGGCAGCGATCTAACAATCGCTAACACAATATATCAGCAACACATCCGCAGACTGTATATATGGCGGTCACCAGGGGACGGGTTTCGAAACCAAATAGACTACATACTCATAAGATCACGATGGAGAACATCCATAAGAAACACAAAAACATATCCTGGTGATGAGTGTGGCAGTGATCACAATCTCCTGGTAGCTGATTTTCGATTAAAACTTAAAGAAGTACAGAGACCCATAGTAAAAACAAAAAGTGTCATCTACGAAAATAAAGAAGAGTTTTCCAAGAGATTAGAAGAAAAATACAAGAAGAACTCACTCGGAAAGGAAACAGATATATCACCAGAAGAAACGTGGCAAGAGATTAAAAATATGATCGAGATGACCTTGAAGGAAATACCTGCAACTCGAATGCCTATGAAACGTAAGCAATGGATGACGGATGCCACCCTGAAAATTATTGAAGAGAGAAGAGAAATAAAAAGAAAAGGCAAAAGAAGAAACGTGCAAGATATAAAGAACTAAATCATTTAATACAAAAATCATGGCAGAAGAGACAAGAATGACTATACCCAAGAAATATGCAATGAAATCTAAGCATACGCCAATAGAAATAGTACTAGAGACATGTTCATGGCAATCAAAAGAATAACAAAACGTTTCACATCGCGATCATGGGCCATTAGAGATGCCAAGGGAGAAAAAATCACAGATATATATGGAGTGATGGAGGCATGGAGGAAGTACTGCGAAAAACTCTTTGGAAAGAAGGAAGGTGACACCTCACCTGCTCCACCCGTCATAGCGCGAGACGAAGAGCAAGAGCCAGACTTGTTAAAGGACGAGATAAGAGAAGCTATAAGCAGACTAAAACTTAACAAAGCTGCGAGAGAAGACGGGGTCGATGCCGAAATCATACAAGCCATGGGGGAGACAGGTGTAACAATAATGCACACAATTTGCCAAAGAATATGGGAAACCGGAGAATGGCCAAACGACTGGACTAGCTCCGTATTCATCCCACTCCATAAAAAGGGGTCAAAAGAAATATGTGACAACTACAGACTAATTTCCCTAACATCACATGCCAGCAAAGTGCTACATAATACATGGTAGACTGAAACCATTCCCATCCTGGCAGATACCTCCTGAACAAACCGGCTTCGTGAAGAGGAAAGGCACTCGTGAGCATATACTCAACATTCGCCAAATAATCGAAAAAGCAAGAGAATTTAACAAATCACTCTATATATGCTTTGTGGATTATAAATTGGAAGATGCTGTGGCAGGTGATGTCGGAAATGGGAGTTCCAAAACACTTAAACAAGCTGATACAAGAACTCTATAAGAACAGCATAGCAAGAATTAAAATAGATGGCAGACTCTCTAACCCATGAAAGGTTGAGAAAGGAGTGAGACAGGGGTGTATTTTGTCGCCATTGCTATTTAACATATATGGTGAATACGTCATGAGAAGAACCTTGGAGGGATGGAGCGACGGTTTTACCATTGGGGGCAAAAAGATAAGTAATCTACGATATGCTGACGACACCGCCTTATTTGCCAACTCAGTCGAGAAATTGACACTGCTTATGAAGCGACTAGAAGACGAAAGCTGCAGTTGCGGCTTGATTATAAATAACGACAAGACCAAGATAATGATTGTGGACAAAGCGAATAATAATAATCTACAGATACGGAGGATTTCATGCTACTCCGTTGTCAGCCGATACGTATACTTGGGGGCACTCATTACAAATGAAGATGGAAGTACTCAAGAAATCAAAAGGCGTTGCGACATGAGAAGAAGTGCTGTTAGAAATCTGCAGAGAATATGGAAAGATAAAACAGTTACCATCAATACAAAAAAACTATTGATGAAAGCGCTCGTCTTCCCCATAGTACTTTACGGCGCAGAATCATGGACTCTAAAGACGCAAGATAGAAGAAAAATTGACGCACTTAAGATGTGGTGCTGGAGAAGAATGTTGCGGATATCATGGACCGAGAGAAGAACCAATGTGTCCATAGTTAGAGAGATTGAGGAGCCCGAAAGGCTATCTCGGGTTGTGTACCAGCGCGTTCTGAGATACTTTAGACACATAACGCGGGAATGTGATGACGGACTGGAGAAATTGATAATCCAGGGCAAGGTGGAAGGAACCAGACCAAGGGGTCGCTCTCCGAGGCGTTGGTCGGACCAGGTAAAAGAGATCACCAATAGCTCTCTACACAATCTTTCAACAGTGGCCAGCAGCAGAGAGAGATGGCGTGATGTGGTGCGAAGAGTCGGGAATGAATGGAACGGTTGAAAGTAGTGAAGCTGAGATCACGACTTCTCTGTCAAGAGGATAACGAAGAAGAAGAAATAATTCGGTAGATAACATTTAAAAATCTTGGAAATTTGTAATTGACAAAATCATTATAAAATTGTTATTAAATATAATTATTTAATTAAATATTATTTTGTTTAACCCTAAAATTTTCATTAATCAGATTTTCACTACTGAAAACTACTGATTTTCACTACGACGCTCTCACTTTTAGAATTCATAATACATACTACAATAATTGTATATAATAAATAAAGCAGCCAAGTAATAAATATCTATTAATTATAAAGCAATTTTTCTAAATATAATTACATTGATTATTATTATCAATAACCGAGTAGAAGCATACTTTAGTTACATAAATGATCGATACCGATGATATACTTTTTGTGATCGTTTAGCTCGTAACTTGCTCGGAGCTGAATTTGTAAACCCATTATTTTTTTTATTATTATAATTTTTAAATAATTTCAAAGAGAGCAATTTAAATTTATTTTAAATACATAGAAATACATTTTAAATAGTTACTGCTTATTTAGCAGCATTAACTTGCATTAGTACAATAACGTAAGTAGTAAGGGTTCCAAGTAATCCCAAAAGCATGTTGTAATCAATTTCAAAAAATTCTGCAGCTGAAAAATACGGAAACGGCATAGTTGACTGTCGTGCCAATAAATCCACATTTTTCTTCAAAATTTTGTCTTGAATGCTAATGTTTGCTGTAGGTATTCCTGATAAGATATTGTAGCACATGGTTGCTGTATTTTGAATTTCGCTGACGGTCATGTCGCAAATTGTAGCTATGGTAACTCCCATAATCTGCAAAATACAACAAAAAAGGTAAAATAATAATATATTATAATTATTAATTAGTACTCACACAAATGAAAAAACACCAAGTAAGCGATACAGATAAATTTACAACTACATTGTTATCGTTGCCTGTTTTATTTAATACACAGAGAATCAAAGTATTAATGAGCTCTAAAACCTGCGCGAAAAATGTAAACATGATAAATAACAAAATCCACCCAAAAATTTCATTATAAGTGCAACATATTTTTAAAGCATTATTGAACATAGATCGAACTTTAAGCAATTCGTTCCGAATATCCGAAATGTCCATTTCAGATTTTTGTTGAATTATATGCAAACATACATTACTGTTCTTGCGCATTTTAATTAAAGACAATATCTGTTGGTTGACGATTTCCAAACGCAACTTAACTAAAAATACGTAATTATAAATCAATAAAATAGAAGCTATAAAATAAAAATCGCTGAATTTTGAAAGCAAATTTCCAAAAAATATTCCCCACGCCTGTTTTAACATATGTAGGAAAACCTCGACACAGCAAAGAATTGCATACAAACACAGCAAAATTTTTAGCAAAAGATAAAATTTTCCAGGTTTCTTATTGGTTTCTTTGGTGTGCAACGCAAAATCGATATTTTGAAAATTTAATTTAAGAAGCTCAAATTTTTCCGAATTTAAAAATGCGCATCGATAAATATTGATCAAAATTAAAATGATAGAGATTACTTGAACACTTATATCCAAGCAGGTTGCGATGTATTGATTGATGTGCGTAGCGGTTAACTTTAAAAAGACCGAAACAGCAGTGGAAGTGCCAATCAATGCCATTAAAGTAATCGAATATAATTTAAAATTTTTCAGCATTGATATATCAATCGGAGGAACTAAACCAAATAAATGTATCAGGCGATAAACCGTTTTAATGCTGTCTACATAAGAATCGAATAGCAAATTATCAAACATTTTGTAACCGTGAAACTTGTGTACACAACGAGAACGTTTAGTTTACTTTCAAGTATAAAAGAATTATACAGTATTTATTTAACCAATAACTTATAGATTTTCAACTCAGCGACTACCATAATTATTTCTCCATTAGTTGCTGTATTATAGAACATTCTATGCAAAGTATAAAATTAGTTAACCATAATGAACGTTTGAAATGTGAACAAGTTCAGTTTTTAACCTCGTAATGTTTTTGCCGACAATAAATTCTAACAAAGTTATAATTATTTACGATACTCAAATCATAGTCACGATTAATTTAAGAATTATTATCTATTTTTTGTTGTGACCTACTTAGTTTTCACTAAATGTAAACAAAGACTTGTAATATTGTAAATTTGAATTTAAATATAATGGGCGCGAAATTTTAAATTTAGTTCATTTTGGTTACTTTAAAATACAACGATTTGGCAACAGCGGTTTTAAAACACAGGAAGTCGAGTTTCCGTTAGAAATTTTAACCGTTAGAACTAAGAGGATAACAAAAAGCCCTTACATTTTAAATGTCGAGCGAGCAGGTTGTGGGTTTTTTCATGCGGGGAATGTTTAAAGTTATTCAATAATTGAATTTAAAATTATTTCAAATATATTTTAGTCATCAACAAATTTAAAATACGTAAATTAAATAAATTTATTAATTATAATCTTTTTAAATAAGGACAGGATGAGTTGTTAGAAATTTACGGAATAGGTTATCGACCACGTGTGTATAAATTTAAACTATTTTAAAATTACTTCATCTTCAGTTTTAAGATTTAATTGTTGGTTTGAGATTATAATTTATACATTATTATACTTATGCGGAGTAGGATAATGTAATGAAAAGAATCAATTATTCACCTTTGATCTGGGAGGTATCTTTATAGTACAAACGATCGATGGTTTGCTCTAAGTACGAAGTAGGAGTATTTGTTTAAGATAAACAATATGAAAGCGGTTGTTTGAAGTAGAAAAATATAAATAGCATTAGATAATTTAATTTAGATGAATTGCACAACAAAGGAGAGGTGAACGCTTAAAATCATAAGATGGCCATGGTAATATATCGCGGAAATGGCTGATCATTGGTAATGATAACCGCAACAGGACGTACAAATGATCGGGCAAATTCGGTAAGCATGTTGCTTATTTTTCTTTTTCTTAAATATCTCAATGTGATAGTACTAATTCTGATATTTCAGAACAGTTATTAACAAATATTAACAAAAGTCCTTATGATTATTTGCGACCACATATGAGATAATACCAATTACGATATTTAAGAACTGTTAATAACGAATATTAACAAAGTTCTTTATGATTATTTGCGGCTACATAATAGTCTAAGATGATGACGCTAGTTTTAAGTATGAGTGACGATTTATTTAGATTTAAGGAAATGACCAATTAGCAATAAAGGGAACGAACTTAGATTAAGGTGACGACATATTAATTAAGTGACGATCTTAGTTTTTAAGTTGACGAGGTAATAGTTAAAGCGAATAATTTAGCATATAAGGGTTTACTATTTAAAGATCTCACATAATATAAAAGCAATTGAGTTGATCATCGAAATACATATAGGCGCTTTTTTCAATGTATTATAAAGATTGTGGTTGTTCATTAAATATGAATAAACAATTAGAAAACATTACGATTAGAGAAATTAACTATCGAACAGTTATTAAATCAAATTTCAAACTAAAGTATTCTGAATTAAATGATATCAAGGAGATTAACTTTGCTGGTAAATTTGTTGTTGGACTACCTTTTTCTTTTTGGTTAAATATATTGTCGTGTTTCGAAACACTAAAAACCATTGATTCATTTATTTTGTAAATAATTTTTAAAATTCAATTTCATTATTTATTTATTTATCACATTGTACTATAAAATTGTTTGTTAAATTTGCTAAAAAGAAAGTGGGGAGCGTAGAAGGAGTGGGACTTGAAAGTTAGGAGTACTTGTAGAACAGTTAGGCTGCGGCCTTGACGTCGAATAGACTAGCGGACGAACACCATTCCGCAATAATTAAAATTGTTAATTGTTTTTGAAAATAAATAAGCTAAATTAAGTTGAGTTTTTGTTTATTTTAATTGGTAAAGTGATGTGCAAAGGAATTGTTGAAGAATTAGGAAAATTTAAGTCAATGTGCAAAAATACGTCGCAGAAAGTTTGTGTAACCAGGCGTACTGAAGCCAGCTGGGATACAATGTGCGCTTCAATACGACATTCAAGGAAAAACAAAAGTGGGCATTAAAATTAAATTTACAATTTGATACTTAAGAGTCTCTTGCTGGAATAAAGAATCTGTGTTACCTCGACTAATTTCACAAGAGAGTGAAATTGTTTAAATTTACAAAGTTGGGGGCATAGCAATATATTCATCGTTAAACCGAATCTTGTGTTTTATTTAATTTGTGTGTACTAATTATTCCTTCAGGTGTCTTGTCAGTGGTTACGTCACTGGCACATATAAGTTTAGGTTTAAGGTTAGTAAACAAGGTAACGACGTCAACATTCAAAGAGCCATCCGCAGATTTAAAAGAAGTTGTAAGTGTTACTACAAGGAGATCACAACGTGCGGGGTTTGTTTGACGATCACAGCTTTGGTTTGGTTTGGAACTTTGATTTGAGAAGGCTGTAATTCAAAATGAAGAACTAAATAATACAGACTACGTCATAAATAATCGGAGAGCAACTAGAAATCTAGTCCAAATTTCCGTTGAATATTTTTATCCGGTAGCTAATTATTTTTTTAATTAGATCTCGCTAGATACTTAGCAACTTGTTTGGTTCAACAGTTAGAAAGAACCGATGGTTAGGTTGTTACGATGAACCGTAATAATTTAGCCCCACAATTTTGAAATCAAACATTTTATGTAAATATTTTGTAAAATAAAAATACACTGTTTCGAATCCTGTCAACTATTTTTATTAAAATTTTAATTTAAATATTAAATGTTTACACAACAAGAACGATATACTTCGGTGTATGATAAACTAAATAATTGTCTAATTTGATATGCAATCATAATTTTATTTGTTAATTTGTATAAACAGGATTACGTACGAAGTAATTGTGACAAGAAAACCTAAGATCATGTTGCGATTCATATTAAAAAGTCCGATGGCGGAAAACTGAGGACACTGGCCCCTTGCTTGTTCTGCCAATAAAAGCAATTCATTTCTTAAAATGTTGTTACGCGTATGGTTGGAATCTGCCGAAATGCCTGATGTTAAATTATAACAGGTAGTACTTATTTGTTTCACTTCGTTCGTGACGTTATCACAAATTATAGTAACCGTGACTCCCAAAACCTGAAATTTATAAATAATTAATTAAGTATTTTGCATTTTACCCTAGCATATTAAAAAAAATCATGAAAACCCACAATAGGTTCAAAAAACCTCACTTTTTAATACTCGGTGCGGTAAGAAATACTACGGTTTTCTAATAATGTTCTTTTCGCACTACTATTGTTATATATGCCATTTTACTATTTTAAATACTTACAAACGCAGAAAAGCAAAGTAATACTATTACGGAATGTAGAAAGTGATCATAAAAGCTTAATTTTTGGACACTTTTTTCAGAAAATTTTACGATAACGTAATTAATGAAATTTAAAGTTTGCATATAAGTAGTAAACACTACAAAGAATAATTTCCAACCTAAAGTTTTGTTATAAATTACACAAATTTTTAAGGCTTGCTGAAGAGCAGTTCGAAGTTTGTTGACTTCTTGTAACAAATCCATTGGTACCACCGTTACTATTATATTTAAGTTATTTTGAAACGGCAAGTGCTTATATAAATACAATAAACGTCGATTAATAATTTTCAAACGCAATTGAATTATAGGAACGATGTTAAAAATTAGCAACGCTACAATTCCAAAATACACATCATTTACTCTTGATAGTACATTTCCAATGAATATTTTCACACCTCTTAATATTAAAGTGTGCATGGAATCCATCAGTCTACCCATAACAAAACAGAATATCGCAAGTATGAATATAATATAAAATTTTCCTGGTTTCCAAATTGTCTTCCGTTGATTCAAACAAACATCCAATCTTTGGAAAAGACAGTTCAGTAAATAAATATTTTTTACATTCAGGAACGCCGTTGTGTACATATCAATTATAATTACAATTGTCAATGCAGTTTGACTTCCTGTCGCCAAAACTATGTATGCAATGTTTGAGAGATATATGTACTTTATTCTCAAATAAACTGAAACTGAAGTCAAAATTGAAATTAATATAATCAATCCCACAGAATATATCTGGAATATCTTAATTTTAGCTTGGCTAATAGGAAGAAATAATCCAAAAATATTTCCAATGCGATACACCAATTTTACATTATCCCCAAAAAAAGTTTCATTTTGTAATTTTTTAGTCATGTTATTGCTAGAATAACTATTTAGTGTGTTACCCAGACAAATGCTAGAATTTTCCTTTTTGTATCAACATATCTACTAATATTATCGTATAAAAAGCAATCAATTTTATTGTAATAATAGTTAACACGATTTTTTAACAAACATTGTAAGAACATAAATTCAGTAAACATTTAACTTTTTTCTTTATAAATACATAGTATTGTCGTGTTACAAAATGATTTTGACCACACGTACTATTAATAATTGTAAATTTGAATTGTGGTGGTAGTTTTGTAAAATTTAAGTTTAGGGAAGGTTTAGAAGCGTGGGGGCTTCATTAATTAATCAATTATTATTAATTTTCGTAAGTTGGATATTTTTATGGTAATAAAAAAGATTTATTTTTGTTTGGTCGATTTGTTTTTGGATAAAATTGTAAATGTCGACTTTTGTTGGTTTAACAAAATTACATTTAAAAGAGAGGAACAAAAGCATTATTGAATAAATAATTTGCTTTTGATTTGTGAAATGTTCTACTATCATAATATAAATGGTGGCAATAAATAAAATATTTATTAATTTTGTAATAATTATTAGTTTGATTTCAGATTTTTTAACATCAAATTTAACAATAACTAACAAAAAATCGTACTTTTTTTAAACCATTTTGTTATTAATGGATGCAGTGGGATGATTAACTTCTGGATGGTCTATAAATTTTAATGTATTGTGGTGGATTTTTATGATAATGCTTCATTTTCGGGTTGCTAATCAGTAATCGCTTCGCATTCAATGAAATAACCGTTTTTGAAGGGTGAAGTAAGCAGAATCATTTTCTGTTGAAAACTATTACACAGAAACTTGCAATACGATTATTTGTATAAAATGCTATGACCTAAAAACAAGTGATTTAAATTGTTTGGTAGTGTACAAAAATTTGAATTACGTTTAAGATTTAGTGTTGTCAAGTTTGAAGTAGGGATTTTGAAAAATTGGCGTTGCGGAGGGAAGAACAAGAATTCGAGACGCAAAGGTCGTCCAAGCCGGTCGATTTGAATTTTATTTGGTCAGCGACAATTTGTTTTGAGAGTAGAATCTTCACAAGTTTTTGTGAAAAGCGAGTTTGGTTTGAGACGGAGATTCTTCGTCAATTTTCAAAAATAGACATCTTTTGCAGCGTAGATTTGTTCTTAATTTTTCTGAACTCTAAATTGATTCATTTTGTACAATTTACATAATAAGAATAATAAAATTAGATGCTAGCACGAGTATGTTTGACAATAAATGTGCATCTAAGTTTACTAATTCACACAATACACTCAATTTTTAAATTTGCTAAAGGCGAATATGTCACCTACCAAACTTCATCTTTCAAAAATAAATTAACTTCAGTTTGCCTTAAAAAAAGCATTTTTCTTTTGACCGACAATAGATTTTTGTCACAGGGACCGACTTCTGAGGAAGAACTTAATACTCTACGATTAAAACGCTAGACGAGGTAAACTTTTGGGATAGCAAAGAGTTCTATTCTATAAAGCAGGAGAATACCTCTACAGTACATATTTTTGTAATTTACGATATAAACTAATTATTACATAAAAATAGTACATTATGCAACAAGAGGATAAAGTGACCAATTTTTGACCTGAGGGTAAAAGTTTGTTTGCACGACGATTTAGCCGAGGACAGCAATTACACTCAGGTCAAAAGTCACTTTATCCCCGAGGTGCATATACTATTTTTTGCAATTGCAAGGAGTAAAGTTCAGTTGCTCCAGCAATTACGAAACTTAAAGCATAAGTTTTAATTTTTTGCCCTAAGACAAAAAGACTACTTTAGCCTCGCAATTGCAAAAACATTTCAAAAACTTTGCGGATTCGTAACATTGAGGTTCTAATAAAGATCAGATCTCATTCTCAACTAAATAATACAAATACAACTAATAAAAAATGAAACGTAAGTTTTTCTTCTTGTTTAATGGCAAGTTCACGTCAAACCAGTATTTCTCGTGACATTATACAAAATTGTAAATCAAAATAAAACAGTTAAATTTTTCTTTTTTTGAAATAAATTATAAAAAAAGTAGTTTTTTAATAAATAAGATACTATAAAAAGGATTAAGTTTAAACTTTATTAATCTGTGTGAGTACAATAGTATAGGATGCAACAACGCCAAATAATCCAAAAAACGTCTTTTGATCAACTCTAAACAGTCCATTAGCAGAAAAGTGAGGGCTCTGATTCGTTGCTTGTGCAGCTAATAAAATTAATTCTTTTCTTAAACTGTTCCTCTGAGGACTATTAGATGTTGCAGGTATTCCACATAACAAATCATAACATACAGTCGGAATTTTTTTGAATTCTTTTGTAGTGTTGTCACAAATTGTAACTACTGCAATTCCCATTATCTATAAAATAAAAAAATAATATAATAGGAATAATAATTAATATTCTGTAATATTGTTATTAAATATTTGACTGAATATATTATTATGCCTTAGGCTGGAAATTAAACTCAATGATCAATGTCGCGAGATCTGTAATGATTTTTATTATTGTAAAGTAGATATTATACTTACCCACAACAGACACCATGCGATTGTAAAAATAAAAACATCTCCAGATTTCTCGTAATATCTTATTTGTTGCTTAATTGCATTAGAAAAACTTAATATGACGTAATTAATAAATTGTAAAATTTGGATAAATATTGTAAAAATTACAATAACTAAATTCCATCCACATATTTTATTGCAAGCGACGTAAATTTTCAAAACCAGGTTCAGCAAGCACCGAATTTTCTTTATTTCCTTTCTGCAGTTTTGCACATCAAGTCCTTCCATGTGAAAATTACTAGTTAACAATCTAAACTCATAAGAAATGTGCTGATTATTTTTTTTTATTAAAGCCTTCAAACGGCGATTTATGATTTGTAAACGAACACACATTTGAAAAACCTGATTATATATTAATAATACCGCAATTACAAAGTATAAATCCCAAATTTGTATAAAAAAATCTTCAAGGATAAACTGTATGTACTCGTTGCTATATGTATATACTTTTAAACATAACTCAATTATACCAAGAGCAATATAAGCGCAAACCCCAAATTTTAAAAAATTGTAAAATTTTCCAGATTTTTCAAAAACATTTTCAAAATTTAATCCAATATCAACTTCTTGAAAAAGTAATTTTATTAAATCAAATTCGCCTGAATTTATAAATGCTGTGGAAAAACAGTTGATGCTAATTAAAATAATTCGAATCAAGGTACCACTTATATCTAGCACACATAATGTAGAAATATAATCAAAAATCAGAAGTTTTAGGTAAACAGTCGTCACAGCAATAATTAAAATCACAATATTTAATATTATTGTGTAAATCTTAAAGAATCTTAATTGTAAATTATTAGTTGGAGGAACCAAAGCCAATGCGCATCCAATCCAATATTCAATTTTCATATTTGTTACAACCAAGTATGTCGTTTTAAAAAGGATATTTTATACAATTAATTGTATAAAAATTGTATAGACATTATTTTGAAAACGGTACACTTAAATATCTTATTGTAGTCGTGAAAACTTCGTTAGTTACTAAAATAATTTATTTTAGTTCACTTTGTTTAGCCGTGATATTGTACAATGACTGCACATTAAATAAATGAAATGTAAAATATACTTTTTTATTGTCTTTTTTTTCTACCATTTACAACAAATTACAGTGACAAAATGTATGATTACATGAATGACTATGAAATGACTGTAATTTATTATAAATGGTAGAAAAAAAAAACAATCAAAAAGCACATTTTACAATTTATTTATTTATGTAATTCGTTTTAGATTTTTACATAATTGTAAGCTAACCAAAATAATACGTAATTAATTATTAGTAATTATTATAGTTTGATTTTTTTATGTATTACATTTTTACAATTTTACATTTGTTTACAATTCTTACATGTAAAATTAATTTTATAAAAAAATAAAAGAATTATACAGTATTTATTTAACCAATAATTTATAGGTTTTCACCTCAGCGACTACCATAATTATTTCTCCATTAGTTGTTGAATTATATAACATTCTATGCAAAGTATAAAATTAGTTGCCTATAATGAACGTTTGAATTTTGAATAAGTTCAGTTTTTACTGAAAATATATACTGAAATTACTGTACAATATATTACTGAGATACTCAAATCATAGACACCATTAATTTATGAATTATCTATTTTTTATTGTTACTTATTTAGTTTTCACTTTATGTAAACAAGGACTACGTCATAAATAATCCTAGAGCAACTAGAAATCTAGTCCAAATTTCTGTTGAATATTTTTATTCGGTAGCTAATTATTTTTTTAATTAGATCTCGGTAGATACTTAGCAACTAGGTTGGTTAAACAGTTAGAAAGAACCCACGGTTAGTTTGTTACGATGAACCGTAATAATTTAGCACCACAATTTTGAAATCAAATGTATGTATATTAGCACTGCAGGCCTAGTAGGCTCATGGCTTTGTTTGTCACCTTCTTCCATTCTTTCCTATCACAAGCGTATTTCTTCCAATCTTCCAACCCAATTTCATTTAGGTCTTCCTGCACTTCATTTTTCCAACGGTTTTTTGGTCTACCTCTTCGTTTTGTACCCCCAAACTTTACATTCCAAACATCATTTGGCGTTCTGTCTTTGCTCATCCTCATCAGGTGTCCCAGCCATCGCAATCTCTGTGCCTTCACACATCCAACTATGCTCGGTTGTCCATATAGCCCGGCTAGCTCTTGATTTGACCTTGATAACCATTGACCGTTTATATACTTCCCACCATATATTCTCCTCAATATCTTCCTTTCCCACACTTCTAGCATTATTTGCTCACGTTTTTTCAGCGTCCACACTTCCGCTCCATACATAACCGATGGCTTTATGATTGTTCTGTAGATTCTTGTTTTCACTGTCTTAGCAAACACCTTACTATTGAGGATCGACTTCAGTGCAAACGAACTTCTTGTGCCAGCAGCCATTCTTGCTTTGATCTCATCCTCGCATCCTGTTTCTTTGTTATTACCGTTCCCAGGTACGTAAAAGCACACACTTCTTCAAATTTTACGGTTTTATTTCTCACTACTACACTTATGGATTTTGTCTTCTCAAACTTCTTATCGTTCCATACCATGTATTTTGTCTTATTTTCGTTAACTTCCAAGCCAATTTTCTTATCTGCTTCTAATAATTTCTGCGTAGTTTCCTGTAGCTCTCTCTTTGTACGAGTCATTATCGTGAAGTCGTCCGCAAAAGCCAGGCATTGGTGTCTTCGTCTAAAAATTGTACCGCATCTGTTTAATCCTGCTTTTCGTATTGTATTCTCTAAGGCGATATTAAATAATATTGACGACAGCGGGTCTCCTTGCCTCAGTCCTACCTCCACTCCAAAACTATCAGTCAGCTCACCGTTAATTCTTACTCTGTTTTCGGTGCAATCGAGAGTCATTTTTACCAATTTTACTAATTTTCTGGGAATTCCCATTTCCATAATAATATTATACAGCTCTTTTCTATCAATACTGTCGTACGCTTGCTTAAAATCTAAGAATATCAAGTGAGTTTCTAATCCGAATTCGTGGCTAATTCCCTGAATTTCTCTTAGAACAAATAATTGGTCCGTTACCGATCTACCTTTCCTGAAACCACATTGATACTCTCCGATCATTTCCTCTACATAACCTCGAAGTCTATTCTTTATGCATGTGGAGAGTATTTTATAGCTAACATCGAGTAGTGCAAACCCTCTATAATTTCCACACTCAGTTTTATCACCTTTTTTGTGGATCGGGCAAATCAGTGCTAATTTCCAGGAACTAGGCATTTTCTCCTTCTTCCAGATCTTCTGTATCATACTGATAACCATTTCGTGCAGTTTTTCTCCTCCATATTTTAACATTTCCGCCTGTATACCATCTTCACCTGCACTTATATTATTTTTAAGTTTCAACATCACTTCTCTTATCTCCTCTTCCGTTGGTACTTCCACTTCGACATCATTTTCTTCCTCTTCTTCTATAACTCCTTGTTCTCTCTCTTCTTAGTTTTCTGTGTTATTTAATAACTCCCGAAAGTATTCTACCCATCTTTTCCTTACTCTTTCTTTTGTTCCCGCTAGTGTGCCGTCTTTATTTTTACAGAACGTCGTACTTGATCTAAATCCTTGTTTTATTCTTTTTATTCCCTGATAAAAGTTTCTTATTTCTCTGTTATTATACTTTTCTTCTATCTCATCGAGTTTCTTTAGTTGGTGTTCTCTTTTCTTTTCTCTTATTATCTTTTTACACTCTCTTCTCTGCTTTTCATAATTGTTTTTTGCTTCTTCAGTTCGTTTAGCCAGGAACTCTTGTCTTGCTTTTTCTCTTTTCCTTACTTCATCTTTACATTGATTGTCATATCACTCCTTTTCTTTCTTTTTAGTTCTCACATACTGCATACTTGTTGCTTCAATTATACTTTTTTCTATTGTTACTAGTATGTGGTCTACATTTTGTTGTACTTCTGTTTTTTCTAATATCTTCTCCATTTCTTCTCGATACTTTTCTCTTTGCTCTTCAGTTTTGAGTTGTATTTGCTTTCTACTTTTTATCTTATTTATGTTTTTTCCTAAATTCGTGCTATTTAGTATAACTGTTGACATTTTCACACCTACCATGAAATGGTCTGAATCTAAATCTGCTCCTCTATATGTTTTAACATCCTTAATAATATTTTCGCTTCTACTTTCTATCACGACATGATCTATTTGGTTTTCTGTATTGCTATCTGGGCTTACCCACGTTGCTTTATAGATATTTTTATGTTCGTAGTGTGTGCTTTTAATTTTCATGTCTTTTCCCATTGCAAAGTCAATAAGGAGTCTTCCATTCTCGTTACTCTCGTTATGCAGACTAAACCTACCAATTGTAGGCCTATAAGCCCCTTCCTGCCCAACTTTTGCATTCCAGTCACCTACTATTATTTTAACGTCATATTTTGGTAGTTTCTCATACTCCTTATCCAATAATCCATAAAATTGTTCTTTAACTTCTACATCCTTTTCTTCCGTTGGTGCGTGAACATTAAGTATACTTATTTTCCTATTACGTCCTTTTATTCTCAGTACACACATTCTATCTGTTATTGGCTTAAAACTGATTACCATATCCTTCCTTGTTTTGCTCACCATAAAGCCAGTTCTCATTCTTTTGTCCTTTCCACCACTTTTAAAAAAGGTGTAGTTTCCTATGTTCGTTATATCATTTTCCCTTTGCTTTGTCTCTTGTAATGCTAGAATATCTACTTTGTACTATTTCAATACTTTTATTAACTGTCAAATAACTTATGTAAATATTTTGTAAAATAAAAATACACTGTTTCGAATCCTGTCAACTATTTTTATTAAAAATTTAATTTAAATATTAAATGTTTACACAACGAGAACGATGTACTTCGGTGTATGATAAACTAAATAATTGTCTAATTTAATTTGCAATCATAATTTCATTTGTTAATTTGTATAAGCAGAATTACGTACGAAGTAATTGTGGCAAGATAACCTAAAATCATCTTGCGATTCATATTAAAAAGTCCGATGGCGGAGAAGTGAGGACACTGACCCCTTGCTTGTTCTGCCAATAAAAGCAATTCATTTCTTAAAATGTTGTTACGCGTATGGTTGGAATCTGACGAAATGCCTGATGTTAAATTATAACAGGTAGTACTTATTTGTTTCACTTCGTTCGTGATGTTATCACAAATTATAGTAACCGTGACTCCCAAAGCCTGAAATTTATAAACAATTAATTAAGTATTTTGCATTTACCCTAGCATATGTAAAGAAAAAATCATAAAAACCCACAATAGGTTCAAAAACATCACTTTTCAACACTCGGTGCGGTAAGAAATAGTGAGGTTTTCTAATGATGTTCTTTCCACACTACCATTGTAATATACCTAAGGTTATTTTATTATTTTAAATACTTACTAACACAGAAAAGCAAAATATTCCTATTGCGCATTGTAGATATTTATCATAAAAGCTTAAACTTCGAACATTTGTGTCAGAAATTCTTACGATAACGTAATCAATTAAACTTAAAGTTTGTATAAAAGCAGTAAACACTACAAAGAATAATTTCCAACCTAGAGTTTGGTTATAAATTACACAAATTTTTAAAGCTTGCTGAAGAGAAGTTTGAAGTTTGTAGACTTCTTGTAATAAATCCAATGGTACCACTGTTGCTATTATATTTAAGTTATTTTTAAACGGCAAGCGCTTATATAAAGACAATAAACGTCGATTAATAATTTTCAAACGCAATTGAATTATAGGAACGATATTAAAAATTAATAACGCTACAATTGTAAAATACACGTCGTTTATTCTTGTGATTATATTTCCAATGAATATTTTCACACCTCTAAATATTAAAGTATGCGTGGAATCTATCAGTCTACCTACAACAATATAGAATATCGTAAGTTTGAATATAATGTAAAATTTTCCAGGTTTCCAAATTGTATTTCGTTGATTCAAACAAACATCCAATCTTTGGAAAAGACTGTTCAGTAAATAAATATTTTTTACATTCACGAACGCCGTTGTGTACATGTCGGTTACAATTACAATTGTCGATACAGTTTGACCTCCTGTGGCCAAAACTATGTATACAATGTTTAAGATGTGCATGTACTTTATTCTCAAATAAACTGAAACTGAAGTCAAAATTGAAATTAATATAATCAAACCAACTGAATAAATCTTGAATATCTTAAGCTTAGAGTCGTCAACAGGAAGAAATAATCCAAAAATATTTCCAATGCGATACACCAATTTTACATTATCCGCAAAAAAAGTTTTATTTTGTAATTTTTTAGCCATGTTGTAGCTAGAATAACTATTTAGTATGTAACACAGGGAAATGCAAGAATATTACTTTTTGTATCAACATATCTAACATTATCGTGTAAAAAACAATCAATTTTATTATAAAAATAGTTAATATAATAATAGTTATCACTATTTTTTAACAAACATTGCAAGAACAGAAATTCAACAAACATTTAAATTACTTAAATAAAATTTATTTCTTTATAAATGCATAATTATTGTCGGGTTACATAATGATTGACAGGCCGTTCCTGTTATTAATTGTAAATTTTTGAATGTGAATTGCGGTGGTAATTTTGTAAAATGTAAGGTTGACCGGAGGTTTAAAAAAGTAGGGACTTTTTTGCCAAAAATGGCATCCGGAGCGGTTGAGTTAAATTTTGACTTTATTTCTGATATTGGAATATTTTTTTGAAAAAGTTTTTAATTTTCGTAAGTTGGATATTTTTTTGTTAAATAAAATTTATTTTCGTATGAAGGATATTATTTTGGAATAAAATTATAAATTTGGACTTTTTTTGGCTTAATTGGAAGATGTCAAATTATAAAAAACAGAAACGTGTGGCGTTGCTGATATTACTTTAAATTAATATATTGAAATCGTAAGTTCCATCCCCGAGTAAAGCATAAAATATATTATAAAACTTATGAAGACTGAAAATTTTATTCTTTTTTCTATGAATTTTTTTTTAATTTAATAGTACACAGTACAATATCAAAAAATTTAAATTTATGAATTCATTGGCGAGATTTATATTTATATACCATATTTTCATTTTTCAGTTTTTTCAAAACATTCTCATTATTTAATAGAATATCAACTCTTTTATCTTTTAATAATAGAAAATTTATTAACGATGATAAGATATAAGTTTAAATTTTATTAATTTGCAGGAGTACAATACTATAGGTCGTGACAATTCCAAGAAACTCAATAAGCATTTTTTGATTTACTCTGAACAGCCCAATAGCAAAAAAGTGAGGGCATTAATCAGTTACATATCTGGACAATAAAATCATAATTATAAAATAAAAGAAAATAGAATTATAGAAAAAAAGAATAAAATCACATTTCACGCAACAAATCATAGCATGTTTTAATTATAACTAATATAAATAATAACACTAGAATAATAATTATGTACAGACGAAAATTCAATGGTCGTTCTGAAAGTTCATATGCATAAATGGCTTATTTTTTTATGAAATTTGTATTTACTGCAAAGTATCATCTTTTGAAAATACTTCGAAATAATTCTATTTAGTAGAATGTCACTAAAAAAAATTTTTGAACAAGTAACAAAGTTAACAACAAGAATAAGTGCTAGATACTCAAATTTTGAATAACCAGACGAAAATAATCTCTAGCAATAAAATTAACTAATCGTAAAATTTGCACAAATGTAGTAAAAGCTACAAAAAATTTCAAAAATTTGTAATGCTTGTAATGTAAATGCCAGGTTTTATAAAAACATTTTCATTATTTAATCTAATATCGACTTCTTTCAGTAGCAATTTTTCTAAATTAAAGTCGCATACATTAATAAATGCAGTTGAATAAACACCCAAGCTAATAAATTATTAAAATTATTATAGGAATGTAAATAAAATGAGGTAATTTAAAGTAAATAGTCATTAGACCAACAATTAAAATCAGGATATTTAGTATTATTGTGTAAAGCTTAAGTAATTTTAAATCTATAATTAAATGAATTCACGTCATGTCGTCGTTTGAAAACACATTTACTATTAATTCCGATCACTGTATTTTACAAGAAATTGTTTAACGGAATTTATTAATGTCTTATTGGTCAATTATTTTAGTTGTAAAAACATTGTTGAATAAATAATTCGTTTTTGATTTGTGAAACATTCTACTATCATTAAATGGTGGCAATAAATAAAATATTGATTAATTTTGTAATAATTATTAGTTTAGTTTCAGTTTTTTAGCATCTAAATGTCCAACTAGAAAAGATTGAAGCAAATAAATTTATTATATTAATATAAATAAATCATATTTTCGTATAGTAGTCCGGTCAAATTAGTACAAAAAAGTGAAGGTACAGTAATTCCCAAAAAGCTGAAAATTGGTAAAATTGTTCGAAACATAATTATAAATAAAATTTAAAAAGTCCTCATCGATCCGGTACGTGGAAAAAAGCTATTCGAGGTCGAAGGTGATAAAAATTGTTTTTTCGCGATTTTCTGCAAAACGGTAAGTTTTATCATAAAATTAGTTCAGACAAAAATTGTAGATCATATAATTATCTATATCTATAAAAAATAAATAAATACATCTTTCCTAAGACCCATTGTTTCTGAGATATAACGATTCAAAAAGTTGGAAAAGTTGTAATTGTCATTAATATATTATATTAATTATATTATATTCAATTATATTCATTATTATGTGACTTGGTCTACGAAAGAAAGGGTATTAAGTGTTAAAAACTCATTTTTTAGTTTTTTACCGATTCGGATTGAGATGCTCTTTCACATGGTGAAAACCAAAGTCATGACTTGTTTAGAAGTTTACTAAAAATTAAGAGAAAAAAAAGTACAAATACGAAAAAAAAAGCAGAATTTATTTTAAAATCTGGAATAAGAAAAATTCATAGAATTATGACATAAAAAAACATGATCTACTGTATTTGTATCCGAAACTAAAGACAGCAGACAAGCCCAACCTAACGAAACTTTGTTCCATATCATCTTCTGGCTGAAAGCAATGTAGTTCATCATCATCGTCATTCGAATTAACATCGTCGTCAAACCTGTCATTGTCCTGGACGTTATCTTCATCGTTTTTACAAGAATATTGTCTGTAGCCGGCACTGAAGTTTTCATCAATACTCTTTTTTTATTTTTTTTGTGATGCGAAAGACCAACAGAAACGATTGCATAAACGTGATAACATTCATAAACTCATTTTTAGGAAAAAAAAGTATTGATATATTTTTTATAGATAATTACATGATCTACAATTTTTGTCTGAGATAATTTTATGTTAAAACTTACCGTTTTGCTGAAAATCGCAAAAAACCAATTTTTTTGACATTGGACCTCGAATAAATTTTTTTCCACGTACCGGATCGACGAGGACTTTTTAAATTTCATTTATAAATAACATACTTATAAGTATGTTTTGAACAATTTTACCAATTTTCAGCTTTTTGGGAATTATTGTACATTCGAATGTCTAGATTGACCGGACTATAGTAGGTATATTATATTTTTAAATCATAATTAACAATTTTATTTAATTTTTGAATACATCCAGCAAAAAAAATGATAAATAAACAAGGATCAATAAAAAAAAAATTTATAGTCCTTGGTTAGCATAATTTGTCGCTTTTGTTACATTTTTATCAAATTTAACAATAAATAACGAAAAATTATACTTTTTTTAAAGCATTATATCATTAATCGACGCAGTGCAGTGGGGTGATTACCTTCTAAATGGTCTATAAATTTTAATGCCAATATTTGTAATTTACACCATAAACTAGAAAATAAAATAGAAAATTCTTAAATTTTCCTTTCAAAGACTTCGCGAGTTCGTAGCATTGAGGTTCTAACAAAGCTCAGATCTCCTTTTAGATAAATAATACAAATCAAACTGATAAGAAATGAAACGTAAGTTTTTCTCCTTCGTCAAAGGCAATTTCTCGTCAAACCAGAGTTTTTCGAGGCAAATACAAAATTGTAAATCAAATAACACAGTAAAAATTTAATTTTTTCAAATAAATAATAACAGAAAGTACTTTTCTAATAAATAAGATACTATAAAAAGGATTAAGTTCAAACTTTATTAATCTGTGTGAGTACAATAGTATAGGTTACAACAACGCCAAATAATCTAAAAAACGTTTCTTGATCCACTCTAAATAGCTCATAAGCAGAAAAGTGAGGGCATTGATTCGTTGCTTGTGCAGCTAATAATATTAATTCTTTTCTTAAACTGTTTCCTTGAGGACTATTAGATAATGCAGGTATTCCACATAACAAATCATAACACAGAATCGGAATTTTTTTAAATTCTTTTGTGGTGTTGTTACAAATCGTAACTACAGCAATTCCCATTATCTATAAAGTAAAAAAATAATATAATAGAAGTAATTAATAACGCTGTAATCTTGTTATTAAATATTTAACTATAATATATTATTATGCCTTAGACTGAAAATTAAACTCAATGATCAATGATTTTTTATTATTGTAAAGTAGACATTATACTTACCCACAACAGAAACCAAGAGACTGTAAAAAAAAATATATCTCCAGGTTCCTCTTCATATCTTTCTTTATCATTAACTGCATTAGAAAAACTTAATATGGTATAATTAATAAATTGTAAAATATAGATAAATATAGTAAAAATTACAGTAAGTAAATTCCATCCTAATATTTTATTGCAAGCGACGTAAATTTTTACAACCAAGTTCAGCAAACACCGAATTTTCTTTATTTCTTTTTGGAAGTTTTGCACATCAAATTGTTCCCTGTGAAAACTACTAGATAACAATCTAAACTCATAGGAAATGTGCTGATTATTTCTTTTTGTTAAAGCATTCAAATGGCGATTTATGATTTGTAAACGAACTAAAATTTGAAAAACCTGATTATATATTAATAATACCGCAATTACAAAATATAAATCCCAAATTTGTAGAAAAAGATCTTCAAGGATAAACTGTATGTACTCGATGCTATAATATGTATATACTGTTACACAACACACAATTATACCAAGAGCAATATAAGCGCAAACTACAAATTTTAAAAAATTGTAAAGTTTTCCAGATTTTTCAAAAACATTTTTAAAATTTAATCCAATATCAACTTCTCGAAATAGTAATTTTATTACATCAAATTCGCCTGAATTTATAAATGCTGTGGAGTAAGAGTTGATGCTAATTAAAATAATTCGAATTAAGGTACCACTTATATCTAGCACACATAATGTAGAAATGTAATCAAACATCAGAAGTTTTAGGTAAACAGTCGTCACAGCAATAATTAAAATCACAATATTTAATATTATTGTGTAAATCTTAAAGAATCTTAATTGAAAATTATTAGTTGGAGGAACCAAAGTCAATGCGCATCCAATGCAATATTCAATTTTCATATTTGTATATCTTCGTTTTAAAAAGGATATTTTATACAATTAATTGTATAGAAATTAGTTTAGAAACGGTACACTTAAATGTCTTATTGTAGTCGTGAAAACTTCGTTACTAAATTAATTTCTGTTAGTTCACTTTGTTTAGCCGTGATATTGTAACAAATAGCAATTATTTTTATTTTAATTATACATTTTGTGACTGTAATTTGTTGTAAATGGTAGAAAACAAAGACAATAAAAAAGCACATTTTACATTTTATTTATGTAATTTCTTTTAGATTTTTACGTAGTTTTAAGCTAAGAAAAAAATAAGTAATTTATTATTAGTAATTATTAGTTTTATATTGGTTTTTTTAAGCTGATATAATAATATAGACACAAATTCCAATACATAGAATTAAAAAAGAACAAAAAACGAAAAACGTTAAAAACATAATAAATGATAATAATCATTAATTTTTTATTTTAATATGAATTTTCATTCAACAATAGGAGTTTTGGTACCATTATTAATATAAGATAAATATCATCAGAAGCGGTGTAACGTTACAAAAGTCGTTACGTTAAAGTAATAAATTATTAGGCTAGTCTAATAATTACGACGCACTCGGTAGAGGTTGTAATCAACCAAGCGCTCGACTAAGATAGGAGGCTTTTTGATTTTGAGAACAAACCTGATGCGACGTTTTTAATAAAAGACAAATTATTACTAATAATTGGGAGTTAACGACTAAGATTTGGAAAAAGTTTAGATTGGGAACACCTAGTTGCATTTTTTTTTTTTTTTTTTGATAAAATTAGTATTGAAAGTCAGGTTGGCTACAAGAATAATTATTGTCGTAATTAACGGAAGAAAATTTGCAACGTCAGGAATAATCAGCGGATAAACTATGTATTTAACAAAGTACTACGATGGGTTTGAAATCTAAATTGGTGGATATACTACAATCGTCGTATCCGGACAGTAGTACCTGGATGGAACTACCGAATTTTTACCATCTGGATTAACCAATTATTTCTGTGAATAGATAATTACTGCTGCTGATTAAACCTTAGTTTTATGCAATCAGATTTGTCCGATCGTCTACTTGTTTTCAGTTGGTTAACTTAGTTAGCTTGAGTTGGACAATTTGTGGTTTTGCGGATTACTTGTGTGAATAGCATTTATCTGTTTTAGTAGTTTTTATTTCATTGACACAGATTCAGATCCAGAAAAGAGCTCTTGGAAGGAAGTCGGACCAATTAACATATTTGTGTCTCTGCGATTACTCAATAGCAGGTTAGAAAGGAGTAGGACTGAGTAAGTGCTGTTCATTTAGTATTTTACAAACATTTGTTGTCTAACGACACACCAAGCCTTGCACCGAACTAGTTGATTAGCTTTGGATGAGTGGATGTTGATGGCACTCCATCTATTTGGTTGCAGGCGACCATCAGTCCATCAGCAGTAGATTACTTTTTTTTCTTTTACACGCCTTTAGCGTTTACTGTTTGGGACCTAGAGTCTAGGATTTATTCTATGCCTATTGTACATCTGTGTTTTGCGTAGCTAAATCTGACATCTCATCTATAATATTGAATAAATCCCCTTTACTCTGTTTGTTGAGTTTTATTTCAATATTTGGCGCCCTAAAAGCATTTCATTTCAAAGTTGATAGTATCGCCATTTTCACCATTTGTGATAACCCAATACCAGAAACAATCTACCGAAGAACCTGAGATTGGTGGACATACCTACCCATCGCTTGAAGAACTGTGGGTTAAATCCCAATAGCTGGCTAACCGTGTAATAACAACTACGGTTAACTAAGTGGCATCTTGTTAGCGCTCACTTTAGGCTACAGCGGATTCAGACTTCGGTTCAGAGGTGGGGAGAAATTAATATAATTATAGTTAAAATTCAATAAGCGACTCTGTGAAAGCCGCTATGGGGTGAGGTAATTACCCCCATTAACTGCAATAATTATTTGAACTTCAATCCAATTAAAGTATTATAGCGAAAACTGCACAAACTGTGCCCTGTTAACGCGTTAGCTAACTTTAATACTTAAAACTCTGGTTTTCAGAGCTACGAGGCTTTAATTGAGATTCTAAAAACATTAGATTTCATCTTAGTAAACATTAAAATACAATCTTAATTTGAACCCTAGTCAATACAAATAAAACTGTTAAGTAGTGAAAAGTTTATTTTTATTATACATATTAATTTATTATTAAAGAATCAAACGTAAAACGTACACATACTCTAAGCTTTAAATAACAAAAATTAAAATACAAATTTAAAGATCTGTTATCCACATGAATCGTAGGTTCAGTTGTCTCACAAATCCTCTAGCTAGATATAACATGTAAAATTTATTAAATATAAAACCACATCTAAGTTTTAAATAAAAGAAAGATGATATGCAAAAGATATATCTTGACCACAAGAACATCCACAAAGAAACATCTTCTTTTGAAAAAAACACCAACTATCGCACATCAAAGTTCAAATAGATCAACAAATATAAGATTAAGTGCAATGTTTATTAATCTGTGTAAGTACAATCGTATAGGTTGTAACAACGCCAAGAAATCTAAAAAGCATCTTTTGATCCACTTTAAACAGCCCAATAGCAGAAAAGTGAGGGCATTGGTTAGTTGCATGTGAAGCTAATAAAATTAATTCTTTTCTTAAACTGTTTTCTTGGGAACTATTAGAAATTGCAGGTATTCTACATAACAAATCATAGCATGTCGTAGGAATTTTTTTGAATTCCTTTGTGGTGTTGTCACAGATCGTAACTACAGCGATTCCCATTATCTATAAATAAAAAATAATAATAGATCTGCAAACTTAATAAATATTTGACTGAATATATTATGCCTTAGGTATAAAATTAAATTTCTAAATATGTATATTGTCGTGTTTTAAAACATTAAAAACATTATTTTAGTTATTTTGCAAATTATTTTAAAATTTGATTTATTTGTAAACATACTGTACATAGAATTTTATTTGTAAATAATGTTGTGTTGGTAATCCTAAGGAAGAACATGCAAGGTAAGACATCAAGGCGTCGTGCCGATGCGGCCGGTCGCAAGCATTAAGTACGCTCGCACAAAATTGATTGTAATTTTTATTTTTTAATGATTTTTATAATTAAAAATAATGTAGTTTGTTAAAAATATTGTTTTTATGCAGTGAAAGTGTATAAGGATTAAAAAATTGGAGTTTTTTAGTTTGTGAAAATTCACAAGCAACTTTGTTTGGCGAGGTGCCGCCAGCTGCAGGACGCACGTGCAAGCCCGATACCATAAGGTAACATAAAAATTTTATGCAAATCAATTTAATTAAAAATTGAAACAAAATTAAAACGATACGAAAAATTATATTTTAAAAATTAAGCAAAAATACAATTAAAACTTATAATTGGATTAGAAGAGTCTCATTAATTCAATTCATATAAGGAATGCTAACCGAGCGAGATGATATTTCTGAATTAAATATAATTTTACAAATTTTAACAGCTGGGGGCATTGCAAAATGTATATATTTCAAGATAGCTTGACGAGCTTGACTGATCTTTTATCTTTTGCTGAGGTCTATAAATTCGCAATGTTTGCATAACTTTATTAAATAGTTTACGTCTTTTGGACACAAGACGAAAGAAAAAGGAAATAATAGGTATAAAAATATATTTACCCACACAAGACAGCATGCAACTGCAATATAAAGTATATTTCCAAATTCCTTGCCAGAACTTAAATTTTGATTACTTGCGCTAATCAACTGTAAAATAATGAAGTTGATAAATATCAAAATTTCAATGAATGTAGCAAAAACTACAAAAAGTAAATTCCATCCCAAAATTTTATTGTAACCAACGTAAATTTTTAAAACCATGTTCAGTAAACGTCGAAATTTTTTTATTTCCTCTTTGTAGTTTTGTATATCAAATTGTTCCATATCAAAAGTACAACATAACAATCTAAACTCATAAAGAATATGTTGGTTTTTCTTTTTCGTTAAAGCGTTCAAAGGGCGATTTATGATATTTAAACAAACTGAAATTTGAAAAACCTGATTATATATTAATAAAACTGAAATTAACAGGTACAAATCGCAAAAATGATACAGTAAGACTTCTAGGACAACATTTAAGTTTTCTCTGTCATAATGTGTAAATATTATGTACCACTCAAATATATCGAGAGCAATATAAAAGCAAACCACAAACTTCAAAAAATGGTAAAATTTTCCAGATTTTTCAAAAGCATTTTCAAGATTTAATCCAATGTCAACTTTTCGGAATAGTAATTTTATTAATTCAAATTCGCCTGAATTTATAAATGCTGTGGAATAAGAGCTCACGCTAATTAAAATAATTCGAATAAAAAAACCACTTATATCTAGCACAAATTGTGTAGAAATAAAATCAAAGGCCAGTAGTTTTATATAAAGAGTCGTCGCAGCAATGATAAAAATTGCCATATTTAATGCTATTGTGTAAATCATGAAGTATCTTAAGTTAAAATTATTAATGGGAGGAACCAAAGCAAATGCGCATCCAATCCAATATTCAATTTTCATATTTTTTACGACCAAGTATGTCGTAGTTTTAAAAAATATATTTTATACAATTAATTGTATAAAAATTGTATAGAAATTATTTTAAAAACGGTACACTTTAATGTCTTATTGTAGTCGTAAAAACTTCGTTACTAAAATAATTTCTTTTAAATTTTTACGTAGCGTTTTAATAAATACTATGCTAGCAATAGAAAACTAATTTATTATTAGTAATTATTATTAGTTTGGTTTTGTTTTTTTTAAGTCGATGCAATAATATATACTTACACAATTTCCAATACATAGAATTAAAAAAAAAGAAATGATGTGAAACAACATTTTTGAGCGACACATAATAAATCATAATCATTAATTTTCTATTCTAACAGAAATTATCACTCAACAATAGTAATTTTACTACTATTATCGAGATAACATAAATATCAGGAGAAGCGGATCCAGACTTCGATTCAGGAATGAGAAGAAATTAATGTAAATGTTAAAATTATCAATAAGCGACTCTGTGAAAGGCCCTATGGGGTGAGGCAGTTACCCTCATTAACTGCAATAATTATTTGAACTGCAATTCAATTAAAGTTTTATAGCGAAAACTGTACAAGTTTCCTCTTTGCTTGTTAGCTAACTTCGATGGTACTTAAAGCGCAGGTTTCAAGAGCGTTGTGTTGAAAAGCTGCGTCTACGTGGCTTTGATTGAGATTCTAACAACATTATATTTCCACTTGGTAAACATTAAAATACGATCTTAATGTGAACCCTAGTCGATACAAAGAAAACTATTAAATAATGAAAATTTTATGTTTATTATACATATTATTTTAATATTAAAGAATTAAACGTAAAACATACACATAATCTAAGCTTTAAAAAACAAAAATTAAAATACAAATTTAAGATGTATGTTATCTATATGAATTGTAAAACACCAACTATCGCATATCAAAATTCAAATAGATCAACAAATCTAATATTAAAATAATAGTAGAACCACCTCAACAATATTCTAACAGTTTAACTTTTAAACAGATTAAGTTCAATGTTTATTAATCTGTGTAAGTACAATCGTATAGGTTGTAACAACGCCCATTAATCCAAAAAGCATTCTTTGATCCACTCTAAACAGCCCAATAGCAGAAAAGTGAGGGCATTGACTAGTTGCATGTGCAGCTAATAAAATTAATTCTTTTCTTAAACTGTTTTCTTGGGAACTATTAGATATTGCAGGTATTCTACATAACAAATCATAGCATGTCGTAGGAATTTTTTTGAATTCCTTTGTGGTGTTGTCACAAATCGTAACTACAGCTATTCCCATTATCTGTAAATAAAAAATAATATTAAACCTGTAAACTTAATAAATATTTGACTGAATATAATTATGCCTTTAAGTATAAAATTAAATTTCACAATACTACCGTCGGAAAGTTTGGAAGCAGCCATTAATTAATTGAAATATTTAATTATTAATCATGTCAAATTTTTTAGAATAAACCAAAAAATGCACAAACGCTTTTCAGAACTAAAATGTTTAAGTTAACACAATATAAATACACCGTATGTATATTATCACAAACGTTTTCACCATACTATGGCAGCATCAGGCGATGAACTAGAAAGAGAAACGAGAAAATTTCCGTATTTTCGACTTTCGCAAAACACCCACTAGACACAAATCATAAACAAGAGAGATACAAAATTTTGCACGTTGCACAAAAAGTTTAACAGAACATAAAATTTCAAGTAGTTTAAATGTACCTTGCAAAGAGGTGCATTACACCATAGCGCGTAGAAAAGAAACCGGACAGCAAAGTGTTAGGAAATGTAGTGGACAACCTCGTGCGACAACCAGTGTCAAAAAAAATTGTATTACTACAGCATGTAAACGTAATCGACTACTTACTTCACCCGAAATAACCCACAAGGTGAATAAAATTTGGGATAAACCAATTTCTGATACAACCGTTAAAACGCGGTTGTTGGCGGTAGGTTTCAGGCGGTTTAAGGGGTTGTGTAGCGGTAAAAAAACCATTTCTAAAACCAGTTTACAAAAAAAACAGACTTTTTTATGCTTGTCGATAAAACAATGGCAAAAAGTACTTTGGACAAACTAATCGAAATTCGAAATATTTGGTTTTAGAAGACGTGTGCATGTTCGATGTAAACCCATTGATTGAATGGCAGAGCAGTGTTTAGTGGCCACAGGAAGAAAAGGGAGTGCAGTGCTATGGTTTGGGGATGTTTTGTCGGTGATAGAGTCGGCGATTTAGTGAAAATAGAAAGAATAATGTGGAAATAGCAATATTTAAAAATTTTTTATGAGAATTTAGTTCCTTTTGGACGGCGGATCGTTGGAAAAAATTTTGTGTTTTAGCTGATTAATGATCCAAAACATTTCTCCCGATTATGCAAAAGCCATTTGGCAGAAAAAGAAACCACTGGAGTACATCAAATAATGGTTTGCCCGTCCCAGTCACCCGATCATTTCAAGATGTGTGGAAACATATTTTACCGGATTATTTAATTAATTTAATAAAAAAACGCCCCGAATTTGTAACGCAGCAATATGTGCGAAAGGTAGATATTTTGATAAAACAAATTTATGAATGTTTTTCAATAATAATTTAATTGTTATATGATATAAAATCAACAGTTATTTACCTATTTTCTTAATATTAGCATTAAAATAATTAAATCATTTAAAATTATAAGTGTTTTATTGAAAAAAAAGTCTGCTTCCAAACTTTCCGACGGTAGGTATATGGGCAAGATCACGTCAAGTGGACCGCCATTTTCCACTTGATCATCGAATTTTGATATTAGCATTTTTTCATAAAGTAGTCACTATCAGCAATTAATCCCCAAAATAGTTTTTAAAAATTTTCATTTTAACCACAATTTTTTTGTTAATGAAAATTTTTATGACTTTTAGTTAAAAAATCGATAATTAAAAAACTATTAGAGATATTTCAATAAAACTTTCAGAATTTATAGTTCAATACTTGTATTTTAATGAAATACGTAAAAGTTCAAATTATTTATATATTTTCATATTGTTAATTAACTTTTAAGTTAACAAATGAAAATTTAAATGACTTCTCCCTCAAAAAACAAAATTCTTTTTTCTCGATATTTTGCATTGAACATTTAAGTAACGAAATCCGCGAAAAAATTTAACTGCTCGTGATTAGATTAAGCAAAAAAAATTTATTTATGACGGGCGGTGAGCGCTGTCGGTACAGCACGCTGCTTGACGAGCTTCACCACTGAGATGTTAGGTTAGATCTATTATCTTTTGCTGAGGTCTTTAAATTCGCAATGTCTGAATAACTTTATTAAATAGTTTACTTTTTTTGGACACAAGATGAAAAGAAAAGTATAGAATATACTTACCCACACAAGACAGCATGCAACTGTAATAAAAAGTATATTTCCAAATTCCTCACCAAAACTTAAATTTTGATTAATTGCGTTAAAAAAACGTAAAATGATGAAATTGATAAATATTAAAATTTGAATAAATGTAGCAAAAACTACAAAAAGCAAATTCCATCGCAAAATTTTATTGCAACCAACGAAAATTTTTAAAACCATGTTCAGTAAGCGTCGAAATTTTTTTATTTCCTTTTTGTGGTTTTGTATATCAAATTGTTCCATATCAAAACTGCAACATACCAATCCAAACTCATAAAGAATGTGCTGATTTTTCTTTTTCGTTAAAGCGTTCAAATGGCGATTTATGATATTTAAACGAACTGAAATTTGAAAAACCTGATTATATATTAATAAAACTGCGATTTGAAAGTACGAATCACAAATTTGTATCAGTAAATCTTCTAGTAGTACTAATTTTAAGTTCGGTCTGTCACAATGAGTAAATATTATATACCACTCAAATATATCAACAGCAATATAAGCGCAAACCACAAACTTTAAAAAATGGTAAAATTTTCCAGATTTTTCAAAAGCATTTTTAAGATTTAATCCAATATCAACTTCTTGAAATAGTAATTTTATTAATTTAAATTCGCCTGAATTTATAAATGCTGTGGAATAAGAGCTCAAGCTAATTAAAATAATTCGAATCAAAAAACCACTGATATCTAGCACAAATTGTGTAGAAATATAATCAAAGGCCAGTAGTTTTATATAAAGAGTCGTCACAGCAATAATTAAAATTACAATATTTAATGCTATTGTGTAAATCTTGAAGTATCTTAAGTTCAAATTATTAGTGGGAGGAATCAAAGCAAATGCGCATCCAATGTAATATATAATTTTCATATTTCGCAACGGATATTTATACAATTAATTTTGGTAACTATATTGCAATTATAAATTATTTTCGAAGTACACATAAATGTCTTATGTAGTCGTGCATTTATCATTACTAAAATAATTTCTTTTAGATTTTGATGTGATGTTTTATTATATACGCTAGCAATAAATTTATCGTTAGTAATTATTAGTTCGGTTTTGGTTTTTTAAATCGATATAATAATATGGATAAATTTTCCAATACCTAATGATAATTGAAAATAAAACAAAGCACAACCAAATTAAGTAGCAATTTTAAGTTACGCATAATAAACCATAATCATTAATTTTATTTTGTAATAGGAATCATCACTGACCAATAGTATTGGTGCTACTATCCAGAAAACAGAAAAAGCTGATTCAGACTTCGGTTCAAGAGAAGAAAGGGGTTGGCGACTCGATGAACCCCAATTAACCCAGTTAACCCAATTAATCAATTAAACTGGATAAGTTTCCCACATCTCAACCCTTGCGTAATAAAAGAGGAACTTTACGCAACAGCTACCTTTAATACTCGAAACGCAGTTTTTGAGAGCTTAGCTTTTGAAGAGCTACGTAGATTCGACTAACGTTTTAATAACTCCCAAATCTTATTTTGAGTAAACAAGAAAATACGATGTTAATGTGTTAATACAAATAAAACTAATCAATAGATAAGTGGTAGTTCATTGCCTGATGATGCCATAGTATGGTGAAAACGTTTTCGATAATATACTGTCGTGAAACAAAATATTTCGACCCACCCTGTGCTAAATAGTAAAAATTTGTTAATTTTAAATTTAAACGTTTGACATGGAAAGGTACAGAGTGGGGAGAAAAGGATAGAGAGAGTGGCTTAGTCGGTCAACAATGGCGGAGAGCGGATAAAATTTTTGTATGTCCGCTGAGTTTTGATAATATTGTTTGAAATTATGAGTAATATTTTAATTTAATTGATTAAATAAAGTGATTGTATGCGAATGCATTATTGCGCCTTTTTTGGAAGTGTTATTTTGTTATAGTGCCGAACGGTAGTGGATTTGATTGGTTTGGATAATTTGGAAAAGCAATTGAAGTTACAATTTTCGATTTGAGATTATAAAATTTGAAATTATTTTAAATTGAAAATTAGTTTAAAATTCGAAGAACAAATTTGCATTTGTACTAGCGAGGCCAGCTGCAGATAAGCCGACGTTGTGGATACGCATGAGTTTCGAAGTGTGAGCCTAGTAAAATTGCACATTGGATATAATTTACGAGTTATTAATTTATTTTGGAAGAAGAATTATTTTGGAGTGTTTGATTATTTTTGCATTGGAGAAAATATTTTTTGTTGATTATGAAAACGCAGGAATCCTTTGACCCTTGAAAATTCCCAATTGATCCCGCAAAGAGTAACCCGGAGTAAAATAAAGTGTGTGGTTTTTACAAGAAAATATCACGACAATACATACAGTGTATTTATATATTGTGATAACTTAAACATTTTAGTTTTCGAAGTGTTTTGTGCATTTTTTGGTTTATGCTAAAAATTTGATATGACAAATAAAACTAATAAGAAATATTAAGTGTTAATTTTTATTGTAATAAATTTAAAAAATTTTAATTGGATGCTAGAATGTAAATGTAAACATGTTTTAAGTAAACAAAAACTTGTTTTTCTTTGATAGCCATAAATTTGTAATCCCTTATTTACCACCACAATATTTAAAATAAACAAACTAAACATAATGAATTATGAATATACATACATAATGAATTCTATTATTATATATTTCTATAAGTTCTTTAGTTGAAGTTTAACTTCTTCTGAAAAACACATCTCAACGCGTGCTCCTCTATCACATGGGTCTTCATCGGTGATTTTACTGGTGCAATCAAGCATGAACTTTTCCAAAAAAGTTACATGAATAGCATTACTTTGTTCTTTTGTATTTGCCAAGATAAGTTCTCCTTTCTCATTTATACATTTAGATTTTACCAACATGCAGTTAAGAAAACATCTATACTCTCTTTTGTCGGGAAATACTCCATTTTTGGAGATCCTATCTACCATGTCTTCTACCATTGCTTCAGATAAGTTATTTTCTTTAAGACAAGCTTCTTCGTGTTCATGTTCTAACTTCATGTAGCTATCGTATACATCGGCAAAAGTCGTCTGAAAATAACATAAACAATATTTAAAAAAACAGTTTGCTTTCTAATGCCAGCAAAAACTTAGTTTATGTAACAAAATTGCTGTTCTACTAATAATTATTTTTTTCAGATTTAGTATATCAATTGTATGCTTTTTACAGTGCTTAACAATTCTATTTTACAATTTTTACATGTTGAATCATATATTTTTATTATGTTTTAATTTGTGTTTTAATTGTAATGATTTGTTTGTTACACTTTGTTCGAACATTGTGTTTCGAATTTACGGTTCTCATCAGAAAAGCCTGGAGTTGATTTAACTTAATTTGATTTGGCACTTGATTTAAAAGGCGGAGCTACCAACAGTTGGATTGTAGTAGTAGCATCATGTTATAAATTTAATTCAAAATAGGAATTCGTTAATTTTAACCAAATTTAACTTAAAAACAAAGAACTCTATTTTTGCCGAGTAGAGCCAGTCTAAGGGGATAATTTTATTGGGTACAGTGTTTGCCAAAACGGCCCGATGCGGACGGAGCAAGGAAACCGAGGGAAGACTGCGTAGGATTCATTTCAAATTCATCCTAAAATCTACCTTATCTGTAATTTTCGAGAGCAAATTATGCCCAAAAATACTTTAATAAAATAAAAGCACACCATGGGCAGAGCTATTTTACGGTTTTTCAGTTTTATTGCCCGAATTTTTGAATGATCCATACATTTCAATGTTTAGTGGATTGGTGGTATTATTGGGTAGTGGACTCAAATAAAACAAATATGTTGACCTGTCAACGTTTCAGACAATCTATTCGTCCATCTTCAGGACAGATACAACAGGTCCTGAGGATGGACAAATAGATTGTCTGAAACGTTGACAGGTAAACATATTTGTTTTATTTGAGTCCACTACCCAATAATACCACCAATCCACTATATAATCATTGGACCAAGAAGTTTATCATTCATTTTAATGTTTATATTTGTAATTTACGCCATATAATCTACCATAATTTCTTTGGTATATGTATATTCTTTAAATAGCAAAAGCCCTCTACGTAATAATAAAATCTTATAAAAAAATATAATAAATATAAAAATAAATATTACCTTAGCCGTTGTAGACATCAACGACAAAAGAAAAATGAAATTACAAATCAAAACGGTATTCATTATTTAAGTTAACAGAAAGCAAGTTAACACAAATGACAATTAACATACGTTTCATTTTATATATATGCTATATCTGAATATAATTATTATGTTCATAAATATTTAATAAGATCCGATATTCATATATACACAGAATTAGACGTAATCATAATATATTGTTTTTTGGTATTCATAAATTTTTTTAGAAAGAATATTATTGCATAAATACATATTTAAATAAAGAAATTTTTTAAATAATCGTTTGAACGCAAACCATTACTATAGTTTCTTTAAAACTAAACTAATAATGTCATTTGCATTTTACCTGACTTGTAAAGTATTCATTACAAGAAGGGTAAAAATTTTAATAAAGAAATAAAATAAAAAAGTTATTTTAATATCGTCTTATTTTTTTTTTTCTTGTTATATGCGAAACAAGATTTTATATTGCATTCCTATTCTTTTCTAACTCTTATTTTTTATATTTTATTATTTTCCTTAATGTAAATATGTTTCTTTTCACTTATTGTATTTTTTTCAAATATTCTTAGACTTAACTTATCAAAAATGGTAAATTAAATTAAATTAACAAAACTAAGTTTTATATTTTCAAATTTATTTTCGTTTTAAAATGTTCCGCACTAAATTGTCACTACGAAATTTATCAATTATTTATCATTAGAAATTAATATTTGTGTAGTATTTTTAAATAATAATTTTCTACGCATATAAAATATTCTTCACTTTGTTATTTTAACCGAAAATGAATAGTTATTTGATAGTATAACTCGAGTCAGCTCGGCACACAGCCTTTTGGCACAAAATCTATTCGGCATGTAAATATTTAAAATAGGCTTTTAAATTCTATTCTATAAATTCTACTCGAGCTAGTGTTAATATTCAATTTAAGAATTGGTAATAATTTTAAATTGGTTTGCTTTTATAATTTAGTTAAAACAAATATTCTTAATCATACATTACATATTAGGTAATATATTAAAATTACCTGAACTTTTGCAGACATTATCGTTAGAAGAGCAATAAAATTACAAAGTAAAATGGTATTCATTTTCAAACAATGTAGTTTATTTGAAATTCTTTAATTTATGTATAATATTAGTGGAAATGAAATAAACTCTTATCAAGAAATAACACAATAGCATATAATAGAGGTAATTTATCAAAAACCCGAAAAATAAAATGCATTGCGCTTTTTAAGAAGCATATAAATAGGAAAAGAAAAAATTGCTCTGGAAGCTAACGGTAGGTTTATATCCAGAGATTTTGAAATTAATTTCTATTATAGAGATATTACTGAGACATTTTTATAGTACAATCATTTTTCGGGATGTTCTAAATGAAAAAATAAATTTTTTTATAATAAAATAATCATGAAAATGATTCAACGGTGAAAGTAAAAATTTTAAAAATTAAAATTTGAGGAAAAATAATCTCTTTAAATTGATACTTGATTTGTTCTTATCCGTTATAATAGGAAGCAGAAATTCAAAAAATCAGTTATAAGGTTGTTATACCCATTTATAAGTACTTGAATTTAAAAATTAAAAATTAAAATGATAATTAATTTTACAAAATATTAAACATGATATGCAAAAGTTTTCTAAGCTTTCGTTGAAAAAAGTAGCTGTAGCATCACCAACATTAATTTTAAACATTTTAATTTTAAGTAAACATTACACTGAGGGATAACTTAGCAAATTGTTATTATGTCAACATTACATTAATATTACATTATTCCATTTTAATTAAAGATTATAATTTATATTATTATAAGTAGTTGGAATTAATAAATAATTTATTAATTATTATTATTAGTTAATAATAACTTTTTCTAAATTAATATAATTATCATTTAAATTTACAATTTAATTTCGTCATCCAAAATTAAAATTTCACATTGTTATGAAATCAAAAACTATTTATGATGAGCATTATAGATAACTAATGCCGCAATTACTTCACTTCATTAACACAACTTTTGAACAAAAGTATTTTAAATTTAAAAAGTAAATCTTATCAAATTTCAATAAACAAGTTTTTCTTGCTCGAAAAAAAAAACAAATATCAGATCTTTATCTAATTATGAAAATAAAGTATCACTTTATTAAAGCTTTTTAAGTTAAACAACGTTGCACTTGGAGTCTTGGAGCACTTGGAGTCATCTAATGAAATAGAAATACCTATTATTATGTATCAAATGTAATTTTGAAGTCATATTAGGTTGGAATTGAAAACTCTTAAGCTTTCTAGTATTTCTTTTTTGGTTATAATTAATTGTAATGTGTAAAATTACAGCATTAAACGAATAATAAGTAATTAATTAATTCTTAAAGGAATAATAAGTGGAATTTAATTTAATCTCAATATATAGGTATTTGTTATGGAAAAAATACCTATACCGGTAAAAGTGCACATTTTCTAGTAAATGTACACATACACCGGCACCTATGATATATTTAATACACATAATCTACTTTCCTCAATAGAAATAAGAATATCGAGCTATGTTGAGAAAAGTATATTTTTAATCTTTTATCATTTATTATTTTCATTAAGTGAAGTCTAAAAAAAAACAAAGCATATAACAAAAAAATACCAGCTACTAAATAATATATTTAAAATATTAATTACAGAAATTCATTTAAAATTCATATTTTGAAATATTTAATTTAGAAACATTTTACGATATTATGTTACATCACAATTTTAATAACTTCTCTCTCCCTATCGTCACGCAAGTCTGAACCTCACCTCTATGCATTATAATACACGTGTACATATAATTCAATTTATAATTCTATAATACCCACTTATGTACATATTTTTTAGAATAAATTTAAATTTGCAAAAGTAAATATTTAAGTTTTAGATATATAACAATAGTAATATTAATAGGTAGGTTAATTAATTTATTGAATTATATGTGCAAAATAATTAAATTTCCTAATTTAAGACGACTTAACTAACATATGTACGAGGAGAATTTAATAAGTCGGCTAAAAATGAAACCAGGAGTTTTTTTTAGGCAAATTTTGTATTATTTTTCAATATAATAGTCTCCTTTTGACTGGATACATTTATTCCAATCATGTTTGGGTTTTTAATACCGTCTGTAAAGCAAACTTTATCTTGTTTAGCAATCATCGACTTTAAATAATCAAAATATCTACATTACATGTTATGTAAATCACTTTTTTGGCGTTTTCTCTTTCAGTATAACATTCTTATTTTTTTATTTGTACTAAGTTTTTACTACATGTCACTAGCAAGTTTACGCCGAGCCAGCATTTCTTGCTTCAAATGCAAAATTTTAAATTAATAAAATTTCTCTTTCCAAATTAATTATAAAAAATTCTTTGAACGATAAAAAAATACACGACAATAGATAGATCATCTCCCACAACCGTTAGTCATATTTTATAAAAAATGATAAAGAAGTGTAGAGTACACGATTTACTCGTTCTACACGATTCATTCGAGAATGATAACTTGCATTATTTATCCGTGTTTGACTATAAGTTTGTCCGTCCGTAAATTCAAATTTTTATTTTTTGATTTAACATCATCAATATATGTTAATTAATTTTAAGATGGTGAAAAGAATACTTTTGTTCGTTATCAATTAATGATTATATAATAATAATAATAATAATAGCTTTATTCATCAACTCTTACTTACAATAAAAGAAAATAAATACATTTCATAAAACAGAGTCGATGAAGGGGCAAAACAATCAGCAAAGCTGCTTTTCAGTTCCACCCTAGCACGCATTTTGCGCAAGCATCAGAATCTCCTTGATCCCGCTTCTAAAGGAACGGCTGGTTCCGCCGGTCAAGAACACGTCCAGATACCTATTGTAGATCTCCGCCGCTCGGTACTCGAAGGAGCCCTGAAACTTAGTTGTCTTGTGAGACGGGATAGACAAGTTCCTGCTATAACGAAGATCAAGTTGATGGCGTTCAGATCTTTTCACCATCAACTCCAACAGATACCCCGGGCTACCACGCTTATACAAATTGTACAAAAAGGAAGCGAAAAGGAAGTTCAAAGCGAGCGTGAATCTTGAAGACACCAAATTTATTGTAAAAAGGAGTAACGTGGCTGGCAAACTCAATATCACAGGCAAATCTCTTGCAAGAGTTCTGAAGAACCTGTAGTTTGTGTTTTAAGTTGGCAGTAAGGTATCCATAATAAACCACACTGCAGTAGTCAAGGTGACATAATATTAAACTCTGCACCAGCTGCAACTTAATCGTCGGAGGAAGAAGATATTTGTACCTGTATAAGGATTTCAGTTTGTAGTATCCTATACCACAAATCTTACCAACGTGCGCCCCAAAACTCAAGTTACTGTCGCAAATTACGCCAAGATCCCTAACATTCTCACTAAACTCTAGTATGGAGCCATCAAGCTCAACGTCAAGAGATCGAGTGCTGTCGGCTAGAGTACAGCAGTATGTACTTCCCACACGTAAACAAACCGTTTTATTGGGGTTAAGGATTAACCCATTGTCGCCAGACCAGAGCTTAATAGAGGTTAAGTTATTATTCAAAGATTGAGCAACACTGTCAAATAAGGTTGGTTTGTTAGAGAGATATACTCGAGAGTCATCAGCATACAAGTGTACACCGCAGTCGAAAGAAAGAACGCTGGAAAGATCAGCAGTAAAAATGGCAAAGAGAAGCGGGCCCAGAATGCTACCCTGCGGCACGCCACTGGTTATGGCAAGCTCACCGGACAAACATCCATTCAGTCTGACCCTCTGAGTTCTACCAGTCAAATAATTCCGCAAAAGAACAATGGCCGAGCCGGCACAACCGTAATACAGCAACTTAGAAAGGAGTAACTCGTGATTAATCACATCGAAAGCCTTACTGTAGTCCAAGAAAGCCACAATTGTTACCTTTGAATCGTCAATATTCCTGGCGATATCATTAGTAAACTTACTTAACGCTGTTGCAGTACTATAACCAGAGCGAAAACCAGATTGAATATCAGGTAAAATACTATTACACTCAATGTGATCTAGTAGCTGCCGGTGAAGAACGGACTCAAATACTTTTGAAAGAGCAGGCAACACACTAATTAGCCGAAGATCAGTAAATTTAGTGGCATTATTATTTTTAGCGATAGGCGTTATGATCGACTTCTTCCACAATGCTGGTATTACCGAATTAGTAAGACAAAAATTAATTAGATTAGTTAAGCTATCAAGACAAAAAGGTAAAGTGAGCTTCAGCATCCTAGCGCTACAGTTATCGACGCCTAAAGCACCGGATTGTTGTTTAAAAATTGCAGCTGCTACCAATTCCGATGTGACAGGGTGAAATATCAATTCACCAGAAACAAGCGGGAATCGATTTTCATTGAAGTAAGTAATAACTTCCAGTTTAACGCCAGAAGAAGCAATGTTGGCAAAGTGACTGTTAAGTGAATTGGGATCGTTATCATCAAGATTAATTGAGTGCTTGGATTTTGTATGGCTGTTGGTCTGGTTGAAAAACTTCCATAACTGTTTAGGGTTTCTCGACCTTTGATCAATTTGGAACTTAAAGTATGCCTTTTTTTCGTTTTTTATGGACATCGTAGTGAAGTTGCGCAAATCCTTATAATACTCGTAATCAGTAGAAGATTTAGACTTCATAAATTTTTTATATGCCCTATTTCTCAATTTTATCATGAGTCGTATATTATCGGTTAGCCAACCGGGTCTCCTTCTCTTTATATTAATTTGACACAAAGGAGCATGCAGATCAAAGAGATAATTGATCGCAGCATTAAAATAGAATAGTTCATCATCCACATTCGCAGTCCCACTACAAAGTGTCCAATCGATGTTGGAAGCATCGATGGCAAACTGTTCGGAGTCGAAATATTGGAAATTGCGAAAAGTTAGAGTTTCTGGAACGGATGTGATGCTCTGAAGATTAAGACTGCAGCATTCATTTGCAGGTTCATTGTAGGAACCTGCCATTATACTTTGTGGTTTGAACTTTATTATCCAAACTTTATTAATCTGTGGGAGTACAATAGTATAAGCCGTAGCAATGCCAAGTAATTAAAAAAACCGATTTACTCGTTTTTCAGAATTCTTCTGAAAATGATAATTAGCGTTGTCTACGTCTTTACACATAATATAGTTTTATGTTACGATCTGACTCCGTGTTCGTCTGGCCGCTTTCTTTTCCGAATAATTTAAATTTTTAATTATTTATTCAAATAAATTGTTTCTGTGTTATTTCGTATTTTAACTCAATATTTTTAAATTAAAAAAGGGTAATAAACAATACTTTTGACGTCAGTAACGTACCAAAATTATCATGTTAGACTTTTAGAATAAAGGTATCGCAGATAGGATTAAATTAAAATTTTATTAATCTGTATGAGTACAATAGTATAGGTTGTAACAATGCTAAATAATTCAAAAAACATCTTTTGATCGACTCTAAACAGTCCACCAGCAGAAAAGTGAGGGCATTGATAAGTTATATGTGCAGCTAATAAAATTAATTCTTTTCTTAAACTATTTTCACGAGGATCGTTAGATATTGCAGGTATTGTACATAATAAGTCATAGCACATCGCAGGAATTTTTTTAAATTCCTTTATGGTGTTGTCACAAATCGTAACTACAGCGATTGCCATTATCTATAAAATAAAAAAATAGTAGTAATAAAGCTGTAATCTTATATTATTAAATATTTGACTAAAAATATATTATTATGCCCTAGGCTGAAAATTAAACTTGAAGTTAATTCAATTTTTTTAATAAAAATTTTTATTTATTTTTGTTAATAAGTGTGTACTATAATACAGCTTCATCACGATAGCTTGAACACTGAGATGTTAGATTTCCCGTATTATCTTTTCCTAAGATCTTCAAATTTGCAGTGTTTGCATAACTTTACATACGAATCCATTTCCATTTTCTGGGTTCACAACTCAATGATCAATCTCCCGAGAGCTGCAATGTTTATTAATTATTATAAGGCAGAAATATACCTACCCATACAAGACAGCATATGATTACAGTAAGGAATAAAAATACAAATTCGTCATCGAATCTTAAATCTTGATTAATTGCAAAATAAAAAAGTACCAAGATATAATCAATTAATTGTAAAATTTGTATAAATACAGTAAAAACTACAAACAGTAAATTCCATCCCAAAATTTTATTGCATGCAACGCATAGTTTCAAAATCAGGTTTACCAACCTTCGAATTTTTTTAATATTTTTTTGTCTATCAAATCTTTCTATGTCTAAACGACAATGTAACAATCTAAAGTGATAAAAAATAGACTGATTAATATTTTTCGTTAAAGCCTTCAAATGGCGATTTATAGTTTGTAAACGAACTAAAATTTGAAAAACCTGATTATATATTATTAATACTGCGATTACAAAGTACAAATCCAAAATTTGTATAGTTATGTCTCCAAGGTTGAACGTGCTGTCATAATATGTGAATACTAAACACCACTCAATTATATCAAGAGCAATATAAGCACCGACTACAAATTGCAAAAAATTATAAAATTTTCCAGATTTTATAGACACATTTTTAAGATTTAATCCAATATCGACTTCTTGAAATAGTAATTTTATTAAATCAAATTCGCCTTTATTTATAAATGCTGTGGAACAAGAGCCCAAGGTAATTATAATAATTCGAATTAAACAACTACCTATATCTATAACAAATTGTTTAGAGTTGTAATCAGAAATCAGTAATTTTAGGTAGACAAACGTCACAGCAATAATTATAATCACAATATTTAATGTTATTGTGTAAATTTTGAAGTATCTTAATTTTAAATTACTAATTGGAGGAACTATAGCAAATGCGCATCCAATGCAATATTCAATTTCCATATTTTTCAACCAAGTACGTCGGCGTTTTAACAGAGATATTTTAGAACTTAACTATAAATTATTTCGGAAATGGTACACGTAATATTGTATTGTACTCGTGAAAACATTGTTACTAAAGTAATTTCTTTTAGAATAATTGTATATTGTGTTTTATTATATACGCTAACAATTAATAAATAATTTGTCGATAATAATTAATTACTAGTTCGCTTTTAGTTTTTTTAAATTGACATAAAAATGTGAACATTATCCTATTTTTAATATAATTAATTAAAAAAAAAGATTTAAAAAATTTGTATGTTGTTATGTTGTATGTTGTATAACAACTGTAAGTTATAGTTAAATTATAATTATAAATTTATCATCAAATAATCATTAAATTCAAACATGAGCAAGAGCAGATCCTAACTTCAGTTCCACATAAGAGGGGGTCTAATGTTCCAAAAAAATTATTTTTTTAGGCTTCTATAAATGCTCTACAGCAAGAAGACTTATGTTCTGGTCTAATAAGCTAATAACATACTTATTATTAACATTTACTTTATTTAATGAAATAAAACTTTAATTGAAACCAGCATTGTGGTATAAGCCTTAAATCGACATGCTACGAGGCGGGAGACGTGGAGTAGAGCGAACGAATACCATTTTCTGCAATAACAAAAATTTTTTTTTTTTGAAAGTTAATAAAATAAATTGAGTTGACGATTTTTTGTTTTAATTATTAAAGTGAAGTGCCAAAAAATTGGAAATTGGAAGAAATTGTAAAAATTTTAGTCAATGCAAAAGTGCATAGCAATAAATTTGTGAGGCTAGCTGCAGGATGCCATGTGCGCTCCAACAACACAAAGTAACAAAAGTGAGCATTAATTTTTAATAAAAATTTTTAAACATTGAAGAGTCTCTTGCTACAAACAAAAAAATGAATGCCCGGTTATAAGATTAAATTTTTTTGAATTAAGCAAATTTATAAAAGATTTGCATAGCTAGGGTCATTACATTAATTGACGCCGCAACGTGAGGCTAAATGTCATTACAATATAGTATATATGATGTGGTGTTTCAAAGTGATTCTAAGTTTCTAAGTAAAAATTATACTATTCGCAAATTAAAAACTCACTACGCAAATTTAAGCGTCCGTCTCGCATCCAAGCGCTCTGGAAGACCTGGGTTCAACCTAAAGAAAATTTATACCCCGTAAGTTCTTCAACTACGTACAGGATGTTGCACAAATTAATATTCTTTCCTTTTATCGTAGATCGTTTTCGAAGCACTGCACAAATATCACTTATTCGAACGTTTATAAAAATTACAATCAAAAAAATGTGTTGCGGATGTGTTAAAGTATAAAATTTAGCCTTTTTAATTTTCTTCTGAATAAATTGTAACTTATTTGCAGTACAAAAAGCACAGTAAAAGAAAAAACCTAATAGCTCCGTGTTTGTCATCATTCAATAATGATATCATTTTAGAAACCTACGATTATATTTAGAGAGTACTTTATGTTTTCTTAATAAATGAATAAGCTCAAACTTTATTAATCTGTGTGAGTACAATAATATAACTAGTAACAGTGCCAAGAAATTTAAAAAACATCGTTTGATCCACTCTGAAGAGCCCAATAGCAGAAAAGTGAGGGCATTGATTAGTTGCATGTGCAGCTAATAAAATTAGTTCTTTTCTTAAACCGTTTTCTTGTGAACTATTAGATATTGCAGGTATTTCACATAACAAATCGTAGCACGTCGTAGGAATTTTTTTAAATTCTTTTATGGTGTTGTCACAAATCGTAACTACAGCAATTCCCATTATCTAAAAAATAAAAAAGTATTAATAAAGCTGTATCTTAATATTCGTAAGTATTGTGTGAGTATATAAAGTTTCGTAATAGCAATATTATGTGCAGCGAAATATAAGTGAAATTAAAAGTGGTCTCTTTTGGTTTTCTTTTCGTCTTTTGCACACAAGACGCTTCGCATTATGGTAATATTTTTTAATTATAATGTAGAAATATACATACCAATACAAGACACCATTCGACTGTAACGAAAAATATAACTCCAAGTTCCTCATCAGATCTAAAACTTTGATTAGTTGCATGATAAAAAAGTAAAATGGTAGAATTAATAAATTGTAATATTTGTATAAATGTAGCAAAAATTATAAAAAGTAAGTTCCATCCCAAAAATTTATTAGAAGCGACAAATATTTTTAAAACAAGGTTCACCAGCCGCCGAACTTTTTTTAAATTATTGTGCATATTAAATCTTTCTATGTTAAAACAACAATGTAGCAATCTAAACTGATAAAGAATGTGCTGATTATTTTTTTTTGTTAGAGTCTTCAAATTCTGATTTATTATTTGTAAACGAACCAAAATATGAAACACCTGTTTATATGTCAATAATATTGCAATTATAAAGTACAAATTCAAAATACTCATTAATAGGTATTCAGAGATAAATTCAACGCTCAACCTATAAAGTGTAAATATCAGATAATACTCAAATATCTTAAATACAATAAAAGTCCAAGCCACAATTTTCAAAAACATATAAGATTTTCTAGATGTTGAAAAACTAATTTTATTGTTTAATCCTATATCGACCTTTTGAAATAGTGAATTTATTAAATCGAATTCGCCAAAATTAATAAATGCTGTTAAATAAGCGTTCATGCAAATTAAAATAATTCGAATCAAGAAACTACTTAAATCTATCACAAATTGAGTAAAAATGTAATCAAAAGACAGTAGTTTTAGATGAACAGTCTTCAAAGCAACAATTGAAATTAAGATTGTTAATGTTATTGTATAAATTTTAAAGTATAGTAATCTAACATTGTTAATTGGAGGAACCAAAGCTAATACGTATCCAATGCAATACTCAATTTTCATATCTTTTTCAACCATGCTCGTCGTCGTTTTAAAAGAAATATTTTTAAAATTAATTTTGGTAACTCTTATTTTAACTATAAATTATTTTGGAAATGGTACACATAAGGAATGTCCTATTGTAGTCGTGAAAAAATTGTTACTAAAATAATTTCTTTTAAATTTGAATGTGATGTATTGCGCTAATAATAAAAAAATAATTTGTCAATAATAATTACTAGTTATTATATATAATAATGTGGAAAAATTTGTCAATAAATAAATTATAATAATTGGGGAAAAAATGAATTAAAGTTTTGATACTGGTTTGATAAATAAATGAGAAACCATCGTAAAATGGATTGATTTTTAAAAAAACTGTCTATAATCTCTTACAATAATGGAATAATATCTTCATAATAGGGAAAATTGGCTACTATGGTTTCTTCTGTACGGCATTAAAGATGGTGACATTGTAATCTTAAAACCCTCTCTTTTTCTATCGTCACGCAAGTCTAACTTCCCTCCCCCCTTCTTTTTTTTCACTCATAATGTAATTTATAAACTTAATGTGTTATAATTCAATTATATAATTCCACAATACTCACTTAAATATTTTTTTAAATAAATTAAAATTTGATAAAATAAATATTAATGTTTTAAATTAATTTATTAAACTTATTAGAAACTAAAAACAGCATAATAACTAAATTAATTTTTATTGCATCACGGATTGTTGCTTGATAAATTTATCAAGTTATTTATTTAAAAATATGATTACATTGAAAAGTATTTTAGTTAATTTATTTATATTCACATTATACTGTATTTTTTATCGATTCACTTTTACCAAGGTACTTGTTCACATATGTACATTTACCGGTAAATGTATACATTTTCCAGCTACGTACTTTTTCCGTAACGATACACAAACGATCAATACCAAATTTGCTTCAAAATTTTTATAACAAAGAGAGTACATCTCACCTGCCTCCCCCCCCCCCTTTCTTTCTTTTTAATTGAAAATATTTTGCACACAAACAAAAATAATGAATACACAAACGCACACAACCTCTGCACAAACGATTGACACCAGACGCAACCCAAAATTCGCGGTGGACAACTGGAAGTTAATCACACAATATAAAATATTTAAGATTTTTGATAAAAAACTAAATAACTTAAATTAAAAACTAAACTTCAGTTCTAGAGAAAGAGCAATAACAAGCTTTATGCTCTGGTATTTTCTTCTTTACATTTCTAATAATTATTTTCAAGGTGTATAAAATTTGTGATTTGCAAACAATTATATGCAAATTAGGTATTCAAAATAGTATTATAAAACATTCGAAAAGTTAAAAAAACAGAAGTAACTTATAATAAATTGACATAGATTTTTATTCTTTTATTGGAATCAAATCGGTGCAGTTGTTACTAAAAAAAAATTAATCTCTACATAACATTGAATAATAGATTATGGTAACTACCAAAACTAGTTGATTCCAATTATTGCTTTATTTAGAAGAATCCGTCTCCTAAATTTTAATTATTGAAATAAGAATTTAAATAATAAATAGTAAAATTATATTAGCAATAATTAGCAACCTACAATATATTGAAATTATCGACTTATTATTTTTTAATCCTATATTATAACCATTTGCAGAGCTTATTTTTATAGCTAAGGGAATGTCGTCAGAGTTGGCCACCCTTTTAACTTTTGCCCATAACTTCCGTGTAAGAAAGTATTTTGTTGATTTAAGCACATGATCAGAAAGATCTAGGAATAAAGCTACTTTCGAGGCAATCGCAAATTGATTAGATAAAAAATAGAGAACTTATGCAAAAATAAAAAAAAAAAAAATGTTGTCAAGGTTGGCCCAATGCTGTCTATATAGGTTGGCCCACCGTTAAGAATTGCCAAATTCATGCAAAAAAATTGACTGAATGAAATAATAAACCAAATTTATTTTATTTTTATTCGATTGAGTGAAACTTTACAATATCCCCCCCCCCTCCACACCATGTAAAGAAATACATGACAATATAGATAAGAGACCATAAAATGGTTCCGTTTACACGATTTACAGTTCTAGAGGATTCTTCTGAAAATGGTAATTAGCGTTTATAATATAATTCAAATTTTTAATTATTTATTGAAATAAATTTCCTATTTTAGCAGACGCAATATATTTAAATATTAATAAAATAGTAATAAACAATACTTTTGTATGTCAGTAATGTTATCATTTTAGACTTTTAAAATAAAGTCGCAACCTCAATTTGTCGGTCGCGCCGTACGCCCATGGTAGAATTTGCGATAAGGGCAGCGCAACCTTCGCTTGGTTGCAAACGTCGTACCAAAGCAAGAGGGACTTCATTTTGAAACTTCAAGTAAGAAGGTTGCATTTTCAGTGCCATTTGAAGTATTGGGATATTTAACCCAAAGCGTACAGTAAAAGTGTAATATGTAGTAAATAGTCGACATAGGCGTAAATTTGATGAACGTGTGTTCAACTTTTGAGAACGACAATAAGATCGTACTGGATTATCTTATTTCTTTTAAGTGCACATCTACGACTTATTGTTTCGTGATAGTGATAAAAGTGCTTTAAGATTGATGCACAAAGCGATTCCTGTTTGGCTCTTCGATTTCATCATCCTTCCATCGTGCAGTTCAGCAAGTTACTGGTCATTCAAAGCAGCGTAGGAGAAACGACACGTCGGCAACATTGTCTTCAGATTAGAAGCACGGAAAGTTTTAGTGGTGTAAAGTACGGAATACACGATACAACGGTTGTACCAACTTAGGTTGTAGCGATATCGATACAACGGGCGAAATTGCGATTTCATTTATTTAGCGGAGCGTCTATGTAATAGAATGGCATCTGCAAATCTATGCAATATAAGATTACACAACACACACAATACGATTTCCTTAGAATCTGTCGTATGCAATTACAAGTTTTATGCAGAGTTCATACAACCATGCGATATCGGTTCGACGGACAGAGACGAGCACCCATACCATACAATTATCGTATGCAATTTCAAAATTGATGCGATGTTGGTACAACCGTTGCATCGTGTATTCCGTACTTAACCGCTGTCACCAAAAATATTGTAAACGTACCTGAGCGCTTGGGTAAGTCATTCTTAACATTTGTTTAGTTTGGTTTCATTGGGAAACTGTTGGTTCCGATTTGTTGTTCGACATGGCCGTAGGCCTGGTTATAGCTGCCGATTTATATTTTGTGTATCGGACAATTGTCCGATACACTGTACCAACATAAATATATTCTCATTATACGTTTCTTAATTACCGGTGTTTTTCATTTTGAGAAAGTTAAAGCAAATTCTTTCTTCTCAGAATCTGCGCTCTGTGCTTCCAAAATTAATAGAGCTGGTTTTTCACCTTGGTCCATCGCGCTTATTACTGGAAAATACCTATTCCAGGTGCGGTGAGATGTTTATTAGCGATAAAAAATATTCTCATTACAAGGTTTAGGTTCAAAGTTTATTGATCTGTATGAGTACAATAGTATAGTTTGTAACAATGCCAAGTAATTCAAAAAACATTTCTTGATCGACTCTAAACAGTCCACCAGCAGAAAAGTGAGGGCATTGATAAGTTATATGTGCAGCTAATAAAATTAATTCTTTTCTTAAACTATTTTCTCGAGGATCGTTAGATATTGCAGGTATCGTACATAATAAGTCATAGCACATCGTAGGAATTTTTTTAAATTCCTTTATGGTGTTGTCACAAATCGTAACTACAGAGATTGCCATTGTCTATAAAATAAAAAAATAGTAGTAATAAAGCTGCAATCTTATATTATTAAATATTTGACTAAATATATTATTATGCCCTAGGCTGAAAATTAAACTTAAAGTTAATTCAATTTTTTTAATAAAAATTTCTATTTATTTTTGTTAATAAGTGTGGACTATAATATAGCTTCATCACGATAGCTTGAACACTGAGATGCTAGATTTCGCGTATTATCTTTTCCTAAGATCTTAAAATTTCCAGTGTCTGCATAACTTTACATACGAATTCATGTCATTTTCTGGATTCACAACTCAATGATCAATCTCCCGAGAGCTGCAATGTTTATTAATTATTATAAGGCAGAAATATACACACCCATACAAGACAGCATATGATTACAGTAAGGAATAAAAATATAAGTTCGTCTTCGAATCTTAAATCTTGATTAATTGCCAAAAAAAAAAGTACCAAGATATAATTAATTGATTGTAAAATTTGTATAAATAGAGTAAAAACTACAAACAGTAAATTCCACCCCAAAATTGTATTGCAAGCAATGCATAGTTTTAAAACCACGTTTACCAAGCGTCGAATTTTTTTTATATTTATTTGTCTATCAAATCTTTCCATGTCTAAACGACAATGTAACAATCTAAAGTGATGAAAAATAGACTGATTAATATTTTTCGTTAAAGCCTTCAAATGGCAATTTATAGTTTGTAAACGAACTAAAATTTGAAAAACCTGACTATATGTTATTAATACTGCGATTACAAAGTACAAATCCAAAATTTGTATAAATATATCTCCAAGGTTGAACGTGCTGTCATAATATTTGAATACTAAACACCACTCGATTATATCAAAAGCAATATAAGCACAGACTACAAATTGCAAAAAATTATAAAATTTTCCAGATTTTTTAAAAACATTTTCGTGATTCAATTCAACATCTACTTCTTGAAATAGTAATTTTATTAAAGCAAATTCGTCTTTATTTATAAATGCTGTGGAATAGGAGCACATGCTAATTAAAATAATTTGAATCAAGAAACTACTTATATCTACAACAAAATCTGTAGAAATGTAGAAATCAGAAATCAGTAATCTTAAGTAAACAGTCGTCACAGCTAAAATTAAAATCGCAAGATTTAATGTTATTGTGTAAATCTTGAAGTATCTTAATTTAGAATTACTAATTGGAGGAACTAAACCTAATGCGCATCCAATCCAATGTTCAATTTTCATATTTTATCAGCCAAGCACGTTGACGTTTTAAAAGAGATATTTTTAAAGTTACTTTTGGTAACTCTATCTTAACTATAAATTATTTTGAAAATAGTACACGTAGGTTAAATATCTTATTGTAGCCGTGAAAACATTGTTATACTAAAATAATTTCTTTTAGATTTGTATGTGGTGTTTTATTATATCCGCTAACAATAAATAACTAATAATTTGTCGATAATAATTACTACTTCGCTTTTAGTTTTTTTAAAGCGCCGTAATAATTTGAACATTTTTACTATTATTAAAAATAATTGGAAGGAAAATTTGAAAACAGTATATTAAACTACTGTAAGTTATACCTAATAAATCATATTTATTAATTTTATTTTTTAACGGGAATTATAACTCATCAATGATACAATTATCAATAAAAATTTAAACAGGGACAACAGCGAATCCTAACTTCGCTTCTAAAGAGGAGGGGGCTAATGTAACAGAAATAATTATTTCCTGTTTAATGTTTTTGGTTGATTTAAATGTCATATTAATTTTGTGGTTTCTTAAAATTCTCTTCAGTTTCTCAAAGGACTAAGTGGAAAACTGAAGAGAATTTTAAGAAACCACAAAATTAATATGACATTTAAATCAACCAACAACATTAAACAGCTGTATACTAAATTAAAAGATCCGGTTCCCACAAAGAAAAAATCAGATCTAATCTATAAAGATAAATGTAAGAATTGTAATCTAGTATATATTGGACAAACGATGCAGATTTTAAAAACACTAAAATTATTAAATCTGTTACTAATTATAAAGAAAGAATTCTTCACGATATGATAAGCATCAAAAGAGAAAAGAATTTAATGAACAGGAAAACTGATATAGATGGTTTGAGCAATATATTGTCATGAAGAGTAGCTGTTTTTAATTTAGGTGCGATAAAATATCACACCACCCCCCATGCAATCGTAGAAAAAATTTTATCGAACATGAGACTCCTCTTCGTATTTAAATTGTTAATTAAGATTGCTCAAATTTACCTTTTGTGTGTGGTATTGTAGCGCACGTGTATTTTAGCAGCTGGCCTCACAAATTTGTTGCTATGCAGTTTTGCATCGACTAAAGTTTCATAATTTCTTCCTCTTTTCCAATTTGTTATCAGCACTTCACTTTGTCAATTAAATAAAAAAACAACAAATCAAATCAACTTAATTTACTAACTTTAAATTAGCAATTAACAATTTTAATTACTGCGGAATGGTTTTTCATCCGCTTGAACCGACGTCAAGACCAGAGCCCGTCTTAGTCTCCTATTCAAGTCCCACTCTTTTCTTTCACCTTCGAGCCCTACTCTTATTTTACATGGTAAAACTTAACAACGATTTTATTACAATGTGATAAATAAATAAATAATAAAATTGAATTTTAAAAATTATTTACAAAATAAATTAATTTGTGGTTTTTAGTGTTTCGAAACACGACAATATACAGCTATCTACTCGTCTAATTACCCTCACGTATTGGTGTTTAGTTTTTCCTACCTCGGAGAGAACTCACTGCAGGTTGTTTCCTATCACACAATCACATATTTTAGATCATAGATTGTTCAAGTGACAATACGTTATTATTCGGTTTCCATATAAACATATAAACATTGTATTAAAATATTCTGATAAAGACGTTCACCAACATTGAAAGCTTAATAATAAAAACATTATTAAAAATCGTTTTATTAACGTTTAATTAATTATATTTTACAAGTTAAAAAAAAAATTATTAATTATTATAAAATTATATTAGTAATTAACAATCTATAAAATACTGAATTATAAACTTTTTATATTTTTAATTCGATATTCTTAATATTTATAATGATTTAGTGAAGTAATCAATAAATTTTGTCAAGTTGATAAGTTTTTCCAACGTTTATTTTTATGACTACATGTTTTTGAGTTAATTTGTTTCTCTGTTTTCTCTCATACAGTTCTTTTTGTAGGTAAACAATTATCAAATAATTATTGTATTAAGTTGAAGCTTAATTGTCTAACGCCAGATTATTTAAATTTAATCTGGCTCCGTCTTCGTGTGTTCATTTGTCTATTATTCAAATAATTTTTTCGTTAGTATAAAATATAATTTTTTTATAAAATTAATTTTCACATGCTACATAAAAATCTGTCCTGTATATTTCACCAAGTTAAAAACACATGAAATTTTGAAATTGGGATAATCTACAAATATAGTAATTTTTAATTACAAATTACTTTTCAATATATGTTTTTTCTTTGGTTTGCTTAGTTGACCGGTTTAGAATCTTTCAAAATAATTTTATTTATTCATTTTGGCTTGAGGTAGGTATAATTTTATTTTTGCAATAGTCAAAATAATTTGACTTCTAATCAAGTATTGAATTTAATCGCATAACTTTTCCATCAATTTAATAATTTTTCCAGGTTTATCTGATGAGAATTGTATATTCGAATTTTGTATATACAATCGTATATTGTATATTCAATTTCATATAAGAAGTAAAAATTAATTTTATAAAAAAATATTATCACATGTTAATAACCTTAACCATTTTATAAAATATAACTCCAATACACGCTTAAAATATATTATTTGCTGCAAATATACACGTAAATTTAAAAAAATATATTAGATCCAAACAAACATTATTTGATGTAACAATATATTATTTCATTGAAATAAAAGGGTAAACTTAAGATGAATTAATAATTTATTTGAAATTTAAATTAAATCCAAAAAGAAAATCTACTTAACTTAAACAAATATTGAATATATTCTATTTAAAAATGCAGGAATATCTGTCTGTTTCATTTGAAAGTCTTTGAAATAGTAATGTTTGATTCAAGTATAAATTAACTGATACATTTGATTCAAGCGTACGCGCGCCCACCTCGATAATATGCAAGAGCGTCTTTATGGTTTTCACTTCATTTCTAAGCGCAATCGTAATAAGAGCAGTGCGGCTGTATGCATTGTTTTGTAAACGTAGTATACAAAATTCCTAAAGGTAGGTAATTTTTACATTATTATTGTGAATAAAATTATAGTATAATTTTATGTGTTATTGTAAATCATAAATGTTGTAAGATAAAGTTTTAGATATACAGTTTTGAAAACTCGTTTTGGCATATAAACATCACTTTTACAAAAATACTTTTCAGACATTTTTTGTATATAATTTCCTTGTCTTCATTTTTGTTTATATATATTTTTTTATTCGCCGCCTCGTTTTCGACCGAGAGTGACTTAAAGCAGTCTCAGTAAAAATCCCATGGGAATCTCCTGAGAAAATCATAAGAATTCCATTGTGCATGTTTAATTTTATGAAAAAGTTTTACCAAGTCTGCTTTAAGTCACTCTCAGTCCAAAATGAAATCCGCAACAAAAAAATGAACGCCCGAGTACTTTTGTGAGTAACTGTATAATCATTACTAATAATCATTGATCTTTTATGTTTCAACCTGAGCGGTTTCAATAAAAAACATTCAGAAGCTCTAAAAACCTCTATAGTTTGCACACTTAAATACATATAGAAATAACTATTTTGTTGCAGTCGACTGAAAGAAAATGATTATTTAGTGCTAGCAGCTAAAATCATTGCCTTATTTCCGAAAGAAGTTGTAGGGACATAATTATGTTGTCCCGGCAATAAGAAAGAAAGACACTAGAACCAGAAAATCTATTTTACCAAAGGGACAATTGGTATCAAAAGTTAACAATTTGGTTAATGTAAGTGGTGAAGATGTACCCATTAGAAAGAGAAAGAGTGATTCAGCTAAAAGTAATGAGGACAACGCTGTGTTAAAAAAGATTCTGAAGGAACCAAACTTTGGTAGGTATTTATGTTATCTGTATTGTATATTATTTCATTTTCTACACTTGTCAAAAAATTAAAAATAAATTAAACTCTGAAACAATGTATAACTAATATTTTGTGAACAAGGAAGTGTAAATGCTTTTGAATGATGTTTTGAGTCTCGACCTGGATGGTTTCGACAACATACATCATTCAAGTATTAAAAATTTGTATTTGACTCACTTAATATAAAATAAAGTAGAAAAATCTATCTATAATAAATTCTCGGTTTCAGATGCCTATGATAAGAGCGAAGATGTGGTTTGGTTGAAACACAACAGTAAACCATGGGCAACAGTTTTGGAGAAATGGAATATCACATACGAAATTAGAAAAAATACAAGAGCTATCACTATAAATTCTAAATAATTTAATGAAATAATTTTTTAATATTGATTTAAATAAAATATAGGTTTGTTTCAACACCATTATACGTTTATTTTGTACTAAACATACGTTTGCAACAAATAAAAATTATTTTAAATTAATAAACTATACAATTCGTTTAAATGTATATTATCTTAAAACAAAAATATTATATTATCCAATTTAACAACTCATATACTTGAAACCATAGTACTGTGGTTTTAAGTTGAGGAACTGTTATGTTTCATTTAAAATACGATGTGTTACAGTCAAGTATACGGTATCATTATTCTACGCGAAATATGCTTTTTAATCAAAAATACGATGCACTACACCCAAGTATACCATATTTTCATTTTCAATAAAGTAGTTTTTCAACTTCAACTTCCATACACTGCAGTCAAATATAAGGAGTTATTATTTTAACTAAAGTACATTTTTTTAAAATAATTTTACGGTTTATTTGCTGATATATAAACGTATCTTGTATTTGAATCCAATAATATTTACTTAATGGAAGTAAATAATTTTCTGTGTGTACATTGAATATTTGATAAATTCTAATAAAAAATAATATTTTTCGTCATGTTGTAGAAAATATAAAGCTCAAATTTTATTAATCTGTGTGAGTACAATAGTATATGTAGTAAAAATGCCGAGAAATTCAAAAAGCATCTTGCGATCCACTCTAAGCAGTCCAATGGCAGAAAAGTGAGGGCATTGGTTAGTTGCATGTGCGGCTAATAAAATTAACTCTTTTCTTAAACTGTCTTCTTGGGGACTATTACATATTGTCGGTATTCCACATAACAAATCATAGCACGTGGTAGGAATTTTTTTGAATTCTTTTGTGGTGTTATCACAAATCGTAACTACAGCTATTACCATTATCTATAAAATAAAAAAGTTATAATAAAGCTTTAGCCTTATATTGCTAAATATTGTGTTCGAGTATTCTATCTGTTTGGAAGTGAGATTAAAAGTGTTCCAAAGTAGATGAATTTCAAAATACAAATTTGTAGCAGGACATCGGTAGTCAGGACCGATGGATCCCTAATGGACGCTTACTAACTTTCAAAATACATTTTCTTAGTATGGCATTCGGTTAGTTTAGAGCACGTGGAAGGTTTACAGGATCGGTTAAAGAGAATGGTAAGTTTAATTTTATATTTTCTTTGTCAGTATGAGCCTGATGAGAGCAATTTCGTTAGGTAATACCACGAATAAGTCCAAAACATGTCGTTCGTTTAGGCGTTTTGAATTTAATAATTTTTTTCTTTCTATATTTTTCATTCGTTATGGATTCCTAATACGGTCCTGACTACCGATGTCCTGCTACAAATTTGTATTTTGAAATTCATCTACTTTGTAGATTATAACGACCTCTATCTCAACTATTTATTTCTTATTCTTAGTTTTTACGGTCAACAATAAGGATATTTGAAATTTTATTTCATTTACCGTTAATTATTAAAAGTGTTCCCTTTTCTAAGATCTGCAAATTGCTGTGTTCGCATAGCTTTATTTTTTCACGCAATTATGAATTCCTATCCTACACACAAGATATTCTGAGTTTCTTACCTAATGATCACTTTTGCAAGACCTTTTTTTAATTATTATAACATAGAAAAATACTTACCCAAACAAGACAGCATGCGAATGCAACAATTAGTATGGTTCCAAGTTCCACATCAGATCTTAAATTTTGACCAATACCGTGAAGAGAAAGTAAAATAATGTAATTAATTAATGGTAAAATTTGTATAAATGTAGTAGAAATTACAAGAAATAGGTGCCATCCCAAAGTTTTATTGCAAGCGACGTATATTTTTAAAACAAGTTTTGCCAGGCGTCGAAATTTTTTTATTATCTTCTGCATATCGAATCGTTCTATGTCAAAACTACGATGTAACAGTGTAAACTGATGATTTTTGTTTGTTAAAACCTTCAAATGGCGATTTATGATTTGTAAACGAACTGAAATTTGAAAAACCTGGTTGTATACTAACAATACTGCAATAGCAAAGTACAAATCCCAAATCATTGCAAGTAGACATTCAACGATAAATTTCACGTCCACGTGGTCATAATAGTACGAAAATATAAAATAATAGTCGAATAGATCAAGCGCAGTATAAGTGCAAACAATGAATTTTAAAAAATTGTAAGGTTTTCCAGGTTTTGTAAACATATTTTCATTATTTAATTCAATATCAACTTCTTTAAATAGTAATTTTATTAAATCAAATTCGTCTATATTAATGAATGCTGTAGAATAAGTGCTCATGCAGATTAAAACAGTTCGAATCAGGTAACCACTTATATCTAACACTAATTCTGTACTAATGTAATCAAAAGCAGATAATTTTAGATAAACAGTCGTCAAAGCCAGAAGTAAAATCAAAAAATTTAATATTATTGTGTATATCTTGAAAACTCTTAATTTTAAATTGCTAATTGGAGGAACCAAAGCAAATGCACATCCAATCCAATATTCAACTTTCATGTTTTTTTGACCAAGCTCGTTTTGTCACAATGTAATGTAAAATTACAGTAAGTTAACTACAAATTATTTTTGAAAACGACATGAAAGTTTTATTGTAGTACTCATTATTGACTAAATAATTTTGTCTAGATTTGTGAAATGTTTTATTATATCTATTAAACGGTGGCGATAAATAAAATAGTCGTAAATTTTTTATTAATCATTAGTTCAAATTTGGATTTTTTTTAAATCCATATAATATGAACCAATTTTCCAATGATTAATGGAATATTTCAGGAAAAGAAAAAATATTACATTAACAAAAATAACTGAAAGTTCCACATAAAAATAATAAATTATGAGAAAGATATTTTTTTTCAATCCAAAAAGTTAGAATACATCCACATTTTTAATTTTTCAAACATAAACAGTTGATTTTAAGTTTTGGAAAATTTATAGATTTATAATCGTATATACACTGTAAAAAATACAAAATATCTTATAGAAGCTAAATTTTTTGAATTAACTACACGTCAGCGTAATAATAATAAAGACACTGTAATCAATTCAATATTTATTAATTTGGGTGAACACAATAATGTATGTTACTATACTGCCAACAAATAAAAAAAAAAAAAAATTTTGGGTAACATTAAAGATTCCAATAGCAGTAAAGTAAGAACATTGGTCGGTTACATGTCTGGCTAATGAATTTAACTCATTTAAAAACTGGCATACACATGGAGGGTAGTTGAACATCTTTGAAAAGAATAACCCAATAAAACGAAAGTTATACCATAGACAGTAAAAGTATTTCGGAAATATCAGTAATATCGGGCATATAGGTCCAAAAAAATAACGTGCGGCATCTATAAAACTTATTTTTTTATATTACAAATGGTATTGGTAATTTTACCAGGCAGTTTACTGTTTAATATTAATTATATAAAATTTTAACTCATTGATTAAACTATTAATAATTTTATTCACTGAGCTTTTATTATTTTTCTTCATCTAACTTGAATTTATAAATAAACAACATTTTCTGCTTATTTTTTTAATATGTAATTAAGTTTCTTTAATGCCTCTACTATTTCTTTTTTCTCTTCTGAGCTTTTTATTTATATTAAATTCAACTTACATAGAACAAAACTATCGTACGTAGACTATTTTCAGTAAGTTTTTTCGTTGCTTTATTCGCAATTTTAAGCCAATGGATAATTTTTGTTTTATATAATAAATCATTCAAACCCTCTCCCCTCCCACTCCATATAAAGAAATACATGACAATATAGATAAAGATAGATATTGCAGTGGTATTCTCCAAAAAATTATTGGAAGAAGCCTTTACTGTCTTAATTTTATTTTTTGTTAACCTCGGCTAGCTTACCAATGATCGGCAGCATTGAGCTCTACTCAAGAGTCGGTTCTTATGGCAGTTAAGACAGTTATTCAAATTAATATTTCCAATCGCATATAATTTAAAATTTTATGTAATGTAAATGTTAAATAAATTATTAATTTTATTTAAAAGGAACGAAGTGTCGATATTTATCCTTATCGCACATTCGCTCGTACAAATATAATTTAAATTTTCCACTTTTATAATGCAAATCGAACTTCTTATTCGAAATATTCTTCTTCCAAATTAATCAACCAAATAATCAACTACCGCTTGGTAGCAACTCATCAAAAAAACATCCAAACCAATTTCAAATATCAAAAATTCCAAATAATACGCAATCATGCAATCGCACAAATTCACTTTATTAAATTAAAATTTACTCACTATTTTAAAATAACAAAATCTCGTATCAAAAATCAACTTCAGCGGGCATACAAAATCTCGCACCCGCTGTCGGCCATAGTTGACCAAAAAGCCTCGTATCTCCTTCGATTTGCCCCCAATTTTACAATCTTACAACTTAAAATTATCAAACAAAATTTCATCAAAATCAAAATGTATAGGGTGGGTGCAAATCCCTTTGAAATACCACAATATGTATTTTACAAGAGACCATAAAGAGGTTCCGTTTACACGATTTACAGCTCTACAGGATTCTTCTGAAAATGATAATTACTGTTTATAATATAATTTAAATTTTTAATTATTTATTCAAATAAATTTTTCCTGTGTTATTTCGTATTTTAATTAAATAATCTTGGAATAAACAAGTTAATTAAACGTTTTATAATAATGTTTTTATTAAGCTTTCGACGTTGGAAACGTCTTCATCAGAATATTTTAATATAATATTCTCATAGCTTATTCGAAAGCTTAATAAAAACATTATTATAAAACGTTTAATTAACTTGTTTATTCCAAGATTATTTAATTATATTTCACAAGTTAAAAAATTAATTTATTAAATTTTCGTATTTTAGCAAACGCAATATATTTAAATATTAAACAAATGGTAATAAACAATACTTTTGTATGTCAGTAATGTTATCATTTAAGACTTTTAGAATAATGGTATTACAGATAGGTTTAGGTTTAAATTTTATTAATCTGTATGAGTACAATAGTATAGGTTACAACAACGCCAAGTAATCCGAAAAACATCTTTTGATCAACTCTAAACAGCCCATTAGCAGAAAAGTGGGGGCATTGATTAGTTACTTGTGCAGCTAAAAAAATTAATTCTTTTCTTAAACTATTTTCTTGGGTATTATTAGATATTGCAGGTATTGTACATAATAAGTCATAGCACATCGTAGGAATTTTTTTGAACTCCTTTATGGTGTTGTCACAAATCGTAACTACAGCGATTCCCATTATCTATAAAATAAAAAAAAAGTAATAACAAAGCTGATAACATATAATAAATAATACAGTTTCATCGGGATAGCTTGAACACTGAGATGTTAACTTAGATGTATTATCTTTTCCTAACATCTTCAAATTTGCAATGTCTGCATAACTTTACATTTCCACCCAATTGTAAATAGCAATATTTGAACACAAAATGAAAGGAAATACCTCACACGAGACCGTGTCATTTTTTGGCTTCACAACTCAATGATCAATTTCCCGAGAGCTACCCATACCTACCCATACAAGACAGCACACGATTACAGTAAACAATAAAAATATAAGTTCGTCATCGAATCTTAAAGTTTGATGAATTACATGAGAAAAAAGTACCAAGGTATAATTAATTAATTGTAAAATTTGTATAAATACAGTAAAAACTACAAACAGTAAATTCCACCCCAAAATTTTATTGCAAGCAATGCATAGTTTTAGTACAAGGTTAAGCAATCGTCGAATATTTCGTATTTTTTTTTTAATATCAAATCTTTCCATGTTAAAACTGCAATGTGACAATCTAAACTGATGACGAATAGACTGATTATTATTTTTTGTTAAAGCCTTCCAATGGCGATTTATAATTTGTAATCGAAGTGAAATTTGAAAAATCTGATTATATATTAATAATACTGCAATTACAAAGTAAATATCCAAAATTTGTATAAACAAGTTTCCAAGAATAAACTGCATGTACTCGCTGCCATAATATGTGTATACGAAACACCACTCAATTATATCAACAGCAATATAAGCGCAAACAACAAATTTCAAGAAATTATAAAAATATCCAGATTTTTTAAAAACATTTTCGTGATTCAATCCAATATCAACTTCTTGAAATAGTAATTTTATTAAAACAAATTCGCCTTTATTTATAAATGCTGTGGAATAGGAGCCCACGCTAATTAAAATTATTTGAATTAAGAAACTACTTATTTCAACAAAATCTGTAGAAATGTAATCAAAAATCTGTAATCTTAGATAAACAGTCGTAACTGTAAAAATTAAAATCGCAATATTTAATATTATTGTGTAAATCTTAAAATATCTTAATTTAAAATTACTAATTGGAGGAACTAAACCAAATGCGCATCCAATGCAATATTCAATTTTCATATTTTTTCAGCCAAGCACGTTGTCGTTTTAAAAGAGATATTTTTAAAATTACTTTTGGTAACTCTATCTTAACTATAAATTATTTTGAAAATAGTAAACGTAGGTTAAATATCTTATTGTAGCCGTAAAAACATTGTTATACTAAAATAATTTCTTTTAGATTTGTATGTTGTGTTTTATTATATCCGCTAACAATAACTAATAATTTGTCGATAATAATTACTACTTTGCTTTTAGTTTTTTTTTAAATCACCGTAATAATGTGAACATTTTCCTATTATTAAATATAATTGGAAGGAAAACTTAAAAACGGTATATTAAACTACTGTAAGTTATACCTAATAAATCATATTTATTAATTTTATTTTTTAACGGGAATTATAACTCTTCAATGATACAATTATCAATAAAAATTTAAACAGGGACAAAATTTCCTGTTAGGCTTCTATACGACCTCTAGTAAGAAGCCTTATGTTCTATTAAGTTATCCGTTTCGCAAGGTTACCAACCTACCATCTACATTAAGGGGAGGGTAAGGTCAAATCGATGAAAACATTGCCTATTTTCAAGAATTTTTTTAGACGATACAGGTAATGCTGATTTATTCAATTAAGTTCTATATAATAATACAAAGTTTGAATGATATTCTCCTAAATTTTCATTGCAAAATACTGATAAATAAGCCGTTGGCAGCAAATCTCCTCAGAAGCATAGAAATAAAATTGTTTTGCGATGTACGCTATAACTCGTCAATGGATAATGTGATACAAAAAAATAAATAACAATAGTATATTACGTTCCGAGGTGGAAAATGCTTCATTACAGCCGAGCGCTAAGTTAGTTGACTGAGGCGCGAAGCGCCGAAGTCAACTGTAAGCGCGAGGCTGGAATGAAGCTTGACACCGAGGTATGTATACAATTTTATTCACAATCCGTTTTTAAATAATTAAAGATCATCAAATTTCATTTTATTAACGCACATTTTTTGTTAGTTCCATTTTTTGCCTACCGACAATGCGACATTGCAGGTCGGGAAGTGACCACTTTCCACCCTAAGGTTGGAAAGTAAAACAAAATAGCTTTCTGATTGGTTGTCAAGTGAAAGTAAATAATAAACTGCTTCTCAACTTTTTAAAAGTCAGAGATGTGTCGATTACTAACTGATTGTGAATAAAATATGTTTATTATATTAAAAGAGCCGGTATTATAAAGCATAAATAAATCACAAGTTAGTTAGTTTCAAAGTAAATTTACTTGACTACTAAAATTTACGAAATAAAATTTGAGTACTATAAAGGAAAGTAACGAAGTAAATAACTAACTTAATATTTACTTTCCTATTATGTTTAGACGATTTGATACTAGATGTCTTGGTCATGGTGCACAAGATTTTATGATACGTTAGAACTAATTTTTAAACTTTATGGTTATGATTATATTGAAGAATGGTATCAACCAATCAACGGCTATAGGCTATGTGTAAGTTCACAACTAGCGCCCACTAGTTGGGCGTACTTGCACTTTTCATGGGATACCTTTCATTTAAAACGAATAACCTCACAAATCATTTGACCTGTCAATTTACTTCACAAGTAAATATTTAGTTGAACAAAATCGAGGGGTTAAATTAGTTGCTAGATTTAGTTCGAAAGTAAACTATTCGTGCTTTATAATACCCAATCTAGCAAGTAAATTTACTTATTTGACAATCTCACAAGTAAATTAGTTATTTGTTGTTTATAATCCCGGCCCATAGTCAGATTTTTTTAACTCGCGTATGACGTATTGAAAAAATTGTATGAATCAAAATTTACAAAACGTATGTCTTAGTCATACAGTCATAAAGTCAAAAATGTGATTTTCGCTAATAATAAATCAACAAATTTGTTATTGTAAAATAAAAAATAAATAAAAAGGAAAAAAACTCGACAGCGTTACTTCGAGAAATATCTCACCTAATTAACGCATTTTGATATTTTTGTTTCAGATGATCCACTAACAAGTTATAGCGTACACCGCGTTTTTTCGAAGACGCTTACGAAGATTTGCTGCCAACGGCTTATTTATCATTACTTTGCAATGAAAATATCGGAGAATATCGTTAAGGTGTTGTATTATTATATGGAACTTAATTAAATCAACCAGCATTACCTGTATCGTCTAAAAAAATTCTTAAAAATATGCTATTTTTTTTACCTTATAAAGCTTACCCTCCCCTTACTGCTAAACAAACAGAATGAAGTTCTAAAATTATGTTAAAGAAGAAGAAAATTTAATTCATATATAGTAAAATTATATTAGTAATTAACAATCTACAAAATACTGAATTATCAACTTTTTATATTTTTAATTCAATATTCTTAATATTTATAGTGCTTTAGTAAAGTAATCAACAAATTTCGTCAAATTATAAGTTTTTACAACGTTTATTTTTTTGAGTTAATTTGTTTCTCTGTTTTCCCTCATATAGGTATTTTTGTAGGTAAACAATTATCAAATAATTATTGTATTAAGTTGAAGCTTAATTATCTAACGCCAAATTATTTAACTTTAAACCAGAAAAGTTAGTTAATAGAAGCATTTGAACTGCTGTTTTCAGAGTTTCACCTTGTTAGATTTATGATCTGGCTCTGTCTTCGTCTATTTATTTGTCTATTATTAAAATTTTTAATTCTTTAGTCAAATAATTTTTTCGTTCGTATTAAATATAATTTTTTATAAAATTAATTTTTACACACTACATAAATTTTAAATAAAATTTTATTTATAACAAATCAATACGTAAATCTGTCCTGTATATTTTACCAAGTAAAAAACCCATAAAATTTTGAAATTGGGACAATCTGCAAATATTGTAATTTTTAATTACAAATAACGATTCCATATATGCTTTTTTTTGGTTTGCTTAGTTGACCGGTTTAGAATCTTTCAAAATAATTTTATTCATTAATTTTGGCTTGAAGTAGGTATAATTTTATTTTTGCAAAATTCAAAATATTGAGATGTCCCGAACTATACAAATCTTCTATATTTGCTTAATCTCAAAAATTATTCTTTTGGCTGGGCATTCATTTTTTTGTAGCCATGAGCTCTTCAATGTTTAAAATTTTTGTAAATTAAAATTGCTCACTTTTGTTACCTTGACTGTGTTATTCGACTTTTCTCCACGTGCGTGCTTCTCACATGTGGTATTATGCAGCTGGCTTAACAAATTTGCCACTTTCTTCAACAATTCCAATTTCTTGACACTTCACTTTAATAATTAAAATAAAAAAACATCAACTCAACTTATTTATTTTCAAAAAAAACAATTTTATCAAAATAGAACAATTTTAATTAAAATTGCGGGTATGGCTTGTCATCCGCTCGACCATTCGACGTCAAGGCCGTAACCTAACTCTACTTGCATCGACCTACTCCCACTCTTTTTTTCCACCTTTGAGCCCTACTCTTTTTAATTTCTCGCTCTTCCCGCTCTTATTTACAGCTAACACCACCATGTACAATTTGATAAATAAATAAAACATAAAATTGAATTTTAAAAAACTTATTTACAAAATAAACAAAACAATGGTTTTTTTGCATTTCGAAACACGACAATATATTGACTTCTAATCAAGTATTGAATTTAATCGCATAACTTTTCCATCAATTTAATAATTTTTCCAGGTTTGTCTGATGAGAATCGTATATTCGAAACATAATGTTAACAGTATGTAACAAACTATCATTCCATCATATTGTAACATATTTACATGTAACATTTAAAATTAATTTATAAATAATTATTATTACATGTTAATAACCTTAACCATTTTATAAAATATAATAGCTCCAATATTTTGAATATTTGATAAATTTTAATAAAAAATACTATTTTTCGTCATCAATACATCACAATCTTTGATGATTACTTCACATACTTATAATAAAAATGAAGATGTTATAAAAAAAGATAAGACTCAAACTTTATTAATCTGTGTGAGTACAATAGTATATGTCGTAAAAATGCCGAGAAATTCAAAAAGCATCTTGTGATCCACCCTAAGCAGTCCAATGGCAGAAAAGTGAGGGCATTGATTAGTTGCATGTGCAGCTAATAAAATTAACTCTTTTCTTAAACTGTCTTCTTGAGGACTATTAGATATTGTCGGTATTCCACATAACAAATCATAGCACGTGATAGGAATTTTTTTGAATTCTTTTGTGGTGTTATCTCAAATCGTAACTACAGCTATTACCATTATCTATAAAATAAAAAAGTTATAATAAAACTTTAGCCTTATATTGCTAAATATTGTGTTCGAGTATTCCATCTGTTTTTCATAATATCCATATTATTAACATAGCGAGAGATTAACAAGTGTTCCCTTTGGCTAAGATCTTCAAATTGCAGTGTTTGCATAGCTTTATATTTTCACTCAATTATGAATTGCTATCCTACACACAAGATATTCTGGGTTTGCTACTTAATGATAAATCTCGCAAGAGCATTTTTATAATTATAATAACATAGAAAAATGCTTACCCAAACAAGACAGCATCCGAGTGCAACAACTATTGTAGTTGCAAGTTCCTCGTCAGATCTAAAATTTTGAATAATACCGTGAAAAGAAAGTAAAATAATGTAATTAATTAATTGTAAAATTTGTATAAAGGTAGTAAAAACAACCATAAGTAGGTTCCATCCCAAAGTTTTATTGCATGCGACGTATATTTTTAAAACAACTTTCGTCTGGCGTCGAAATTTTTTTATTATCTTCTGCATATCGAATCGTTCCAAGTCAAAACTACAATGTGACAATGGAAACTGATGATTTTTTTTTGTTAAAGCCTTCAGATGGCGATTTATGATTTGTAAACGAACTGAAATTTGAAAAACCTGGTTGTATACTAATAGCACTACAATAACAAAGTACAAATCCCAAATTTTTGCGAGTAGATTTACGATGATAACTTTCACGTCTATGTTGTCATAATATTTAATTATAAAATAAAGGTCGAATAAGTGAAGCGCAATATAAGTGCAAACAATGAATTTTAAAAAATTGTAAGGTTTTCCAGATTTTGTAAACATATTTTCATTATTTAATTCAATATCAACTTCTTGAAATAGTAATTTAATTAAATCAAATTCGTCTATATTATTGAATGCTGTAGAATATGTGCTGACGTTGATTAAAGCAATTCGAATCAGGTAACCACTTATATCCAACACAAATTCTGTACCAACGTAATCAAAAGTAGATAATTTTAGATAAACGGTCGTCAAAGCCAGAAGTAAAATCAAAAAATTTAATGTTATTGTGTATATCTTGAAATATCTTAATTTTAAGTTGCTAATTGGAGGAACCAAAGCAAATGCACATCCAATCCAATATTCAGCTTCCATTTTTTCTTACCAAGCTCGTTATGTCACAATGTAACGTAAAACTACAGTTAACTACAAATTATTTTTGAAAACGGTATGAAAGTCTTATTGTAGTACTCATTATTGACTAAATAATTTTGTTTAGATTTACGAAATGTTTTATTATATTTATTAAACGGTGGCAATAAATAAAATAGTTGTCAATTTTTTAGTAATCATTAGTTCAAATTCGGATTTTTTTTAAATCCATTTAATATGAACAAATTTTCCAATGATTAATAGGATAGTTCAGGAAAAGAAAATAATTACATTAACAATAATAACTGAAAGTTCCACATTACAATAATAAATTATGAAGAAGATATTTTTTCTTCAATGCACAAAGTTAGAATATATCCATAATATTAATTTTTCAAACATAAACAGTTATTTTTAAGTTTTGGAAAATTTAAAGATTTATAATCGATATGCACTGTAAAAAATACAAAATATCTTATAGAAGCTAAATTTATTGAATTAACTACGCTTCAGCGTACTAATAATAAAGACACTGTAATCAATTCAATATTTATTAATTTGGGTGAACACAATAGTGCATGTCACTATAGTGCCAAGAAAACCAAAAAAAATATTTTGGTTAACATTAAAGATTCCAATAGCAGTAAAGTAAGCACATTGGTCAGTTACATGTGTGGCTAATAAAATTAACTCATTTAAAAACTGACATCCACATGGAGGGCAGTTAAACATCCTTGAAAGGAATAACCCAACAAAACGAAAGTTATACCATCGACAGTAAATGTAAATTTGAAATTTCGAAATATCAATAATATCGGGCATATTGGTTCAAAAATATAACGTGCGGCATCTAAAACTTATTTTTTTTTTATTAAAAATGGCATTGGTAATTTTACCAGCCAGTTTACTTTTTAATATTAATTATATAAAATTTTAACTCATTGATTAAACTATTAATAATTTCACTGAATTTTTATTATTTTTCTTCATCTAACTTGAATTTATAAATAAACAACATTTTCTTCTGATTGAAACAATATAGAGCAATATCGCCTTAGTTACAATATGTCATAACACACTAATATTTCCCAAGGGAAATATGAAACGTCATATCATATTGTCCTTAGGGAAATATGAAACGTCATTTTAAAGTATACTTTGCGCACGGTGATTGGACAATCAAACACGCAAAGTAAATACTAAAGCCATCCCTGTTAAAAAGTGACATTTAAAATAAAAAATGTGCCTACTTATTTTTATATTTTAAAAACCAACCCAACTTTTTCTGAATTATTTTGCGCACATTCTGCGCGTTATAGATCTAGAATTTTGCATAAAGCTTCTTTCGACAAATTGCTAGGGGGGGGTTGAGAACGAGCAAAGGGGGGTAAATTTTTTGCTCAGTTTTTCGATATCTAGCGCCGTTTTCGAGTTATTGCAAATTCAAAATCTCAAATTTTATTATTGATGAAATATTGATATATTTAATAATATATTTTTCAATCAGAAGAAAACTATTGATTACAACACGGGAAATATAAATACATTTCTCTTGGTTGTCTATACATCTTTCGGGCTTTGCCTTCGAGATGTAACTAGCCAACCTCGGGAAATATACTATTCATATTACCCTAGTTATAATAATAACTATATAAACTAGGTGGAAAGCCGGTCCGCGGACGGGCTTTTGATCTTGAATCAACTTCCCTTGTTCTTATTGGATAATTATGTTGTTAACCACGCCCCTCTAAAAAATTTGCCAAAAATATGACACGCTGTAGCATGAGTTAGCTGGGATTTTATATATTGAAAATCGAATGAAAATAATATAAAGATAAAGATTAATAATTTTTTTTATATAATAAATCCTTCAAACACCTTTACCTCCAGTCCATATACAGAAATACACGACAATATAGAAAGACAGATAGATATCTATTTTACAAGAATAACCAATAGATAAGTGGTTTAGGTAGTGTAACTCGATATTAATCATATCAAATTTTTTAGAATAAACCAAAAAATGCACAAGCACTTTTCAGAACTAAAATGTTTAAGTTAACACAATTTTAGTTCTGAAAAGTGTTTGCATTTTTTTGGTTTATTCTAAAAAATGTGATATATTTTACAAGAGACCATAAAAAGAGACCTTCAGGATTATTCTGAAAATGATAATTAGCGTTGTCTACGTCTTTACATATAATATTGTTTTATATTACAATCTGGCTCCGTGTTTGTCTGGCCGTTTTCCTTTCCATATAATTCAAATTTTTAATTATTAAAAATTAAAAAAATGCGAATAAACAATAATTTTGTACGTCAGTAGCGTACCGAAAATATGAGGTGAATACCTCAGGTATGAACATTTAATAAATAAAGGTATCGTAATAGGATTAAATTCAAATTTTATTAATCTGTGTGAGTACAATAGTATATGTCGTAAAAATGCCGAGAAATCCAAAAAGCATCTTGTGATCCACTCTAAGCAGTCCAATAGCAGAAAAGTGAGGGCATTGATTAGTTGCATGTGCAGCTAATAAAATTAACTCTTTTCTGAAACTGTCTTCTTGGGGACTATTAGATATTGCTGGTATTCCACATAACAAATCATAACACGTGGTAGAAATTTTTTTGAACTCATTTGTGGTGTTGTCACAAATCGTACCTACAGCTGTTACCATTATCTATAAATAAAGAAATTATAATAAAGCTTTAGCCTTATATTGCTAAGTGTTGTGTTCGAGGATTTCATCTGTTTTTCATAATATCCATATTATCAACCTAGCTTGACCAGTAAGATTAGAAGTGTTCTCTTTTGCTAAGATTTTCAAATTTGCAGTGTTCGCATAGCTGTATATTTTCACGAAATTGTGAATTGCTATCCTACACACAAGATATCCTGGGTTTGCTACTTAATGATATATCTCGCAAGAGCTTTTTTATAATTATAATAATATAGAAAAATGCTTACCCAAACAAGACAGCATCCGAGTGCAACAATTAGTATAGTTGTAAGTTCCTCATCAAATCTTAAGTTTTGACCAATACCGTGAAGAGAAAGTAAAATAATGTAATTAATTAATTGTAAAATTTGTATAAATGTAGTAAAAACTACCAAAAGTAGATTCCATCCCAAAGTTTTATTGCAAGCGACGTATATTTTTAATACAACTTTTGTCAAGCGTCGAAATTTTTTTATTACCTTCTGCATATCGAATCGTTCCATGTCAAAACTACAATGTAACAATGGAAACTGATGATTTTTTTTTGTTAAAGCCTTAAAATGGCGGTTTATGATTTGTAGACGAACTGAAATTTGAAAAACCTGGTTGTATACTAATAGAACTACAATAACAAAGTACAAATCCCAAGTTTTTGCAAGTAGATTTCCGATGACAACTTTCACGCCCAGATGGTCATAATATATAAATATAAAATAAAAGTCGAATAAATCAAGCGCAATATAAGTGCAAGCAATGAATTTTAAAAAATTGTAAGATTTTCCAGATTTTGTAAATATATTTTCATTATTTAATTCAATGTCAACTTCTTGAAATAGTAATTTAATTAAATCAAATTCGTCTATATTAATGAACGCTGTAGAATAAGTGCTGATGCTGATTAAAACAGTTCGAATCAGGTAACCACTTATATCTAACACAAATTCTGTACCAACGTAATCAAAAGTAGATAATTTTAGATAAACAGTCGTCAAAGCCAGAAGTAAAATCAAAAAATTTAATGTTATTGTGTATATCTTGAAATATCTTAATTTTAAGTTGCTAATTGGAGGAACCAAAGCAAATGCACATCCAATCCAATATTCAGCTTCCATTTTTTCTTACCAAGCTTGTTATGTCACAATGTAATGTAAAATTACAGTTAACTACAAATTATTTTTGAAAACGGCATGAATTTCTTATTGTAGTACTTATTATTGACTAAATAATTTCCTTTAGATTTGTGAAATGTATCATTATATCTATTAAATGGTGACAATAAATAAAATAGTAGTGAATTTTTTAGTAATCATTAGTTCAAATTCGGATTTTTTTTAAATCCATATAATTATCATTACATTCACAAAAATAACTGAAAGTTCCACATCATAATAATAAATTATGAAGAAGATAATTTTTCTTCGATCCAAAAAATTAGAATAAATCCATAATAATTTTTTTTTATAAAATTAATTTTTACATAGTATTACATGAAAATAAAATAAAATTTAATTTTTTAACTTACATATTATTGTTCAAAAACTATTTAAATGAATAATATAGCTTGCTACATACTCTTATAACTTTAAGTTTCGAATTTCGGATTCTCATCAGGCAAACCTGGAAAAATTATTAAATTGATGGTGAAGTTCAAACTTGATTAAAAGTCAAATTATTTTGACTTTTGTACAAACAAAATTATATCTAATTAAAGCCAGAATGATTAAATAAACTTATTTTGAAAAATTCTAAACCGAACAACTAAACAAACCAAAAAAAAACTTATATTAAATCGTTAGTTGTAATACAAAATTACAATAGTTGTAGTTGTAGTAATAGTTAATAACCTTAACAATTACATCCATAATATTAATTTTTCAAACATAAACAGTTGATTTTAAGTTTTGGAAAATTTATAGATTTATAATCGAAGACACTGGATAAAATACAAAATATCTTATAAAAGCTAAATTTATTGCATTAACTACACTTCAACGTACTAATAATAAAAACACTGCACTCAATATTTATTAATTTATGTGAACACAATAGTGTATGTCACTGTAGTGCCAAGAAAACCAAAAAGCATATTTTAGTTAAGATTCCAATAGCAATAAAGTAAGGGCATTGCTCAGTTGCATGTGCGGCTAATTAAATTAATTCATTTCTTAAATTGCTGTCTTGGGATATATTGGAAGCTGCCGGTATTTCTGATATTAAATCATACTACGTGGCAGTTATTTGCCACCTATATGCCAAATATGCCAAGTTTCATATTTTTCTCGGTGTAACATTCTTTGACCACACTCATATTGCTTTTAAAAAGAAATGCTTTTAGTTTCAAAAATGTTTTGTCCGAAAACATTCATAAATAATTAATAAAGTTATAAATAATTTATTGTGTTTGGACATTTATAAACTACCTACATTAATTTACTGACAAATTATTCTAAACTCACTGATTACCAAACTCATAAAAGCTAATCGCCCCCTTATATTTTTCAAAACAACACTTTGAGCACTTGTGATATTATACATAATATAATTCATTTTTTATTAGCAACATAATAATTTTTTATTAGTTTTTTTTGCGACATATTAGCCTGGAAACTCAAAGCATTTTAGGAACATTTAGAAATCCGGTTGAGATTGACAAAATTTTTTATTTCCACTTCATTTTATTAAGGGTTTTTCAATACAGATTACCTCGGTGGTTTGCCATTGCCCACCGAAGAAGAACGGTTAGAATAAAGTTCTTGCTCCACTCAGTCTCGCACCAAAGGTCTCCGCTTGATAGTCGTTCTAATTTTAAACATTGAGACATTTAATATTTAGATTTTTAGATATTTTTTTCTTTAGATACTTTTTATTCAAACAGATTTTAATTATTATAATACAGCAATAAAAGCATTATGAAACACTGAATTGCAAAAGTGTTTTAGGCTCTATAAAGGTTTTAAGTGAAATATATTCGATTCAAAAATCCATTGGCATAGATCTTCTACTCTATAGCCTCTATTTTAAATCTTCTTTTAAAGACCGTGACGTTCAAACGGTGAATTAAAACCATAAAAAAATATTTAAGTGTTAATTTGTATAAGAACAATAATGTAAGAGGTAAGAGTGCCAAGAAACCCCAAAAGCATGCTGTAGTTAATGTTAAAGAAGCCAGCAGCAGAAAAATGGGGACATTGATTGGTTGCATGTTCTGCTAATAAAATTAGTTCTTCTCTTAGAACGCGATCTTGTGATAAGTTGCTATCTGCTGGAATATCTGAGAGCAAATTGTAGCATATTGTTGCTGTATTTTGAACTTCCTTCGTGGTGGTGTTGCAAATTGCAGCTACTACAACTCCCATTATCTGAAATCAAGAAAAAGCAGTTACCTACCCTGTGACAACGTCGTGCTTTAAACCAGTGCCTTGCTTGCGATAAAAACGCAGCGACAAATATAACACAGTTATGTGTGTTGCGACCTGGAAGCGGCGGTTTTGTCGCGGTGTTTTGATCGTAAGCGTGGCCTTAGCCTTATAATAGATCGTAGCGTTGTATTTACATGTCAATCGGGGAAAGTAGGTAATTACCGACCATAAAGGTAAAAACTATCAGGTTTAAGTTAAAAATATTTACATTTACATTTTCACTACAAACAAAATTAATAATATTTAGTACATTGTTTTATTGTACAAAACCGTCTAACCGTGAATTGAATAAATAAACAATCATAACGTTAATATAACGTTAAATTTCTACGTAACGTTTTATTTCTTTATTCCATCCATGATAACAACTACGTAATTAAACTTACACAGAGGAATAGACAACCAAATCCGATATAATTTAACAGTGCACTGGTGTCTTGAGAGCGTTCAGTTTCCACGTTGGAAAGATCTAAGACTTGGAGAATCAAATAATTAATATCTTGGAGCAGCTGTATGAAAATTGTAAACATGATAAACAGTAAATTCCATCCAAAAGCAGCATTACAAATAGAATGAATTTTCAAAGCGTTATTAAAGATCATTCTGGTTTTTGTCAATTCTTCTTGAAGATTGGTAATCTCAAAACCGTATCGATTACTTGTTACATTAAAATCGGAAATAAATATTTTGTGTTTCTCCAACAAGGCGGTTACTTGTTGATTTATAATATGCAAACGAGTGTTGATCAAAAACACGTAATTATATACCAACAGCACGGAAACAATAAAATATAGGTCGCATATTTTTCCGATTAAGTTTCCAATATAAGTTTCCACGCTGTTCGACGTGTAAAACAATTCGACCGTCAAATATATGATAAACAAAAATAAGACAAACTTGAAGAGTGTGTATAATTTTCCAGGCTTTATCCTGGTTTCGTTATTTTTCAAGCTAAAATCGACCTCTTTCAGCAGAGTTTTCATGGAACTAAACTCTTTTGCGTTAAGAAAACCTGTCCGGTAAATTATAATTGAGATCATAACAACTGACAGCAGTTGGCCGATGACGTTTAAATAAATCGCGATTTCTTTCTGCAAAGTAGTGTAATTAAGCTTTAGGTATACCGAACCAATGGCTGAAGCACAAACAAGAAAAATCAATATTATCGAATACAGTTTAAATCTTTTAAATCCGTCTTCTTTAATTGGAGACACCAAGCCAAAAATGTTGCCAATGTAATAGACAGTTTTCATATTCTCCATGTAAAAATTTCTCGGCATTTTCATGTTGTTAAATAAAATACACGTCGGTACTAACTTTCACACGTCGTTAGCTGTCCGTTATTCCTGGTTACCTGTGTAATTACTGAAAATTTATTACAGTTTATTCGAGTATGTAATTTTAAAGCTGAAATTACCTAAGTAAATATACGTAATAATACCTTGATGATAATAAATCTATAAAATTAATGTTCTCAATTAAACAAACCTTGTTGATAAATAAAGAAATGCAAATGTAAAATAAAATTTACATTATTTTACTTATTAATTTGCAATAATACAATAATATAAGATGTTACAGTGGCGAGGAGCCCCAAAAACATGCTATAATTAATACTAAAAAATCCGACTGCCGAAAAATTGGGACGTTGGTTAATCGAGTAATTTGCAAATAAAATTAATTGTTCTTTTAAGGTGGAATCTTCGGCAATGGTGCTGACTGCCGATATTTTGGATAATAAAGTGAAGCAAATCTTTGTTGTATGTTCTACTTCGTCAATGGTCATAGCACATATTGCAACGACGGATGATCCCAAAATCTACAAACAATTTTAAAAGTTAACAATTCGCTTTAAATTAAATTTTTATAATAAAATGAACAATAATCGATCGATTGGGTTTATGCTCAATTTACAATAAAATTATCGTAACCGAAAATTTAATAAAAAAAATTATAATTACTATTTTGCCGCAGTTTTCAAAACATATTCATATTTCAAACTATAGAATCAATCAATTTCAAATAATTTTTGTAAATCATTGTTTTTCTAAATATTAAATCATCGTTTAGAAATTTAACAGTAATGATAGAGTAATTACTAAAACCTTTTTGTAATAAAATTTGAGAAGAGACACAATTATACCAACAAACTACGTACCTAACTACAATTACTTTGTCTATTTTATATTTTCAACCTAGTTGATATATCATTCAAATATTAATGCTTTAATATTAAATATTAATGTAGTCACGTGGATATTTACAATTTAATATTATTACATAGTAAAATTAGTAGCAGTAAGAAAAAATACAAATTACGACATAGTAACCAGCCAGTTAATTTAAACTCCAAATATCTTAATTAGATAATATCGTTGACTCGGTTCCAAGGGGATACAATTCAAAAATTAAAAAAAAAATACATAAATATGACATACAAATTTACATTTCAATTACACAAAGGTAAAACTTTTACATTTATTTTACCACGACAAAATAGGATTTTGAAATTTTAGTGGTGAATTTTTTTAAATTATAAAACGAATAGTTATTTTTGTTACAGACGAGCGAAAAGTGAATTATAAATTCAATTTGATGTTAAAGAAGATACACAAGGATAAATTCCAGTTAGAGATTGAATTGTTTTTTTTTTACAATATTAATTTTATAATAAATCAAACATACACACTTTGAAATTTTAATAGTAATTTCAGAACTTGATCTAACCTTGCTGTTAAAGTGCTACTTTATCTACTCTTGCGGTTAAAGTGTCACTTGTTCTACTATTTTTAGTAGAACAAACCGCACTTTAACATCTGATATGTATATGTTACGGTCAATGATATAAATCGGCCGTTGACGTCAATGGCCGGACAATGACGTCAATGCCCAAGTATGCCGGCCATTGACGTCATTGTCCGGCTATTGACGTCATTGCGCGTTAACGGTGGGTAATGATGTAAATATTTTCATGTGATTGTGATATTTACGTCTTTGGCCAGTCCATGACGTTATTGGCCAAAAAAGATCGGACAATGATGATATCGTAGAAAAAATATTTTTTGAACATTTGAAATTATGTTGTATTCATTGCATTATAATGTATTATAAATATTTATTAACAAACAAAAATATATTAACAATAATTTTAAAAAATAATAAAAATTTAAAGAAAATTAAATACATTTTTTTTAAATTAATCATTTTTATTTTTTCTAATGACATTATCGTAGTTGAGAGATCAGATCCGACATTTACCGTTTAGTTTTAATATTTTAAAATATTATAAAAATAATATTTATATAGTAGATAAATTGTATAAATATTTAATTAATATATAGCTTTCTGATGGAATATAAAAAATAACCGCCATATAATAAAAATAAGATTCTTCACCGTAGAATAGTAATGTCATCATCGCCCACTCTATATTTGGCAATGACATCATTGCCCGGACAATGATGTAAAAACCACATATAGAATTTTAAATGTCAACATCTCCCAAAATGCATGGTCATTGACGTCAATGGCCGAAATGTCATCATTGACCTAACATATATAAAAAACTGATATTTTTTATCTTTTTCAATGAGAAATATAAAAGCTGATAAAAATCTGCGAGATATTTTAGAAAGAGACAGGCAACAACGAGATAAGAAGCAAAGATCAGAGAATTTAAAAACAAGAAGTAGCTTAAAAACCTAGATTTATCTAAACGCATGACTTCATATTATCACTTACGGATTTATATTAGATTTAAATTGCAGTAATCAGATAGATGGCCTTTAAGTCAATTTTTTAGTTATAATAAACTGATTAATTGTAATTAAAGCATTCGCTCTCCGTTTGTAGATAAATTAAAAAACAAAACTTACGATCAATAAAATGCACCATAATCCCAAAGATATCAAAACATCGAATGTAATCCCTGTATATAACAGCGACAAAATAATATTGTTAATCATTTCCAATATTTCGATAAAAATTGTAAATATAATAAATGCGAAAATCCACTCAAAAGCCAAATTCAACAGAGTTTGGTTTCTTAAAATAATTTTAAATGTATTGTGTAATTTAAGTACACTTCGGAGATGATGTAAATCTTCTTCTGAAGAGTGGCGTAAATTTAGATGCTGATTTAACGTCTCTAATTGAAACTTAAGTCTGCTCAGGTATTTATAAATTAATATTATGGAAATTGTGAAACACAAATCAGCGTAATTTTTAACATTATTGCACATAAAGTACACAAATCCAAAATGTGTTATTATGAACGAATTATCAAAAACCACCACGCTCAAAAATATAAATCCAATGATTTGCAGCACAATTTCAAAATTGCTACATTTGTTCGAGATTCCCAGTTCGATATCGACTTTTTCGAATAGCAGTTCTATTTCACCAAATTTTTCTGCGTTAGGCCAACTTGCGTTGTAAATAATAATAAGTACGAAGATGCCAGAAAAAAATTCGTTGAACAAATTTAACGAATTGTAAGGCATAACATTTTCATAATAATATATTAGTTTTACGTAAACTGACGCTACATCGGCAAATCCAATCAAAAAAAATAGAAATTCCGCGTATAATTTATAAAATTTTAATTTCGAATTTTCGCTAGGCGAAATTATTCCCAAAAGTATGCTAAATCTTTGAATAAATTTTGTATTATATACACACATACTACTTTTTGAAGTGTTCATTATGAAATTGTGATTTACTTTTACTGAAATTTGTGGAAAATGTGGAATTTCGAATTTGTTATGATTCATGATTCAAATTTGTATTTGAATATTTTATTAGATTTGGTCTATAATTTAAAAACTTGATAAATATTAAATTTAGATTTATTATTTTTAACCATATATTACCATGTGGAACGACACTACTTATTACATATAAATTGATTATTCAATTTAAGGATGAGATTTGTGAGACGGAGATATATTTTATTTTTCGCTTCCAGCAGTAGTTGGTGAGACAACCCTGTCTTTCAAAAGGAATCAATCAAAAACTATAGCAAATATTTTTTACTTAGTAATGAGCTTTGTTGTCTCTATATTTTTCAAAAACACAATATTTTTAATTTTATTTTTGAATTTTTACTAGGCGCGATTATTCCCAAAAGGATAGGTTACATATATGTATACACGAAAAATTTGAACTATCCATTGACTAATTCATTTTTACTGAATCATAAAATGTGAAATATCGCAATTTATTGTTAACATTTGCTGAAAAAATATTTAATCCCTTTTGAACTATAATTTAGAAAGTTTATATTTTGCATTAATACAATTAATCCCAAGTAACATTTGGTGCTGAAAAACTTGGTCAGCAAATTATTTGCTGCCATTGCGGTCTGTCAGCTTAAAATTCAGCTGTTTTTCAGCTTCAGCAAATTAGCTGAATTTTAAGCTGACGTTGCGAAGCGTCAGCTTCAAATTCAGCTGTTTTTCAGCTTCGGCAAATTAGCTGAATTTTAATCTGACGCTTCGATACGTCGTACGTCATACGTCAAAATTGAAGATTATTATAATTATTACAAGTATACATTCAACAAGTATAATTCATTAATTAATTAAAATTAATTAAGCTAGTTATACGGTTCAGTTGAGCAAGTGTTTTTATAAATCGATTTATTATTTTATAAACACAGCAGTGTAGAAAAATAATTCAAGAGCTATACCCAAGTATCATTTTGTGCTGAATATCAACTGCGAGAGCGCTGTTGTCAACTTAAAATTCAGCTAATGAGCTGCGTCAGCTGCTGATTTTTAGTAACGTCAGAAGCTGAATTGCTGCTGAATTGCTAATTTGGCGGCAAAAAAACAGCTGAAATTGCGCTGCATCAGCTGTTAAAAATGCTGACTCAGCTGATATTCAGCGCTGAATCAGCTGAAATTCAGCTAAAATTCAGCTGATATTCATCATTTTGAACAGCTATTAAAAAAATTATTTTAAATTGATAATTATATTCATATATTTCATAGTAAATCAATTTTTTAAAATATGTTAACGATTATAATGGATTTATGCAAAATTAGGAATTTTTGTGTTAATAATTAACCAAAAAAAGACAATTCTTGCTATTTTTAAATTTCAATGTAATCGAATTTAACACGGTAGGTGTTTTTACAACATTGTAGCTACATAATTTAGTGTATTTTTAAAAATTAAATTTTTATAAAATTAAAATTGTCGCAATTTTGTAACTATATGTTTAAATCAATTGTAACAAAATTATTTTTGGAAACCCAAATTTCATAATCTAACTAATGAGATTATACAAATAAGGAAAAAGGTATTTAGAATTTGTAGTAAAATTTTTTTGCGTAAGTATTTATTTAAAAATTCAAAATTTTGAAAAACCAGCATGAAATATAGTGGTATGTATTTAATTATTTTTCGATAACTGATGGTCAAATACTCCACACAAAAATAGATTGAATATATTTTAAAAAACTCAAAAAAGTTTCATATAGCTTCATAGCCTAGGCAGTTAAGCTTTCAAGTTCCAAGGTGGATACCACAGGTTCAAATCCCACTCGAGGCAGGCGGACGTGTAAAAAAATGTAAGTTTAAACTTAACTCAAAGTTATACATAATAATATATAAATTTAAAATTACTGTAATATTTCAGATTCTATTCTAGGATATCGTTAACGATATAAGATATTGCGACTGATATAAAATGATAAATAAACAAATAATGTAATAAAGATATAATATATTTATATTTTTTGATGTTAATGAAAATAATAAAATAAAATATTCTATAAATTATAGGCGACAATTTAATTCGATAAATATAATTATCAATTTAAAATAATTTTTTTAATAGCTGTTCAAAATGCTGAATATCAGCTGAATTTTAGCTGAATTTCAGCTGATTCAGCGCTGAACATCAGCTGAATATTAGCTGATTCAGCGCTGAACATCAGCTGAATTTCAGCTGAATATCAGCTGAGTCAGCATTTTCAAGAGCTGACGCAGTGCAATTTCAGCTGGTTTTTTGCCGCCAAATTAGCAATTCAGCAGCAATTCAGCTTCTGACGTTACTAAAAATCAGCAGCTGACGCAGCTCATTAGCTGAATTTTAAGCTGACACAGCGCGCTCGCAGTTGATATTCAGCACAAAATGTTACTTGGGATCGTATGACTATGTTAGGTAATTCTTAGCAAATATTTATTTTGCACAAATAGTATATTATTATATTGGGTAGGAAAACTTTTTATGCTTCAATTGCTGGCCAGCCACAAAAAGTTACTTTTCACCGACATTTTAGATAAAAACCAGACAATTACGTTCTGATGCAGATTAGCATCGTAATCATTTATCGCAATCAATACAGCAACGTAAAATTTATAAAATTATGATTTTAAGTTAGGAGAAGGCGGAATAGTTAATAGAAAAATATTAATGTAAATAAACATACATAATTATGTACACAAAAACAAATTCAAGGTTTGTTTACATACAATTATTGTATATCATGAAATTAAATGGATACAAATGAGTATTCAAACATGGTTGCAAAGGATAAACATTCACTGTGAATTTTATACCCCAACTAAAATTTTTGCTTTTGTTAAAATTAAAAAAAAAACATACACTTGAAATAAATTTTTATCAATCATTTGTCGAATTAAAAGCACTAACAAAATAGTACTTACAATTTTGTGAAGAACCACGATTCCTGTCATGGATAATTGACTTAATACAATTTTGTTCTTTCCCAACAAGAATGCAATCCAGAAATTCACTATTTGCAACACATCAATAAAAATTATAAACATCACGCACAAATAATTCCATTGAAAAGTATCATTCACGACTTTTTGAATGCTTAAAACGCTATTAAATATTTTTCGTAGCTGAAAAATATTTCTTGCGGGAGTTGAACCATTTAATATAGCAAATCTATGAAACCGAGAGTCTTCAACTTGAAGTGCGACTTTTAGATATTCGTTAATTTTTCCGAAGCGGAATAACACTAACGATAAGTAATTATAAATTAATAATATTGAAATAATTATAAAAATATCGTAAAATATTGTTGTAGCATAGCAAGAAAAGTACAGGAATATGAAATCCTTTGGTTGTGTTATGAATACCACACTGCAGGAATAAATCTGCATACCTCCATAAGATGAGATTACAAATTCTGTTATTCCGAATTTTTTAAAGTTTCCGTCGAGATTAAATTTTAAATCTACTTGTTTCAAAGGCAGCTGAATTGTGTCAAATAGCTCTGCATTTATAAATACGGATCTGTAAACCGAAATAAGTACGAAAATTCCAATAAAAAATTGACTGATCGTGGCTGAAAATGTGCAGAAGAGATTTGATTCATAATTGCATTGAAATTTTATATGAAAAGGTAGATAAATACCCAAGGTTATTAATATAATATAAAAAGCACCGTAAAATTGGTAAAATTTTGATTTCGAGATAAAAGGAGGTGGTATAATGCAAAAATATACCCCTATCTTATCAAGGATTCGTTTTTTTTGTAAACAATCCAACATTGTTTGCTTCGTACAACCTTCACTTTTAAATATAAAAATAGAGCTCTACAATCTTACACCCAATAAGTAACTGTCTACATTAGCCAGGTTTATATTGATTTGTTTGTAGGTATGATTACATAATGTCATGTAATGTACATAATATTTTTTTGGTTTAACGTAAAATAAAACAGAAGACAAATAATTTACACTAAATACATGCTTGCAGAGAATAATTATTGTGTCTGCGTTATTATCATATTTTTTATGAGTACAAAGTACATAGCTAATAATTTTTTTTCTTAGAAAGCTTTTGTATAAAATGTAAAACAAATTTTTCGATAAAAAATGTACAATGTGTAAAACTAAACAGAAATATTAAAATAATACAATGTAACTGTAAAGTAAAGAATACATACGTAGAAAAATATTATTTAAAAAACAATATAAAATACATTAATTTATTACATTTAACAGGTTAGCACTTAGAATATTTGAATAAACGTAAAAACTTAAAATTCATTTAAGCATGTGAAAAAACATAACACGAAAAAAAAAAGAATAATGACAAACAGGACAGTTCTGAAATTTTTATCAATTTTTTTATTTACTTTTATTTTTATGTTTATTATAACATAATTTTAGTTTTTTCGTTTATTTAAAAATTTTAAGTCCAAACCTGATAATAGTTTTTTATTGTTTTTTAAATAATATATTTCTACGTATGTATTCTTTAGTTTACAATTATAATTTATTATTTTAACTTTTTTGTTTAGTTCATGTTTAATTCGATAGATAAAGAATACATACTAATTACCACAAAAATCTACTTGAAATTCATTTGTAAATTCATTACTATTAAATATAAGTACAAATGTTTTTTAATGCTGACAAAGTTTTTTTAATTTGATTTTATTTATTACTTATTGCAGTACTTATTTGCAGTACATAAAACAAATAAAATGACTACGATCTGGACTTGCGGGTTGACGGTACAAAAAATCACCACAATATATTAACTTTTTTTCTAATGTAAAAAATTTACTTTTGCATTACTGTAAATATGTCGATTAGATTTGCACAATTCAACCAATAATCAAATGACTTTTTCAAAAGTCAGACTTTTTTCAAAAAATAAACCTATTTTTCTAACTTCACCAACAACACATAAAATAAACTCAAAAACAATTTTTTTGTACCATTTTATCAATTAGAGCTGTGTAAAATGGCACATATTAAAAACTGTTCAATGTTTTATAATAATAATTAATTATCAAGCTTAAATGTAAAGATTAATTTATCCACTAGCGTTGCTCATCAATTAAACTTTTGAACCAATGCTGCTTTCGTAATTTTACAATAAATAACTTCATTTAGCGTTAAAATTTTTATTTGTTGATTTGTATGAGTACAATAATGTAGGTAGTGATAGTTTCAAGAAAACCCAAAAGCATACCATAACTAATGTTAAAAAATCCAGCTGCTGAAAAGTGTGAACATTGATCGCTCGAATGTTTTACTAAGATAACTAACTGCTCCCTTAACAAGCTATCTTGTGTGACCTTGCTAACCGCTGGCATTTCAGATAACAAACTGTAGCAATTGGTTGTTGTATTTTGCACTTCTTTAGTAGTCATAGCACATATGGTAACAACAGCAACTCCCATGATCTACAAACAAAAATTGCAAAAATTAAAATAATTAAAATTGTTAATAATAATTATCTGGTATAGGGGGTTGGGTATAATTCCCTCTTCAATGGGTCCACACCAATGCGGAAGATTAAGTTCTCCAAAAATGTGCTTGGCCAAAAAATGGTAATAGAATAGAATTATCTGCACAGGCATTTCCTGTCGGACGCCAAAAACTGCGTCTGCAGGTAAAGTTGCAGTTAAGTTAAAGAAGTTGCGGTTTTTGCCATGGTGCAAAAAACCCTGCGCTTATGAGGTCTAAATTTTATTTGGTGCACCTTGTTACTTATTTATAAATTTAAAAATGTACTTACTATCATTAAGAAATGACAACTTCCGACGACTAAAAATGAATCTAATATAATTTTGCCACTCTCAAGTGCCAGAATAAAATTGTGGATTGTTCCCAGTATTTCGATAAAAACTGTAAATACCAAAAACAGAAAAGTCCATCCAAAAACTCCATTTATCAGTAATTGATTTTTTAAAATAACATTTAAAATTCTTCTCAGGCGACTAACTTTTCGTGCGGGGGTTAAACTCAAGTTTTTATTGGCTACTTCACTTCTTGCTTTGTATATATTTTGTAGGCGATAATTTAAAGTTGCTATTTGAAATTTCAGTACGAAGACGTACCGATAGATGATCAATACTGAAGTCACGAAACAACAGTGACAAAAAAATTTTACGCTATTGCACAGAAAATATATAACTCCAAATTGTTTTACCATCAGCACGTCGTCGTAAATTATTACACAAGATAGTAAAAATCCGATAACTTTTAGAGCAAATTCAAACTTTTCTGATTTTGGAATCTTATTTAATTTCAATTCCAAATTAACTTCTTCGAAAAGCATTTTAATTTTTGTAAAATGTTCAGCGTTAATGAACGCCGATCTGTAAGAAATAATAATAACAAATATTCCCAACAAAAATTCGGTCACCAAATTCAATATGTTATACGCTACGTTAAGGTACGTTAATTTTACGTATACGGAAACAAAATTTGAAATTACAAGTATGGTAATTAACATCGCTGCGTAAAATTTGAATCCCTTAAATTTTGAATTATTCTTTGGAGAAATTACGCACAATACAATTCCAATTTTGTGTATCATTTTAATTCTGTCTACCTGAGAATAATTTGGTTTTATACCATGAAACATGAAAACCTTCGCAGTTTGCAATTTCAATACTAACATAATCAACACTCATTGTTTATTTTCAAATTATTGTTTCAATTTACAGTTATTGACATGGTACTGTAATTCTATTAGAAAATATGCGGTTATAAAATTATATTTCATGAAACAAAGCCTTCGTGCATAATAAATTGAAATTATATTATAGCAAAAAAAATATCACGAATACAATGAAAAAAAAACTTGCTATGTTAAAAGTAAAAAAAGTTAAAGTGCTCTGGCGTGAGATAAACATAAATAAAAACAATATCGTTGTTTTCTGTCTACTACACAACAATCAGACAAAGAAAGACTTTGAGAAACAGATTACACCACTTGCACAAACGGGTTAGGGTGCCTGCAGCCCTGTTTAAATAGTTGATGGTGCCAATCATTAACCCAGGGATGAAAAATTAATTATTGTAACTAATACTGTAGTAAATATTAAGTAATACAAAAAGTGCTTAGAATGGAATACAAATTTTGCTGTAATAGCTTCTGATGATAACTAAAATATCAGCTCTCATTTTTTTTTATGTATGTAAATATTTGCATGATATAATAAAATAGCAAGTATTTAACAGTTCCAAAGATACGTAGATATTAAAAATCCAGCTGCTGAAAAATTTGGGCATTGGTGTAACGAATACGTTGCTAAAATACATAAATAATCTTTCCTTAAGGCAGTATTCTAGTCTAAAAAGCTGAAAAAATCAAAAATTTTTGTTTTCATATTTCGATAGTTTAGATATTCAAAAATATCTTCTTAAAAGTATTTTTTGAAATTCGAATTATTTTAAAAGTTATAGCCACTTTAGTGTCGACCGGTTTAGACGGAACGAATCTAAGAAAAGTATTAAAAAATACTCTTTATTTTTTTTTGAATTTTTTAAATATTACTTATTTAAATATTCAATTTGAGCTAATAGCAGGCCCGATGTATGGAGCAGAAATCGAAGATTAATAAAATGTAAGTATGCCGTACGATTCTATGAGTAAAATTGTCGGAAACTTGGCTCAAATCTTGAAACGCGGTTATCTCGAAACTACATTTTTCGAGTTGGAGTGCACGATATCTTAAGTTCTAATGAACGAATTTATTTGAAATTTGGTGTGAATAATCTTTATACATTCCTCTATCGCCTCAACCACGCTCAGATTAAGATTTTTAATTTTACTATTTTTAAAAAATTCGGAATTGTTAAAAAAACATGACAAAAAGAAATTTTTTTTTGAAACGGCTGCCATTTTGTGAAAAAATTGTTTTTTGACTTTTCCAAGATTAATGCTATAGCGGCATCTATACTGTTTAAGAATCCGTTGGAATTTTTTGTTTCAGATGAGCAGAAGGGTTGAAATCATGCCCGGCAAGACACCCTCTTTTTTTTGGACCCTCCACTTTGCCAGCTCATAACTTTGTGATAAGATTTTTTTTCGGTTAATTTTTTATGTAATCTTAAAATATCAACAAACAAATGATAAAAAAGAGATACTAAAAATATGTTTAGTTTCATTTATATAGAGCTTCAAAAACCGCCCGAAAACCATACTTCGAGACTGAAATGCCCCCTTAACATGAAATCTTTTTCGATATTGCTAACCGTTAGTATCTCTGACAATAAATTATAGCAAATAGTTGTTGTATTTTTTCTTTCTTTTTTATTATCTATAAAAATTTTGAATTTTAGGAATTTTTTCAAATTATTTTACCCAACCGAAAAGAATGTTTGAATCTTTTTATATAAAAGTTGAACTTTTCTTTTAAACTCACATAACTTTTACAAAAACTAATTTATTAATCAAGACGTTTTTTTTCAAATTTTTTTGTTTTTAAATGTGCTTTTCAGAAAAAAATAGCAGTTATATTCTATGAAAGTTTTCAATTTTTCAGAAAAAACATTAATTTTTCAAAGTTCCCCATTTTGATTTATTAATTTTTTTTTTCAAAAAAAAACTTTGATTTACTCTGCGTTCAATGCCGTAAATCTCATCGTGCGCCAATTTTTTTTATTATTTTTTAAGAGTATTATTATTTAAGAGTATTACATCGCTAAAGAGTAAGCAAAATTTTTCAAGTCATTAAAAGAATCATTAGGAGCAGTCGAATTTCTTGTTTGTGACTGCAGAAAGTTATGCTTTCGTATAGTGAAAAATATTGTATCTGGCCACTGTTTTTTCAGTGCAAACTGGAAAACCACAACGATAAACTCACCAATTCAGAATAGTCGAGTCTGTAAATTATTTCAACCTCACAAAAAATAAAAAAAAACATTGCATTATTCTTATAATAATCCTAATCATTAATAAATTATTAAGTTAAGATTATAAATAAAATATAAAATATCATAGATATATTTATTTAGATTTATTTTATTATAAAAACAAAGTTATATTGAAAAAAAAAATTCAATTAAAAAAATTAAAAATTAACTTTGAAAAAATATTAATGTTTTTTTCCAAAAAATTGAAACATTTCATAAAATATGACTTCGAATATACTTTTTAAGTGCTTTTTTTTAAAAAGTACGTTTAAAAACAAAAAATTTGAAACAAAACGTCTCGATTAGGCAGTTTTTCAAAAGTTAATAGTGTTTGAAGAAAAAGCACCATTTTTTTAAATTCATAACTATTTTTCAGTTGGGTAAATAAAATTGAAAAAATTTACAGACACATTTTTAGTGAGGTATAGTTAATAAAAATGTAAATGTAAATTAAATAGTTAATTTGAGGTGAAATGCCTCTATAACAGTGTCATACTCAATTTCCAGAAGAATAATACAGTTGATCTGTAATTTATTGTAATAAACATAAAAATAACACAAAAATAATTTTAAACATTTTTCACGGGTAACTAATTTTTACTGCAGATGTCCAATTCAAATTTTTATTAAGCATTGCACTTCACGAATTGCATTAAAATTGTAAATGATAATTTAATGTTTTTATTTGAAATTTTAGTTAAACAGCAGATCAGTAGTACACAAAGCAGGATACAGTAAAAACAGCAATTTGGAATGGTAGTCCATACTAAATATATAACCCAAACTTTTCTGACCGTGATGACGAATTTGTAAATTAATAAACAGCACCCAAAAATTACCGACAAAAATTAACTAACAGTGTGGTATAAGGCTTAATAAGAGTCTACGATTAGGTAGACTTGGTAACGCACAGGTATGCGAGGTACGAGGAATTTTCTTTAAAAGGAGGTACAATTTTCTGATCTAAGGACTAGACTTGTTTCAGTCCATCGAAGGACTTTTGTAAAATTTATTAAAACTGACAGTGGGGCCATCTGTTTAGTAATATTTAAATTAAAATATGATTTTTTAAATACCGTTTTTTGGAAACAACATTCATCTATAATATTATTAAAAATTATAGGTGATAAGAGAATTCTCTAATCTATGCTTATTGGTCAAAAACTTTGTAATATTGACCATTATAAGATGAGAAAACACTGTTTAAAATGTTTAAAAAAAATTTTTACAATAACCTAAATTACCGAGTTTTAAATTATAAAATGTTAAGTAAATAACAAACTAATTTTAATAACTAATAACAATAATTCTTTGACAATCATCCCTTGTTATGATTTTTTTTTCAAATCAGTAAAAAGTAACTTCATAACGGTGAAAATAGGTATGACGTAGGTCATGTTTTGCTGCACCTATAAAGAGGTATCGTAGACTCTTAAGTCGACATGCTACGGGGCGGGAGACCGCGGTTCGCTGCTTGATCGCGCCGACTGCACTGTTGTGATCTAAAGTCCAAGTTTGATCTTTGGGCTATAAACTCGCCAACACGCTCGGCAAGAGCCGGCGTTTTAACTGCCAAATCCTCCTTTAAAAAAAACCTTAATTGAAGGGAGAAAAGGAGAGGTCTATGTTCAGAAGTGGACGAATAACGACTGAAGAAGAAGAGACCCAAAAATTAAAATATTTTAACCCTAAATCTAAAGTTTTCTAGTTTAAAATTGCTCTTGTGTTCAATTTCGCATTAACATCAAAAATATATTTTTTTTTCTAAATTCACCAGTTGACCTGAAAATTTTAATTTAATTATTAATTCTGATATTAAATAAAATATTAGCTCTAAAATTTTTTTATTTATTTATATATTTGCATGAATATAATAATATAAGAAGTAGTAGTTCCAAGAAAACTAAGAAGCATATCGTAATTGATATTAAAAAATCCAGCTGCTGAAAAGTTTGGGCATTGATGAAACGAATACGTTGCTAAAATACCTAACTCTTCCATTAATAAGCGATCTTGTTTGATATTGCTAACCGCTGGCATTACCGACAATAAATTATAACAAATAGTAGTTGTATTTTTTCCTTCGTTGGTAGTCATATCACATACTGTCACGACAGCAACCCCCATGACCTATAAAATACAATTTAATTAAATATACTGAAAATAAAATGTAAAATTTTAAACGACTAAATTCTGTATATTGTTACAAAAGAACGTGTAATTATATGTGATGACCAGGGCTCGGAAGTTATAGCTCTAAAAAATTAAACTTTTAGCGCTTTAATATGCACTTAAAAACACAATAATTAGCTCTATAAATAGCACTAAAAAATTGAAAATATGCAAAATAAAATAATTGTCAACCATTTTTTTTATTTTTTATTTTATAAATGAACTAAATACTGCGAATCTGCTAATTACATTGAGATGCGTATAATTGAGAGGAATAATCAAATTTCAAACCTGAGCTTAATATTAAAGTGATATTAAAATACATGTTTGCTTTCGTTCGCGTATTCGTATGCGGCTATTTGGTACAAAATTTATTTTTTTCCCATAACATTTTTTTTAATATCTTGGTTTTTTAATATGAATTTTTCAATTTGTTTGGTATAAAATATTTTCTTGCTTCTCAATATTTTTATGTTTTTCTTTTGTTATATAATGATCGGAAATAATCGTGAAATAAGGGCCTTTATATCGTATTACAAAATTTTTTATTTTAAATTTTTATCATACTTTTTTATAATGTAATTTATTATTTAAAAAATTGTTAGTCAACATTTAAAGATTTGTTATCAATTTTTATTTTTATATTTTTTTTTCTTATACAAATATTAAAGTCCAAACCTGTTAAATGTTAATTTATGTATTTTTTATTGTTTTTTCAATATTATTTTTCCATGTAAGTACGTATTCTTTACTAAACAGTTAAAATTTATTATTTTAACATTTTGTTTCGTTTGTTTATTTCGATAGAATTTTATTTATTTCATTTATTATATAAAAATATGCCTGTAAATAGCACTTAAAACTCTAAAATAGCAAAATAGCACTAAAAACCGTAAATATGCAAAAATTAGCATTATAAAGCTTTGTATATAACATCAGGGAAGTGTGAAACAAATTTGTATCTTACTTTCAATATTCTAGGACTTACTAGAAAATATATGCATTTGCTAGAACTTCCGAGCCCTGGTGATGACTAATGTATGACGTCATGTATGATGAGTCAAACATGATGAGTCATGTGTGATGAGTCATGCATGATAACAGCATTAGTCATTCAGATATAGCTGAATTAACAGTCGGGAAATGAGTAGAAATTCCTGGAAGTTTCTGAAAGGCAGTATTTACGTTTAAATCCGATGTTTTTCTGTGACAAATTAATTCCAGTTTGAACGCGCGAGTGTTAACATAAATCAAGTGAACATAAATAGTGAAGTGATAACCATATACCGAGTGTTTAAATAAATATAGACTTAGTGTTAAATAAATTATAGTGTAAATTAGTGTTAGTGTTAATCTTAGTATAGTAATTGTTTTATTGTTATAAACTGTATCTGTAAATATTTGTATTAGCCCTTTAGAATTAAATAAACATTTTAATTTTTGTTACAATATCTTTGTGATAAGTAAAATTATTTCATGTTTACAAAAAATGCTAAATCGAGGACTCTTCATGAATTTACAATTGATTTTAAATTTATTTTCCGTATTTTCCAAATTCATTTTTTTGTTTTATTCTTATTCCATTTATGTTTTTGTTAACTTTCCACAGTGCATCTAATTAATCGAGGTAAATATTTCTTAAAAATTCCAACAGGAATATTTTCTAAGTATAATACTAATAAAAATAATACTTACTATAATTAAGAAACACCAATTTCCAAGAAGTATGGATAATCCAATTCTAGGATTTTTAATTTTAAGCATTACAATAATATAATTAATCAATCCCAATATCTCCATAAAAGCTGTAAATGCAATGAACACTAAAGCCCATTCAAAAACTTCATTTACCAGTAACTGATTTTTTAAAATAATTTTTAAAATATGTCTTAAGTGATTAACTTTTTGTGCTGGAGTTAAATTTATATAATTATTAGGCATCACACTTCTCGTATTGTATATAAATTGTAAGTGATAATTTAAAGTTTGTACTTCAAGTTTTAATATAAAAACATAGCGATAGATCAAGAGTGCACAAATCACAAAGCAGTAGTCATCAAAACTTTGAATACAGAATTGCAACAAATAATCATTTCCATTTTCTATGACAGAGTATGCGTTAATGATAGTCGTGAAACAGCACAGTAAAAATGCTGTAATTTTAACCAAGAATTCAAATTTGTCAGATTTTTGAGTCGCATTTAGATTCAATTCTAAATTGACCTCATCAAAATTCATCTTGATTTTTCTAAATTTGTCAATATTGATAAACGCTGATCTATAGATAATAGCAATAATGAAAATAAGCGAACCAAAAAGAATCAGCAAATTTAAATTATCGTACGAAGATTTTCCGAAAATTATGTATGCAGACCCAAAATTTGAAGCAATAAGTGTTGTAATTAACACTACCACATATAACTTGAATCGTTTAAATTTTGAATCACCATTTGGAGATATTACTCCTAAACATATTCCCATCCAATGCAATATTGAACTGTAGCCTGTACAAGGAGAATGTAATTCTGAGCCATACATTACGATTTGAATTTCTACTATGAGCTGACTTAGTTTATAATTTAAATACTAATACATATTATAGTAGAAGATTGAGTGGCCTATTATTATTTTCAAATTATTGCTTTTGTTTATCTTTGACAAACTTCTATAATAGAAAATTTAATAATCAGTACAATATTATTTTACAAAGCTAAAGCTATTATTTTTTCAATTTATTGAATTAATGTCAAATAGCAATAAAGATATCAATTTATAAAACATGTAGAAATATGTAATTATCGGTGACTTCAGATAAATCTCTCCATCTAGCATTTCTCCCCCCCCCCCACCTTCATTAAAAAATCATAGCTACAGAAAAAATATATCAAAAAAAGGCTACATATTATGTACATATGTTTCATTAAAATTTCTTAAATATTTAATAACATAAATTCATTAAATATTTCACAAGTTAGTAATTTATACATTAACTTTCTCGGACTAAGAAATTATACGTTTGCTACGTCGGCCATTTAACCAAAACAGCCCCTTTGTATTTGTATTTCTAAACAAGAATTTGTAAAAATGTATAAAAATAATATGGAGCCAAGTATCATTAAATACTCCGGTTAAGATTAACATAAAAAGCATTTTTGCTATATCGGGGTGAAACAGAACAAAAAGTTAATAAAGAATAGTCAGAAAGCGTGGTTTTTCGGCGTACAAGCAGTTTCCAATTTTATGAAATTTATTTCCATAATTAAAGATTTTTATATTTTTCTCATTTTGTGATAGTAAAAATTATGTAACAGATTATCAACAGCTCTTTGTTAGTTCTCGTAAAAAAGTAAATAGTAAAAAATACTATTTAAAATAAACAAACTAAACATAATATTAAAATAATAAATTTTAACTGAGAGTTAGGCTTCTTTAAAGCATTTTTTTAAATTTCCACTTTCACGTGGCCATAGTTCCGAATATATTGATTTTTTAGTAAAAATAATTTGGTGCTTTTTTAAATAGCATAAAATAATCTACAAACTAGATTTAAATCTTTTCTAAAATCAACAATTTTCAAGTTATGAATTAAAGTAAGTACAAAAATGTTGAAAACAAACTCTTCTTCTTTTTGGTTTTATTCAAAACCCTATATCTTTTAAACGAAATATTTTACAAAAACTCTAACTCTATTCCGGATAGGAGATTTAACGGACTGCAACTTTTGTCTAGTAAAAATTTTTGAAAAACCAATACATTTCACAGAAAATCAGAAAATAATAAACAAGGCAGCTACAAAACAAAAAATTAAATTCAGAAAATTTTTATTTTTTGTGAAAAATTATTTTATTAATTAAGTTCATTGATTAATTAATAATTAATTAACCATAATTAATAAAACTAAGCTACTTCTATAACGATTTCGTCTTATAAAAAGTATTTTATAATTTTCGCGCCAAAACGTCCTCGCACCAAAACGGGCTCGCGCCAAACCGGCTTGCGCCAAAACTCCCTCGCGCCAAAACAGGCTTGCGCCAAACCGGCTGCGCCAAAACGTCCTAGACCACGTAACGACAGATCAGTCGAGTACAAATAAGGAAACAGAAGTCACAAAAATTTTGAGTAATACTGCACAACAAATATACGACTTCGACTCTTATTACCGACATCAGGACATCGTAAATTAATAAACAACATACTAAAAATGCAATAATTCTAAGTCCAAGCTCAACTTTTCCTAGTTTTTGAATCACTCTTATGTTTAATTCCGCATTGACTTTTTCAAAATTCATTTTAATTTTTGCAAATTTATCAGCATTTATAAATGCTGACCTGTAAATAATAGCTATTGTAAAACTGTTCCATATAAGCTGATTCGCCAAATTGAAACTCTTCAATGGTTTAATGTATACTTATGTTGGAATTAAAATTACTGAAAATAATTTGTGCCGTGTAAATTTTGTATTAAGATTTTGAGAAATTATGCCTAAAAATGTTTTTGTTTCCAAACTACGCATAACGATTTGAGTTTTTACTATGAAAGCTTATAATTTAATACTCATTTAAAAATTGCCCATTGTTATTGATTATACTCAAATTATTGATTGCGTTTGTATTTGACAAAGTTCTGTAATATAATGTACAATAAATGTAAAAATAATTACATTTTAAACATAATTTATGTAAAGCGTTTATATAATTAATTGAAGTTTGTATAAAAGTAAAAAAAGTAATATCTGATAAAAACTAACACCTCATCAAATTTTGAAGGTAAAATATCATAGCAATATATGTATGTGTATATTTAACTATTTTTTGCTAAGTAAATAATAATTATTGAAGAGCCGAATAAAAACTTTATTCTGTCCGTCAAAGAAGTGCTCACTAATAATTATTGTAAAGGAAAAATTGATTTTGGTATTAAGTAAAATATTACTTTACAGTGTGTTGCTAAAATACGTAGCTCTTTCCTTATCATACGGTCTTTTTCAATATTATTAACCGCTGATATTGCTGATAATAAATTATAACAAATAATTGTAGTCTTTTTCCTTCATTGGTAGTCATATCGCATACTGTTGTAATAACAGCAACTTTTATGCCTATAAAATACAATGTGTAACATTCAATTTTGTACGGCACTGTATATAAAAATTTATTAAAAATAATTCTCCCTTTTTGAATTTTGATAGGAAAACACGAGAACCTGCGTATGCGGTTAAGCCACGGACTAGACTTTCAATCGATCTTTGCTAGAGTTAATAAATTTTGGAAACTTTCGTTAAACTCAATTTGCTTAATTTTTATAACGACCGAACAGCAGGTGATTTACTGGGAAACTTTACTTTGTTAAACACTATAATATTTAAATGGCCATCTTGTATCTCTCTCATAATTCAGAATCGAATTGGGCATGTACATATTTTAAAATTTGAGAATGAGAGAAAAAAAAAGAAAAGAAAATCAAAAAATTATTTAAGTTTTTGTTTATTTTTCTTTATTATGCTTATGTATTAGTTTTTTTTCTATTACATTAAGTGCTTTAATTACTAATATCATTGTATTAACAAACTATTTTATTAATAACCAATGATGTTTGCTGTTAAATTTTTAATTTATTTACTTATTTGTATTACTACAATAATATAAGATGTGACAGTTCCAAGAAAACCAAGAAGCATAGAATAATTGATATTAAAAAATCCAGCTGCTGAAAAGTTTTGACATTGATGGAACGAATGCGTTGTTAAAATACGTAACTCTTTCCTCAGCATGCGGACTTTTTCGATATTACTAACAGTTGGTATTGCCGACAGTAAGTTGTAGCAAATAGTTGTGGTATTTCTTAATTCATTGGTAGTCATATCGCATACTGTAATAATAGCAACTCCCATAACCTATAAAATATAATTTAATTAAATATACCAAAAATAGACAATACACTAAGAAAATTATATTGACGATTTGATGTCTCCAGAAATATTTCTGTAAGTCACAATGTCGTATTCCAAAGTTTTTTCTATTAATATTATTATTACATTGTAACATTAATATAATAAATATGTAACGCACCTCTAATTAGTCAATCTTTTTCCAACTTAAAAATTTACAAAATAAAAACTTAAGAAATCAATGCTCATGCGCAGAAAATAGAGTGTTCACATCAGTGAAAATAAGGCGGCCAATAGGCCGCCAGACTACTAATTATATATTAAAATTAAATTTCTCAACTTAACAGCGCATACGTAGTTCAGTTTTTAAACTATAAATTCAATTTGAACAATAAAGTGGAATTTATTTTATAATGAATTATAATGAACGCTGCCATTTTCAAATGAATTTTTGTATTTTTATATTTATTTATATTTACATTTTTTTAATCTTTCAATAGTGCAGTTTCAATATATGCGTTTGCAAAATTTAAAACAATAAGTGTTGTAATTAATACTATTGCATATAATTTGAATCCTTTAAACTTTGAAGGATCATTTGGAGATAGTATCCCGAAACATATTCCTATACAATGCAATATTCTACTATTGCCTACGCAAGGAGAGTTTAATTCCGAACCATACATAACAATTTGATCTTCTACTATGAGCGGATTTAGTATACACAATAAATAAAAACAAAAAATACTATAAAGAAGATTAATGACTTATATTCTAATTATATTGTTCTTGTATCAATTATTTTCAAATTATTTTTTTGTGTTCATATTGTCCTGTACTTTCTCACAATTTAATATTTATTATGTAATAATATTTTATTTGATGATTTTTGTTTTGAAGTTTAAATTAAAAATATAAAATGTGGTGTCGTGGAACACCAGATAGGAACGAAGTACCTTATTACATAAATATTAATTTCAAGTTCTAGTCGAGGTAAAAAATAAATAATTATTCGGATATAAATATTTTATTATGATTTTTTTATCGATAAAAATCAAAAACTACTTTACAAAATTGCCAAAATAGCGATTTCAGCATGTGTCAAAGTCAATGTAAATCCGCAATCATCGCGGTCATCTTTGAAGTTTTCGAAATTTTTTTTGCACATTCGGCTTTAGATAATTTTTTGCATCTAAGTGGAATTTTTTAAAATCGATTTATTTTTAATTTTGGGGGTTTTATTTTCAGTGGAAATTTTTAAAATTAATTTTTAAAATTATTAAATTATATTTTTTTAAATTATTTGTCGGTTTAACAATTTTAACGCGTTTTTAATTCGCAATACGCAAAGAGTAGCTTATATAACGTATCACTATCAATTATATCGATACCCATTGTGGCGTAGAGCGAAGAGCTTCTTCTACACATTTTAGCCGAAGGTTCGCATCCCGGTAAAGGCAACTTTTTTTCTAGAGAAATTTGCAAACCTATGACTCGTGGTTTCCGAATATGTACTAATGCTGAGCAGATGTTCCACTTTTGACCACCAGATGGTGTAATTTATTATCAAACGATATAAAAATCTTACGCATTTTCGTTACGGACGTTTTTTTCCGATTAGGGTACCCCCTTCGCATCCTCCCATAAGGAACTTCGTTCCAAAAGAAATGTAAAGATTTTGTTTTGAAAAGGTTGGCAGTAAGAGCCAAGATGGCAAGTAGAGTGAATGTTTCATTTTGATTTTATTAGTTTTCAGATATATTTTGATAAGTTTCTTTTTGAAGTGAAATATAAATAAATTAATTTTGAATGAGTGGTTTAATTGAGTAGTAAGATTAAATTTCAAGAATTTTTGGTAATAAGAAAGTTGCAAGATAGAAAAAGAAGTCTCGTGTAATTGTAAGTAAAACATTAAATTATCTTCAAAACTCATCTTGTCACTCACTTTCAATTTTTAATAAAGTAACTAATTAAAAAAAAACACTTTTTAATTTTCAAAATATCTCAAAATCTTACTACAAAATCAGCGCAGAAGAAATTAAAAGTTCAAGGTTTTGGAAGGAAAGGAAAAAGGAAAAAATTCAGCTGCTGAAAATTTTAGGCATTGATGGATAGAACATATTAATATTTATACTTCTTTTATAAATAAAATAACTTTATAAGATTTTATTTTAGAAATAAATATTTGATTTATTTTAAAAGAATAAATGTACCTATTTATTTAAAAAATACAAAAGTATTTAAAAAATAATACGTGAATGTCGAACAAATTTATAACAGAGACTAAAAAATTTGGATAACTTTATTAACTATTTATCTACATGGCTTAGTGGCGTAGTATACCGAGTGAGTGTATTTAAACTACAACAATCAATTTTATAAAAAAAATAATTGTAAGTCTTCCGATTCTTTCATTTATTTTTAGAACTTTTGTTCTGTTTTTTACCATTAGCAGTGAAGTTGGCGCGACCAAGCATCAAACTGCAATCTCCCGCTCCGTAGCTTATACCTCATTGCTGATTTAATTGAAAGTAAAAATATAAATTATTTAAAATAAAAATTTAAAATATAAATTGAATGGAATATCAAAAAAAAAAAAAATCTTATTGATTATTTTTCGATTTCAAACCTCAAAAATATTTAATTTATTTATGAATTTAAGAGCTCGTTTTATTGGGGCATATTGCTGTCACTAATCATAATTATTTTTGCTCAAGTTTATATCCAACTGGCCATCATTTACTGCCAATAGGTCTAAAAGGCAACCTCTTGGTGTGTTAATAAAAAATTAACTGTTAAATGCAATTTTTTATTTCACATAAGTATTATTGCAATGATTTTTTAGCAAAAAGCTATGTTCCCAAGCATTTCTAGTAAGTGCTCCAAGCTTGCTCTTAAATGCGGGAGCAGAGACGGTCGTATCTCAAGGTGGGTTCTAATTGAATTAAATCGCTCTTTTTCAAATAAACAAATCGCACTTCTAAAAATAATTTACAAATCACACGTAATTATATTTCCACATAAAATACAAAAATTTCCAATCCAAAAATAATAAATTCGTCTACAAAAATTATGATTAAATCAAATCCAAACTAAAGTAAATGTTAAATAAAATTTTAATTTTCTTTAAAGGGACCGAAGTTTCAATTTACTATTATCAATTTGTCGGCTTATCAATCTTGCACATTCGTTCCCACAAATGTAATTTTAATGCAAATTTTAACTTTCCAATTTTACACATCCAAATTCAATTCACTATTTCAAAAATAATCACTCTCCAAATTCATTTCAAATCTATCGTTTAGTGGCAACTCATTAAAAAATATCCAAAATAATTCCAAATTTCAAAAATACGCAGTAATGCAATCGCATAAAAATCACTTTATTTAACTCAAAAATATAACTCACAACTTTCAAATCAATTAAAACAAAAAAATCTCAATAATTAAGGCAGTATTCTAGTCTAGAAGTCTGAATTTCAGACATTTTTTGACGGTAGATAAAAGAAAAGCAATTAATATTTTAACTATACATGTTTTTGTTATTGATTTATATATATCTTAGGAATTCACAAAAAAATTTTCAAAAGAAAATAAATAAATTTCACAAAGTTACACGTTATTGACCCTTCAGGTCATCTGAAAAAAACAAAAAAAAAAGATTCTTTATCAATACAAATGTCATTATGGTAGGAACCAGAAAAAATGAAAAAATAAAGGTTTTTCTCGCGAAATAGCTGCTACTCAAATAAAAAAGTTGATTTTTTCAGTTATTTTTTAACTTTCCGAATTTTTAAAAAAAAGTAAAAATTGAAAATTATGATTTTTTGTTGGTTCCAACCATAGGGAGATATATACAGAAAATTCATACAAAATTTCAAGAAAATCGGTCAATTAGAACTTGAGATTTTATGTCAACCGTTTCGAAAAAAGTAGTTTCGAAAAAAACACGATTAAAAATTTAAGTTAAGCTTCAGGCAGTCTAACTGATAGAACAATACATATTACATACATTTCTTCAATCAACGATTCCGGTTCCATATATCGGGCCTTTTTCTACCTCAAATTGGATATTTAAATAAGTAAATTAAAAAAAAAACAATAAAGAGTATTTTTTAATACTTTTCATAGATTCGTACCATCTTAACCGGTCGAGTTGCCACGACACTAAAATGGCAATAATTTTTAAAATAATTGGAATTTAAAAAAATCCTTTTAAGAAGATATTCTTGAATATCTAAACTATCGAAATATGAAAACAAACTTTTTCGATTTTTTCAACTTTTTAGACTAGAATACTGCCTTAACTAGCCAAAAGTCGCACCGCCCACTCGTGTGGCGACTCGTGGCAAAAAGCCTTCAACTTCCTGTCATTCGCCCCCATCTCTCTAATTTTCAATGTTACCATTTAAACTTCATAAACTCAAATTTTTTATCAAAATTTACCGGGTGGGTGCGAATCTCTTTGAAACACGACAGTATATAATATTATTATAATTACCTGTTTATTAGCATTTAGACATTTTTACACATATTATATTAAAAAATGATTTTGATGATAACTAATGTAATTTACCGGTAAATTTAAATTTACTTAATGATTTGTATTAGTACAATGATATAAGAAGTGATAGTTCCAAGAAAACCAAGAAGCATAGGGTAATTGATATTAAAAAATCCAGCCGCTGAAAAGATTGGGCATTGATGGAACGAATGCTTTGCTAGAATAAGTAATTCTTCCCTTAAAATGCGATCTTGCTCGATATTGCTAACCGCTGGTATTACTGACAATAAATTGTAGCAAATAGTTGTTGTATTTCTTACTTCATTGGTAGTCATATCGCATACTGTAACAATTGCAACTCCCATTACCTATAAAATATAGTTTAATTAAATATACCAAAAATTAAAAACAAGTGACAATAATAATCTAAGCAAATTTTATTAACATCTTGTTGTCTCCAGAAATATGTCTAGAGTTCTGTCGTGTACGATTAAAAGTTTACTATGTAAAATAAAAAAAGGAATTCGCTATTTATTTAAAGTTTTCTAATTTGCTCTTCTTATATTATATCAACTAAACTAAATCAAGCAAAAGAAAGTTTTCAGATCATTCAGGCACCGAAAAAAAAATGAGTAATAGTACATGAAAGTAATGAACAATTAACTGACAAATTTGATCAAAGCCTTGAAACACAAGATGTTAAAATGAACTCCAAATGTATTGAGAGTATTAAAAACTTTTGATGGGGATAAATTTAATGACCAATATGAAATAAATAATATTAGATTCATGAAGAAAATAAAATTTGGTATGGACAAAGTCGAAATATGAGGATGATTTAGGAAAAATTAAAGATGAATATGTTAAAATATCAAAAATATAGGACTTTTCCAAAAGGGAATAGTTTATTAAATTTTGAAATTTGGTTTAATAACAGACTTTGGAAAAATTTGCAAATAGATTTTAAAAAATCAACAATTAAACAAAAATTGGAATACACTTACTATAATTAGGATATTCCAAAATCCAAAAAACATGGTTAATATAGTTTCGTTATTTTTATTTAGCACAGTAAGACTAATATAATTAATCCATTCTAGTATCTCTATAAAAACTGTAAATACAATGAATCCAAAAACCCATCCAAAAACTTGATTTATCAACAACTGATTTTTTTAAATAATTTTTAAAATATTTTTTAAGTAATTAACTCTTCGTGCGGGAGTTAAAATTAAATATCTAACAGGCATCGTACTTCTTATATTGTATATAAATTGTAAGTGATAATTTAAGGTTTTTATTTCAAGTTTTAATACAAAAACATAGCGATAGATTAAAAATACACAAGTCACGAAGTATAAATTGTTAAAATCTTCAACACTGCCTTCCACCAAATAAAAAATTCCAATTTGTATAAACGAAAACACGTTATTCAAAATTATTATACAGCACATCAAAAATCCTATAATTTTTACCAACAATTCAAGATTTTCCGATTTTTGAGTCGCATTTAGGTTCAATTGTAAATTGACCTCTTCAAAATGAATCGGAATTTTTCGGAATTTTTCAATATTGATAAATGCTGACTTGTAGATAATATCAATAATGATAAAAAGCGACCAAAGGTAGTTCGCCATTGTAAAATATTGCTTCAAAGAATTTTCGAAAAATATATATGCGTTTGCAAAATTTAAAACAATAAGTGTTGTAATTAATACTATTGCATATAATTTGAATCCTTTAGACTTTGAAGAATCATTTGGAGATAGTATCCCAAAACATATTCCTATACAATGCAATATTCTACTATTGCCTACGCAAGGAGAGTTTAATTCCGAACCATACATAACAATTCAATTTTCTACTATGAGCGGATTTAGCATACACAATAAATAAATACAAAAAATACAATAAAGAAGATTAATGACTTATATTCTAATTATATTGTTCTTGTATCAATTATTTTCAAATTATTTTTTTGTGTTCATATTGTCCTGTATTTTCTCACAATTTAATATTTATTATGTAATAATATTTTATTTGATGATTTTTGTTTTGAAGTTTAAATTAAAAAGAAATGTAAAGATTTTGTTTTGAAAAGGTTGGCAGTAAGAGCCAAGATGGCAAGTAGAGTGAATGTTTGATTTTGATTTTATTAGTTTTCAGATATATTTTGATAAGTTTCTTTTTGAAGTGATATATAAATAAATTAATTTTGAATGAGTGGTTTAATTGAGTAGTGAGATTAAATTTCAAGAATTTTTGGTAATAAGAAAGTTGCAAGAGAGAAAAAAGAGTCTCGTGTAATTGTAAGTAAAACATTAAATTATCTTCAAAACTCATCTTGTCACTCACTTTCAATTTTTAATAAAATAACTATTTAAAAAAAAACACTTTTTAATTTTCAAAATATCTCAAAATCTTACTACAAAATCAGCGCAGAAGAAATTAAAAGTTCAAGGTTTTGGAAGGAAAAAGGAAAAAATTCAGCTGCTGAAAATTTTAGGCATTGGTGGATAGAAAATATTAATATTTATACTTCTTTTATAAATAAAATAAATTTATAAAATTTTATTTTAGAAATAAATAATTGATTTATTTCAAAAGAATAAATGTACCTATTTATTTAAAAAATACAAAAGTATTTAAAAAATAATACGTGAATGTCGAACAATTTATAATAGAGACTAAAAAATTTGGATAACTTTATTAACTATTTATCTACATGGCTTACTGGCGTAGTATACCGAGTGAGTGTATTTAAACTACAACAATAAATTTTATAAAAAAAATAATTTTAAGTCTTCCTATTCTTTCATTTATTTTTAGAACTTTTGTTCTGTTTTTTACCATTAGCAGTGAAGTTGGCGCGACCAAGCATCGAACTGTAATCTCCCGCTCCGTAGCTTATACCTCATTGCTGATTTAATTGAAAGTAAAAATATAAATTATTGAAAATAAAAATTTAAAATATAAATTGAATGGAATATCAAAAAAAAAAAAAATCTTATCGATTATTTTTCGATTTCAAACCTCAAAAATATTTAATTTATTTATGAATTTAGGAGCTCGTTTTATTGGGACATATTGCTGTCACTAATCATAATTATTTTTGGTCAAGTTTACATCCAACTGACCATCATTTACTGTCAATAGGTCTAAAAGGCAATCTCTTGGTGTGTTAATAAAAAATTAACTGTTAAATAGAATTTTTTATTTCACTTAAGTATGTATTGCAATGGTTTTTTAGCTAAAAGCTATGTTCCCAAGCATTCCTAGTAAGTGGTGCAAGCTTGCTTTAAATGCGGGAGTAGAGACCGTCGTATCTCAAGGTGGGTTCTAATTGAATTAAATCGCTCTTTTCCAAATAAATACAAAAATTTCCAATCCAAAAATAAAAAATTCATCTCCAAAAATTATGATTAAATCAAATCCAAACTAAAGTAAATGTTAAATAAAATTTTAATTTTCTTTAAAAGGAACGAAGTTTTAATTTACTATTATCAATTCGTCGGCTTATCAATCTTGCACATTCGTTCCCACAAATGTAATTTTAATGCAAATTTTAACTTTCCAATTTTACACATCCAAATTCAATTCACAATTTCAAAAATAATCACTTTCCAAATCCATTTCAAATCTATCGTTCAGTAGCAACTCATTAAAAAATATCCAAAATAATTCCAAATTTCAAAAATACGCAGTAATGCAATCGCATAAAAATCACTTTATATGAAACTCAAAAATTATAACTCACAACTTCAAATCAATTAAAACAAAAAAATCTCAATAATTAACAAGCCAAAAGTCGCACCGCCTACTCGTGCGGCGACTCGTGGCAAAAAGCCTTCAACTTCCTGTCATTCGACCCCATCTCTCCAATTTTCAATGTTACCATTTAAACTTCATAAAATCAAATTTTTTATCAAAATTTACCGGTCGGTGCGAATCTCTTTGAAACACGACAGTATATAATATTATTATAATTACCTGTTTATTAGCATTTAGACATTTTTACACATATTATATTAAAAAATAATTTTGATGATAACTAATGTAATTTACTGGTAAATTTAAATTTACTTAATGAGTTGTATTAGTACAATGATATAAGAAGTGATAGTTGCAAAAAAACCAAGAAGCATAGGATAATTGATATTAAAAAATCCAGCCGCTGAAAAGATTGGGCATTGGTGAAACGAATGCCTTGCTAGAATACGTAACTCTTCCCTTAGCATGCGATCTTCCTCGATATTGCTAACCGCTGGTATTACTGACAATAAATTGTAGCAAATAGTTGTCGTATTCCTTACTTCATTGGTAGTCATATCGCATACTGTAACAATTGCAACTCCCATTACCTATAAAATATAGTTTAATTAAATATACCGAAAATTAAAAACAAGTGACAATAATAATCTAAGCAAATTTTATTAACGTCTTGTTGTCTCCAGAAATATGTCTGGAGTTCTGTCGTGTACTATTAAAAGTTTACTATGTAAAAATAAAAAATAATATAATAAAATCAGATCACTCAAAAATATAAAAAAAAACGATGAATTCGCTGATTATTTAAAGTTTCCTGATTTGCTTTCTTATGTATCAACTAAACAGCGCCGTATTGTAAAACAATAAAATTTCCTATCAGCGAAATTTAATTGAAAAATATTAAATACATAAAACATATTTTTTTCCAAAAACAGGACTTTACTAATATAATGCTCCTGGGGAAAAGGGAGTTTTCAGATCATTCAGGTCACCAAAAAAAAAAAAATAATAATAGTAGGTACATGAAAGTAATGAACAATTATTTAACTGACAAATTTAATCAAAGCCTTGAAACACAAGATGTTAAAATGAACTCTAAATGTATTGAGAGAATTAAAAACTTTCGATGGAGATAAATTTAATGGCAAATATGGAATAAATCATATTGGATTCATGGAGAAAATAAAAATTGGAATGGACAAAGTCGGAATATCAGAATGATTTATGAAAAATTAAAGACAAATATTTTAAAATTGCAAAAATATGGGATATTTGTTTAATTACAGAGTTTGATAAAATTTAGAAATAGATTTTAAAAAATCAACAATTAAACAAAAATTGGAATACACTTACTATAATTAGGAAATTCCAAAATCCAAAAAATATGGTTAATATAGTTTCGTTATTTTTATTTTGCAAAGTAAGACTAATATAATTAATCCATTCTAGTATCTCTATAAAAACTGTAAATACAATAAAACCAATAATCCACCCAAAAACTTGATTTATCAACAACTGATTTTTTAAAATAATTTTTAAAATATTTTTTAAGTAATTAACTCTTCGTGCGGGAGTTAAATTTAAATATTTATTAGGCATCGTACTTCTTATATTGTATATAAATTGTAAGTGATAATTTAAGGTTTTTATTTCAAGTTTTAATACAAAAACATAGCGATAGATTAAAAATACACAAGTCACGAAGTAGAAATTGTTAAAATTTTGAACACTGCATTTCACCAAATAGAAAATTCCAATTTGTATGAACGAAAACACACTATTCAAAATTACTAGACAGCAGATCAAAAATCCTATAATTTTGACAAAAAATTCAAGATTTTCCGATTTTTGAGTCGCATTTAGGTTCAATTGTAAATTGACCTCTTCAAAATGCATCTCAATTTTTCTGAATTTTTCAATATTGATAAATGCTGACATGTAGATAATATCAATAACGATAAAAAGCGACCAAAAGTAGTTCGCCATTGTGAAATATGCAATCAAAGAATTTTTGAAAAATATGTATGCGTGTACAAAATTTAAAACAATAAGTATTGTAATTAACACTATTGCATATAATTTGAATCCTTTAAACTTTGAATGATCATTTGGAGATAGTATCCCGAAACATATTCCTATACAATGTAATATTCTATTTCCTACGCAAGGAGAGTTTAATTCCGAACCGTACATTACGATTTGATTTTCTACTATGAGCGGATTTAACATATAATTTCAATATCAATATAATAATTAATGACAATGACAATGAAATAATTATATTCCAAATATATTGTTCTTGTATCGATTATTTTCAAATTATTTTTTTGTGTTTATATATTACGAGGTTCTAATGTATTAACAATGTACATACAACAATTGATCTGTTTTAACGAATAATTAATTTTATTGTTATCTAATTTCTCTAATCTTCCAAAATCTCAAATAGAGCTGACATTTGAAGCAACCATTAAAATATCAAATTATCTTCAAGACTCATCTTCTCACTCACTTTCAATTTTAAATAAAATAACTATTAAAAAAACACTTTTTAATTTTCAAATATCATATTATATAATATGATATGATATTATATGATATGATGAATATTATAAATATTTAAATTAAAAAAAATTAATAACATAATAGATGGAAATATTTCTGTAAGTCTAATTAGCAAAAATTAATTTTTCCAAAATTTTCACCCAACCCTAAATAAGATTTTAGGTTATGGAACTTATACACAGTTTCAAGATAATTAAATAAAATTGTAAAAGCTGAATTTCTTTAATAAAAAATTGGATAATTAAAAGAAATTTTAATTTTAATTCAGATTATATACATTTTTTATTCAGCAACATCGTGATATTTTAGAAAACAATTTTTTTTTCATTTACTTGTAAATACGCACCGCACGCTAAGCTTTTAGAATGAGGACGCCATACCTCTATGGAGGACGCAAATCTATCGCAGTTGACGAACATTGTTCACATCGTCTTCGTGCTTTTGTAAAAACGGGCCAGTGAGATCCCCTATTTTCTAAACGAACATCAGGCAACACGCTATAATTATATTTTCTTTTCCGGGATGGTAGAGCAGAACAATTTTGAATGCAAAGAGGTCTTAGTGGGCTCCTAGAAGTACGCGAACTCCTAGGGCTAACACTAGCATTTGCAAGTCCTAATGAAACTCCTCTTCTCAAATCTTGCAGTGAGACATTTTCTTCTTGTTTATTCCAAGATTATTTAATTATATTTCACAAGTTAAAAAATTAATTTATTATATATCAGTTCCATAATAATTTGACAAAAATTGAACTGTTCGGTTATCATACCATTTTACAAATACAATATTCGTGCAAGTGAACCCAAAAATCAGTATCTCCTTTGCTCATGCTCTTATCAGCAGCATATTTTTTAGTAATCCTTTCCTATTATTTCTTCAAATCTATGTCTAAGCATAACAGCATTAACTAAAGGAATTCTTAAGTCTTCTGCTGATCACCAATAGTTTTTATAACTGAGCAGTTGATGGTAGCCTATGAAAAAGTTTATACTACCAATAAAAGCAAGCAACCATCTCTTTTTAGATATGGTATTTTATCTCTTTGTAGTATAGTACTTCTAAGTCGTTTGGCCAATTTGAAACAAATTTGGAACACTTGCTCACTAAGGACTCGGCTTAGGTTTCTGTACAAATCCTGTGTTTGTAGCAAACAAGCTATAAGACAGGCTACTCAAATGGAATGTGAACGCGATATAGAAGATTTCGGTTGAAAGAACAAGGCAAGTTCAATATTTTTAAGATTTTAGTTACCTCCCCCCCCCACTTTCAGCCGCTTTAGTTCTGATGTTTAGTACTAATTGAATAGCACATTAACCAGATTGCGCCTTAAACAAACTAACCCGAGCAACGCCGGATACGTCAGCTAGTAAATAATAAAATTAAATTTTAAAGAAAAACATAGCATTTATGTTAAATTATGTTGACAGATATGTATTAATTCCTGTCAATTGATCCAAAGGACGATATTTTACAGTCAAACAATGAAATTGGAAACTTCATTTGGAAACAATTGGAAATTGGTCTTATTTGCCAATAATAGTTAAAAAAAATTAGCTGTTAAAAATAATTTTTTATTTCAACTAAACAAAAACGTTAAAATAATACATTTTTAGGAATTAAATTTTTGAAATTTTATGAAAAAAAGAAAATAATGATTTACTTTAACATTTTTGTTTAGTTTATTTTTAACATTGCATACTAGTAACCCCCACAAAAAACCACTTAAAAAAAACACGTGGCACTCGCGAGTTGTCTGTAAAGTCGGTTTACGAACGATAATTTTACGTGAGAACGTCATAAGAAAACATTGATAAAAAATTGCATACTTTTATGAATTGAATTGAATTATGTTTTCTTATGACGAAAAATCACATAAAATTATCGTCCGTAAACCGAGTGTTAATTTAAAAGGATGAAATTGGACAAATAAATCAAATTCATGAAACTGATGCTTTTGAAAAGCCCGCCAAAACCTGCTTGATATAATAATATATTCTTTTGCACTGCGTTAACTTGTCATTAAAACAGAATGATTTTTAAAACTCTGGTTAAAAACATTAATTTTCAAATATTATTTACAGTTTTTGCAAAATTAATTTAATTAATTTGTTTAAATATAATCACGAACAATTAGTTATAGAAATAAACTAAAATCAAATCAATGTCAATAAATTGTTAATTTGAAATGACGAAATTGGACAAATAAATGAAATTTTTTGAATTGTTGCTTTTAAAAAGCCCGCCTTGTCATTTTAGACACATTGTTATGACATGTGTGAGGTAAGCCGATCGTGTCTCTCTATCGCTTGTTCCGCGCTATCGCTTGCACGCGGAACGTGACAATGAGTCATGTTTTTTCGTGCGTGCAGTCGGTATATCGATTTATAAGACGTTATCACGTCAAAATTCATTTTTACACATATTATATTGAAACATATTATACTATATTATTTGCTGTTAAATTTTTAATTTATTTATTTATTTGAATTAGTACAATAATATAAATAGTTACAGTTCCAAGAAAACGCATAAGTGTATTGTAATTTATATTAAAAAATTCAGCTGCTGAAAAGTTTGGGCATTGGTGGAACGAATGCGTTGCTAAAATACGTAATTCTTCCCTTAACATACAATCTTGTTCGATATTGCTAACAGCTGACATTGCTGACAATAAATTATAGCAAATAATTGTTGTATTTTTTCCTTCATTGGTAGTCATATCACATACTGTAATAACTGCAATTTCCATGACCTATAAAATACAATTTAATTAAATATAATAGAAATAAACTTAAAAATGAATTTCAAGTAGATTTTTGTAGTAATTAGTACCTATGTATAATTAAATATAAAATTAAACAAAAACTAAACAGAACAGCTAAGTAAAGAATACATACGTAGAAAAATTTTATTTAAAGAACAATAAAAAAAATTTTATAAATAAAATAAATTAATAAAATTTATTTTAAAAATAAATATTTTATTTATTTAAAAAAAATAAATAAATTTATTTAATTTATTACGCGATTGAAGTAAATCTTTTTGGCATTATGACAGATGACGATTAAGTTAAAAATAAAAATATAAAAACAGAAAATTCAAATAGCTGTCAATATATAATCATCATAGAGCCATTTTATTCAATAGAAAATCTAGCAAACCAAAGTATGAACTCGAATGAAATCTGAATATAACTTTAAAATATAAGCAAACTTGACAGACAGTCACAAATTCACAATAGAAACTAGTTTCATTATAATTATTATATACTCTAAGAGCTAATGTAGCTATCTTTTTTTAACACATACATTGGATATCGTTATTATTTTCGACGTACCGTATTTTTAAATTCCCACCCTTATAAATGACAAATTTATTTAAAAAAATAAGCAAACCAAACATAATATTAAAATAATGATTTTAATAATACTTAAAAAACAATAAAAAACGACAATAATATACATTTTAACAGATTTAGACTTAGAATATTTAAAAAAAAAGAATAAAACTGACAAAAATCTTTAAATATTGACTAAGAATTTTAAAAACAGTCTTTGAAAAAAGACGCTCAAAATTCTATTAATATTATTTCAATTTTAATTAATATTAAATATTATTTTTCTATGTAAGTATGTATTCTTTACTTAACAGTTAAAATTCATTATTTTAATATTGTGTTTGGTTTGTTTATTTTAACATTACATACTACTAACTACCACACTATCCACTTAAAAATTCATTTTTTATGTTAATGTTCTATTACATTTATTTCAATTCATTTTTGTTGCACCTATATTACTAGTTATTAATTTAAAAATACCGCCATATTGCCGTAACGCATTTCCGTTGCATTGTCGTTCAATTACCCCAGTTTTACTTCAAAAATAATACGTGAATATTGAAACAATTAATAAAAAAGAACAAAAAAAGTGGTAAACTTGGATTTAACATGTTTGGGTAGCCTAGTATATCGAGTGTATTTAAACTACAACAATAAACTTTAAAAAGAGTAACTGAAAGTCTTCTTTTCCTTTAACTGATTTTTAGAACTTTCCTTCTATTTTTACCATTAAAGAACCAAGTAATTTTACTAATAGTTCTGCGAGCATTAACATAAAATTCTGGTAGGGTACTAACCTTGCCAGATGCATAGCCCTTAGATCAAACTCGGGCTTTAGATCACAGCAGTGCAGTTGGTGCGACCAAGCATCGAACTGCGTTCCACCTCCTCCGTAACATGTCGATTTAAGCTTTATACTACTCTGCTGGTTTAATTGGTAGTAAAAATATAAATTATTAAAAATAAAAATTAAAAGTATAAAGTATAAAGGGAAGTATTGAGTGGAATATCAAAAAAGAAATTTCGATTTCAAACCTCAAAAATATTTAATTTATTAGTTCTCGAAATTTGAAATAACCTAACTTTACGAAATCATAATTCTTCGTGATCAATTTTACATTCAGCTGGTCATCACGGACTAATTTAATTAATTTGTTCTAATCTCTTTTATTTTACGATGTTTTATTTTACGTGTTTTTCAATAAATACTCGTATTTGTATTTTATGTGTAATATTTGGTTCTTCAATTTGAATTACCGCCTTCTCAAATCAAAGTTCCAAACCAAACCAAAGCTGTGATCGTCAAACAAACCTTGCACGTTGTGATCCCCTCGTAATCACACTTACAAGTCTTTTTAAATCTGTGGATGGCTCTTTGAATATTAACGTCGTTACCTTGTTTACTAACCTCTAACCTCACCTAAACTTATATGTGCCAGTGGCGTAACCACTGACAGGACACCTGAAGGAATAATTAGTACACACAAATTAAATAAAACACAGGATTCGGTTTAACGATGAATATTTATTTAACCGAAAAGAAAAAGGTAGTCCAACAACCAATTTACCAGCAAAGTTAATCTCCTTGATATCATTTCATTTAGTTTGAAATTTGATTTAATAACTGTTCAATAATTAATTCCCCTGATCGTAACTTTTTTACTTGTTTATTCATATGTAATGACCAACCACAATCTATATAATACTGTGTAAAGAAGCGCCTATATGTATTATTTTATATTATGTAAGATCTTTAAATAATAAACCCTTATATGCTAAATTGTTCGTTCTTAACTACTACCTTGTCAACTTAAACCTAAGATCGTCACCACTTAATTAATATGTCGTCAATGCTTAATCTAAGTTCGTCCCCTTAATTTGTAATTGGTCATTTCTTAAAATCTAACTGGTCAATACTTAAATCTAAATAAATCGCTCATACTTAAAACTAGCGTCATCATCCTAAATTATTATGTAGCCGCAAATAATCATAAGGAACTTTGTTAATATTTGTTAATAACAGTTCTTGAATATCATAATTGGTATTATCTCATTGAGATATATTTGAAAAAAGAGAAGAAAAACAAGCAACTTGTTCACAGAACTTGCTGCCACATAAAAGGTCCTATTGCGGTTACAACTTCCAGTGATCAGCCATTTCTGCGACATGTTGCGATGACCATCTTATGATCTCAAGCGTCCACCCCCCCCCCTGTTGTGCAATTCATCTAAATTAAATTATCTAATGCTATATATTTTTCTACTTCAAACAACCGCCTTCATATTAATTATCTTAAACAAACACCCTTACTTCGTATTCCCGCAATAATCTCTACTCATCGATCTTTCGTATTATAAAGATACCTTTTAGATCACATATGAATAATCAATCTTTTTCATTACATTAAACATCCCGTTTAAATATAATAATTTATAAATCATAATCTCAAACCAATAATTAAATCTTAAAACTGAAAATGAAGTAATTTTAAAATAGTTTTAAACTTGTGACCGCGTGGTCAATCACTTATTACGTATTAACTTGAAAAATTCTAACACCCCATCCTGTCCTTATTTAAAAAGATTATAATTAATAAATTTATTTAACTTACGTATTTTAAATTTGTTGATAACTAAAATATATTTGAAATAATTTTAAATTCAATTATTGAATAACTTTTTTAAAACATTCGCCGCACCAAAACCACAACCTCCTTTTTCGATGTTCAAAAACGTAAGGGCCTACCTGCGTCTCTTTTTTTCTAACGGAAATCGACTTCCTGTGTTTTCAAACCCCTGTTGCCAAATCGTTGTATTTTAAAGTAACCAAAAATGAACTAAATTTAAAATTTCGCGCCCATTATATTTAAATTCAAATTTACAATATTACATAATATGTAATTTTATTTATGTATTCTTTTATCTCAGGACAGTGCAGCTTACTCAGTTTTAGAACTGCTAAATATTTATTAATACTATTACCAATAGAAGTCATTACTATACATGATAATAAAAATACTACCTACTATAATTAGAAAACACCAAATTCCATAAAGTATGGTGTATACGATTTCGTTATTTTCTATTCTCAACAATAGTATAATATAATTAATCCATTCCAGTATTTCCATAAAAACTGTAAATGTAATGAACGCAAAAGCGCAGCCGAACACTTCATTTATCAGCAACTGAGTTTTTAAAATAAGATTTAAAATATTTCTTAAGTGATTAACTCTTTGCGCGGTGGTTAAATTTAAATATTTATCAGACATCACACTTCTTATATCGTATATAGATTGTAAGTGATAATTTAAGGTTTTTAATTCAAGCTTCAATACAAAAACATACCGATAGATTAATAATACACAAATCATGAAGTAGCAGTTGTCAGCATTTTGAGCGCTGGCTTTCAACAAATGAACAATTCCTATTTCTATGACTGCAAACGCGTCCTTAATAATTATTATACAGCACAATAAAAATGCTATAATTTTTAGCAAAAATTCAATATTTTCAGATTTTTGAGTAACATTTAAGTTCAATTCCGAATTTATCTCTTCGAAATGCATCTTAATTTTTCTAAATTTGTCAAAGTTGATAAATGCCGACTGGTAATAAAAAGCAATAAAGAAAATAAGCGACCAAAATTGCTTCGTTAAATGAAAATATACAACCATAGAATTTCTGAAATATATGTATGCGAGCACAAAATTGGAAACAATCAGTGTTGTAATTAACACTATCGCATATAATTTAAATCCTTTATAATATTTCGAATGGTTATATGGAGATGTGATCCCGAAACATACTCCTATACAATACAATATTGTGCATTTGCCTAAGCAAGAAGAATTTGATTCCGAACCATACATAACGATTTTATTTTCTACTATAAACAAATTTAATTTAATCTACTATAAACGAATTTCCATAGGTATAATAATTAATGGCTGTCATAAAATATTCTACTTGTGTCAATTATTTACAAATTATTGTTTTACTTTCTTACTTGACAAGGTTATATTATACAATTAATAAATCGCAACAATTACCTATTGTTGAAAAACATGTTTGAGTTACTCAAACATGTTTTTCGTTAAATCCAGTGGCGGCCGGTCAGGGGAGTCTTTGAGACTGCGTCTCCCCAGACAAAGTGAGTCACCAAAAAGAAAAAAAAATGCTTTAATAAAAATCATAATTTTTAATAAAATTTCCACAGACACTATTCGTATTGAAAAAATTATGTGGTGTTTTAATTTCTTAATCATATTTTTACATAATTATTATCTAAAGAAAAGCTTTTGAAATCAACACCTGCAGAAATTTAATAGTGATGCTGAATTGCTATACGATAAAATAACGACGGCTGCCAGTTACAATAGACGTTCTTACCAAAGACTCATGCTATGCTAAATGCTATCAGTACATAACGTATACGAACGTAAAGGAGTGAGGAAATTGCATACAGCAACTATTTCAACATTGAGTCTTGTTTCTTGAAAGTTTATGCAATGTAATTTATGTACATATTTGCTATTACAAGTTCTAGGTTTTTGTGCATTTATTGCTGTATTATAATTTTTTAATTTTTTTTATCAATGGAAATAAACGATAAATTAAAAAATTATTTTTTAACTAAAATTATTTTTTTAACTAAAAATTAACTAATAGACCAACACCCTTTCTTTCAGCCTTTTATTGGAATATAAAGAAGGTAAATTTACTAGAAAATTTCAGTGCAATTGGTATACTAATTTTTGTGGCCTACTGGTTGCAATAAGCAAAATAAAAAGTTTTGTTTTACTTGCGTAATTTTTGGCGGAGAAAATGAATGTTGATGAATTGTCTACAATAAAAAATTTTATAAGAAAAGCAGAAAAACATTCTATATAAATACATTCAACAATAATATTTTTTTGAGAAATCAAGAAAAATTTCATGTTTTGAATAAATTCGAATTGAATAATGTGATATCTGAAAGTCAAAGACTTACTGCCCTAAAACATAGTAAAACGTCAGTATAAATAGACGTTTACTAGCACGTTTAATCCATGTTGTTTGTTATTTGAGTAAACAATAAATTGCTTTTCGTGAACATCGAGAAAATAACGAATTTTTAAATAAAGGGAATTACCTATCTTGAATTACTATAACTACTTGCACAAGAAGAGCAGTTGCTTAAAGAACACTTTTTGTTATCAATAATATTTAAACGAATATCTAAGACAATACAAAATGATTTAATAAAGTGTGTAACTTCAATTTTAAACTCAAGAATTATTATGTATGTACATTATTTAGATACATTATGTATCTACATAGTTAATAAGTAAATACTGCTATTATTACTTTTTAATACTTTAGATTTCCAGTCTCCCCAAATTACTTACTCACGGACCGCCACTGATTAAATCTAAAATCAGTAGCGGTTTTAAAGAACAGGCAAGTTAGGCCCGGCCTATCCAAAATTTAATGTACATAAATAACATTTTCTTTATGTATAATATAATTAATATTTTAATATTGCAGACAATTAATATTTGTTATTTTTTATTATTTGCACTTAAAATTGCAATAACATCTACAAAAATTAGCGTGTTTTATATTTTTATTTGTGTCTGCTTCAAAGTATTATAGTGTAGGCCAAGATATGATATTGCGCAGGCTGGAACTCATGGACTGTGACGTACACTGGTTCAGATATTAACCCTAGCATGCTACCTACGTAAGTCGTAGTAAACGTTAGGGTATCGTATTACATTTAATTTTACGTACGATAGCATTATAGGGTTAAACAAATAGCGAGAACGACAGAGTATTGGCGATTCGATTCTTTATAACCTGTGTTCACCTGTGTTCATGATCTGTGTTTTTTATATACTGCAGTGGTATTCTCCAAAAAATTATTGGAAGAAGCCTTTACTATCTTTTTTTGTTTACCTCGGCTAGTTTATCAATGGTCGGCAGCATTAAGCTCTACTCAAGAGTCGGTTCCTATGCCAGTTACGGCGGTTATTCAAATTAATATTTCCAATCGCATATAATTTAAAATTCCATGTAATGTAAATGTTAAATAAAATATTAATTTTATTTAAAGGGAACGAAGTGTCGATATTTATCCTTATCTAATTCGACGAGTTATCAATATCTCGCACATTCGCTCGTACAAATATAATTTAAATTTTCCACTTTTATAATGCAAATCGAATTTTTTACTCGAAATATTCTTCTTCCAAATTAATCAACCAAACAATCAACTACCGCTCGGCAGCAACTCATCAAAAAAATTATCCAAACCAATTCCAAATATCAAAATATTCAAATAATACGCAATCATGCAAACGCACAAATTCACTTTATTAAATTAAAATTTACTCACTATTTCAAAATAACAAAAACTCGTATCAAAAATCAACTTCAGCGGGCATACAAAATCTCGCACCCGCTGTCGGCCATAGTTGACCAAAAAGCTTCGTATCTCTTTCTTTTCGCCCCCACCTGTCCAATTTTACAATCTTACAACTTAAAATTACTAAACAAAATATTCATCAAAATGTATAAGGTGGGTGCGAATCCCTTTGAAACACCACAATATCTATTTAAAATTTAGATTTAGTAAAAAATAATCACACGTTTTCATTATTTCCTAAACACCACTTAATATTTGAATTTGAATGAACTAGTGTACGTCATAATGACGTCATGTATATCATACATATGTAGTTCCACCTATTAGTGTTGGTATGAAGTTTATTGGTATAAACATGTGTACGTAAGAGTCCCATCAGCACTTAACGAGGATATGTTATTTTGTTTGTATTTTATTAGTTTAATAAATTAAAAGACTTTAAAGTCCCGTCAGTACACTAAGGGTATTGCAGGAAAATACACGACAATATATTGCACTTTTACTACTCTTTGTTAAGAAGCTGAGACAGTCTTACTCCGGGCGTGGGTTCTGGATATAAAAAAAATACTGAAAATATTACTCAGCACTGATATTTAGCAAGAAAAATAAATTCAGTCAAACAAAAATCTCAATTTTATTAACAAAAAAAATATTGTCAAAACTTTTCTTTGCACTTACAATTATTGGTTGAAAATGAAATGTATTGTATTGTCGTGTTTCGAAATCATCAAAATCTTAATTCATTTATTTTGTAAAATTATTTTAAAGTTTGATTTTGTTTTATTTTTTATTTATTTGTAATATTGTATATAAAAATGTTTGTTAAATTATTAGCTGTAAATAAGGTGGGAGAAAGATAAAAAAAAGAGAGTGGGACTTTAAAGTTAGAAGTAGAAGACTTGGGCTCACGCCTTTACGTCGAATAGACGGGCGGACGAACGTCATTTCCGCAATAATAATTTAATTTTGATTGTTAATAAAACAAAAGTAAGTTTATTAAAAATGAAAATTGTTTTGTTTGTTTTAATTATGGTGAAGTGGGTGTTGAGAACAAAAATTGGAAGAAATTGTGATAATTTAGTCGATGCATTAAAGTTACATGGCAACAAATTTGTTTGACCAGACGCCAGCTGGAATACCATATGCGAAGCGAGCGCGCACGTGAAGCAAAAGTCCAATACCACATGAAAGGTAAAATTTGAGCATTAAATTTACGATTAAAAAAAACAATTGAAGAAGAGCTCATAGCTAAAAATAATAATCTGTGTTACCTCAGCAATTTTCGCAAGAGAGTGAAAATGCATAAATTTGTAAAGTTGGGGCATAGCAGTATGTTGATTTGCAGTAATTTTTATCTTGTTGTATTCGTAATTGTCAGGACAAGGTTTGTATGAAATAAAGTTTATGGAAATTCTATACAAAAAAGGATTTTACTCACAGTTGGTGACGCGTATGAATGGATTAAAGAGATTCGTATAAATTAAAATTGCGACGGCGACAGGTGGCGCGACAATAGATCCTTCGATCAATTTGAAACAAATTTGGACTCAAATTGAATATTTTTAAATATAAACAATTAAAAAATACCCGTATTTTCACACATAAGATTTTAGTTACCCCCCCCCCCCTCCCATTCAGCCGCTTTAGTTCTGATGTTTAGTACTAATTGAATAGCACAATTTAGCAGTAAACAAACTAAACCAGAGCAACGCCGGGTACGTCAGCTAATAAATAATAAAATAAATAAAATTACCAATTTTGAGTAAAAAAATTTACTTCTAAAAATAATTTTTTATTTCAGCGTTGTGTAATATGATAATTACGTAAAAATAAACATACTAAACAAAAATGTTAAAATAATAAATTTTTATGAATTAAATGTTATATTAACAAACAATTTAGTAATAACTAACCAATGATGTTTGCCGTTAAATTTTTAATTTATTTACTTATTTGTATTACTACAATAATATAAGAAGTGACAGTTCCAAGAAAACCAAAAAGCATAGAATAATTGATATTAAAAAATCCAGCTGCTGAAAAGTTTTGACATTGATGGAACGAATACATTGCTAAAATACGTAACTCTTCCCTCAGCATGCGATCTTGTTCGATATTAGTAACAGTTGGTATTGCAGACAGTAAATTGTAGCAAATAGTTGTTGTATTTCTTACTTCATTGGTAGTAATATCGCATACTTTAACAATAGCAACTCCCATAACCTATAAAATATAATTTAATTAAATATACCGAAAATGGAAACCAAGTGCAATAAACTAAGAAAATTATATTGACGACTTGATGTCAATCAATTTTTTTTTTCAACTTAAAAATTTACAAAATAAAAACTTGACAAATCAATACTCATGCACAGAAAATAGAGTTTTACACCAGTTAAGAGAGGGCGGCCGGTAGGCCGTCAGAGTCTACTATTTATATATTAAAAATAAAGTTCTCAACTTAGCAGCGTCCTCGTAGTTAAGTTTTTAAACTATGAATCTAATTTTAACAATACAATGAAATTTATTTTAAAGTTAAATACATAGCAATGTATAAATAATGAACCCTGACATTTGCAAATGAATTTTTGTATTTACATACGTTTTTTTAATCTTATAATAGTGCAGCTTACCCAGTTTTAAGACAGTTTTGTGCCATTTATCTTAAGATAGTTTCTGGTACATATTTGTTAATATTAGCAATAAAAATATTTTCTACACATGATAACAAAAATAATAATAATATGTACTTACTATAATTAAGGAACACCAAATTCCATACAGCATGGCTGATACAAATTCGATATTTTTAATTTTCAAATATAAAGTAATAATATTAATTAATTGCAGTATCTCTATAAAAACTGTAAATGCAATGAACGCAAAAACCCACCCAAAAACTTGATTTATCATCAACTGATTTTTTAAAATAATTTTTAAAATATTTCTTAAGTAACGAACTTTTTGTGCAGGGATTAAATTTAAATATTTATTAGAGATCGCACCTCTTATATTGTATATAACTTGTAAGTGATAATTTAAAGTTTTGATTTCAAGTTTTAATATAAAAACATTGCGATAGATTAAAAGTACACAAATCACAAAGCAGTAGTCGTTAAAATTTTGAACGCCAATTCTCAACAAATAAGTAATTCCAGTTTGTATGATCGAAAACACATCATTGGTAATTAATATACAGCACAACAAGAACCCTATAATTTTTAACAAAAGTTCAAGGTTTTCCGATTTTTGAGTAGCATTTAAGTTCAATTCTAAATTGACCTCTTCAAAATGCATCTTAATTTTTTTAAATTTTTCAATGTTGATAAATGCTGACATGTAGATATTAATAATAAGGATAATAACCGACGATAATTGGTTCATCAAATGGAAATATTCAAACAAAGAATTTGCGAAAAATAAGTATCCGGCCACAAGGTTTGAAATAATAAGTGTTGTAATTAACACAATCGCATATAATTTAAATCCTATGAATTTCGAATGGTGATTAGGAGATGTAATCCCAAAACATATACCTATACGATATAATAATGTACTTTTGCCTTTGTAAGGAGAGTTTGATTCCGAAACATACATAACGAATTTCTTTTATATAATGAACAGATTTAGCTTAAAATTTCGATACCAATATAATAATTAATGAGCTATTATTATTTTCATATTATATTGTTCTAATGTAATACAATGTACATACAACAATTATTAATGATAAAATTTGGTTTTAGAAAAACAACATTTATATTGAATTATGGTGACAAAATATGTATTAGTTGCTGTCGATTGATCCAAAGGACGATATTTTGGTTTCAAACAATGATATTGAAAACAGCGGATTACAGCAAATTATACCCACACGTCGTATTTACCAATAATGGTTAAAAAAAATTAACTGTTGAAAATAATTTTTTATTTCGACGTTGTATAGTATTATAATTACCTGTTTATTAACATTAGGCATTTTCACACATAATATATTAAAAATTAATAATAACGATGATGATAATTGATGAAATTTGCTGTTAAATTTTTAATTAATTTATTTTAATTGATTTTAAAAATTCAACTGCTGAAAAGTTTGGACATTGGTAGAACGAAAATATTAATATTTACACTTCTTTTTATAAATGAAATAAATTTATAAAATTTTATTTTAGAAATAAATATTTTATTTACAAGGTGTAAGTAGATTATATTATAATTGTTAGAGACCGGATTATATGCAACTTAAAATGATCGAAATGTGCAACAAATATTGTTGTGCTAGAAATATGCGACAAATTCGCCAAAAATGTGCTAAAATATGGAATATCAATTTTAAATAAATAGTACTAATTTATTTATTAATTTTATTAAAAAATAAAATATTTTTTAAACTTAAAAAAAATTATTAATAAATAAATTTTATTAATTTATTTAAAAATACTATTTTTATATATAATATTTATATTTAATACTTAATATTGTTAGGTAGTTAATAGTCTCAAATTGCCAATCCAAAATTTAATTTGATGGTACCGCAAAATTTAGATGTTAAATTGTCAGAGCAGGATCTTATGCATTTCTTATTCTTTTAATTTTAGAAAATATGCCCAAATATGCACCATCAGTAGATTTCAGTCGAAATATGCAATATCCTGAAAACTAACCAAAATATGCAAATGTATATAATCCGGTCTCTAATAATTATTATTGATATAATAAATTATTTTATCAAATATAAATTAAAATAGTATTATATACCAGGAGACTAAAGTGACTTGTTTTTATATCTTGCGGTGTATGCGCTATGTTTTGCAGGTTTGCAAGCAAATTTTTAATATTTAATTAATTATTAAATTAAAATTTGAATGCTTAATATATTTCATTTTATAAATTTTTATTTTAATCTTTAATAAATTAATTTTTTTTTTAATTTTTTATTTTAATCGCATATAATTTTATTTAATTATTCATGACGCTTTGTTGTTTTGAAATGTATTTATTATTGTACATAAATTGTGTTATAGATTATTGTCAAATGTATATTCAAACAATACTGAGAAAGTACACATTAACTATTCTTAATTATAGAGGGGAAGTATTGAAATTACGAGTCGAGGATAGTTTATACAACATAGTAACATAGTAGAAAAACAAACCGTTATGTATGGTTCGAAACCAAACCATCGTTGCGTAGGCAATCTTACAATAATACATGGTATCGGAATATTTTTAAGGATCGTTCCTCGAAACGACTGTAATTCAAAAATTAAAAAATATAAATTTTACGTAGCTGCGTTAATTATAGTACTTTTTGTTTCAAATATTGCGTCCGTATACGTAAACTTAACGTATTTTTACGAGTCTACTATACCGTATAATATAATTTTGAATTTGGCTAACCAATTTTTGTCAGGTATTTTTGTTATCATTGTTAACAGCTCGGCGTTTATTAACGTCGATAATTTTACAAATGTTAACATACTTTTTGAAAAGGTCAATTTGGAATTGAACCTAAAAAAGTCGATCAAAAAATTAGGAAAGTTTGAATTGGGACTCAGAATTCTCGCTTTTTTATTGTTCTGTGCAGTAATTTACGATAATGTGTTCGTTTTCAGAACAGCTGGAATAATATATCTCCTGACCAATAGTGTGAAAACTTTTGGCGACTTCTGTTTCATGATTTCTGTATTATTGTTCCACCGCTACGTATTGGTACTAAAAATACAAATAAAAAAATTAAATTATCAGCTGAAATGTATATATAATTTGAGAAGTACACTAAGTAAAAAATATTTAAATTTGACTTCAGCACGAAAAGTTATTCGTTTAAGATATATTTTAAAAATTATTTTAAAAAATCAATTATTGATGAATCAAGTTTTCGGCTGGATTTCTGTGTTCATTGTATTTACAGTTTTTATCGAAATACTGGAAATGATTAATAGTTTCATTGTGGCAATTGCACAAAACCAATTAAAATTAGATATATTTGTAGATCTTGGAATATGGTGTTTCTTAATAGCAGTAAGTATTATCATCCAATGGCAATTATGAATTTACTAGTTAGACTACTTTATGTCTTCTGCTTGGGATCTTCTTGCGCAGTGCGTAGACAATTAGCTTGGCAGAAGCCAAGGTGACATACCAGCAAGTTACTAATGGATTCGTTTTCCGTTGCCAAATTAATTTCATAAACTAATAAATGATTTTTCCTCCAGTTGGTAAAGCAAGAATGAAAAAAACTCATCAACTGGCGGGAAAATAAATTTGAATAGTAAATTGATGACTGCTTTTTCATTTTTAAAGTTCTTGATTGTAGGCAATGGGAGTTGCTGTTGTTACTATATGTGCTACGACCACTAATGAGGCTAAAACGACAACAACAATTTGCTATAATTTATTATCCGCAATACCTGCGGATAGTAATGTCGCGCAAGATTGCATTTTAAGGAACCAATTACATATCTTAGCAAATTATTCGTTCAATCAATGTCCGCACTTTTCAGCAGCTGGATTTTTTAATATTAATTACTCTATGCTTCTTGGTTTTCTTGGAACTGTCACTTCTTATATTATTGTACTCATACAAATAAATAAATAAATAAATAAAAAATTGTACGGCAGAATTATATTAGTTATTATTAAAATTGTTTTTAAATAGAATATGTTTAAAAATGTCTCAAATTGTAATAAACAGGTAACTATCATAATAATTATTATCGGGGACTTAAAATTGCGGTTTATTAATTATTTGTTATAATTATTAATTATTTATATAATTTTATTTATTTAAATTTTATTTAATTTTATTTATTAAAAAAATTAAAGCCATTTTTATTAATGGTAATTGATTAATTGAACTGCTAATAATTTTAAGTTAGCCGAAAATCTCAACCAATAAGAGAGTAATTCAGGTAGAAAACAAAGTGAGGCAGAGTACCGATTCACTAATATTGCAGTGTTATAATTAAAAAGCTCAAAATTAGTCCTGCACTTTAAGTACCTCGACTGTCCCTTAAATGCGGGAGATGAGACAATCAGCTTCAGGGTTCAATGTTAAAAAAAAATAAATATCAACAAAAATTTGTAATCGAAATTATTTTTAACTTTAAAAATTTTATTTGTTTGCAGTATCAAACCTGCGATTTCAAATTATGAACCAAACCTGATATCTTCTATTGCACGCGTTGCTCTTTCAAATAATGTAATTCCATAAATCCAAACATCCAAAAATTAATTATAATTCCAATTATCAACGCTGCAATCAATTTTTTTACCAATTTTAATCAAATAATTACAAATCAAACCAATTGCTTATCAAATAAAATATTTTAATTTCAAAAAAAACCAACTCACAAAATTTTATACTCTTCGCGGTCACCTTCAAACAATTTTTCAATTAATAACAGAAAAAAAATACTAAAGATCGGCGGAGCAAAATTTAGGCATTCGTCGTTTTTACCATCCTGGCAAGAAAGCCACCACTCTTGTCAAACTTCCGCCAACATTAGATTTTTAAAACAATGACTGCCCAATTCAAATCTTAAGGGGTAAAACCACTGTAACAGCTGTAAAAATTACGGATTTTCACAATTTTTTTTGCATAGAAGAAAGGGTAGTAGAATAATAATATTCGAGGTAGGTATTCAGTATATTGTGGTGATTTTTTGTTATAAAAATACATAATTTTTACTTAGAAACTAAGTAGAAATTAGTTTTGGATCCGTAAAAGTGAATATTTATGAAGAATCGTCAATTTCAGTACAGAATTGCTGAAAATATTAAAATTTGAAGACATCGTGAGTAAATTTTACAAAGGTCAAAGTTAGAAGCAGAGGCCATTTTGAAAAAGATTAAAAATTTTAATGCTAATGCAAATTCACTTACCTACGTTAAATTTGAAGTTAGTTAAATTGGATAATATTGAAAATTAGATCAACAGTTTTGAGATTGATAAGTTTCAATCTGATAGAGTTTGGAAATTAATTCTACACCAGATAGTCTGCTGAAATTTGTTCTTTGCAACACGTGTGGCATTCACTGGTGCGGAAGCAAATGGTGATCGACAGGACGAGCCGCTTACACGAACGCGCACGGGATTTATGCAGAGTATTTCAAAATAAAAAAATACGAAATACGTACGGAATTTTAAAAATATTGATTTTTGTGTGATTGACGGGTATTTGAATGAAAACTTTCCATTTTCGACACAAAAATCGGTAATCATTTGTTAATGAATGATGTATAAATCAACTTATTGAAAATCCCGTACATATTTCTCTTCAAAATATTATTATAAAGATATTGTCAAAAATTCGAACGAAAAGAACAAAAATTGTTGGAGTCATGCTGCGTGCCGTTTTGAAAAATCGTGGTTATCCCAGGACCATATCTCTACGTAAACTCGCGAAAAGTTCAGAACTAATTTTTACAAAAGACGATAAAGGTAACACTATTGTTTGCATTAATAAGAATACTTCTAAATTCCAAATACAAATAAAAGAGGTTATTAACAACACTCAGATTATCTTTTCCAAAAAGGGCAGGTTTTCCCTAATTTGTATGAACCCACAGGCTGCTGGGCTTTATGGTCTTGTCAAATTACATAAGCCGGGACACCCCATTCGACCTGTTGTTAGTTAATTAACGCGCCGTGCAGAAATTTAGCTTCTAAATTAATTAACATTATTAAATTCTACACAAAATTTGAACCCAAGTATACAGTTAAAAATTCACTAGATTTAGTTAAAAAATTAAATAATAGAATCATTAATAATTCCAATAAACTAGTATCATTTGACGTCACTAACCTTTTCCCAAGCGTACCCATTAAAGATACGCCGTTAATATCATCCGAGAATTATTACAAAATAATAGAACTAATCTCGTAATTATTGAAGAGATCCTAACCGCTTTGGGGTTTACCTATGGGAAACCCTTTATCTTATTTACTAGCTGATATTTTTATGGATCATGCAATCCGGATTAGTTGATATAGCAAGGCTACTAAGTTTGAAGGGACCAAATAAAGAAAGGGTGATTACCGCGTAATAGCGAAAAACCTTATTTCTTTATAAAAATATCTGTGGTAGAATTTATTAAAATTTATAAAGTACAACAATTCAATTTGGTGTGCGATTTTCATATATTTTCAAGATTTTATTTGTTTTATAGATACATAAATTAAAAAAAATATCAATTTTACATTTTATTGAATTACATCTAACTTCTACGTTCTACTTCCTGTTTAAACCACCTGGCACTTCACCAGGTTCACTTCACTTCACAAAATCACTTCAGCAGTACTAGGACAACAGTTTCACGTCCAATAATTCACTAAACTTTTTAAACTCGTACAAATTGACTTGGGGGACTTCTTGGGGTAAATTGGAAACTATAATTCTAAATCTAGATTAAATTGGAATTTCACCTAATCGCGAAAAGACATCAGTTGGCTCCAAAGTGTTTTTCTTCCAACTTTTATTTTTATTCCGACCAAACTTTGTGTTTGAAGAAACATCGTCTATACTTTTAACGGTATTTCTGAGATTGAAATTCTTCTCTCTCATTTCTCTCACCGAATAAAGTTTTCTATCCTCATGTTTAATATTTCTTGAATTGGTACGTTTGGCTTGAATCTTATTGGAGGACGCCAAAGAAGAACTTTCGTTTTTATTACCACCAAACCTTGTGTTTGAAGAAACTTCGTCTATAACGGTATTTCTGAGATTGAAATGCTTCTCTCTCATTTCCCTCACCGAATAAAGTTTTCTATCCTCACGTTTAATACTTGATGAACTGATGCATTTGGCTTGCTTACTATTGGAGGTCGCCAAACAAATGTTGCCATTTGTATCAATTCTTTTGATGATCTTTGATTCTATCGACCGGAAAGTTTCTTTAAATCCATTTCTTTCCAGCAGACTGCGATTGATGCATTCTCGGGCATCCGAAATTCTGTTGCTGGTATATTTGCTTCTTCTAAAGCCTCCTCTAGAAGTGGTTTCTTCTCGTTCCTTATTGCTGAATTTTGATTTAAAATTATACGTCATTGTGAATCTTGTACAATTAACAATTACAATTACAATTAAATTTCTTCAAGTTACTTAAAAATCAAATAGGAATTGTTTATACCTATATACTAATTTTTTTAGCATGTACCAACCAAAAAAACTCTTATCCAATCCTCAAGATTAAAGGATTATCTTTTATCGATCAAAAGATTAATACTACTCGCAGTTCTGTAATGCTCTATCTAGTAGCCAATCGACCTCTTCCAATCTTTTATCGTGCTATTTTTTAGTAGTATGTATTATTAAATATAAAATTAAACAAAATAAAGAAAAACATTAAAATAATAGGGAGTTATCGCCACACCACGGTAAACTCTCCGCTAACGCTAAAAGTCACGTGACAATCCCGCTATTTTTGAGACGTTATTTTATAGTTATAGTAATTCCTATAGATGATGCATTCTCAAATTTTAAGTTGTCTTGTTATTGTATTCTATTACCACCTCCCACTACCTGCTGCACAGAATTATTAGTAATGCTTGATTTACACGTTGTTAAAGCTTATTTTTCCAGGCTCTAATTTATAACAGGGTACCAAAACTAAAACCTAATTTAACTAAATACCCTAAAATATATAAATAACGTAACCTTAAATACCTACGCTATGTTATGAGAAATAGCGGGACACGGTAACGTTATTTGCATTAAGCTATTTCTGCGCATGCGTATTTAAGTTTAAAACTAGATTAGCGTTAGCGTAAAATTTACCGTGGTGTGGCGATAACTCCCTATTAAATTCTAACCGTAAATAATTTTTTCCCGTTATTCAAATATTCTAAGTCCAAACCTGTTAAATGTTTAAATCAATGTCTTTTTTATTGTTTCACCATTTGTCGGTGTGTTTAAATGTGTATCGAATAATAAAATTTTTATAAAGTAATACAAGTTTTGGGTTTTTTATTAATAAAATGTTTTTACTAGGGTATTTTTTTATTTTGAAATACCTTGCATAAATCCCGTGCGCGTTCGTGTAAGCGGCTCGTCCTGTCGATCACCATTTGCTTCCGCACCGGTGAATGTCACACGTGTTGCAAAGAACAAATTTCAGCAGACCATCTGGTGTAGAATTAATTTCCAAACTCTATCAGATTGAAACTTATCAATCTCAAAACCGTTGATCCAATTTTCGTAAGTAATACAACAAGAGCTTTAATTTATCCGGATAATTTTTAATTTCTACGAATGCGTGATTAGCAATTTAACAAGAGAAAACTTGGTCGACTAAAACACTCGAGCGATCGAGCGCGCTCGATCGCTCGAGTGTTTTAGTCCGACCAACAGTTTTCTCGAGCAAAATTTTAAAATTACGTATGAGTGTTTTGAAATTAAAAATTATCAGGACATAAATCAAAGCTAGTGTTGTATTTGGTAAGATAATTCCGCGAATAAACGACGATATTGATTATGAAGGTATTAATATTTTTATCCACGACCACTATATTAGAAAGGTTTAATACGTCCGTTTTCCGTGGATTAGAGGCCTTTTAATACACTAGTGGATTAGAATTCATAATACACTAGTGGATTAGTTTTCAGCTCAAAATCAGTAGGTATTGGTCAAAATGAATTTGTCAAATCTGACGTTTCTCAAAACCAAAAATTTTTTCTTGTGGTTTTGGCCATGGTCGTGGATAAAACGTTGAATTACATTCGGGAATTAACAAGCCTATAATCTTCTCAAAAAAATGTGACTCTCGGCTGCGCCTCGAGTGCCCATTTTTTCTCGTAGATTAGAGGCTTCTTAATCCCCTTATATAATTAATAACTAATAAATTAAAAACAACACGTAGTATATTATTATTTAACGTCACATTAATTAATGTTGATTTATTCACAATCAGTTAGTAATCAACATATCCCTGACTTTTAAAAAGTTGGGAAGCAGTTTATTATTTACTTTTACTTGACAACCAATCAGAAAGCTATTTTGTTTTACTTCCCAACCTTAGGGCGGGAAGTGGTCACTTCCCGACCTGCAATGTCGCATTGTCGGTAGGCAAAAAATGGAACTAACAAAAAATGTGCTTTAATAAAATGAAATTTGATGATCTTTAATTATTTAAAACTGATTGTGAATAAAATTGTATACATACCTCGGTGTCAAGCTTCATTCCAGCATCGCGCTTATAGTAGACTTCGGCGCTTTGCGCCTCAGTCAACTAACTTAGCGCTCGGCTGTAATGAAGCATTTTCCACCTCGGCACGTAATATACTATTGCTTTGGCTGTCATGGCAAAGGTAAACAAAAAAATATCCGCAAAATTTATCCACTTGCATATTTGTCTCTTCGTAAGTACAATTTTTAGCTGCTAGCAAACAGTCAATTTTGGCATTTCTTATGGATTATTTTATATATGTGTGGAATTATCAATATTTATTAATTAATTAATTAAATTAATTAATTTAATTAATTTAACTAACTTCAAATTTAACGTAAGTAAGTGAATTTGCATTAGCATTAAAATTTTTAATCCTTTTCAAAATGGCCTCTGCTTCTAACTTTGACCTTCGTAAAATTTTACTTACGATGTCTTCAAATTTTAATATTTTCAGCAATTCTCTACTGAAATTGACGATTCTTCATAAATATTCACTTTTACGGCTCCAAAACTAATTTCTACTTGGTTTCTAAGTAAAAATTATATATTTTTATAACAAAAAATCACCACAATATACTGAATACCTACCTCGAATATTATTATTCTACTACCTTTTCTTCTATGCAAAAAAAATTGTCAAAAAACCGCTATATTTACAGCTGTTACACTGGTTTTACCCCTTAAAATTTGAATTGGGCAGTCATTGTTTTAAAAATCTAATGTTGGCGGAAGTTTGACAAGAGTGGTGGCTTTCTTGCCAGGATGGTAAAAACGACGAATGCCTAAACTTTGCTCCGCCGATCTTTAGTATTTTTTTTGTGTTATTAATTGAAAAATTGTTTGAAGGTGACCGCGAAGAGTATAAAATTTTGTGAGTTGGATTTTTTTGAAATTAAAATATTTTATTTGATAAGCAATTGGTTTGATTTGTAATTATTTGATTAAAATTGGTAAAAAAATTGATTGCAGCGTTGATAATTGGAATTATAATTAATTTTTGGATGTTTGGATTTATGGAATTACATTATTTGAAAGAGCAACGCGTGCAATAGAAGATATCAGGTTTGGTTCATAATTTGAAATCGCAGGTTTGATACTGCAAACAAATAAAATTTTTAAAGTTAAAAATAATTTCGATTACAAATTTTTGTTGATATTTATTTTTTTTTAACGTTGAACCCTGAAGCTGATTGTCTCATCTCCCGCATTTAAGGGACAGTCGAGGTACTTAAAGTGCAGGACTAATTTTGAGCTTTTTAATTATAACACTGCAATATTAGTGAATCAGTACTCTGCCTCACTTTGTTTTCTACTGGAATTACTCTCTTATCGGTTGAGATTTTCGGCTAACTTAACATTATTAGCAGTTCAATTAATCAATTACCATTAATAAAAATGGCTTTAATTTTTTTAATAAATAAAATTAAATAAAATTTAAATAAATAAAATTATATAAATAATTAAAAATTATAACAAATAATTAATAAACCGCAATTTTAAGTCCCCGATAATAATAATTATGATAGTTACCTGTTTATTACAATTTGAGACATTTTTAAACATATTCAATTAAAAAACAATTTTAATAATAACTAATATAATTCTGCCGTACAATTTTTTATTTATTTATTTATTTGTATGAGTACAATAATATAAGAAGTGACAGTTCCAAGAAAACCAAGAAGCATAGAGTAATTAATATTAAAAAATCCAGCTGCTGAAAAGTGCGGACTTTGATTGAACGAATAATTTGCTAAGATATGTAATTGGTTCCTTAAAATGCAATCTTGCGCGACATTACTATCAGCAGGTATTGAGGATAATAAATTATAGCAAATTTTTGTTGTCGTATTAGCCTCATTAGTGGTCGTAGCACATATAGTAACAACAGCAACTCCCATTGCCTACAATCAAGAATTTTAAAAATGAAAAAGCAGTCAACAATCCGAAATTCAAATTTATTTTCCCGCCAGTTGATGAGTATTTTTCATGACAGTATTATATCCTTAGATGAAAAATACAGATCTTTGCCTTACCACCTGGAGGAAAAATCATTTATAAGTTTATGAAATTAATTATGCAACGGGAAACCACTCCATTAGTAACTCCCTGGTATGTCACCTTGGCTTCTGCCAAGTTGATCGTCTAAGCACTGCATAGTGTATGACACTCAAAAGAAGAAGATCCGGAGCAGAAGACGTAAAGTAGTCTAAATAGCAAATTATCTTAACAAAAATCTTAATAATACTTACTGCTATTAAGAAACACCATATTCCAAGAACTATGAATATATCTAATTTCAATTGGTTTTGCGCAATTGCCACAATGAAACTATTAATCATTTCCAGTATTTCGATAAAAACTGTAAATACAATGAACACAGAAATCCAGCCAAAAACTTGATTCATCAATAATTGATTTTTTAAAATAATTTTTAAAATATATCTTAAACGAATAACTTTTCGTGCTGGAGTCAAATTTAAATATTTTTTACTTAGTGTACTTCTCAAATTATATATACATTTCAGCTGATAATTTAATTTTTTTATTTGTACTTTTAGTACCAATACGTAGCGGTGGAACAATAATACAGAAATCATGAAACAGAAGTCGCCAAAAGTTTTCACACTATTGGTCAGGAGATATATTATTCCAGCTGTTCTGAAAACGGACACATTATCGTAAATTACTGCACAGAACAATAAAAAAGCAAAAATTCTGAGTCCCAACTCAAACTTTCCTAATTTTTTGATCGGCTTCTTTAGGTTCAATTCCAAATTAACCTTTTCAAAAAGTATATTAACATTCGTAAAATTATCGACGTTAATAAACGCCGAGCTGTTAACAATGATTACAAAAATACCTGACAAAAATTGGTTAACCAAATTCAAAATGTTATACGGTATAGTGTACTCATAAAACTGCGTTACGTTTACGTATACGAATGTAACATTTGAAACAAAAAGTACTGTAATTAACACAGCTACGTAAAATTTATATTTTTTAATTTTTGAATTACAGTCATTTGGAGGAACGATCCCTAAAAATATTCCGATACCATGTATTATTTTAAGATTGCCTACGCAAGGGTGGTTTGGTTTCGAACCATACATAACGGTTTGTTTTTCTACTATGTTACTATGTTGTATAAACTATCCTCGACTTGTAATTTCAATACTTCCCCTCTATAATTAAGAATAGTTAATGTGTACTTTCCCAGTACTGTTTGAATATACATTTGACAATAATCTATAACACAATTTATGTACAATAATAAATAAATTTCAAAACAACAAAGCGTCGTGAATAATTAAATAAAATTATATGCGATTAAAATAAAAAATTTTAAAAAAAATTAATTTATTAAAGATTAAAATAACAATTTATAAAATGAAATATATTAAGCATTCAAATTTTAATTTAATAATTAATTAAATATTAAAAATTTGCTTTCAAACCTGCAAAAAATAGTGCATACACCGCAAGATATAAAAACAAGTCACTTTAGTCACTTGGTATATAATACTATATTTGATAAAATAATTTATTATATCAATAATAATTATTAGAGACCGGATTATATACATTTGCATATTTAGGTTAGTTTTCAGGATATTGCATATTTCGACTGAAATCTACCGAAATGCATAAGATCCTGCTGTGACAATTTTACATCTAAATTTGGCGGTACCATCAAATTAAATTTTGGATTGGCAATTCGATAAAATTCATTAACTACCTAAAAATATTAAGTATTAAATATAAATATTATATATAAAAGTAGTATTTTTAAATAAATTAATAAAATTTATTTATTAATAATTTTTTTAAGTTTCAAAAATATTTTATTTTTTAATAAAATTAATAAATAAATTAGTACTATTTATTTAAAATTGATATTCCATATTTTAGCACATTTTGGCGAATTTGTCGCATATTTCTAGCACAACAATATTTGTTGCACATTTCGATCATTTTAAGTTGCGTATAATCCGGTCTCTAACAATTATAATATAATCTACTTACACATTGTAATATGCACCCTGTTCTGGCAAGTTCGAATGTCACAAACATATTGCTGTTCACTGCTAGCACAATAAAATAATTAACTATTTGTATTACAGTAAGCAAAATGGAAACTGAGATAAACAAAAAATTCTGACCAAAATTTGTATTTACTCGTTTTTGAATATTTAAGAGCTCGACAAAAAGCTTATCAAAATAATTGTTATAAATCTCTTCCGTATTGAATATTGGTTTTAAAAATCCAGTGGCGGCTTGTCTTAAAGGGCACAGGAGCACGTGCCCTCGCATCCCAAAACCAAAAACAAGGCTTAGCTTAAAATTATTTATTTATTTTTTAATTAATTTTTATTTATTTTCTAACTAATTTTTAATTAATTATTAATTATTTAAAAAATAAATTTTATATTACATTATTTTGTAGTTTATTCCAACAAACTATTATAATAGAGTCACGCAAATCGACACCCAAACGCAAGCTAACGGTAGTGCTCGTCAGTCAAATTGTATGTACTAAAATGCATTTTTAAAGTTGACCGACAGGTTGAAAACGGGTCACACTCTAAGAAACCCTTATCGGTAATCAGTTGAGTTCATAACATCAGAAGTGTATGACGTGTTGCTTAGTTAGTTTACAAGTTGTGTTTTTATGTTTTTACTTTTAAAATGTATGAAGTATTTAATATACATTTTGTGCAATATACATATTACTAATAAACTATTTTGTTTTTATTGTTTGCTGTTAAAAAAAGAAAAATTTCCGTGAGTTACTAACGGTGAAGTTATTTACATCATATATAAAATAATGCAGAAATTGCTTATAATGCTTTAGGGATTATCGATATTCGATTACATTATCGATTATCGTATTTATTTGAGTTTAATCGATTTTGCTGCTGAATTTAATTCCGTTCTTGGCGTACATAATATAAAAGAAGCAAAATTATTTAAAGGAACTTCAAAAACGATACAAAACGAACTACTAGACGCAATATTTACAGTTTATAAAAGTGAAGTCATCAAGCAAATCAACTCAGCAAATTTTTTAGCTATAGAAGCGGACGAAACTACAGATTATTTATTTAACATGTAAAAATTAATTTAAAAAAAAAGGTTATTCAAATCAACAACAATTAGTTGTAATATTTCGTTACATGTATGAAGAATCAATTTGCGAACGATTATGGTCTTTTATTGAACCATTAGGTTATACAACGCAAATTTTATCTATTTTTTTTTTATAAAATTAAATTTTATCGGTGTGACAGAATTACAAACCAAATTAAATATTGCACCCGATAAATTGATTTCTCAAAGCTATTAAATTAAATGCTCTGGCAGTGCTGTTTATTGAAAAAACTTTGTTCGAGGAATACCAGATTATGATGATAAAGTAATTGAACATTTTTCTAACAATAAGGATAAAAAGATAGAATTTTTCATTATAAATAAAAAAAAAATATTTTTTTTTTAATTTTGTGCCCTCCCACTGGAAAATGTCACGAGCCGCCACTGTAAAAATCTGTTAATCATTTTAAATCGCACGTTTAGCATGCAGACGTAATTGTAAATTAACAATACAAAAATTATTAAATAAATATCAAAAATGTATCATATTGAGACTATCCCGTAAATTTTACCAAATACCTGATTGCAGATTATCGAAAAAATCATCAAACATCAATTAGCTATAATAACAAATTCAGCTTTTCCTGATTTTTGAAAAATTTGTTTTGATATTTAACTTGGAGTCGATTTTATGAACTATTTTTTGATTCAAAAAAGTAGATAAATAAATAATAATAATTACAAAAATACTAAGCAGAGTCTGGTGGATGATGTTCGAACTGATTATTTCGACTGAACTGATTATTTCGATTATTTCGCGGCATTAAAGTAGCTACTTTAGTGCCGCCAACTGATGAACCGAAATAATAAGCAATAGAAAAGCATTTAAGTTATGGAACAATAAATTTATTAAAAAACGTATTGGTACTTACGATGTAGAGCAGACACCACGTTGTATACGTAGCCACATCATAAAACAGAAACGCAGATGTAATAAAGGTTTCAATTAAATAATTAACCAATAGTAGCACATTGATAAAAACTTTAAATATCACAAACACAAAATTCCACCCAAAAGTTGCATTCAAATACGATTGAATTGTTAAAACATCACTCAAGATTCTTCGTAACCAAGCAACCCTTTGTGCAAGGGCGCAATAATTACGCCAATCACTTGAAAAAGTATTTTGTTTGGCACTTAAAGTCTCGTTAATTAACTTAACCCGATGTATAAATAGAAAAATGTAATTATAAATAAGCAAAACAAAAATTATAAAGCATAATAAATAGTATACTTCTACAAGGTCGAACAAAAATGGTAGAAATCCATAATTCAAAATTGTGAAAACGTTTCCGTAAATTTTAGTACATACAATTAACCACCCGATAATTCTAATAACAACATCATTAATTTTTAAAGTTTTAAAATTCACTAACCGATTATTTAACTCCCAATCGACTTTTTCGAATAGTAATTCAATTTTATTAAATTTTTTTAAATTAACAAATGCCGATCTGTACATTATAACGGTTACAAAAATTGCATTTAGAAATTGATCGATAAAAATCAAATAGAAGTTAGACTGTGAATCATAATGGTAGTTACATTTTGCATGTAAAGATATTGCATTCCATACAATAAACAAAATAATCAGGGAAATCGCGTAAAATTTAAAAAATCTTAACTTTGACTTAAAATTTGGGGGAATCACGCACAAAAAAACGCCTATTTTATGAATATATTTTATACCGTTCCGGTAATTTGTTTTTAAATTAATATTCATGATTGAATAATTTGTAATTTTTGTTGTTTCAACTTCAACCTTTAATATTAACTAACACTTTTAATATCAAAAAATATTTTACTTTAAATACAGGCAGTTTATCATGATTCAAATGTAATTGTGGTTCGATAATGAGACAATAAAAAGTAATATTATTGTTTATTTAAATGTGGCTGCACCCCCATTGTGGTTGTCACGCTATCGCTATTAATTTTAAAAAATTACAATGAATTAGTTATCTGTAAATTTAATAATAGTTTTGAAACAAAGTTGAATATGTTATAAATATTATTCAACTTTCACACTGTCAATAAAATTGCAACATTTATATTATTACGGTTTTTAAAAGATAAACAATAAAATGCATTTGAATACAAATAATTTATTAAACCTGAGTAATAGCTCAATTAGGTACTTAGGCCAAATTCAAAATGTTATACGGTATAGTGTACTCATAAAACTGCGTTACGTTTACGTATACGAACGTAACATTTGAAACAAAAAGTACTGTAATTAACACAGCTACGTAAAATTTATATTTTTTAATTTTTGAATTACAGTCATTTGGAGGAACGATCCCTAAAAATATTCCGATACCATGTATTATTTTAAGATTGCCTACGCAAGGGTGGTTTGGTTTCAAACCATACATAACGGTTTGTTTTTCTACTATGTTACTATGTTGTATAAACTATCCTCGACTCGTAATTTCAATACTTCCCCTCTATAATTAAGAATAGTTAATGTGTACTTTCCCAGTACTGTTTGAATATACATTTGACAATAATCTATAACACAATTTATGTACAATAATAAATAAATTTCAAAACAACAAAGCGTCGTGAATAATTAAATAAAATTATATGCGATTAAAATAAAAAATTTTAAAAAAAATTAATTTATTAAAGATTAAAATAACAATTTATAAAATGAAATATATTAAGCATTCAAATTTTAATTTAATAATTAATTAAATATTAAAAATTTGCTTTCAAACCTGCAAAAAATAGCGCATACACCGCAAGATATAAAAACAAGTATATATATTATAAATATTATTCAACTTTCACACTGTCAATAAAATTGCAACATTTATATTATTACGGTTTTTAAAAGATAAACAATAAAATGCATTTGAATACAAATAATTTATTAAACCTGAGTAATAGCTCAATTAGGTACTTACGCAGAATAGAAAACTCCAAAATACAAATGCAGCCGTTCGGAATGACATCAGTTCGTTTATTTTAACAATTTCGATACAATAATTGACTAATTCCAATATATCCACAAAAATCGTAAAATATATAAATAAGAAATTCCAACCGAAAGTTTCATTCAAAATTGATTGAATATTTAAAATATTCTTAAAAATGCTTCGCAACCAAGCAACCTCTTTTGCAGAAATACGATTGCAAATTATACTTAAGCGAATACTTTGGTTAGCACTTAAAGCTTTGTTAATTAACTTCAGTCGATGTATAAGTAATTGGATATAATTAAAAATTATCAAAATAGAAATTATAAAACAAAAATTACAGTATATTACCATGAAGTTAAATACAAATGTTGTAAATCCAAAATGCAAGTTCATATTAAAATAAATATTAAAAAACATTATTAGCGATCCTATAATTTTAATAGCAGTGTCGTTAATATTTTCCTTTCTAAACGGTTCTACTTTATTTAACTGCCAGTTAACTTTTTCGAAAAGAAAACCAATTCGATTAAATTTTTCAAAATTAGTAACCGATCTAAATGAAATAATAATAAGAAAAATTCCAATTGAAAATATATCAGTACGAGCTAAATGTTCTCCAACCAGATTTACGTTGTCAATAAATAAATTAAAGTCTGAAGTTAAAATTAACAGAATGGTTGTTGCAAGTGCAATAATTAAAAAGGTTGCGTATATTTTAAAGAATCTTAAATTTGATTTTGAAGGAATCACACATATAAAAATGCCAACCCGATGAATAAATGCATTACCCGATGCATTACTCGTATAATTCTGTTTCACTGAAAAATTCATAATTGAATTTGTACAATAACACAATTTTATTTCTGTAAGACAACACTCACACTTCTAAAATTCATATTCAGTGTAATAAAAAATGTGATAATTTAATTTCCTAATCATATATTAGTACATCCGACTGTTTGTATTAAACTGTCAATAACTGTAACATTTATATTGTTATAGACTTGATAGATATCAGAAGATAAATAGCTGTAAATTTAATAACAAGTTAATAATAAATTTGAAACAAAGTTGAATATACTATAAATATTATTCAACTTTCGCACTGTCAATAATTGCAACATTTATATTATTACGATTTTTAAAAGATAAACGATAAAATGCATTTGAATTATTAATTTTCAAATTACAAATAATTTATTAAACCTGAGTAATAGCTCAATTAGGTACTTACGCTGAATAGAAAGCTCCAAAATACCAATGCAGCAGTTCGGAATGACATCACTTCGTTTATTTTAACAATTTCGATAAAATAATTAACTAATTCCAATATATCCACAAAAATCGCAAAATATATAAATACGAAATTCCAACCGAAAGTTTCATTCAAAATTGTTTGAATATTTAAAATATTCTTGAAAATGCTTCGTAACCAAGCAACCTCTTTTGCAGAAATACGATTGCAAATTATACTTAAGCGAATACTTTGGTCAGCACTTAAAGCTTTGTTAATTAACTTCAGTCGATTAATAAGTAGTTGGATATAATTAAAAATTATCAAAATAGAAGTTACAAAACAAAAATTACTGTATACTACCATGAAGTTATATACAAATGTTATAATAAATTCAAAATGCAAGTTAATATTAAAATAAACGTCAAAGACTATGATTAGCAATCCTATAATTTTAATAGCGACGTCGTTAACATTTTCCTTTCTAAACGGTCCTACTTTATTTAATTGCCAGTCAACTTTTTCGAAAAGAAAACCAATTCGATTAAATTTTTCAAAATTAGTAACCGATCTAAATGAAATAATAATAAGAAAAATGTGAATTAAAAATATATCAGAACGAGCTAAATTTTCTCCAACCAGATTTACGTTATCAAGAAATAAATTAAATTCTGAAGTTAAAATTAACAGATCGGTAGTTGCGAGTACAATAATTAAAAAGGTTGCGTATATTTTAAAGAATCTTAAATTTGAATTTGAAGGAATCACACCTATAAAAATGCCAACTCGATGAATAAGTTTTGCATTACTCGTATAATTCTGTTTCACTGAAAAATTCATAATTGAATTGTTTTGACTGTTTTTAATGTCTTTCACAATAACACAATTTTATTTCTGCAAAACAACACTCACACTTGGAAAATTCATTTTCAATATAATTAAAAATGTGATAATTTAATTTTCTATCATATATTAGTTCGTCCGACTGTTTGTATTAAACTGTCAATAACTGTAACATTTATATTGTTATAGACTTGATAGATTTCAGAAGATAAACAATAAAATGTTGAATTATTAATTTTCAGATTAAATACAAAAATTTATTAAAAACTGAATTACCACTGGATAATTTAATTAAGCACCCATACCAAATAAGTCTCCATGTTGCATGCAATACAACCGAGTCTGAAAGGCACAAATTTCTTATAAATATCTAACAACCAAAGCAACTCTGCTGAAAAGTTCGATGATGGATTCAACTAAAACAAATCATTTGACCACTTGGAGCGAAAAGTGGCACTCCTCTTCTACTGAAAAAAAGTTACACAAATGAAAAACATTCTATAAAAATAAATTAAAAGTTTATTGATATCCAGAAAATGCAGTCATTTGAGCTTAAAAATACATAATTTGGAATGAACATAATAAATAATATGCGACTGATTGCACTGTCTTTTTATAAAATATAAAAAATATTATACAATACCTACATTAAACCTAAAAGAAATAAAAAAAAACTAAATCAACATTTAAAATGCGTATAAATGGTTAGTTAACTTAACTATAAAATATCGGTTAACTTATAGGTGAGCTTTCATATAGACACATTTATCATAAAAATATTGCATTATTAGTAGTAATTTTCTCCCCATAAACAACAACGTAAACGATATTACACTTTGTAACACACAACAGTAAAGTGGTAAATTTTAAAATCACTTTAATGTATAAAATTTTATATATTGCTCTATAACTCAACGTTCCAACATTAATACCATTTTAAAAATTAATGAACACTGTGTATATATTATAAACAACCCAAATATAATTCAGATCCAATAATTTTAAAATTAACCAATCATTTTTCAAATAACAACGGTACGACTTTACTATTATAAAATTTTAGGTAATAAATATCTAATATGAGAATTATTAAACAAGAAATTTTTATTTATTTCACAAACAATCAACATATTTTTTAATATATTTTATTTATTTTAAATTTTATATATTTTTACAATTATGAAAACCCATATTCCTTCATGAAAACTTGAAAAATAAAAAATAATGTATAGAGAAACGTTTAAAGAAAAAACATAAAATAAACAGTAATACAACGAATAAAGAAGGAGCTTGGTTGACTTGCTTTATCAAAAATTGTTCAATTTAGGTAAATAGGAACAAAATAGTTACGTTTTATATATTAAAATATATTTTAACATTTAAACTTCTATAGAATTCAACTATAGAAAAATATATTTCAAGGTGAATTGTTAAACCACAACTACACAAGAAGTATCAAGGAATGTACACCCAAGGAATTTTTACAAAGGAAAGAGTATTGAAAAATCCTCGTTGGTCAAAGTTGCACTTCGACAAGAAAATATTTGCAACAAGAGAAAAATCTTTTATTGGTATCAACGTTAACAAATAAAAGAACTTTTTTAATTTAAAAATTCAGAGTGAAAATATATATAGGTACTTACAATAATAAAAGAAAACTCTGTAATCACATGCCTTGACCTTAAAACAAAAATTGTCGCGATTAAATATAAATATTTCCCTATTGAATTAAAAATTTGTCATGGTTTTTCCATACTTACAGTCTCTTATGGTACAGTGTAAAAAGTTATGAAAATAATATACAAGAAGGTAGCAGTTTTCAATAAGGTATCACACTTATTATATTATTTACATTCAAATAGAACAGTCGATAAATTTTTAAATGCATACACACAATTTATTACCTGTAAAATCCTGCTTTTTATATACAATTTATACAATTACACCATAATAGGAGCATCTTCACATTCGTCCACTATTTTAACACTCACATCAGAAGAAGACTGTCGTTTCAATCGAACCGGTTTCGGATCACCACCCGAAACCGTCCGAATAACAGGCCCTTTCACTTTTTTCTGTTCCGTAACACACGAAATGTCATCCAAACTACCTTCCCCATCCACGTCGGTAGACAACATATCGTCGTCCGAAGTTGCATGAGTTAAAATTGGCAAAGTCGAAGTCAAATGTTCCTTTTCCTTCTGAATTTCTTCAATGTGATTTTCCAACAAGGTCTCCTCGTCTTCGGTTTGTTGTTGAGACGACGGATTAGCAGGTAACATTTCTTCGGGTGTAAAAACTTTAGAACTCCGTAACGACGACAAACGGTTAGTTGCAGCCTGACATGCTGTGTCCAACGTGTCGATATCGTCCAGCGTGTTACGCACTTTTTGCAACTGCTCCTTAATGATAGTCTCGATACATTGAGTTTGACTAGAAATATCCTGCAAACTATCTTGTGCGGGGACCACCTTATTAGTTCTCAAAATGCATGGCGCAAACACGATCGCCAAAGAGGCCGAGCTCATTCTGTTCACCTCTTCGTGTAATGCAACTCTAGCTAAATGAAAAATCAATCGTTCCATGAGATCGTAGTTAGATTTAGGTAATTTTTTCAAAATATCATATAAAGTGGAAACACGATCTTGTGTTTCGGACAAGTTTGCGGCAGTTATGAAGTTCTCGTAACATTCAAAAGTTAGCAAAGGCTCCGGCATTTCCCTCAAAAAACTTTTTAAAACCGACGCTAACACGTGAACCTGGTAGTGTTCGAAAATAACTTCCTTGTGATTTTCCTCCATTTTCGCTTTCAGTTCTCTCACTTTAGAACTCACGCCCGATTTTCTGTAAATTCCTTCAGTATACATTCCGTACACTTCTATGGTGGTAATTAATCTTTCTATAACTACTGGAATTTTGTTATCTTCTGTTAGAAGGGACGACAATGCAACGCCAAAAACGTTTCGACAATCACCGGTGGCGTTCAAATTTGAATCTTTCACGCAATTCACTGTAACAAAACAAATTTTATTTAAACCATGTTGCAAAATGTGCAAGTAAGAGAAATAAAATTAAATTATATTCATAATTAAAAATGAACTTACCTAAAGCTCTCGTGTAGCACTTCTTGTGGCACGTCAATTTGCACGACTGACAAACCAAGCCTCGTTCAATTGGCCACATAAAAAAAGAACTACAAATTTCGCACGCTGTTGGAATGTTTATAATGGTTAAAACAAAAGTGTGGCCAATGAACTTAATAGGCTCGTCCCCTTTACGTTTCTTTTCCTTTTTTCTCTTCGTTTTGCTTGGCTTTTCAGCTTCGGCTCTCGACGACATGAACTCGTTCATAAAACCACGAAAAGCATTAACACCCATAGTGACCGGAAAGTCTTCGTCTTTGTGCTCCCTTTGGCACACAGTTTCCATTGCTTGCATGAAATTACCGATCAAATCTTTATACTTCACGCTAAAGCTTTCAAATCCATGTTTAGTGGCTGTACTATAAAATTGAACTAAATTGTCCTTAAATTCTCGCAAAGCTTGCTTAAAAACTCGATCCACTTCGCTAGGACGTTCCCCTGCTTCGGTTTCCATTTTACAAATCTTATTCGTAATAAAATCTTGCATCAATTGTAATTCGCGCGCATCAGAAATAATTTGATCTGCTCGATCGGTAAACTCCGAAGTACCGGTCAAACTAAACTTGCTCGCCTCGGCACGCTTATTTACGTCGTAAGGCGCCCTGGAATGTTTACGATGTTTTCGTCGACTAGGCTTGTTACATTCAGCGGCATTACCATCACAAGGCATCTGCAGTACGCTTTTATTTTGAATGCATTTTGTGTGAAACAGCTTCTTGCAGTAGGCGCACTTATGACCTTGAGTGATGAACGCGTCCATTTGTTCATTACAAAACGCGCAGCGATCTTCCTTTATCAACTTCTTAATTTTACTAAAACTATGACCAGCTATTGTAAACGTATTATCACTTTTCCATTCTAAATCAGTTCCTGGAGACGATTTTGGTTGCGGACTAGCTTCTATGACGCCAGCTTGATTCATTATTCCAAGACCTTAACAACAACAAAAAAAGAATTAGAAATAAAGTGCAAAAATTAAGAAAAATAAAAACTCACCAATTTTTGTAGCGGGATCGCTATTTCGTCGTCTTAAATCTAATGAAGCAAAGCTCGACCTTTGCCGTTTAGGCGTAAGCGATTGTTTATTGAGTGCTCGTCCCCATTCGGCTTCCGATTGCAACAATCTAAAAGAACCATCAGCTTCCTTGTTCTCATTCCAACTCCTCTTTTCGGTAGCATGAACAACATTGCTTTCATCAATTGTGCGCAACGCAAAATTCTTATCTAGGCTCGTACTATCCGTTACTTCCTCTCCTAAACTACGCACATGATCTCTTCTCGGTTTTCTTATTGCACGAAGTGGCGCCTCCGGTTTACCGAGTATTTCTTCCACTTTACTGGGCGCCCTATCACAAGTGGATAAAAAGTCTTTGGTTGCTTGTTGCGTTTCCATTTCAGTTTGTCGCAATTTTGAATTTGATTCAATTTTGCGATTTCCAACATCATCGCGAGGCTGACGGCGGATGGGAGGAAGACTGATTAAACCGTCGAGCGCTCCGCGTCCGGAATTAGCGTTTTCATTTACATATCTTGATTCTCTTTTTGGAACACCCGATTTAGAATCGAGTAGTAAGCGATGCTTGGGTAGCACGCGCACGTGGTAGGAAGATTTATGAGGGGAAGACTCGAAGTCGCATCGTTTTCGCCACACGTCTTCGTTTTCAGGATATTCGCCATAAACTCTTTCTCCTACAGTAGGTGGTGCAGAGCGAGTGATGCCCGTTTCAGAATCTGTTTCGCTTCGGGTGCTAGCAAACGACCACTGTTCGTGTTTCTCAAGACTTGGAATGTCTTTGTGTTTGATTTTGCTCTCTCGCACCGTAACGCTCGAATGTGAATCAGAACTTTGTTGAGATTCCGCGCTACGTTGCGAGTCTAAAGAATCTCCACTGCCCTTACGTTGCGGAACATAATCCAAATCGGCCAGATCGATAGTTTTGTGAATTTTGTTGATTTTCGATTTTATTGGAACGTCTTTAGCCACTTCTTGTTTTATGTATTCTAATCTGTAAATATTAAATTTATAATAATATAAAATACAACTTTTGCTGCGTTTCACAAGAAAAAAAGTATGAGTATAATTTTCTCAAAATTTTAAATCAATCGGTTTTTAAGATGACTTATTTCTTGTGAAACAAGCTAAACCCCAACTTATGCAATGTGTATATGATAATAAGCCATCTATTTTACCATCTATCCATCTATCTAAATACACAAAATTTAAAAACTAGAAATTACCTATTATTTTGTGGATACTGAAGTGAGCAGGTATGTAAAGATCGAATAGACACGACGGTAGGTAATGACTGAGTCGACCGCAAACTTTGTTTTGATTGCATAGGTTCGGTATCACCGTCTTCTTGAATTCCACTGCTCCTATAAAAAATTACGTTAAAACCACATGAATCAAATTCATGTAAAAAACTCACTCATCTGAATCCCTAAAATGTTTGTCTCGCTCGGGACACAACCGATCAATTTCCAGCTCTTCCTGGCTGGATTCTTTACTTGTAAAAGCTTCGTCCGTACTTCCGCTATGTTCTATCTGCAGCCTCATGGGTAACGATTTGTTAATGATCTACAAAAATAAAGATGAGAGGAGGATAAAATAAAAAAAATTAAAACAATTTACCGGTTTTGAAGTAACAAACGAGCGCTTCTTAAGTAGATTGAAAGCTCTTCTTGCTAAAATGCCCCTAGCATGTGCTTGAAAGGAAACTATACTGACCCGTAACTTTTGTAACCACGACCTAGCTTTGTAGCATCTCCAAGTTCTTTGGATCTTCAACGCAGCAGTTATTCGTTTCACATATTTTTGTACCAAGTACATTCGACAGAACGATTGAATTGTCACCACAGCATTTCGAACCCTTAAAAAGCGCCTCCTTTCCAAACAAGCCCTAAACCACCTCTGCAGTGTGACAATACTCGCCATTATTTGTTGGTGCAATCTACAATCTAGTTTATATTTTTCCGACTCTCTTAAAAATATTTTTGTGGCTCCCAATTGATAATCGTCCCGATTTAAGTTTAAGGTGAGCAAAAAATTTCTGACATCGATTTGGGAACTGAGCAATCCTTTTGGCAATAAAATTCGGTACAATTGAATAAATTCATCATAGGTTAAGCGAACGTTAAAACCAGCCTGCCTTATCCTAACGGTTTCGAGCATACCAGTGTAACGCAACTGCCTTTGAATTGTATCTTCGTCGAATTCGTTGGGAACTTTATTGCTATTGGATTTGATGCATCTTATAAAAAACGGATTGGCTTGATTTAGCGTATCCATAAGCGAATGTAATGATTGTTGAAATTGCACTGCCACGGTTAAGGGTAATTTTCTAGCTTTTCCCAACTGATTTTGATTGGACGCCGTTATTCCAGTGCGACCTGCCAACGTTTTTACAGATTGTAGATTCTTTAAACCTTTCTTCCCACGTTCTCGAGGTCTAAACGACTTATTTTTCCTAAAGAAAACAAAGATGTTAAAATGAGGGCTTAGCGGGTGGAGAGTTTCAAGAATCGTGCAAAGAACACACATGCAAGTTTCAGTTTTTAAATCAACCACATATATAAGAACACATTTGATGATATGCACCTAACCCAACGAGTTTAGAAGAAAGTTGCTCGATGCAAAATGTTAAGTAGTATTTACAAGCAAGCAGAGAAGAAACTTAACAGAAGTCTCCCTTCAAAATAAGAAGTGCAAGCTGAATTATTGTCTACTCATAAGCTATTTTTATCAATTCTCTTTAAACTGCACCAGTGTCAGTTTTTTGAGTCTTCCTTGCTTTTCATTTTATTTTACAGAAAATCCACGATCATCTTGAAAGTTTCCCATATTATGTCTCTAATAGAGGATACAATTTCTCACAATTTAATTAAATTGAACACAAAAATCGTTTTTCCATATAATGATTGAAATTAGAAACGGCAATGGTTATGACCATTTTCGTTGCTAACTTCAACGACATAACTTTCTTGAAATTTCAAAATAGGCATTGTAATAACTATTTTTCCTAATAAAAAACCTCCACCAAATATTTGAGTTTACCATCACCATGTCAAAATTATGAAACTTTACATACATGACAATTTGATTTGCTCTTTGCATAACCCGAGCTTCGTCAGGACATAAAACTTTATTAAGAGCAGCGGAATTTGTGCTGCTTCCAATAGAATCTTTACGTTTCCGTTCCTCTTCATTATTTTTAGTGTAGGGCACGTTTATACCATGCCTATTTCGTTGATAAAATTGCGGCCAAGACAACCGATTGTTAGAAGTATCTGATTCGTTGACCCTTCCAGTCTGATTATAATTTATAGTATTTCGTTGCTTGCTGCGAATAATTTGGAAACAAAACAGTTAAATACACAACAACTCGCATGCAGTTACACGGTAAAAATATTTACAATGACATGCACGATCAGGTCATTTTTATTCTTGCTTATGCTGATACAATTAAAAAATACAAGTTCAGATAAATCTAAAGAATGATGAATGATTCTTATGAACTAGTGATTAACATTGGTAAGAAATTTTCAACCGTTAATCACTTACGCAATTCTATTTACTGCGAGGTTTACGGCAGAAACTGTCACTAGATAGCTAGGAACGAATACACAAGTTAATTTTCAAGTATGCATTTATAATAATAAAAAAATAATAAATAAACCCCCAAGACTTGAACCAAAAGTGACATTGTTGTCAAAAAAAAAAAAGATTCAAAATTTTGTCAAATAATGGCATAAGTATTTTTAGGGGCAAAAAAGTTACCTACCTAATAAGACTTTCATTTGGCGCGTGATTTCTATAACGTTGCTGTACATTATTTTTATTTCCATCCACACGACTCTGCCTGTGTTTACGGCCCGCCTCGTGAAAAGCGAAATAGGCACGAAAGAACGCTCTCACGATTGCCCATCTGAAAACAGCAACCGGATCGGCTCCGACTAATTCTCTAACAAACGCCATAGAGCTGTTCTTCAAAACGCTAACAATATCTTGCCGCATAAGATCCAAATTCTTCTCTCGCATTTCGTCCACTTGATATTTTACCTTCCCCGCATAATGAACAACAATAAACGCTGCTTCACGTTTTTGCGGCTTTTGGTACCATTTATTTTCTTTGTGTACGGAACTGAATTTCTGCAAAAGGGTTTCATTGGTTGCTCCTGGGAAACTGGAAAGAAAAAAATAATTTTTAAATTGTGAATAAGAAATTTGTGAAATAAAATACTAAGCAACAAAGAAAGAGAATGCTCTCCAAACAATTCAATAATCACTTGAGAAAATTAGCTTCCGATTTAAAAAATGTAATTTCTCGGAAAACCAACTGTTAATCTGTGGTGTAACGACTACTCAACGACAGACAACCTGAATTTAACTTTTCGATGTACATAGGTAAGTATTATTTTATTGATTAGTGATCTACAAAAAAAAATGTGGTCTCGAGTGGCATATGTCTGTTAGAAATATGCCTTTAATAAAGTTGCACTATGCCACCAACTTAAATTCAATCAATGGAAAGAACATTTGATTTATTATTTGACCAACTGAATTAGTTGAATTCTGATCTGATCTAACGGCATCGAAACAAGTGTATATCGTTGCTGAAATTCCTGTAAGTGATTTTTATTTAAAAAATTCAATACACAATTTGATAATTAAACAAAGTCAGCAATAAACAAATCAAACCAGGAAGTTTTTATCAGAAAAGATTATTTTTAATTTCATTTAAAATTTGATTACTTTCATTAACTTTTTATTATACGTAGATATACAAATCAAGACAAATTTTAAAGCTGAAAATTAATTACCAGTTTCGCAAATTTAAAAATTTACTGATTACTGACAAGTTCATAAAAAAACTTTATAATAAATTAAATTCGTATGATTGTAATTAGAAAAAAAAAATTAATTACTTAGGTACCTACATGATTTAAATTTAGTCATCAATTTTTTTATCGTTAAACATTTTGATGCATTTACATAAGACAAACATTTTGAAGTGCATCGCCATGGAAACAAAACGCATTTCATTGGTCAATGTTTAAATTTGACTGTCATTTGTTTCTGTATGAAGACGCTACCTAAAAGAAGCTACTTTAATGCAGTCGAGTTTTCTCTTAAAAATATGGTTTTGTTTTGTAAAAATTGGTGTGTAATGCGTGAATTATGTTGTAACCTTTTGCAAGTATGTGAATTATAAAATTTTTTAATGATTGCATGCAACAAGTCAAAACTCGCAAAATGATTTTTTTGACGCTGCACAGTTACGCATCAAAATGTTATTGCTACTACAAAGTTTTGACCATTAATAATAATTGAAGAAACAAATTAATTTTATGAAATTTTGTTAAAATAAGTTTTTACATCAAAGGTTATTTTCAAGAAATGCCGTGACGTCATGTGTCAAACAAATAATTTTCAAATCAGAGACAGCCATGATATATCTAAAAATTTTATTTTGCACGATAAAACAAAATATAGTTTTAATTCAATTTTGAAATTAGCAAGAATGATGCAATGTCATCAAGTGCATGTATGTCAATTGTTTTAAAAATCGCGCTTCGTTTGTTTCAAGATGCTTGCTACCTAAAAAACGTCAACAATGATGCGGGTAAGTTTTACTCCAAATATTCTAGTTTATATTACAAAAATCAATTTGCAATGTATGCATTATGCTGTACTTTTTGTAATTATCGGATTGACAATATTTAAAAGTCGTCCACAACAATTTGAAACTTGTAATTATTGTAAAACAGTTTAGAGCTTAGAGGGGGTTATTTTCGAGAAATGCTGTGACGTCATCCGCAAAAACTTTAAAATCGTAAGATCATAATTATTTTATAATAAATTTTATCAATAATTTCTTTTCCTTAGCGTTCGAATAATTACGTCATGACATCTGATGCATACTACGCGAATGCGATTGGTCCGCATTTGCAATATTGCATTTCGTTTGTTTTTCGAAGATGACGCTACCCAAAAAACGTTTGACAACGATCATGCAGGTAAGTTTTACTTAAATTTAGTTAGTTTGTTTTAGAAAAATCAGATTGTTACGTGTGAATGTAATTATTAGATTGTCAAAATTTAAAAGTTTCCTACAACAGGTTAAAAGTTTTAATTTAATTTTTATAATTCCATCCGAACATCACAAATTGTGAGAATGGCCTGCACCTAATACAAAATAATAAAAAGAACTGATTTGATTTGTTCGATATACTTGAGTAAACAGTCTCGACCAAGAGGTTATTATCAAACTGTTGTGACGGCAAGTTTTGATAAATTGATAATGATAAATAATTATTCCCATATTATACTGCTATAAATTATTTATGTCTTTTGTTCAACTTAAACTACAAACTAAAGCTGGGTTCAAGCTCGGGCTGTTGTAACGTAACAAAACTTTCATCGGTAAGCATTTTTCTTTCAAATAGTAATGTTTTAGCAAATTTGATTCAGATAAAAGTAGGAAACGACAACATTATTTAAATTCTTTTTACCGTTCATTACGAACCAAAAAAGCCCATTTTTTATCAGAATAAAGGTTTTAAAAATTTAAACTTGACCATACCACAATCAGAATTATTACAATCTCGTTCAAAATAAATCAGGTTAATTTTAATTATCATTATTATATATTATACAAAATAATACCAAAATTAGTATATATTTTTATTTTAAATACTATTTTCTAATTTTAAATGCATTTTTTTTAATTTGTCTCAAGTCCTGTGTCATCAATATCATAAATTTTTATATGATCAAGATTAACGGATCTCTAATTTAATACAAATATTTATTAAAAATTATGTAAATTTTTCAAATTCGATAAGTTTACATTTACATAATTAATCAGAACAAATTGATTCTTATGTTTGTTTCAAGTTTACATACTAAAAGAGAGTTCAAGTTCAAGAACTTCGACAACTTTTATAATTAGTATTGTTACAAGAAAAACTACCCCAACCTTCTAAATTATTGAAGGATTATAAATACCCTGATTGAAAAAATTTACCTAGAGGTAAACTTTCCATTCTTAAATAAGTTTTAAATTAGGGAGCAGGGGTGATATTCTGACATCTAAAGAAAAACTTTTTAGGGGTTAAAATTGAACGGGATTTTTAAAGAAATCGGTAATCAATTTATTTTTTCATTCAAATACATATTACTTGAATTAATTTATAATCTCAAGGTCATTCGGAAATGTAACTTCAGATTTTGTAAACAAGTACGTTTGGTTATTTAGTGGTTGTAGTCATATACTGAAAATTTACAAGTCTAACCATTTGAAAATTCAATTTTTATAACCTTGCCTCAGGCGTACTTGTCAATATCGACCACCTGTTTTTTTCCAATAGCCGTTTTCGAGAAATTTTAGATGAAACCTTTCGTGGCTGCTTATAACTCAAAAGTTGAACATAAAAGCATAGCAATTAATGGTAAAATGGCTAGCACTACCATCACTAATATTAATGCCAGTTTTTTCAATTCATCTCGGATGCAATGCTGGTGTTGGTTTGCTTTTTATCAAAAAACAGATTCAGCGCAATCTTACATGAAAACGTTGTAAATTAGTAAATAAATATGGACAAAATTATATTATTTAGAGAATTTAAATTTCCTATGCTGCAATGTTAAGCTTCCATTTTCAAATCTCGAAGACGGATGCCCAAAGAACTTTGAAAAAACCAGCTATTCGTTTCATTTTAGTGCACTTTCATTCTATAAAAGCCTGTCCCAATCCTACACGAAGGCATCCCATCAAAAATATCGACAATTGAGTTCCTCATTTTTTTAAAGTGATTCTAGAGACAAAAAAATATATATTATGTCTTTGATTTTTTAACTATCTTACCTTTAGCAAGTCTTTCAACTGACTATCGCAGCAGTTAAAGAGCATCGACTTCGTAACTCATAGGTTCAGGTTTGATTATGTATCTAGTAAATTTTCTTTATCTCAAGTTGTTAGTTTTCAAAATTAAGTCATTTACTGTTTGAATTAATTACAATATTATATTTTAAAGCTTTTTTGCGTGTGTTTGTTTTTATTACAAAATACATATTATTCTGTAGGCATTTTCAAAAGTATCGGATGGAGTTTCTCATTTGAATTCTGTTTCAGGAAAATGTTTGTCTTTGGCTGGATGTTCTATAGAACTCTCTATTTAAGTTTTTGGATTTGATTCTATTGCACGGCATTATCAATTATCATTTTCAGTATCCGAAGCAAGGAACTTGAATTATTGATCAATTTTATAAGTTTCTCTTTCAGTTTCATATGCAGGCGTTCTGGGATTCATTATTTATTGTTACAAATTTTTCTTATATGTATGCATGTATAATTAGGTTGCGCGAATATCGAAAATAAATTTTCGCCGGATTTTCGTGGACGGTAGTGCAGGTGTCCGAGTTCGATTACGAGTGAGAAAAGCTTAATATAAGCTAAATTAATAAATCCACCATTCGGCATTTGCTTTTAAACCATTTGTGAAAAAGTAGTGTTCAGTGTTCATTTTAAAACCGTCCAAACTGTAAACGTTTTAAAAACTAAAAGTTGGGATAATTTAGTGTAGTTCGATTGATTCGGTGGTGGTTCCGGAACGGATTAGAACAAACGAATTGCAGTAATCAAGGTAATAATCACTTCCCGATATTCTAAATAAGCAAACTAATAATTTTTTTATTACAGGTAGGGCCCTCTTCAGGAATATTGCAGAAAAATACGTAAGTGATTTCACTTTTTTATTATATAAATTAACTGTATCGACGTTTTCTTTAAATTTTCTGAGCACACCATTATGTTAATCGCCATTTTCAATATTTCGGAACAATTACTGTTTTTTCTTAAGTGGCTAGCGTTAGCAAAAATTAGAGAAAAAATTGAATAAGGTGCAATTAAACTTTTTAAGAATAACCAAAAATTACAATACACTTTTTAAACCTGCAATGCACAATGTTTTCACAAATAAAAACATAAAAATGTAACTATTTCGAATTTTCTATACATTTTCAGTCTAATTCATCACCTGATGATGCCATAATATGGTAAAACATTCCATAAATGTATATGTACAGTGTCTTCTATTTGTGAAAATTGTGTGCACATTATTTCTAAGATTTGTATAGTGTATTTTTGATTAACCTACAATACTGATATGATTATTATTCTGTTTATTAAGTTATTGTTCTTGTTAACTAATTTTAGAACAAATGAAATACAATTTAGTAATACTATAATTTTGTTTGGGCTGACAACTAATTTGCTATTATAATGAGACACCAACAGATGTATTGTTGTACAATAATTCGCGACTAGAAATTCAGTAGCTATTTAGATTTTCAGACAGAAATAATTCTACACCTATTTTACGAGTTTTCAGGTAAATAGGTACTATTTAAATTAAATTTTTACATTTTGTCTTCGAATGACAAGAATAACTGAAATATTTTCGATTAGTTAAGAAAGCTAAATTTTCAGCTACTTGTTTCAAAATATATTAAAAGCGCTGTCCAATGTTATATTTAGTAATTCTTGTTTTGTGTAACTTATTTCCAAAATGTTACAAAAATTTAAGTCATTTCATGCAAATGTAAAAAAGACCTGATTTACCTATAGGAACATTGGGTAAACTAAAAATTAGAATTCGAGGATTCCCATATATTATGAGATAAACCATGAGCTACTCTGTATAACATTAGACAAAGCCCTTTAAAAAAGTCAATTTAAAATTTGTTCCGTTATACTCACTTGCATTGATCATCTAGAATACACAAAATTCCATTGGGTTTTCCTTCGATCAGCTGCAAACATCCAGTATTATCCATGAAATCAATGTTGGTCCAACGAATTCCTTCTCTCCGATATTCTTCTTGTTCGTACTTAAATACATGTTGATTAAAATAGTATTGCAAATGTTCGTTGGCGTAATTTATGCACAATTGTTCGAAACTGTTACACAAACCGAAATCTTCGAATCCAAAAATATCCAAAACGCCTATCGAATTACCTTGATGTTCACGTAAACTATCTTTCTTTGATAACAAAGCATGATTCACTTGTAAAACAATCCAATCAAACAGAGCCCCGTACAAGCATTTAGCCATGGCATCACGACTAGCTATTGCTTCGGGCATCCGATAATTTATTACTAAAGTTTCTCCTGAAGCTCTTGCGCGTTTAGACGTAAGAGCTTGCAGTAAAGTTTCTTGTTTTACACGTAACAATTCCGAAATTAACAACACCACTTGTGGATTTTTTACTCCCACCGCTTCGTCATGATGATAAGCTGCTTTACGAGGTTGAAATTCGACGTTTCCCAACAGCAGCACGGCCGACAGCACAGAGAAGAGACGTCTCTGCTTTTCGGCAGTAAAGCCCACCATCTCCATTGATTGTTTCAAACGCGAAAATTCGTAAGCTTCGTCGACGTTATCTAAAGCAATACATCCGCTCTTATTTAAATAATTATATTGGTTGGGATGTTTGAGATGCAATAATTGGCGTTCTTGTTCATTAGCTCCTTCCAACAAATAATAAAATACGTGATAGTTTCGTTCGTTTTGGCCTTGCGAGCAAATCCGTGATTTTTCTAACAAATATTTTTGTACAACGGCTCCATGTACCATTCCATTCTCTTTATAGTTCACTTGTATGAATTTCCCAAACCGACTAGAATTATTGTTGTGAGCTGTTTTTGCATTGCCGAATGCTTCTAGGACGGGTCCGGCGCTTAGTATCGTTTGTTCTACTCCACTACCGTGTGAACCTTTTTGGCTTAAAGCGGTCAAATGATGAAGTAAAAAATTCGTGCTTTCGGTTTTTCCAGACCCACTTTCACCACTAATGACTATACACTGGTTTTTTCGATCCTTTAACATGCAGTGATAGGCCGAATCGGCGACAGCAAATATATGGGGCGGCAAATTAGGACCTAATCTTCTATTTTGATATAACTTAACATATTTTGGATTATAAATCGGATAAAACTTGAACGGATTAACGGCTATGAGAATGGAACCAACGTAAGTGTAAATGTGTCCCGCCATAAAACGAGCTCGCAAATTATCCAAAAGAGTTTGTTCGTTTAAATCGGGCAGCTGGCACAAATCGGGATACTCACGATCTTTCGGTTGATATAAAAAACGATGAAAATAATCTTTGATTAATTGTGGATCCATAGAAAAATTATCTGACCAAACATAGTCGTTTGCTTTTTCTCTTAAATAAAAACGATACGACGATTGATCCGTTCTATTTTTTGGCCACAGCATCATAACTTGTACCGGACTTTCGGTCGGACCCAAACTCCGTTCTTTGCATTCACGCCCCAATGCATCTCCAACAACTTCTGCCAATTCATAACTACCACGCGGCGTTTCGTTCAGCGACAACCTTTCCACTATACACGATACAATTTCTTCGGATGAGGTTTGTTTGCTGGCTTCCACCGACAGTGCTTCGTATAGAGCCGACAGTGCCCCGACGTACACTTGTACTATATACCGATTATTATCGATTATCGACATTTTGATTAGATCTACGACAAAAATTTAAACACCAATAGCACAAACCACTTTAATTTGCACATTTTTAACAAAGCTAATACTATTTTTTATGTTTTATTTTTTAATAAGCGTAGTTTTATTTCCTTCTTGTTTGATTGAGGCTTCATTTTGATGGAGTCAACAGGACGTCACGTGGTTTGAAAAACTGTAAAAAGAAAAAGAGATAAAGTAAAAATTTACAAACAAAATGACTAATTGCATTAAAAATAAAGTTATCTATGGAATTGTTAACAAAAAAAGTAATAAAAGAAACTTATCTACTTTTGTTTAATTTATCATTTTCGAAAAAGGAAGTTTTATTCCTTTCACTTTCATGATTTAGATTAAAAACGAATTAACGTGTAATAATTAGAACCAAATTTGGAAATCTCAAGACGAGTTCAGATTTTTTTTGTAAGCAGAAAAATATCACAGGACATTAGAATGATGAAAGATTATTACAAGTGACCAGAAAAAAACTTTCTGTAACAAAAAATAAACACAGTAGAAGTTACTCGAACTACAAACATTTAGAACTTTTGCACTTTCGGTATTCCTGTAAATCTTAAAAACTTGACGCAATTAAAATCAACAGTTTCATTTTAGTCTCGCCTTTAAAATAAAGTTCTAGATTTTCGTTGGTTAATTATAAGAATATAGAAGTTAGAAGAAAGAAAATATTACAAATAACTCGTAAATGTAATTTTATTTTTATTAGGGAAGAATGTCCCTAAAATTACGAAGTCATGGGTGGACCGTTTCTTATTCATGCTATAATCTAAATCTTATTTTTGTTAAGCTACCCACATAAATGATCAAGCTTGACATGTCATGCTTATCAAAAGGAAAAATTACCTAGTTGGATTCATAGCTTTGGTATCTTTAAAATCTGAAAGGCATAACACGAATGGCAAGCGTAAGAAATTTTGTTTCTTAGTTTTCAATATTCATCTAATGCAAAAGTTTCCCATAAACTCAATTCCTTATAAATGAAAGGGAAGGTAAAAGGGAACCCGTAAGTGCTGTCAAGTTACAATTTTGAAGAAAAACGATAATTGCTTTACCTTTCTAAACCCTTTAGGTTCAGAAAGTAATATATTGAGTACATAGCCTATAACCTTAAAGTGCGCAATATGTATTTGCGCATCTCAAGAGCTAAGGTATGTTGCAGAAGCTGTACAAAGCGTTGGCGGTGAAAACTTAGCGACAGCGTTGCCAAGTTATCTGGATCCCGTGTTATCGGGTTATCATATACATAAGAGGTCCATAGTTGACCATGGGCTCCAAACCACAGGAAGTGTAATTTTAAAAAAGTTTCATTCAACAAGTTACACTTACGATAAAGAGATAAACTAACAATATAATAAAAAATATATCAAGTTCAAAACATAATACCAAGTGTTAGAATACACTATGCTCTCAGTAACCAGAAACGAGTTCTTGTCAAATCTTAAGATCATAAAGTGACGAGTGTCATGCTTAGCTTATATTTTCTGTGATCGTCCAATACAAAGTAAATTTGGTTGATAGATACAGTGAAGCAGCGCCTTTTGTATAAAACACACATGTAGATAGCAGTACAAAACATGGATCACGAAGCCTCAGCCCATAACCGGTTTCGAGATTACTCAAAGAAAATTCCTATTCTCAGATGCACATTAATATCTACTAAGAAAACAACTTCAGTTCACGTTATAAAGAAAACATCACTACTGATAGCGGTAAGAATTAACAAACAATCCCCTTGTGGTGAATGACTGGTTTACACATTTAACAGGACTTCATAAAAAAGAATTGCTATATATAACAGCGGAAAAATTTGAAACAAGGCTTGAAAGTTCCAGTTTATCTATTATATCAATAACATCACATAGTAATCGCTGAGGAATTCATCAGTTAAAACGTCGAGATCACCCTACAGGTCGTATACCTTGAAGAACTAATCAAAAGTTCTATAAATCGCATTTAGAAAGAGGAATGATGTTACTTACACAATATTGTAAAGAGCAATCACATTTAGGAAACCCATGGCAGATGAGACTTATCTTAAAAAAGAGGGAAGGTATCATATTCAATAAGAATCAAAATTTTGCACTGTTAAAAGGAAGGAAATGACAGTTAAGTTAAATTTTGACACATACTAATTACAAGTTACAACACCGTATCGGGTGGAGAGAAGAAAATTTTTCTTTAGATCTTAAAAGGTCAAATTCAAGTAAACGACTGCAGAATCATCAGTTATCGTATACCGAATACTTGAAGTTCAATTATAACGTATTCAAGTATTTCAGTAATTGCTAGAAATCTAAAAATGATTTAAATTTCAAAGAGATTGCAATTATCCATAAAATCAAGACTTGAGAAGTATAATTAAAAACAGACTGTTTCCATATACATACGAATTGTGAAATTATAAATTTTCTAAAATTACAACTTTATTACAAGAGTAATTTAATCTAGCGTAATGATATATTTTTCTCAATATGCCTTCAAGGATGAAGGATACCTTGTTATTCAATTTTCTTAAAAAAAAATCTGTTGGGTGAGAAATTGAAAAAAAATTGCAAACTTCTATGTTGTTCAATTACATTTAATAAAGTCTACATTCATAAGACTTTTTGCTATAAAATTGTTGTTCTTAAATTAAGCATTAAAAATAGGACACGACTGGGTAAATTACTATGTGAAAATATTTCCATAAAATTTTATTGTTCGAAATAAACAAATTTAAAATTACTTGGCTCGGAACCAATTTTTCTTCATATTTAGTCATGAAAATTGTATGAACTAATTGAGTGAAGCATAAAATATTTGGAGTTCCCACAAATTTTTCTGACTTAATTTTTTTAATTTGTTAACTTTTATCAAATTTTTAATTCAATTAGGAACATCGAGCCTGGGTAGAATTTATATTTGAGGCAAAATTTCAATTACATGGAGTCTAGTCTTTTGAAACATCCTAAAGCAATAAATTAATTAATAAACCAATTAAGATGAAGGATCCCTTTTATAGTTGTAGTCGGTTTGCTCGTAGATAAATTATTATCAAAATGTGAATTTTACGCTCAAACCAAATTAGAACCAACAGGTGACCATAATAACTGTTTTTCTAGGTCAATTCGAGAAAAAAATAAAATACAATAAGTTGATTGTAGGACGAAAGTTTTTTTCACAAACATACAGGCACAACAGCATCGGCGATGTATTATTGTAATATAAAAATCGGCACCCTTATTAGCCGCACCACACAATTAACGATTAATAACAAAAATGATTGATAAGATAAAATTAAGATAAATCTTATAATCATGGGAAAGCTGAGTCATCTGTGTGTTTGTTAGGATTTTAATTAGTAAAAATTGGCATTATAATGGGGTCACATGTTACTTACTTTTTTGTATTAGAAATAAAAATTAAAATAAAAGGAGAATCCTTCAAGTAGAACAATTCACTACAATTAATTGGCTTGGTAAACATATTACAATATCAATTAGGGTAATTGATGGAATGATATCATATAAATTAAGAGTGCCGTGATAAGAATTTTGGTGACACTTGTGTGTATGCAACACCCATTATGATTTTAGCAATCCGACCATTGATACCCAAATACATACACATACAAGATACACACATGCGAATCCGCCCAATGACGCAAAATTTTCAAACAACTTTTTTAACCGTCACGTACCTTAACAATTTTAAAACTTTGCACATTCCTAATATTTGAGATTCACTAAAACCCCAACACTATTCATCTTCCACTTTATACATAAAAATAAATTTGTTAACGTTACAACGGCCACCATTATAATTATTAATGCGATATAGGAACTACAGGAGGCACTCTAGTTCCAAGGATACCAGATCACGTGACGTGACGCGCCAACTATGAATCACGGTTTTAGAATATCGCGGTTTTTAAAAATCTTCTACGAAAGTCCACTCATGCAGTAAACTTTAATCGCCAATTAGATTACCGTACTAACATTTTATGTTGCGATAGAAATTATTATAACACAACTTCCTGTTTTACATGCGGCATTGAATATTTTAAACCACAAATTTTTATGTGATAAACGTTCATCAAAAGTATGAATTTACGTAGGAACCTTTAATTAGATAAATATCCTCGGTTTTAAAACTACGAATACTCGGGACTATGACACTGAATTCTTCGTTTAACTACACAAATTAACCTACAAGGAAGTTTGCTTTCTGAAAAGGAAATGGTAAAATTTAGATTTTAGAAGAGAAGTTAGTTTGATGCAACTATTTTGAAATTTTATGGTTTTTAAAAGATGAGCAGATGTATGCTTTGTTTCGTAAAACTTTTAACAACCTGTTAAAATTAACCGTTAATTTAAATCAGCTTACAGTACTAGAATAGACATTTTCTATTGATTTAGTTAAACTATTAACTAAACGTCCGTCACGACTTTTAACATTATAAAACTTTACAGCAAACTAATATTCACGTAGACATTTTCTATTGTAATGAAATTAACCTACCTATCTACATATTAATCAGATTAGGTTTTTGCAAAATCTTCGCAATCTCTGTCCTCATACCTAATCTTTCGACAAAAACACAAAACGTCATCTAAAACATCAGAAGGGCAATTTTGTCTCCCCCCCCCCTTTCTGAATATCGCTCGAAAAAGGCTATTAAAAAACAAAAGAATAATTTTTGTTTTAATCCTCTCCCTCAAAATAAAACACAATAAAAATATATTAAGATATTGGTTAGAAACGCAGATGTTTTTTTACGATCTTACAAACGGATGCAATAAAGCAAAAAGTAAATAATTATTTGTATATATCTCGTGCGCGAAATAATGTTGTGGTGCAAGAGAATGAAAGACTGGCTGATCGCCAAAACATACGAAATGAAACGGAAATTGAAACAAGTTGCCTTGTTCTTCTGGTTTGACATTTTGTTCTTGACATAGTAATTATTTTGTGTTTTAAAATTTATCGGACAGCATCCTTTTTGTAATAAAGTAATAACAATACGTAAAATATAAAATATAGGTCCTACATGACATAAATTCAATTGTTGGTCGTTCTGAGATGTTATACTGATTGCTTATGAATATGTTAAACTTCAGACACTGACACAAATACGTAAACATCAGATTTTTCTGCAGTAGTTGTATGCAGGTATGATTTTTCCATAAAAGACAAACTAAATTAATTTAATAAACATTAATATACACGGGAAATAACTAACATGTAATCCCCAAACCGCGACTGTACCAAAATACCACAATTTAAAAATTGTTTTATAAAGCAATATAATTTCAATTCAAAACATTGATTAAAGAATCAATGATCATCATCACCCCTTCAGTCATCCACCTGAACCCGCAGCCTCTTTCTGATTCGATAAAGATTTCAGCATTAAGACCTGTAACCCTACTTTTAACAATTGATGGTAGCAGTAGCAAATCATCAACCCAGGGAAATCACCGCCAACTTTACGTACCCTCCAAAGCACAGACGGTTTTATGACAATTTTAGACTTATTCAACTAACTTACTAAACTTTCATCATCTTTAATCAATACTCAAAAGAAAAAAACTATACCTTCCAGTCATCTCACTAGGTGGGTAGGGGGGGGGGGTGTACGTAGCGACCGCATATTTAATCCCTACATTGATTCGATTACCTCGTGCATTATTTTTTATAGAAGACGAACTAAAATAAATGAACCATAAACCAAAAATAAATAAAGGAAAAAGTGTAGATATAATAGAAGAACCTATACCAAGGAAGCGATACACTGAAAAGAAGTAACAGACCGAGAGGTTGATCAACAGCGAGGTAGCAGGACGAGGTTGTCAGCAACTTTAACAAGTTGAGAGTGGGTGACTAAAGAGAGAGAAAGCAATAAATATAGACAAGGATAAACTAAAAAGATAATGAGGCTAACTACTCCATCATGCAGACCCAAATTGGGCCAACGAGTGACCGAGTAAAACTCGATGGGTACAAAATAATATTTTTTTGTTAACGTGAACACTTAGAAAAATATCGATGCTTTTGTTAAGTGCGTTTTTGTTAAAGTATAAAAACATTTTTTAAAGTTAATATTTTAGTATACGCTAGTTGCATAGCCCAAATATGACCTCGTCGTCCAATTTGACCATAATAGTTTTCAAAATTGATCTAAAAATACCTATAAGGTATTAGTTGTGAAGTTTTATATAATAATTCTGAATAAAACAGTCCTCGATCCTGTCCCGCTGATGCTGGAGGAATTTTATTACTATAAGGTTCAGTTGTATAAAACTCGAGTCAAAATTAGCCTTAGGTACTCAATTTCTAGCAGCTCAAGATTATGATACTATATTATAGTGACAAATACACTACAGTCGTCTGCCTTATCGATTATTATTATTCAATAAAAAAAATTGCCAAAAAATAGACGTTTTTAACAACGTACCAACTTTTAAACTTTCCACAATGACTTGTTTTTATTATCTTTGGAATTATTTTTTCATATTTTTGCTTTTTAATTAATAGTATATTGTTCTCTTAGGAATAAACCACTTGCTCTATTAGCAGATCCTTTGTTGATTTTTTAACATAACTTCTGAAATTCAGGCTCATAATTGGTTTACAAGTCAAACACCAAACAGTTTTCAATTGATATATCATGGGCATACAGGTAAAAGTGACCAAGTCAAAAAATAGAATTTCGAGATAAATCAAATTGAATGTTTTGCATTTTGCGAAAAATCAGCTCTATAATATTTTTAATTATTGTTTCCGAACAATGAAACATGTACAATACGTTATTAGAACATAGACGTTTTTTTCAAAACTGTGTATTACATTTTTACGGTACTTAGTCATTATAACTTATTTCCAAAATTTTTAGACTTATGTCTGTATGTCACTTTTGTCACTTTGTGACTTATGTCACTTTTACCTGTATGCCCACGATATTATCTTTGTGCAACAATTTTGGTTTTAAGAAATATTTTAACAAATAGTCAATGCAGATAGGATTTTGCAGTATTGAAATTAGTTAAAATATAATCAGATAACCCCCGATAATCTGAGAATCTGAAAAGAGGTGGCTATACATAAAAACTAATGCTCAATTAGGTTGGAATGCATCACATAAAACCTATGAATATAATAATTATAGTTATCTTCTTAGTGATACACAATTATGAGTTTTACAAAGCAAAAAAAAACACACAAATATCATAGACAATTTATTTAATTACGAAAAATAATCTACCTATTCATTTTCTTCTTCTAACATCGAGATATGAATAAAAACTTTTTAAAAGTAGGCAAAATTTTTCAATTGCTTGTGCTTCATCAACATCTAAATCACACACACAATAACAATTAAGAGTAAACAAAAAGCAAAATGTTAGTTTTAAAATCGTTCAAAAGTTTGCTTTTTGTTAACTCTTTTCAAATGTACATCGTTTTAACTACACTTCTGTTTTAACGAGTCTGCCGATTTTTAAAATACTGATAGTCATTTTTATATTACACACATTTTGTTAGTTCAGTTGATCCAAGAACGTGGTCCCTACTCACTTTCTATAAACTTTAATACATTACTTCATACACTGTCGCTTTTTTGTCTCCCGAACCCGTAACAATATATTTGTCATCTGTGGAAATATCGCAACTTAAAACACTAGACGATTCTTTGGACTAAAACAAAAAATTAATGAATTAATTTCGGAATTCTTTTTCGTATTGTTATAAAAAACCTACCTGGAAAATACTAGCTCCGTATGGTGTTCTCCAGGCATTCAACAAATTATCTTTACCTGTTGAAATGAACCATTTCCCACAAGTTGCAAACTTTAAACTAAGTACACAACTTTCGTGTAAATGTAACTGATATTTGTCAGATTTTGTCGCATGCAGCACTTCCACATATGAATTTTCCATACCCACGGCAAGCCAATCGCCAGTAGGGCAATAACCCAAAGAAAATATTTGAGAACTAAAGTCATGTTGTTGTAGCTGCTTTCCTTCTCTTAAATCCCAACTTCTAACTGTATTATCTAATCCTCCAGTCCATAACTTTGTCCCATCTGCACTGATGTCAATACAAGATGCACCATCCGTATGACCTTGGAACTGTCGAACCAAAGTCTGATTATGAAGATCCCAAACTGCAATATTTCCATCAGAGCAGCAGCTAAAGCAGACTTTTGAATCCGGACTTATTGCTAAAGCGTAACAGGCTGGAGCACTAGAAGTTAATTCTGCCTTAATTCGTGGGGTCGGACTCGCTAGATCCCAAATTGAAAGATTGCTAGCTTCACCTCCAACGATTAATGTTCTACCATCGGGCAATAGTTTTACAGACCTTATGTAGTGATCACGTTGCTATAAGTAAATTGAATTAATTCAACAGTCAAGATAAAATTTGTTAATAGGTACTTACCAAACATTCGAGTGTAGAAATTGGCATCTTAGAAGAAGGTTGACTAATATCCCACACCTTAACGCAGCCTTTACCTCCAGTGTAGACATATTTAGTAGGATTAGAAATAGTAACAGCACAAACAACGTCACCATGACTTAAAGTATTTATTTGTCTAGCACTTCTAGGGATTCCGGGACCAACTAAAGCATCAGATGGAAACGATACTGGTTGTAACTGGCCATCGCCATTTATATGATAGGAATAACCCCTGATAATTATAATTCAATTACTATGGAACGTGAAAATAAGTTTTGGTAAATGAAGTAGTATTTAATAAAATACCTACGGTTTTCCTCCTGAGATTGTAACCAATCCATTAGTAACATTGGACGATGTCCTTTGATGATTACTACCACTTTCAAACCCTTGAGATGATCTGGAGTAAGGCATAGTGTTATTGTATGCATTAATTTGGTCACACGCTCTAGGAGAAGGATTTGCTAATGTATAAGGAGGATATGGACTCACTTTAGGAATACTTGCACCGGCTGCAGAGGCTAAATTAGGAGTAGTTGAACGCGGTTTTGATCCCGGAGTTGAAGGCTTGTCCTGAAAAAAGTTAATTCTTCGTAAATTTGATGATATAAAATCGGCTTAACAAAACTTAAGCTTACATCTTTAATTTTAAGCGAGGGAGTACTCCGTGACGATGAAGAACCACTTCGGCTAGACGGCCTGTCTATTTTAAGTTTATCTCCATTTATACTACCATTCTCTCGACTATCATTCGCGTTATTTATTGATAGGTGTTCCCCATTAGCATGTGGTGATGATATTTCCTATAAAAGGCAAAATAGTTAGATCAAATTTGCGTAATATTATTTTTAGCTTACCCTTACCTCGTTAGCTACATCGACTACAAGATCTTGATCGCTCTTTTCTCCGTCACTATCCTGCAATTAACACAAAAATTAAAATATTCAGAAATCCGTAATGAAATTTTAAACAATATTTTTCTGTTTACCAGTTTAAAAAAAAAGGAGAATTTAAACAGAATTTGATTCAGGATGCAATAAATTGAGATGAAATTTTTATATCATGAAATACCGCAGTGGTTTTTTTTTTAAATTCAGCGATGGACTGGCCACGTGGAAACTATGAAAAATACTTTTATTTAATCTTAAATTTATGGTACTACTATATCATCATTAATTTATTATAAAACAGTGGCGAACTGAACATATTGGCTGGTTTCTTTGAAAGTTGCCACAGAAATATCGCCACCGTAAAAAATCTGACAAAAATATTTTTTTTATGCTAGTAAAGGGGGGGACATAACGCAAAATAGCTACGCTATCGATATTTTTAATTCAAATTATATATGGATTTATTTTATGAAGTGAAATAGACTTAGATACAAAAGAGGTCATAAGGAGGGCCTAAGATCTTAGGCCTCCACCAAATTAATGTTTTGAAATATCTATATATTTTTTAATATTTTAATTACTTTTCAGAAATGGCCTCTCTTAGAAATTAGAGATATGACCCTGTTTAGATAAAAAGATATTATCTGCGTTTTAAAAATTAGGATCATGAAAATATTACCAGATAGTATAGTTGAAAATATTGTCAACAGATGACGCTACTGTATTAAAAAAAAGCTACAACTAGCCGCGATTACTTTAAATTTAAATTTTTGTTCACAAAAACCTGTGCTGCCCAGTCACAGTGCGGATTCAAAGAGTTGTTTCAAAAAAACCTGATAACTTCTAATAGAGGAGAAAGCTCTGCCTGTGTTAATTAGACTTAATAAAATTTTGTTACTTGACCAAGAATTCCAAATACTATACAGGCAGGTTAATCTGGTCTATCGAGTTAGATCCTACAATTGGGAAACCGTAAGTTTGAATTATCTGTACGCAGTTCGGATTTCGAGTTAACAACGTAGATCCACTATCTGCTTGTCGAGGGAGTTGAGCTGCTCGGTCTTTCTATCTAGTTCACCATTTGTATCAACAATCACCATATTCTAACACAACTTTGAAAGCTCCCGCCCTTGAAATGAAGAAAATATGAATTCTAGACATAGTCCGCAGACTATTAAGACTAAGCTAGAAATTTCAAATACTAAATATGTTGACCAAGGCGCATTCGAATCTCGTGGTTGTTGAATGTGGCTGACAATTCCAGTCAAGCCGGTGATGGGGGCGGTCGGCTTGAACTAAAATCAGGTAGATCCTGCACCAATTGCATACTACATAGCAACGATAACAGACAGACAGTAGACGCAGGTTGTTAAAGCAGAATTTAAACATTTAACCTTTTTCTTTAAGCTAGGGAAATCTCTGTTTGCTTTTCAATAGTAACCTCCTTCCAAAGGGGTTTTGTTACATTTTTAGCTGAAAAGTTAAGTGCTCACTAAGTAAATTTGTGATTGTACTTTACTAATTCCTATTTGTTATATGAAATCAGCTAAAAGTGCCATTACCTCCAAAGTAGCTTTCAGATAACCCTGATTTTATTATTAATACGTTTCTTCAGTAATGTGCTCCTTTTCCACTAGTTGTGTAAATTACTATTTACACATCATCTAGACGCTAAAGTCTCTATGCTTCACGTTAGCGACACCGAAGGAGTAAAACGCGCTTGGGATGTACTAAAAGACCGTCTTAAAAGAAGTTCACTAATAGAATTAACAACAAAACGTGATTTGGTCATTAAGCAAGGTCTCGTCCTTCATACTTCCTTCAAAGGCAATTTAGTCTTGCTGCTTGAATTAAGTAGTACTGATTAGTAAAACTAAATTTTGTTTAAGAAACTGGAAATTAAGCGAGAAAAGCAAAATTTGTGTTAATTTCTTCAAGAGATAGAATATTGAAAAACGAAAAGTAAAACCCAAAATGAATTTCATTAGGCACACTGGTATCGCATTTATAATTTTAAACTCTGGGTTCGAGAGAGTTAATCTCATCCTAAACTGTAGTGAATTAGCCAGACATAAATTTGGATATATTTTCTTGAGAATAGTAAATTCATTAGACTTTAATTGTTATTGCATCAGCAAAAAGAGAATGAAAAACAAAAACAGAGAAATCAATGTTAAATAATTAGAATTGCACTGAAGGTGTAGGTGCGGAACAGACTTCCCCCTATCAATACGAGATAGGAGCTTTACTACAACAGTAATGGAGGATTATTTTTGTGTGATATGACAAACACGATGAAGCAAGGGGATGAATGATTACATCCGGGGTGACTGGGATTGATGGTGGGTTATCTTAGGGACGCTTACGAACGACATAAAAGATATATTACGTAAAAACTTTGCAAATGTTATAAATAGGATTATTAATAATGATAGTTTTATTATCCATAAAAAAGGTGGGAATTATTATTATTACTAACGCAATGTGAATTACGATAACATTAAATTTCTATAACATAAAACCCGGAATGAACATCATTTTAATTATTTGTATTGCAATGCTTGCACAATATGGCACGTTATTCCTTCTGAAAAATTAAAATTCAAAGAACAATTTCTTTACAGTCTGCTTTCTTTGCCTTCGCGTCCCTGGGGAAACGTCTCGTTTTGACGTGTTTCCATATTTGCTGGAAAATATAATAAAAGTGAAATATTTCTTAAACTTTTTACTTAAATTCTTCATTGCACCATACATTTTCACTTTTCCGCAAAAATTTACTTTGAGGTATCCCGGGTTAAATTTAGAAATGCGCGAATAATGCAGTATATGCCCGAATTAATTCGCAGGATGGATATGTATAAGATAAATTGTTCGCACTCTTCTGTTATGTTTCACATTCCAATTTGTAACATACAGTTAGTATTTCATGGCAAAAACATGGCCGCCCACTTTATCATCAACGCAAGTCCTGACATTCTACGTTCCCTCAAGCTACCGTTTGCAGGATTGAGGAACGCTTAATAAATTAGATCTACTTGGCTTAGCGTGCGGAAAGACAGTCATTTATAAATTATAGAGAAGAGACAAAAACCATTTCTTCCTTTTAATATTTGAAAATTTTTTTACATATTGTGGCGGTAAAAGCAATTTCGAAAAAACTAACGTAAACTTACGTGCACTAATTTTTCTTCTTTCCTCCTCTTAATATTTTCATTCTCCGGAGATCTCGATCTGTATTTTTCTCTTTCGGCAGGTGACACGGAATTCTTTAGAAATTAAAAATAATCAAACAACTCGATCGAAATTGACTAATCGAAATCTTACCAGTCTTTCGTCGTTGCTCACGGATCCGGGTCGTTTATGATCAGAATCTCGAGGATGTAGATCTGCAGGTTTGAGAAGCGAATGTGAGCTGGAAACAACTCCGTGTGCTCCTCCCGGAGCCCCAGGAACTCCCGAAGCCATTCCAGCTCCAAATCCTAACAAACCGGCAGGTCCTAATCCCGGTAATCCTGGATGCGGACCCATTGGCAACCCAGGTCCGCCGTGAGGTAATTGTTGAGCGTGAATTTGTTGCTAAAAATTAAACAAAATGAATAAATATATGAGAAACGATAAATTTACTTACAAGTAACTGTTGTAACCCTTGTTGTTGTTGTTGCTGTAAAAAGAAATATGTACAAATAAATAACAATAGGAAATTAAATAAAATCGTAAACCTACTCCTATTATAGCATTTAATTCGGTCATGGTAACTTGTTTGGCTCTGTCGACAGCAGTTGCAACTTGCTGTTGATGTTCTTGAGCCAAAAAAGGCAGCACTTGGGCGATAATGCCATTTAGTCGTTTGGCGATTTCAGTCTGAAAACAACGAAATTGCGATTTGGTTCAAGTGGTGGTTAAAATTTAAAAAAATATATTACCTGTTTGTGCATCTCCACGTTAAGGCCATAGGACATTTCGTAATACTAAAACCGACATACAAAATTAATATTTCAAAAGTTAAAAATTATAATGAAAAGTAATTGTTCTAAGTCAAACGCTAATTACTCGCTACTAATAAACGCGAAGTTTAAATGAAAATGTGAAAAATTTAATTTAGGCGTTGAAAAATTAAATTTTTATAATATGAAAATGGAACATGATGAGTTAATTGGAAAATAATAATTATTCGTTTTTATCGCCATTTGAAGGTAGCTCGTTTTTATTAGGATACGAAACATCGAAATCTGTTCTAGTCTCTCTGATAAGCCACACGGGGGCTCACAATTATAGAAAATCCAATAAGACTTAAAATATTGGTATGTGTGCGTCGTATTCATTTGGTTTGAAACGTGCAAAATAATGGTAATAGTGTGGTCCACTTTAATACTTTGCACATCTCGTCCCTAATAAAGCACCGCCATTAAACAAAATTACATTTACACTACACTAATTACAAAGTGTAGGTGTATATAAATGTTAAATGGCGAGTTAAAATTATTAAAACGTTAAATGTAAACAATTTTAACATGATTAAAAAATGAAACCGAAAATGAAGTTGTATTACATAATGAAGAAAGAGAAACAAAAATAAGGGAGAATTTGATAAGATTTGTGCCAAGTTATAATCCCGTAGAGTAGGGCGAAACTCGGTTAAGTGTGGAAAATGTGGGGTATGGAACGTGACAAGGATCACTATCCCTTTAAATAAGGTTATTACGGGAAAACAATTTTATTTTATAATTTACGATGAAAGACCGGTAGATATAACGAAGAATTATGTTTAAAGGGGAAAATATTCCTTTTTGTTTACGTGTTTCAAGTCAAAAATTAATTTGTTTTTCAGCTTTCAAAAATTTCCTTTCGGCTAGAACGCTGTAGTAGTTGCATTGTTTTGCTGGAGCTAAAATTTTCAATTGCAATGAACTTTACTACTATCAGGTTTTCCCTTTCAACCAATAGTAACGTAATAAATCATTTTCCTTATTGATTCAATTTCTACCAATAAGTTACTTTCCATGCTTACTAATGTTCTTCCTTGAATATTTCCTAATTTCGTTTGGAAGAAGCTTCATCGTGCGGTATTAAAATATCAGTTTACCACCTATAAATAGAAATGGGCAAAATCGATCGAAAATGTGAAAAAAAAGGAACTTCTTCTGTTTATAATAATAGATGAACATCATGATTAAAGAAAATGCGACTGTGTTGTAAATTTAATAAAAATTGAAAACAAACATTAAAGAGGAATGAAAACAATTGATATGAAAAATTTATTACGCGTTAAAAATAGAAAAGTTACGTTAAATATTTAAAATATTTGATTTCAATTTACGAACAAAGCAAACTCGCCCACGATGCACCAACTTAGGGTATAATACAACATTTAAAATAAATAGCGCCGCAGGTGATTTTTGAGAAAATTATTGTTTCTTTAAGAACGCGTGATTAAAATACCATGGGAGTTTTGAATTAATAATGACATCCTAAATCAAAGGAACGCTCCAATGGTGACCTTCGAGAAAGACGATTCGAACAGAACCGGCGGCATTTTCCGCATGATCATCGGTCCAGGAAATTAAGGAGTTTGTCACGTTAATTTATGATTGTTATAATTAAAACGCTAATATAAAATTTATTTGGCGGTAATGCGCTTGAAAATAAAGTCGCCGGCCATAAATCGTACTTTGACACCCATGCAAGCATATTATAAGAAGCAAAATTAACTTACTAAACTATAGTAAATAATTTTCTGGCACATTTTCAAAATAATATTCCATCAAATATAATAACCACCGTTGTAAATCGTAATTAGTTTGTAAAACTCTAAAATTTAACTTTTAAATAAAAAAAATTAAGCGATCCCTTTAGGGGATTTCTAAATTGGTTTTTGATAAATTCGATTACTTTCCATTACTGTGATTATGAAAAGATACAATAGCTTCTTCGTGTTTCTCAATTTATAGGTGAAGAAACCCAAAACACCTAAGGCGAACTAAAAGGATTGGGTCAGAAAATTGCGCTGCTATGAAAATTAATATTTCAAAATTACAGTAATTAAATTACTTTCGAAAAATTACATAAGAGAAAAATTGTTCGTTTATTATTTTGGCACGATTTTCTTACATCATATTTTTGTAAATGCTGCGCCCAGATTGGTAAAAAAGAAAAAATTGCAGTCGTTATTTGTGGTTTTATAATAGAAGTTTAAAAAATTCAACGCGAGTTGTTAAACAATCAGCATTAATTTAAATGGAGCTGGGAGAGAGGGGGACAAACGTCCTATAAATAATACTATTTGATTATGTCCGAAACCTTCGATTATTTTGTTTTTTATTTATATATTGGTAATATTTTCAATTAATGGATTCTCCTTTCGACCTTTCGTTGACATTCGTATTAAAGGATTTTACTTGGGTGCCGAAAAACCTATAATATATCATCCTCTCAAGTTA